>OX465596.1:74382500-75007500 GCA_950022295.1 Bromus sterilis | reverse complement strand
CTCAGCGTGAACGGACGAGAGGTGGAGGAGTGAACACGGTGAAGCCGGCGGTGAAGACATGTCGGTGTTGCCCTACCCTATTTGTGCGATGTTTTATTATATGGTTATATGTAAGTATTTGTATTATTAGGGTTATATGTAAGAACTTGTATCCCTTCGCTTTATTTATCTAAGTTATGTGTGTTATAACTCGTTATTCACTGTTGTTATCAAGTTTGGATTGCTTACCATGAGTACCACATGGAACCAGCCCGATGCAAACTGGTGCATCTCATGCCCATGCAAATGCATGAAGGACTTGTACAAGTCACGTTCGTGCTTATCTAATGAATAAAGCAAACTACCAGAAAAACTAACATGACATGACGACGAGATTAGACTTGTAACATTATATTAATGCATTTGTTAGCCCCAAGTTTAGACACGGCTAATTGATGTGGGGAAAACTAACCAAACTACATAAAAATGATGTGTTTTGGGATGACTTCTAAAAATAAGTGTATAGTGTATAGAGGCAATGTTATCTCATGCCCATGGAGGCAACCTCCTAGACGAGCGACTACGCCAAGCTTTGAAACGTTAGTGTATATAGAGGCACCGTTTGAGCCTTAGAGGCAGCGTTAGATCATCTCTAGTAGCTTGATTATACCATTGTCTATGCCAAATATAGACTACCAATGAGCAAAATATCTCTCCAGTGGCTAGTCTATCCGGTGGTCTAAAACATAGACAACCTCCAAATTGATAACTGCTCTATGTATATTTGCATATTTGTTGCCTAAAAAGGAATATAGACTGCCAAATTTAGACAATCCACTGAAAAACGGTAGTTGTCTAAAAACGAATATTTTTACACAATTGTATATGGGGTACCCTTGTATATGTGAAGATATAGACTACCAAATTTAGACAAGCCACTCGAGATGCTCTTAGAGGCTGCGTTTGGTTTGAGGATCAAAATGCATGGCATGACATGGTTCCATTCTTGAATCAAGGGTGGTTCCATTCTTGTGTTCGGTTTGGGAGAACAAGAATTGCATGGGTTGGTTCCAACCATTTTTTTGGTTAGAGGTGGAATGACAAAACCAGCCTCTAAGCTGAAACCTAGAAAATATTAAATACATTTAATCAACACCATATTATCCAACCAACCATCCATCTCTTATACTTTAATATGGCTTTCTAAGGCCGACAAGTTGGACCAGATTGATTATCTAGATGTTAGTGCAATGTATAGAGGCTACCTCCAAGAGGAAAGAGAGGCAAGAAAAATATTTTATATGTCATCCTAGTGGCAAGAACAATATTTTATATTGTGATGAACTACATGCTCAGTGTTGGCAAGAAAAATATTTTATACATTGTGAGGTTTTCATCCAAGCTTAGAGGCAGGTACATGGGGCCTGCGTTAGAGGCAATGCTATATCCACACATTGGAGGTGCTCTAATGAGAGATGACCATCAAGTAAAAAAAATCCTAGAGAAAGTATTCCTAAAGCTATCAGACTAGATTGCTTCTTCAGTTAAATCAGCTGCCTCAAGTTCTTGTTCATCTTCTTATATTCCCCCTTCATTTCCGCATCCACCGCCGTCGGAGCAGCACTGTGGGGGGAAATTCTCCACAGTCGACGGTTGATTGACCTCGCGGGTGGCATCCCCCCTCGAATCCAGCAAGCCCAAACCTTGAAGCCTCTGATGTATGCATCCATCCACTCGAAATGGTTGCATTTCTTCACGATCTGAAAACGAAATCATGAACACTAAATCCCAAATCTGACATAAATGAAATTAGAGACAAAGGATGCGAGAATAACTCAGATCTAATCTGCCCCTCCAGACTGCTCTCGCATTTGATGAACTCGCGCCCTAATACGTCTCAAACGTATCTATAATTTTTGCTTGCTCCATGCATGTTTTGTGTGATATTGCTATGATCTAGATACACTTTCATACACTTTTGATCATATTTGGACTAACCTACTAAATCAGTGCACCCCAGTGCTAGTTTCTGTTTTCTGCTGTTTTTTTATTTCAGTTTTCCCCCATATTAAATGTACTCCAAAAATTCGGGAAAATCAGATAAAAAATCAGCGTGAATGAACCTTACGGAGTCCCGAAGGGGGACCAGGTGGGACCCACCAGGGCCCCAGGCGGCCACCTGGCGCGGCCTAGGGCATGGCCGCGCCAGGGGGGCGCCTGGACCCCTGGTGGCCCCTCTAGCTGCCCCCCTTCGCCTATATATTTCCCGTGACGTGAAACTTCAAGAGACAAAACCCATTTCCGTGATCTCGCCTCTGTTCCGCCGCCGCCGCGCTTCCAAGATCGCGAGCGCCAGCAGACCTCTTCCTGACACCCTGCCGGAGGGAGGATCGACCTCCGGGAGCTTCCCCTCCACCTTGGACGCTTCTCGGATGTGCCGTGAGTAGTTTCCTTTGGACAATGGGTCCGTGATCAGTAGCTATGTGATTTTCTCCTACCCTCTTTGTTCTTCATGGTTTAGACCTCGTGAGCTGCCCTACATGATCGAGGCACATATGTAATCTTTCTGCTGTTGCTATGCTGAGTTTGATGGGATCTGATGGATTATGAGATTATGTTCAAATTGCGATAGAGTAATATATTTGGTTCTTATCTTTTATATTTTTGTTCCTAAGTAATTCTTGCATGTTCTCCATTGCTGTTTATTGCTTTGGCCAAGTAGTAGGTAGGGAACGTTATGCTCGATTGTGGGTTCACGCCCCCTGATGACATGCTTGAGTGACAGAAACATGAGTCTAGGGGATGTGTTGTTGCCACAAGGAGGAAAACGACGGCGCTTGTAACCGCGATTGCAAGGACTGTTTACTTTACGCAAAGTGCTTTTTAATGCAGTATTCTGTTGCTTCGAGTTTACACTTTGGGTGGGGCTCGCAACTTAATACCAGCGATATGTTCTGGATAGATATCTCATGGTGGCTGATTAGTAGTAGATGCAGTTGGATTTCGGTCTACTTATTTTGGCGTACTGCCCATGCTTTTGAGCCTCTTCCTTTCTTTGTAGCATAGTTAGCATTGCGGTGCATTTATAATCCTGTCAATTGCCCATCTGTAATTTGTTCACCTCGCATAGCAGTTTTATCATCTTTTGGGAGAGATACATCACTAGTGAACATCACGGGACCCCGGTCCATATTCTCATCATTGTTTACACACTTATTTACTTTTCCGCTTTTACTTTCAGTTGCTATCATCATTATCATTATCCCTTGTGTTTTGATCCCTTGTAAACAACAAGACCGGAGACATTGACAACCTCTCTGAATTTCGTTGGGAGCAAAGTAATTTGTGTCTGTGTGCAGGTCCAAGTCAAGGAAGAAACTTTTTTTCTAAAACGGTGCCATTGTTTCCTTGCCATCTACTTATCATTATCGGAGTCCTACTGGTCGATACTCTCAACCTTGTTATCTTCACCAAGGGAAACTTGCCGCTACGCTGCATCTCACCTTCCACTTGGGGTAACCAACGAAGGGCGAGAAGCAATTATCATCTCTCGCGTATCACGCCCATAGTTCCTATTCTTGTGCTCCTTCGAAGTCAATCACTTTAGTGGAGCAGTGCGTGGGCAGTCAGGGCATGGAGTCGTCGGCGCTGCACCATACACCGGCCACGTGGGATTGGAGGCTGACGAGAAGCTCGACATATCCCCGGAGAGAAGAAGTAGAGGAAGGGAGGTTGGTCTGTCGAGGAAGAAGCAGAGGAAGGGAGGTTGCTCTGTCAAAGAAGAAGCAGATGAGGAAAGCAATTATGCAAGCACAAACTGCTCTGTAGCAAATCAGGATAGAGAACCATCATCACGTGGATCGCCCGTGGAATTCTATCTAGAAGGCCATATCGGACGGGTGGAGTTTGGCGCTAGGGTATGATCCAACGGTTGGGACCATTCTGCGGGGTTATGAGCCATTCAACGGGGTTATGAGGCAGTCAACGGTTGCTAACAAATTTCAAATGACCATAACTAAATAAAAAAATCACAAAAATAAATTTCAGCGTAGTTCGTCTGTTTATGTGACATAGTTATAAAAAAAACTTTGTATAGGGATATTCTTTTGAAAAAATGTTTTTTGAAGTGAGTCATCGAAATCTTGTCCAAACGAGCATAAATAATTCAAAAAAAATAAAAAAATACCATTCTTGCGCACATTGCCGTCATATGTGACATGGTTATGAGAAAAAATATAAACTTGGTGTAGGTCATTTTCATGAGAAAAAGCTTCATACAAATCAAATATCATGTATGAAGTTGTTCAAAGTTCATAGGAGAGTGGGAGAGGGTTTAGGTTTCGATAAAATTCAAAAACAAATCACCGAAGCTTCATTTGGGAGTGAATAAGAAGGATCTGAACATACTTTTTAATTTTCATATCTAAAACATGTTATTTGACGGTTTTGAATTAAAAGCATTATTTTTCCAAAAAAAGTAGTAATATAAATATTAATTCAATACATAGTGAGACTTCGTTTTTACCCTATATATATGGAACAAGTGTTAATAAAAAATATGCATCATTTGGAGAAGGTAAAAAAAACTTGATTACAATTAGGCCCATTTACCCTAGGTTTCGAGCTCGTTTGTAGCACATTTCTCCATTTCTCATTCAGATTGATCACCTTCAAATATTGGATTTCAAATGTTCGATCAAATACATAGCATAGAGCAATGGACCTCATATGTTGGTTCAACTTCAACTTTGTCTCAAATTCAAATTTTGTCTCAAATTCAAATTTTGGCTCAAATTCAAATTTTGATGCAAATTTTAATTCTGACTCAAATACTCCCTTATTCCACAAATATCTTAATATAAATCTACTAAGTTTTAAGCCATTGACTCGCCCTCAAAGTTCAAATTCAAATTTTTGACTTGCTCCTTGTGTTCGCAGCTGGCTTCACATCTTTGCTCCTGGTTTCCCTAGTTGAGATGCTCTTTTCATTCAGATTCTTGATTCTTTTGATCTTTACTTGGGGTTTTGGCTTCACCACCTTGCTCCTAGTTTCCTTTTGATCATTTTCATCTGTGGGTTCAATAATCTTTAAAGGATCAACTGGAAAAATTACACCCTCCTCTTCCTCTCTTATAGCTTAAAAACTATCAAAGGCCATGGCTTCAAATTCTTCGGTTTCTTCATCTCTAGGCCTTTTCTCCCTAGAGCTGGTAAATGAAATTATAAGCCATACATAAAAAAGATAACAAATGCAAACAAAAGGGTAGCAACATTCTACAAATGCAAACATATACCAAGGTGTTGGTACTTCTTCATTTTCTTCAATCTGAAGTGTAGCTGCATTCTCCTCTGCATCTTCAATCTCTAGTGTAGATGCATTCCCCTATGCATCTTCAATCTCCATTGCTGCTGCATTCCCCTCTGCATCTTCAATCTCTATTGCTGCTGCATTCTCCTCTGCATTGGCTGATGTCCATCTTTCCTCCTCTCCAAATGATGCCTCCACTGGATTGATACAAAGCCTAGCAATATGCCCCAGAACTCCACATTTTCTGCAAGCACGCCTTTTTGGTAGACGACCCTCCTCACCTATTCTGAACCTGTTTTTCTTTGGTCTTCTTGGTGGTCTAGTCATTACAGGAGAGTGGAGTTTGAACCCTGGATCTACTATGTTCCATTGATCTGTTCTCAAGAGTGCAGGCACATTGTCAGCATAAGTAGCCATAAATTTGGCAATAAAGAAATACTCAGAGCAATATTGATCAACTTCACCATCTGCACCCCCTATAACAATCATCAGATGTAGGGCATGAATGCATGGCTTCCCACGGATCTTCCATTGCCTACAAGTACATTCTCTAGCAGTTAGGTTCACAGGATACCTCCATACCCTATTTTTACTATCAGTATAGGTTACCTCACCCTAATATGTACTAGATTGAATGCATTTCATCTTCTGTCATCTTGCCTTCAAATGCAATGCCTTAATCAGTGATGGGAGCATTTGATGACCAACATATTTTGTTTCTGCAACTCTTTTGTGAAGATCCATATTTATCATGATCATTTGCCTCATCTTGTCAAATTCTTGCCACAACAAAAGCCCTTTCACTGACTTCAACTTTGAATTGAAGCATTCTGCAAGGTTATTGGTCACATAATCTACTTTGCAGATTTCATTGAATTTGCTTCTTGACCACACCTTGCCATGATGTGCGTCCATGTACTGCTTCATAAGAGGATTTTCAGCATACAACATTCTCAAATGGTGTTCATGCTTCCTCTTGTTGTATGTGTATGATGATGGCCATAAGTTCTCGTCATAAACTTTACCTTTGAACTTCTTTTTGAAATTCTGCGGTAGGTGTCGCATGCATTCACTATTCTCCACTCCAAGGAATACAATTCCTACTGCACTCTCTAAACCCTTGCAAGCATCTGTGTGTATAGCTAAACCTGGCGGTGTGCCTATAATGTTGCACAACTACTGCAGAAACCAGACCCAACTTTCCTCAGACTCTGCCTCCACCACACCAAATGCAACTGGGAATAGCCAGTTGTGTCCATCAACTGCAGAAGCTGATACTAGCTATCCTCTCTATCTTCCAGTCAAATGTGTATCATCTACGGCCAAATAGGGCATGCAACCATCTAGAAACCCCTGCCAACAAGCCTTGAAACAAACAAAAGCCCTTCGGAAGCACTCCTTCTCAAATGAATTCCCTTTTATTTTGAATGGAACTGTATGCTTGTCAACCTCTACAACACTCCCTGGACTAGCCATCTCCACTTCAGCTTTGAAAGTGTAAAGCAGCTGAAACTTGTTATTCCATTGACCATTAATTCTGTCAAGAGCCCTCTCTCTAGCGTTGAAAATTCTCATGTAATGAATTTCTATCTTGTACTTCTCAAAAAGCTTCCCATGGAGTGCTGTTGGACCAAGTCCAGGTTTTTCCTCAGCCAATCCAATATCGCGTCTTCCACCCACCTAGTTTTTGCTAGCTTGGTTTTGGCCTTCCCCCTCCCCTCCAGGTGGAGAAGTGTGCTTGTGTGGGTTTTTCTTTATCCGAAACAAAAAAAGTGTCAAACAAAATTAAGAAACATTACTCAATGATCTAAAACTAAATTACTCACTGAACTTGGATTACCTGAATCAATTTTCTCTTTAACATACGAGATGCATGCAACTTCCACCTACACCTATCATATGGACAAAACTGTGAAACTTACTGGCTCACTCCTTTTAATCTTGTAGGTGTTTTCATTTAGAATGCACCATGTTTTCACTGCATTCCGGTAGTCCACCATGGAAAGGAAAATGATGCATTTAGTAAGCTCAGGTGCTTGCCTATTCCACTCAATTGTTGGCATGTCCTCACCATCATATTCATTTTCGATTAAGCTGTCCATGTTATCCTCCTTCTCTTCATCGCCAGTGTCATCAAACCTAGCTCGGCTGATGGGCTCCTCTGGATATTCATCATCCACTACTTGCTGACTGGCTATATCTACCAGTTCAGGGTACATCATCTCGTCTTCATCATCATTTTTAGGCACTCCCTCGCCAGGTTCTGCATCTTCCTCTACACCAACTGGAGAAGGCACATGGGAAGCATCAGCTGAACTGGCAACAAAATTGGCAGCAGGCATGTTGTGGCTCCATGAACCACTTTCTTTACTTGGTGTCGACCTACAAGGAGTGCCGGGGTGCTTGCTATTAGCAGAGACAGATGATGTCCGTTCTGCGCGTGGCTGAAGCACATCGATTTGTAGTTTACCGAATTGGCTGCCAGCAATCCCAGTAAAAAGCAACGCCATATGATCGTCACAAGTTAGTGGGAGAAATCTTTGCTCGTCACTGTTGAAATAATTCAGTTCAACAACATCGGCATCACTCCAGGGATAGGTGTTTCGGAGCGCAACTCGCAAATCATTGAAAGAAATGCTCGTTTCTACCACTTTGGGATAGAAAAATGTAGAAATCTTATGCGGTTTAGTACCACGCAAAACACTAGTTTCCATTCTAATCGCCAGCCGGAAAGCCAGCGCATGATCAATCCTATTTTGGTCAAACAAAGGCTGCAATTAGGCCAAGTACAATAGAGAAAAATTTGAACGATTCAAGCTAACAGGAGTCAAATACGGCCTATAATACGAGTTAGAACATAAATTCGAGGGGAAACGATGCTTACCCAGGTGTAATCCATGAATTATCTTCCGCGGATTCGACCCAATCCTCTCCACGGTCGAGGGCCTTCCGGGCGTCCTCGCCCAGCATCGCTACGTAATCCCAGCGTGAGAGGTGGGCTATATGTGGTGGAGACTCGGCGAGTCACTGACAAAAGGAATAGGGGCATAGGGTGGAGGAAACAACAGCGGCGGACGCGGCACGACACCGGTGGAGGGGGCGGGGTAGCGCGTTGCGGTGCGGTACGGGGTATCTTGATCTGTTTCTGATTCAAGCAAGCTGCTCTATACTTGTCTCCTTGCGGTCCCACACGTCAGTAAGAAACGGACAAATAAGGATGGCCCCACTCGTCAGCAGTTAATTGTCAATGCATGGTCACGACGGCAGACGTCCGCTTTGAGCATTTGTGAGAGTTTCAGCTAAGGAAGTGGGGAAAAGTGAGCAAAAGTTTGGAGTGTGGGGGAAAACTGAGCACAACTAAGGAACCAGGGGCACATGAGTAATAATCCCTTACTGGAAACCCTTCGCAAACACCATGGTGCCCTCGGATTTACAATTGATGATCTTAAAGGGATTAGTCCAAAAATTTGTCAGCACACTATCAATCTCGAGCCAGATGCTAAGCCGGTTGTTGGTCATCTACGACAGTTGAATCCTAAGATGAAATATGTGGTTCGAACTGAAGTCTTAAAAAGTTACTTGCAGCAAGTATCATCTATCCCGTAGCTACTAGTAGGTGGGTGAGTCATGTTCATGTGTTCCTAAGAAATGGGGAATGACGGTAGTTCCTAACGATAAGAATGAACTTATCCCTCAAAGAACTATTATTTGATATATAATGTGCATTGATTACAAAAAACTGAACAAGGCGACCAGGAAGGATCACTACCCTCTTCCTTTCATCGATCAAATTCTTGAGAGGTTGTCTAAAAGACTCACTTTTGTTATCTTGATGGTTATTCTGTGTTCTCTCAAATTCATGTTAACACTGCTGATCAAGAGAAAACTACTTCCACTTGTCCTTATGGTACTTATGCTTACAGGCGTATGCCTTTTTGTTTCTGTAATCCCCCTGCTACTTTTCAGAGATGTATGTCCGCTATTTTCATGGTTTTTTTAGGTGATTGTGGAAATTTTCATGGACGACTTTTCCGTCTATGGAACCTCCTTTGACAACTATTTCCACAATCTTAACAAAGTTGTGCACCGGTTGATGGAAAGAGAGTGTTAATACTCTTCAAGCCCTCGTTGATTACCCCAAGTGCAGGGTGAGATATAGTGCAGCAGCAAGTTTTCCCTTGGCAAAGATACCAAGGTTTGTCTCCCGTAGGATTCCGAAGGATACAAGAAGGTGGTAAAGTGAACAATGGCGCCGAGGTTGCTAACTTCACCTGGACATGCACACAGATACAGATAGCTTTGCTCCCAACGAGTACAGAGGAGTTGTCAATTCCTCCGGCCTTGCTGTTTACAAAGGATAAAACGCACGGGATAATGATAGTGATAGCAACTGAAAAGTAAAGACTGAAAGTAAATTGAGGGTGTGAACAATGATATGAAGATGGACCAAGGTCACGTGATTTTCACTAGTGATGTCTCTCTCCCAAAAGACGATAAAAGTGCTAGCGAGGTAAACAAATCACAGTTGGAAAATTGACAGGATTATGAAGGCACCGCAATGCTAACTATGCTGCAAAGAAAGGAAGGGCTCAAAAGCAATGGACAGTACGCCAAGGTAAGTAGACCGAAATCCATCTGCATCTACTACGAATCAGCCACCTTGAGATATCTATCCAGAACATCTCGCTGGTATTAAGTTGCGAATCCCACCCAAAGTGTAAATCCAAATCAACAAACAACTGCATTAAAAGAACTTTGCATAAAGAAACAATCCTTGCATCCACGGATACAAGGACCGTTGTTTTATCCCTGGTGGCAACAACACATCCCCAAGTCTCATGTTTCTGTCACTCAAGCAAGACATCAAGGGGCTGAACCCACAATCAAGCATAACGCTCCCTCTTGGAGTTGCAACAAATCACTTGGCCAACGTAAAATACGACAACGGAGAACATGCAAGAATTTACTCAAGAACAAAATATAAAAGAGAAGAACCAAATATATTACTCATCACAATCTGAACATAGTCTCATAATCCATCATATCCCAACAAACTCAGCATAGCAACGGCAGAAAATTACAAAGGTGCCTTGATCATGTGAGGCAGCTCACGAGGTCTCGAAAGTGGAGGCACAAAGAGGCGAGAGATAGATCACATATCTACTGGTCACGGGCCCATGGTCCAAGGAAAACTACTCACGGTACATACGGGAGGCGTCCATGGCTATGGATGGTCTCCCGGAGGGGGTAGCTTCTCCCCGCAGGGTGCCGGAGCAGCTTCTCCAGGCAGCCCCGATCTAGAAATGGCGGTGGCGGCGGTACAGAGGCGAGATCGTAAAAAAGGAGTTCCTCCCGAGGGTTTCCGTCACGGGGGGTAAATATAGGCAAAGGGGGGCACCGAGAGGGGCCACAGGGCAGCCAGGAGGCTCCCTGGCGCGACCTAGGGTGGGGCCGCGCCAGGTGCCCTCCTGGCTGCCTGGTGGTGGCCCTCCTCTGCTTCTTTGGTGTTTCCGGAAGCTTCCGTGACGCTGGTTTTTTATATGATTTTTCCGGATTTTTTGGAGCACTTTTAATGGCCGAAAAACCTAAAATACAAAAACAGCAGAAAACAGCAACTAGCAGTTGGGTGCACTGGGTTAATAGATTAGTCCAAATATGCTCAAAAGTGTATGAAAGTTCAAGCAAATCATGGCAAAGTCACAAAAAACATGCATGAAGCAAGCATAAATTATAGATACGTTTGGGACGTATCAGCGGTGTGAAGAAACAAATCTAGTGCTTAACTGGGAGAAGTGTCACTTCATGGTCAATGAAGGGATATTCTTGGACACAAGATTTCAGAAAGGGGAATTGAGGTGGTGATGACCCTCAACTGTAGGGGTTCGTTTGTAGCGTTTTCGATAAATAAGAGTGTCGAACGCAACGAGGAGCAGAAGGTATTGGTAAGTGACTTTGGTAAAGAAATAGCTGCAAGAACTGAAAGATAACTTTTTAGGGGATTTCGATATAAGCAAAAAAAGGTAAAAGCGAGCAAAGTGAAAGGCACTGAGGGGTAACAAGTGGCCCAATCGTTTTGAGCAAAGGACAGGCGTAGCAACTGAAAGATAACTTATAGACACTAAAACGTTCTTAAGGACACACAGGAGAGATAGTCACATACTTTCGCCATATTCCGCATCGGTACACCCTCTAGACTAGGATGAGTACACTTTTATGATTAAACATCTTGCAAGCATCCGCAAATAAAAGATAGTAATTAAGGCAAAAGCCTAACCATAGCAATACAATCGATGATCCATTGTTCCCTTGTGCAAAAGCGTGCGAACGGGGGTTCAGGTTTCTGTCACTCCGACAACCCACTGTAAGCATTCATTATACACAATGCATTCCCCTAGGTCCTTAATAAGGGGAAGTGTTGAGTGTTCCACTCACACAACACCACTAGGAAAATAATAACACAACTTAAATATCAAACAACGCATATTACTTCAGCATCATATGACTACTAGCAACTAGACTTCTCCCATGTCCTCAAGAACTAAAGTAACTACTCACAAGACATAAAAGAGATCGTGATCAGTGGGGATAAATAGATGATAAACAATCTGGAGACAATGGTATTTATCCAACAAAACTCAATAGCATTCATCACATGGTAGCAATCAACACCGGTAGAGTAGAGAGGATAGATAGTACGGATTACAACATAAGTTGAACTTGTGAGATGAGATTGGATGATGGTGGAGATGATGCTGATGTCGGGAATGATATTGATGATGATCTCGATGATGCCCGTGACGATGGTGATGATGATGGCGATGATCTCCCCTTTTGAGAGGTGTTCTCCCCGGCGGAATCTGCCCGCCGGAGATGTCTTTTCTCCTATGTTGGTTTCTTCCACGGAGCGGCGGCGAAACTGGCGAAACTTCTCTTGTTTTAGGGGTTTTGGATGACGGAGAATAAATAGGCCAGAGGGGGGAGCCTGGGCTGCCCCTAGGGGTCCAGTCGGACACCCGGCGCGACCAAGGGTGGGGCCGTGCCAGGGGGGCGCCTGGGCACCTGGTGGCCCCCTCTGGTCTCCGTTTTCCGTGCCCCGTCATTATTCTGGAAAGTGGCCTCCCCTCAATTTTCAGGTAATTTGGAGGTCTTTTGAATCAGCAACTCAGCGTCCACTTTTTACCGATGCATCATGCGTCTGCTGCTTCGGCATCGAAAAGTTGCAAACTGTGTAAAACAAGCCAAAACAACATAAGAATAGCATCATAACATGAAATATATCAATGAATAGGAAAGAATTACTATATAAAATAGTGATGCATTCTGGACGTATCAGGTGGACAAGGCAAAAATTGAAGCAATTGAGAGAATGCTTTATCCTAAAGACATTAAAGGTATTCGTAGTTTTCTCGAGCATGTTGGTTTCTACTGGAGATTTATTAAGGACTTATCTAAAACTTCGAGGCCCCTCACTAATCTTCTCCAGAAGGATATTCCTTTTTTTATGAAGATTGTAAGGAAGCCTTCGAAGTCCTCAAGAAAGCCTTAATAATCGCTCCTATAGTCCAACTGCCTAATTGGAGTTTACCTTTTGAAATCATGTGTGATTCTAGTGATTTTGCTGTTGGAGCAGTTTTAGGACAAAGATTTGGTAAGAAGTTGAATGTTATATATTATGCTGGCAAAACTCTTGATAGTGCTCAAAATAATTATGCTACAACAGAAAAAGAATTCTTAGTAACAGTGTCTGTTTGTGATAAGTTTAGACAATATATTGTTGACTCCAGAGTTATTATTCGCATTGACCATGCTGCTATTAAGTATGTTATGGATAAGAAGGATGCCAAACTAAGGCTTATCAGATGGGTACTCCTTCCTCAAGAATTTGATTTGCAGATTGTCGACAGGAAAGGTGCAGACAATCCGCTGACGGAAAACCTCTCCAGGTTTGAAAATATACCACATGAACCTATTCGAGTCAATGATAGTTTTCCTGATGAGCAGCTAGTTGTCTTAAGGGTATAATCTCCTTACAATCCTTGGTATGAAGATTACGCTAACTTTATCATTGCAAAGTTTTTGCCTCCGGGCTTCACATTTCAGCAAAGGAAGAAATTCTTCCACAACTTGAGGCATTACTTTTGGGATGACCCACATCTTTATAAAGAAGGTGCGGATGGAATCATAAGAAGATGCGTACGTGACCATGAACAAAAGGAGATTATAAGGAAATGCCATAGTAGTCCTTATGGAGGAAATCACGCCGATGGCAGAACCGTGCATAAGCTATTAAAATCAGGTTTCTACTGGCCCACTACGAGGGGATACCCCCACAACTCCTCTATGTGAAGGTACATGGTGCGTGTCAAGATTGGTGGCCCATTAGAAGCTTCGGAAGGCCCAAATTAGCCCACCCGAAGCACCGGCGACTGTACTGACATGGAGTCCAAGGCGTTGCCACCAAGACTAGATAGATTAGGCAACTCTCTATGTAAACCTAGATGGACTCCTCGAGACCTAGCCTAGTATATAAAGGCTGGGAGAGGGGATGTCTAGAGCAATCCAAGATTAACGGCAACACCTTTGGCTAGAGAAATCTCGCCGAAGCCTCCACTGTAATCGCCTCCACCATATAATACATCGAGCAGGAAGTAGAGGTTTTACCGATCGGGGGCCCTGAACCTGGGTAATCCCTGACGCCTTTTAGCCGACGAGATCACCAACCTTGCACTCCCTCTTCTATGATCAAACCCAGGGTTCCTAACCATGGGATTTGCCGAGGCCAATCCTCGTCAATTGGCGCCAACCATGGGGAAGACGCGGGTTGGAATCACGATGTCGGCGGTTCTATCAGAACCCCAACTAGGGTAAGTGCTAGGGTTGCTTGTGCCCTTTCCATCATGCAAAATTTTCAAAAGAAATTCAAAAATGGGGGGAAAGAAAAGCCCTGAGAATTGAATTCAAATGGCCAGACAAAAATTTCTTCCAAATTTTCCTCTGGTATTTTTGAAAAGTCTTATAAATATGCATGATCACATATAAAGTGAAGTGGGTCCCACTGCATGCACCAAGATTTTTCAAATATTCCAAACAGGGCTTGGAAATTAAATTAAACTCCAATTTGAATTTAAATTCAAATTGTTTGAATTTCAAAAGTCACCAAAACTTGTGAGTGGCTAGTGGCTTGAACCCTAAGCCCACATAAAAGTTTTGGGGATTTTAAAAAATGCTCTGCTATTTTTGTTTGGAGCAAAACATATCTAAGAAAAAGTAAACAGAAAAGAAATAGAAAAGAACCAACCCAGCCCACCCCCTCTGGTCTTGGGCCCAACTCAACTTCCCCCGGCCCAAGCCCACCCGCGGCTTGTCTTCTACCTCCCCTCGCCTCCAAGCAGCTCGGTGGCGAGCCGAGCACCGTGGACGCCACCGAGGCTCGCCTAGATCACCCTGAGGCTTCTCCTGCCGCCACGTAACGCCCAGGACATGCCCCGCTCATTTCCCCCCCCCCCTTCCCTGGCCTTCGTTCTTCCTCCCGGTGAGAATTTGCGCTTCGGCCAAAACCCTAGCAGAGCATGGTGGTGCTCCGGCGCAACCACTGGTCACTCTAGCGCTGGAGACCGTGTCCATTCTACTCGTCGGTGAAGACTCCTTCGAGTACCCCATCCAATTTGAGCAAAGGCGCAGCTCCGGCGACGCGGGCTTCAAGTTCTTCACCGCCGGCCGCCACGACTCCGGCGACGAATCCAGCCCTCTCCAGCTCCTCCCTGACCCTGAAGAGCTCCTCATCTCGTTTGGGTGAGCTTCCTGCTTCGTTTTCTCCCTCCCGCGGCTTCCCCCGTGCACTGCCTCGCCATCTCGCCGTTGCTCGACCCCAGCCGCCGCGTTTGTTGTCGCCGTCGTGGCCCGAGGCCACGCCTTGACTCCCCACTGGCTCCAGAAGAAGAGCAAGACGAAGAGGAACGCCTCGGTGCTCTCCAAGCCCCCTCCCGTGCCTCGCAGAGGAACTCCGGTGAGACGCAGCCGACTGGGAGCTCGTCGGCGATGTCATTAGAGCTAACCCCGCGCTAATTAACCCCCTAACCCACCCCAGTGCCACAGACAGGTGGGCCCCAGGCCACCTCTAACCCCCTAACTTAATTAAAACGAGAGGATTAACTCTCTCTGCCACTGACATGGCTGGCCCACCAGTCAGAACCCCCCCTGACGTCATGATGATGTGGGGCTGATGCAGTATTTTGGAAAAGAATTAAAAGAATAAAAGAAAACAGAGAAAAATCCAGAAAATAGCCAAAACTTCAATAATTCATAGAAAATTCATATTAACTCCAAATTAAACATATAATATATGAAAAATTATCAGAAAAATGCAAGGATTAAGAATATGCAATTTGTTTTGATGTTTGACCATTTTAAAATGGGTGGACAGTATAAAAAATGCATATGGCTTAATTTGAATTCAAATTTGAAGTTTGAATTTGCATTCCAAATGCATTACACTTCAATTAAATGGAATTTTCAACAAATCAGTACCATGTACATCATGTTTTCACAACTTATAATGTGCTTGAGCATCGCAATTATATTTATCCCTTGATTGCTTTGTTTGCTCGATAGAAGTGGAACCGGAACCGGAGGCCACACCCTTCGTTGATGACCCCGATACTGAACCTCGTCAGCAAGGCAAGCAAACCCCCTTTGATCATGTCTATAAAATCCCAATTCCCTCTCAGTCTCGCTTATGCATGTTTAGGAGATCACCTTGTATCCATTCTACCGCATAGTTGAACCCATATCCGATGCATGACCTATCATTTTGTCACCGTATTAAGCAAACCACAATCCTAGCAGATTTAGGAGTTGACTGATGAGCATGTGGCCCCTACAACTGTTACTGCTTTTGCTGCTTAGTGATACAATGAGGATGTTATGATTTTGAGTCGGGATGGATGATCATAGTGGTGATAATGATAACGTGTTGGTGAATCCACCCTAATACAAGGTGAACGATGAGAGGTTGTGTAGGATTACACAGTGGGTTGTCTCGTTGAACACCGCCGTAAGCACCGAGTTCTTGTATGGTAATCCAAGACAAAGAGTACAACCACACATTGGGCTCACTGACCCCTCTCGGCCTAGTACCTTGATCCGTGTCGACGTCCAGGAGTCACATTAGTTCGGGCCTTCCATTTGACATATGCAAAGAAAAAGAGTGAGTGGAAATGTTGCATCATCCTAGATATGTGGGTGGATCTGTGAGACAGTGAAACCATCTGTCAGAGGTGGCGTCTCGGTTGCCTACATTGTCTGGATCCGTATCGTTGATCCGGCCGGACTCTCGAGCGGTGAAAAACTCAGATAGTCGACTCCTGGAATAGACCGGTTGTGAGCGAAGTGTCGTGGTGAACATCCTCGCTGTCACCTCTTGAACGGTGGCGAGACCTGGCGGTAACTGATGGTCATGTGTGTGTAGTTTACACCCTTGCAAGGTTACCAAAACTATTCGAATAGCCGCGTCCGCGGTTAAGGACTACTTGGAACCTGTACCTGATTATTAGACAACTTGAATGGATACTTATAAAACTCGCAAGATAAGCGTGAGTGTGATGATGTGCTTCCTCGTGGGGAAGTCGAGGAAGTAACCATAGTGGTGTATTGGTTGGAGACTTGGATAGTGGACTCGTGTACACTTCTTACCTCAAGTCTGGTATTCGTAGTTCAGGACTAGCCAAGTCAAAGCTGGCACTTCTGCATGATGAAACCCCACCTCCTTTACCTTGATACTTGAGCGTGAGTAGTATAGTTCTGATGTAAGTCTTGCTGAGTACGACTTTGTACTCACGTTTGCTTATTCTATGTTTTAGATGAGAACCCGGACCCCGATGGAGTCACCGACCTGAAGCTCGACATTGACCTTGGTAGCATAGTTCCAGACAGCAGTCTGGTCCCTCGTGGAAGGGCATGTTTGTTGTACAAGGCTTCTCTAAGCCATTTGTTAATCTTGTTTGTACTCAGACCTAATTTGCTTCCGTTGTATGATGTAATGTGTTCACAGACATGTGATCTTTGTATGCTCTATGTGTATATCAATAAAGAGTACTTTGTAGAGTTATGTGATGATACCTGCTGTTCATACTAGACATGTGTGATGCGTGTATGATTATAACATGCATGCCTTAGTATGGGTTTTCGAGACCTTAGTTGTGATCTGGCTGGCGGTCTTTTATACACCAAGTGGCCCTTAGATGTGCGCAGCTTGGGGCATCGCGATGCGATTGCTCGTGACTCCGTCACGTGCACACTTTGTGGTATGATCGAGCCCGCCCTAGACCCCGACGAAGTGATCGGGCTGTAGTAAGTCTATGTAAGAGTTAGGATTCAATCGATAACATGGTTGAGGCGACTTGTCTATGAGTATGGGATTCACCACCCATAAGCATTTAGACTTGTGAGCGGATGTTGAGGACCCTTCTCAGTTGATCATCCGGCCTGGATGGGATGCCCCTCACATTTGATGCTTTCCGAGAGTGTTCTGTGCTTGGCCTTGTCTGCTTAGACAAGTGGGTACGGCTCTCGGCTCTACATGTGATTGCATCGTGACTGGAATTACATACGCTAACCTCGGGTCCCGACTGACTTGGTATCAGAGCAGGACTGTCTATAGGATTATTCAAACCTTGGTCGAAGTCGAGTCTAGCACTCTATAGTTATATAGTTACTCTGGGTATAAGGGAACAACGTAAGGCTTCTTTTTCTCCTTACCCTCATCGATCTGAGTTCTGAGTCACCCTTATCTTTTCTACGGGATGATAGGACTAGGCTCATCTATGTCTGACTAGAAAATCTCGTTGTTTGCCTCCTTATAGCCGTGGGATTGTTGTGGTTGTCCAGAGTCTCCGTGTTTTGAGTTCCTTGAAGAAGTTATGTCCAATTTCTTCGAGGTTGTTTCATTTTCCATCCCGGTGTAGCCGTTATGCTGCCGGATTTGTTCCGTGTTTCTTTGAATCATTGCCTTCGCATTTTATCCTTTCCGCCTAAATCATATCCTTTTATCCTTGCCTCTATCGTACAACCTGTTCTGATTGTTGATTTTTATCACACAGGATGTCAGGTGGAACTCGTAGTGCTGTTCTTCAGAATCGAGACCGTGATCGGAATCGAGATGATGATGAACTTGCACCCCCGCCTTCTGCGGCGGAAATCATGATGGAAGCTGAGCGGAATAGACGTGATCAAACACGCCTTCTGGATCTCATCGAGCAGAATACCGCCCACCATCGTAATGTGGTTGTGAGCATTCAGGACTTCATCCTCCTCAAGCCACCGGTATTCCGATGTTCTTCGGAGCCCCTTGAAGCTGATGATTGGCTCCGTTCCATCGAGCGTAAGCTTGATACGACACATGTTTCTCCCGATGACCGAGTTATTTTCGCGGTATACTTCCTGGAAGGTGCTGCTATTCAATGGTGGGAGAACTATGTTGCTATGCAGCCAGATGGTCACGTAGTGACTTGGCAGGAGTTCTGTGTTGCCTTTCGAGGGTACCACATTCTGGATGAGTTGATGGAGCGCAAGAAGGAAGAGTTCTGCAATCTGACTCAAGGAGAGATGTCCATTCATGAGTACATGAGAGAGTTCAACCGTCTTGCTCGTTATGCCCAAGATGAGATCACCACCGATGCCAGAAAGCAGGCAAGGTTCCATAAGGGACTTAGCCCCATCCTTCGTCATGATCTCAACCTCCTTGAATTTGCCACCTTTGAGGATTTAGTCAACAGATCCTTCAGAGCTGAGCATGGCAATGAAGTGTTCGAAGAGTCTCGCAAGCATGCTCTTGAGCTTGCTCCGTCTGCAAGTTCAGCCCCTCAGAAACGCCGAATTTGGATTCCAACCAGAGCCATACCTCAAAACTTTCTACAGAGACCAACCTCCAATATATGCCATCCACCCCAGCACATTATTCCACCCCGGAATGATGGTGTGCAGCCAAGCAATCCCACTCCCAGAAATTCAGACAGGGTATGCTTTAAGTGTGGTCTTCCAGGCCATTACTATCGTCAATGCCCTCAGGTCTTGATGGCACCACGTCATTCTCGACCTAAGCCTCCAAAGAAACCAACCACCAAGACCTTCCCAGCAAAGCTTCCCGTCCCAAGTAGTGGATATGTGAACCAAATCTCAGTTGAGGACACCACTGATGCTTCTGACGTCATTCTTGGCACACTCCCAGTCAATCATGTCCCCGCCTCCGTTCTTTTCGATCCAGGAGCTTCTCATTCATTCATGTCGGAGAGTTATGCACTTCGTCATGAATTCCCTTTTGAAGAAATGTTTTCTCCAATGATCATTCAAACTCCTGGTTCAAAGTGGCAAACTAATAGAGTAAGCCATGGCAATAAAATTTCAATTGAGGGTTTAGTATTCCTTGCTTCACTTATAGCCCTCAAGTCTTCGGACATTGATGTCATCCTAGGAATGGATTGGTTATCAAGGCAGAATGCTTTCCTTGATTGTAAAGCCAAGTCAGTTAAACTAAACAATCCTTCAGGCCAGACCATTGACTACACATCACCCAGCTCTAGAAACCAGATGCATACTTTGAATGTGCTTCCCCTTCCAGACCTTGAAGATGTTCCGGTGGTTCGTGACGTCCCGGATGTCTTTCCTGAAGAGCTGCCGGGAATGCCACCCGATAGGTGTGTAGAATTCATAGTGGATCTTATACCAGGCACAACCCCAATTTCCAGACGTCCATATAGAATGGCCCCACATGAGTTAGCTGAGCTAAAAACCCAACTTGATGCTTTGTTGGCAAAAATATTCATCCGCCCTAGCTCATCGCCATGGGGTTGCCCCGTTCTGTTCGTAACGAAGAAAGATGGAACAGAAAGGATGTGCGTAGACTATCGGCCGCTAAATCTAGCGACGATAAAGAACAAGTACCCACTGCCCAGGATCAATGATCTGTATGATCAACTTGCAGGATCCTCTGTCTTTTCCAAGATGGATTTGAGATTAGGCTATCATCAAATCAAAATCCGAAACGAGGACATTCCAAAAACGGCTTTCACTACTCGATATGGTCTTTACGAGTACACCGTCATGTCCTTTGGTCTAACCAATGCCCCTGCCACATTCTCGCGCTTAATGAATTCGATCTTCATGGAGTACCTAGATAAATTTGTTGTGGTTTATCTTGATGACATTCTCATCTACTCGAAGAACGAAGAAGAGCATGCAGAACATCTTAGGTTGGTATTGATGAAACTTAGAGAGCACCGCCTTTATGCCAAGTTCTCCAAGTGTGAATTTTGGCTACCAGAAGTGACCTACTTAGGCCACGTGATTTCTGCGAAAGGTGTTGCAGTCAATCCCGAGAGAGTTCAGGCCGTCCTTGACTGGACTCCACCTGAATCGGTTAAGCAAGTTAGGAGTTTTCTCGGCTTAGCAAGCTATTGCCGCCGCTTCGTTGAGAACTTTTCCAAAGTTGCAAAGCCTCTTACTGAACTCCTCAAGAAAGATAAGAAATTCCAATGGACCCCAAGTGCGAGGAAAGCTTTCAAGAGCTAAAAAGAAGATTGACTTCTGCCCCCGTACTTGGACCTCCAGACACCAAAAAGGATTTTGAGATCTATTGTGATGCTTCACGGCAAGGGCTAGGGTGCATACTTATGCAAGATCGACATGTGGTAGCTTACGCTTCACGTCAGTTGCGTCCACATGAAGAGAACTATCCTACCCATGATCTTGAACTCGCTGCCGTAGTTCATGCCCTGAAGACTTGGAGACATTACCTCCTTGGTAATCGTTGTGAGATTTATTCCGACCACCAATGCCTCAAATACATATTCACCCAGCCAGATCTTAATCTCAGGCAAAGACGTTGGATAGAGTTGATAAAAGATTATGACTTAGGAATTTCTTACACCCCAGGCAAAGCCAATGTCATGGCTGATGCACTAAGTCGTATTGTAACAACCTCATGTTACAACAGTATCAACCACTTCTTCATGAGGAATTTCGAAAGCTCAATCTCGAGATTGTTCCTCGTGGATCTCTTTTCAACTTGGTGGCGAAACCAACACTTGAGGATCAAATCATAGTTGCCCAAAGACGTGCACGAGGTGTTCGCCGGATCAAGGAGAACATTGCTAGCGGAGTTGCTAAATGTTTCTCCACAGATAGTAAAGGGACGGTATTCTTTGGAAATCGTTTGGTAGTACCTAAGAATAGAGATCTAAGGCAACTCATCCTCAAAGAAGCCCATGATACACCCCTCTCAATTCATCCCGGTAGCACAAAAATGTACCGAGATCTACGCCAGAGATTTTGGTGGACCAGGATGAAGAGAGACATTGCTCGATTTGTTGCTGAATGTGATGTTTGTTGTCGCATTAAGGCCAAACACCAAAGACCTGCTGGTACTCTTCAAACTTTGCCTATTCCAGAGTGGAAATGGGACAAAGTCGGTATGGACTTCATCACCGGCTTTCCAAAAACCCAGAAAGGAAATGATGCCATCTTCGTGGTCATTGATAGACTTTCCAAAGTTGCTCACTTCCTTCCCGTTCGCGAGTCTATAACTGCTAGTCAGTTGGCGGACTTGTATGTATCTAGAATTGTGTCTCTTCACGGTGTTCCTTTGGAAATCAATTCTGATCGAGGTAGCCTTTTCACCTCTAGATTCTGGGGAAGCTTTCAGAATGCTATGGGAACTCATCTATCCTTTAGTACAACTTTCCATCCTCAGTATAGCGGTCAAGTTGAAAGGGTTAATCAAATCTTGGAAGACATGCTCAGAGCTTGTGTTATATCTTTCGAAAAGAATTGGGAGAAGTCTCTTCCATTCGCCGAATTTGCTTATAACAATAGCTTCCAATCTAGTCTGAACATGGCTCCTTTTGAACTCCTATATGGACAACGATGTCGAACACCCCTAAACTGGTCAGAAACCGGTGAAAGACAACTCTTTGGACCAGATATGATCAAGGAAGCAGAAGAGCAAGTTCGCATTGTTCGTGATCGTTTGAAAGCCGCTCAGTCTCGTCAGAAAATCTACTATGATCGTCATCATGGAGAAGAGAGCTACAATCTGGATGAGAAGGCTTACCTTCGAGTTACTCCTCTGAAGGGAACCCAAAGATTCGGTATCAAAGGCAAGTTGGCCCCACGTTACATCGGACCTTTCCGCATTCTCGCTAAACGTGGAGAAGTTTCCTACCAACTTGAACTACCCCCTCACCTTTTCCGAGTACACGATGTATTCCATGTGTCATAACTCAGGCGTTGCTTCAAGAACCCCATCCGCGAAGTCGACCATGAAACGCTTGATCTCCAAGATGACCTTTCTTATCGAGAGTACCCTTTTCGTATTCTTGATTCAGCAAAGCGTGTCACTCGTCGTCAGAAGATCAAGTTCCTGAAAGTGCAGTGGTCACATCACTCCGAGAAAGAAGCAACATGGGAAAGAGAAGACCCCCTTCGTGCCGAGTACCACACCTTCCTCCCGATGACTTCTGAATCTCGGGACGAGATTCTTCTGAGTGGGGGCGAGTTGTCAGAACCCTAACTAGGGTAAGTGCTAGGGTTGCTTGTGCCCTTTGAATCATGCAAAATTTTCAAAAGAAATTCAAAAATGGGGGGAAAGAAAAGCTCTGAGAATTTAATTCAAATGGCCAGACAAAAATTTCTTCCAAATTTTCCTCTGGTATTTTTGAAAAGTCTTATAAATATGCATGATCACATATAAAGTGAAGTGGGTCCCACTGCATGCACCAAGATTTTTCAAATATTCCAAACAGGGCTTGGAAATTAAATTAAACTCCAATTTGAATTTAAATTCAAATTGTTTGAATTTCAAAAGTCACCAAAACATGCGAGTGGCTAGTGGCTTGAACCCTAAGCCCACATAAAAGTTTTGGGGATTTTTAAAAATGCTCTGCTAGTTTTGTTTGGAGCAAAACAGATCAAAGAAAAAGTAAACAGAAAAGAAATAGAAAAGAACCAACCCATCCCACCCCCTCTGGCCGTGGGCCCAACTCAACTTCCCCCGGCCCAAGCCCACCCGCGGCTTGTCTTCTACCTCCCCTCGCCTCCAAGCAGCTCGGTGGCGAGCCGAGCACCGTGGACGCCACCGAGGCTCGCCTAGACCACCCCGAGGCTTCTCCTGCCGCCACGCAACCCCCAGGACACGCCCCGCTCATTTCTCCCCCCCTTCCCTGGCCTTCGTTCTTCCTCCCGCTGAGAATTTGCGCTTCGGCCGAAACCCTAGCAGAGCATGGTGGTGCTCCGGCGCGGCCACTGGTCACTCTAGCGCTGGAGACCATGTCCATTCTACTCGCCGGTGACGACTCCTTCGAGTACCCCATCCAATTTGAGCAAAGGCGCACCTCCGGCGATGCGGGCTTCAAGTTCTTCACCGCCGGCCGCCATGACTCCGGCGACGAATCCAGCCCTCTCCAGCTCCTCCCCTACCCTGAAGAGCTCCTCATCTCGTTTGGGTGAGCTTCCTGCTTCGTTTTCTCCCTCCCGCGGCTTCCCCCGTGCACTGCCTCGCCATCTCGCTGTTGCCCGACCCCAGCCGCCGTGTTTGTTGTCGCCGTCGTGGCCCGAGGCCACGCCTTGACTCCCCAGTGGCTCCAGAAGACGAGCAAGACGAAGAGGAACGCCTCAGTGCTCTCCAAGCCCCCTCCCGTGCCTCGCAGAGGAACTCCGGCGAGACGCCGCCGACTGGGAGCTCGCCGGCGACGTCATTAGAGCTAACCCCGCGCTAATTAACCCCCTAACCCACCCCAGTGCCACAGACAGGTGGGCCCCAGGCCACCTCTAACCCCCTAACTTAATTAAAACGAGAGGATTAACTCTCTCTGCCACTGACATGGCTGACCCACCAGTCAGACCCCCCCTGACGTCATGATGATGTGGGGCTGATGCAGTATTTTGGAAAAGAATTAAAAGAATAAAAGAAAACAGAGAAAAATCCAGAAAATAGCCAAAAGTTCAATAATTCATAGAAAATTCATATTAACTCCAAATTAAACATATAATATATGAAAAATTATCAGAAAAATGCAAGGATTAAGAATATGCAATTTGTTTTGATGTTTGACCATTTTGAAATGGGTGGACAGTAGAAAACATGCATATGGCTTAATTTGAATTCAAATTTGAAGTTTGAATTTGCATTCCAAATGCATTACACTTCAATTAAATGGAATTGTCAACAAATCAGTACCATGTACATCATGTTTTCACAACTTATCATGTGCTTGAGCATCGCAATTATATTTATCCCTTGATTGCTTTGTTTGCTCGATAGAAGTGGAACCGGAACCGGAGGCCACCCCCTTCGTTGAAGACCCCGATACTGAACCTCGTCAGCAAGGCAAGAAAACCCCCTTTGATCATGTCTATAAAATCCCAATTCCCTCTTAGTCTCGCTTATGCATGTTTAGGAGATCACCTTGTATCGATTCTACCGCATAGTTGAACCCATATCCGATGCATGACCTATCATTTTGTCACCGTATTAAGAAAACCACAATCCTAGCAGATTTAGGAGTTGACTGATGAGCATGTGGCCCCTACAACTGTTACTGCTTTTGCTTCTTAGTGATACAATGAGGATGTTATGATTTTGAGTCGGGATGGATGATCACAGTGGTGATAATGATAACGTGTTGGTGAATCCACCCTAATACAAGGTGAACGATGAGAGGCTGTGTAGGAGTACACAGTGGGTTGTCTCGTTGAACACCGCCGTAAGCACCGAGTTCTTGTATGGTAATCCAAGACAAAGAGTACAACCACACATTGGGCTCACTGACCCCTCTCGGCCTAGTACCTTGATCCGTGTCGACGTCCAGGAGTCACATTAGTTCGGGCCTTCCATTTGACATATGCATAGAAAAAGAGTGAGTGGAAATGTTGCATCATCCTAGATATGTGGGTGGATCTGTGAGACAGTGAAACCATCTGTCAGAGGTGGCGTCTCGGTTGCCTACATTGTCTGGGTCTGTATCGTTGATCCGGCCGGACTCTCGAGCGGTGACAAACTCAGATAGTCGACTCCTGGAATAGAACGGTTGTGAGCGAAGTGTCGTGGTGAACATCCTCGCTGTCACCTCTTGAACGGTGGCGAGACCTGGCGGTAACTGATGGTCATGTGTGTGTAGTTTACACCCTTGCAAGGTTAACAAAACTATTCAAATAGCCGCGTCGGCGGTTAAGGACTACTTGGAACGTGTACCTGATTATTAGACAACTTGAATGGATACTTATAAAACTCGCAAGATAAGCGTGAGTGCTATGGTGTGCTTCCTCGTGGGGAAGTCGAGGAAGTAACCATAGTGGTGTATTGGTTGGAGACTTGCATAGTGGACTCGTGTACGCTTCTTACCTCAAGTCGGGTATTCGTAGTTCAGGACTAGCGAAGTCAAAGCTGGCACTTCTGCATGATGAAACCCCACCTCCTTTACGTTGATACTTGAGCATGAGTAGTATAGTTCTGATGTAAGTCTTGCTCAGTACGACTTTGTACTCACGTTTGCTTATTCTATGTTTTAGTTGAGAACCCGGACCCCGATGGAGTCACCGACCTGAAGCTCGACATTGACCTCGGTAGCATAGTTCCAGACAACAGTCTGGTCCCTCGTGGAAGAGCATGTTTGTTTTACAAGGCTTCTCTAAGCCATTTGTTAATCTTGTCTGTACTCAGACCTAATTTGCTTCCGTTGTATGATGTAATGTGTTCACAGACATGTGATCTTTGTATGCTCTATGTGTATATCAATAAAGAGTACTTTGTAGAGTTATGTGATGATACCTGCTGTTCATACTAGACATGTGTGATGTGTGTATGATTATAACATGAATGCCTTAGTATGGGTTTTCGAGACCTTAGTTGTGATCTGGCTGGCGGTCTTTTATACACCAAGTGGCCCTTAGATGTGCGCAGCCACTACTGGAATTCACCTATTTGCTGTCTGCCTCGGCGGACGGCAAAAACCTATATGGCAGACGGCAAAGTCCTTTGTCGTCTGCCCCCGCATGGCAAAGCACCTGTCAGCTATTTATTCGGCAAAGAGGTGCTTTGCCGTCTGCGGGAAATCGACGGACGGCAAACCACCTTTGCCGTGCGCATTTGTGCAAGCAGACGGCAGAGCGGGCGTGACGACGAAACTTTACTAGCCGGCTCCGTCAGGCCGTTAACGGCGGGGTTGCCGTCTACTGACAGACGACAAACTTTGCCGTCTGCCTCAAAACTAGCCGGCCGTCCGGTCGGCTCCGTTAGGCCATTAACGCCGTCTACTGACAGACGGCATAAAGACACCCGTTGTCGTCTGCCTTGCCGGAGGCAGACGGCATAATGACCAAATGGTCACCCAGCTGTTGCCAGATTGCACAGCTGGGCGCCACGTGTCCACTTTGCCAACTGCAAGCAGACGGCAAAGGCCTTTGCCGACAGATTGCAGACGGCAAAGAGGCTGTATAGCCTCTGTTTTTTCTGTTTCCTTTTAAATCCCTGCATTTGACAAATATATATATATATAATCTCAATATATAGTATCCAACAAACATTATAGTGACCAACAAACAATATATAGTCTCCAACAAGGTTTGCATTCAAGATTCACATGTGAACAAGGTTCCAACAAGCATTTCATAGTTTCACATATATACATGGAAAATAAAAAGCACATAGTGACCAAAACAGTTTATGAAACTAAACTACAAGTCCAAATGCAGCACTCCATCATAGCATGACTCCCCTTGAAGAAAATCTTCAAAATGAAGCTAAGAAAGTTATAAGAAGAATAAGGAGAAGAAGAAGAAGAAGAAGAAGAAGAAGGAGAAGAGAAGAAAAAGAAGAAGAAGAAGAAAGAGAAGAAGAAGAGAAGAAGAATAAGAAGAAGAGAAGAAGAAGAGAGCTTCTTCTTCTTCTCTTCTTCTTATTCTTCTTCTCTTCTTCTTCTCTTTCTTCTTCTTCTTCTTATTGAGGAAATAAAGAAGCATAAGCAATTGTAATCAAATTGAGATAACTTTAGAATATTTTGAGGAAATGAAGCTAACTTAGCATTTTTTGAGCCAATTAAGCTAACTTTAGCAATTTTGATCAAATGAAGCCATCTTTATCATATTTTCAGTAAATTAAGCTCACTTTAGCATTTTTTGAGGTAATTAAGCTAACTTTACCATTTTTGAGCAATTTAAGCTAACTTTAGCAATTTTGATGAAATGAAGCCAACTTTTTCATATTTTCAGTAAATTAAGCTAACTTTACCATTTTTTGAGCCAATTAAGCTAACTTAGCATTTTTTTAGGGAATCGAACTAACTTTACCATTTTGTGAGCATATCAAGCTAACTAAGCATTAATAAAGCAAAATAGAAGACAACTTACCGGAGTGTAGCCCTCAAGGCTGAGGTGGCTGAGAAGCATCCGTCGGGTTGGCCGATGTTGACGGTGGAGAAGGTTCATGGGACGCAGTCCGAGAGTTATGCTGCACGAAAAGATCAACTAGAGGTTAGCACGATGCCACTCAATATGGTATTGATGATCATACAAAGATACTCACCGTCCCCACAGGAGAAATGATCGGCATCGATGGAGCGGCCTGACCAGTCTTCTCGCACATAGTCTGCACATTTGTTATTCATGAGTCAATCATATTAGTTAGTAATATAAACAAAAATCATAACATGCATTCTTTGGGTGAATATGAACAAGTGACTTACCACGAAGAGCTCATACAAGGCCCAGTTCGATGCATCGTGTCGTGCCGCGGCCTCCTCGAGAGCTTTCGCCGTCCTCTCCTCCGCCAGCCGCTCTCTCCGCTGCCTTCTCCTCTGCCAACCGCTCCTTCTCCTCCAGTAGCCGCTGGGTGTTCTATCGCTCATTCTCAAGAGCTTCCTGCAACCCCACTCCTCTAGTTAGCATTGTAATATTCGATGAGAGAAAACAAGAATGCAAGAGTCCTTATGAATAACCTGGATAGCGAGGTCGACTGGCCGCGGACGAGTCCTTATAGCAGGAGAAGAACTCGTTTGGCGCGCCTTGATCTCAGGAAGATTCTTATCACACCTAATCAACTTATCTCTAATGGCCATGGCGCCTTCCGCCACCAGAGATCATCACCAGCTCCGGGTCAATAGGCTTCCCAATCGGGGTGTAAGCCTCCCCGTGCTTCTCCTTCGCCACCTCAGTATAAGCCTTGAGCTTACTATAGGCGGCAATGTTGGTGAAAGTCGAAGGAGTGGCGAGATCCGACTCTGAGAGCGCCTTGGCCTTCTTGTACGACGCTGTATGGGACATGACATACATGTCGAACACCTGAGGCACCTCCGTTTTATTATGCTTCGCCTAAAAGACAAAGCAAAGCATGATATTAGTAAGTGGGTGCCTAAAAGACAAAGAAAAGAAGAATTTGCACATACCCATTTATGCCCGTAACCAGCTAAGTTACGGCTGCCTTGATGGTGTGGCACCCCAACCATTTGGGCACGCCGGTCCTTGGCATTGTTGTGGACGGCCAACTAGGCATCTGAGCACCAGTGGTCCACAATGACCTCCCAACAATTCATATTGTCCGCACACCATCTCGGCGGCGCCTAAGTTAGTAAACAAGGAAACTAATAAGTAGCCTAGATAGGAATCAAATCAAGCAAACTATTCAAGACTTAAGAAGGGTTACCGTCATGTACTGGGCCCTGGTCAGAAACTTCTTGTGGCAGTCCTTCTTGCTACGCTTGCGCCCTTTCTTGGCGTAGTAGTCACGGACCGCCTGCACTCGCATCTCGTGCCTTGTGTTCTGCAAGAGGCGCGTGGCCTCTGCAACTATCACGTCCTCCGCCTCCTGCTCTTGGACTCATCGACCTTGTAGTAGGCCTGCAATAGCATGAGACAACACTGATGAGTGCACCAACTAGCTATTGTCAAGATTTTATTGTGTGAAACAGAAATTACCCAAAAGCCATTGATCACCATGTCGGCTCTGGTGTGGCATTCGACCCCGGGACGTTCCGAATTATATCCCTTAAAATACCCGGGACGTTCTGGATCAGGCTCAAGAGAGTTCAACTGTGCCAAGACATGTTCGCCCGTCATCGTAGGTGCTGCCAAGGTTTTTGACAACTTTGCCTTTCATGAAGTTCTTCTTGTCTTTTCTAAAAGGATGCTTAGGAGGCAGAAACTGTCTATGCAAGTCGAAGCAGGAATACTTGCCACCCGCCTTCATCCAATGAAACTGAAGAGCAGCCTTGCATGTTGGGCACCCGAACTTTCCATGAACACAGAAGTCAGCGAAAAGCGCATACGCCGGCAAGTCATGCATCGAGTACTGGTACTAAACATGCATTTTGAAGGTCTTTTTGCTAGCTGCATCGTATGTCTTGAACCCTTCGTCCCAAGCTTGTTGCAATTCCTCCTTAAGCGGTTGCATGTACACATCCATATTCTTCCCCGGATATTTGGGCCCTGGTATTATCAACGTCAGGAAAATGTTCTTCCTTTTCATAATCTCTGAGGGGGGGAGATTGAGTGGCATGACAAATACAGGCCAACAACTGTATGAGGCTGCCATCAGACCGAAAGGATTGAACCCATCTGTGCCGACGGTGATTCGGCAATGCCTTGGCTCCTTAGCTTTTTCCGAATGTTTTTCATCAAAGTGCTTCCATGCTGAACCATCCGATGGGTGAGTCAACATCGGCTTCCCATCTGCATTAAATTCTGTTCTCTTCCCATGTTTGTGCCATGTCATCTGTCTGGCCGTCTCTTCCATCATGTAAAGGCGTTGAATTCTTGGTATCACTGGAAGATACCTAAGAACATTTACGGGTATTTTGGTCTGCGTCTTCTCACCTTGACCATTGTCTACCACAACATACCTAGATGACTTGCATTTGGGACAATAGTCTTCGTCCGCATACTCTTTCCTAAATAAAGCACATCCATTTTCACAAGCATGTATCTGCTCATAGGGCATCTTAAGTACCTTGAGGATTTTATCCGATTGGTACAGGTTTGCAGGCATAACATGATCTTTTGGTAGAAACCGCCCAATTAGGGTCGTGATCGCATTGTAGCAATCTGTGCCCAAGTTGAATTGTGCCTTCAAAGCCATCAACTGTGCGATGGCATCGAGCTGGCAAAGCTCAGTGTGAGCGTGCAACGGACGTTTCGAAGACTCCAACATCTCATAGAAGGCCTTCGCAGATTCCTCCATCTCATCATCCTCATCCCGCGCATCGTCAAAGTCCTGCACCATGTCTTCGATCCCGGTTCCATACTCATCCGTGCGCTGACGGACCACCTCCTCTCTCCGTCGTCCGCCAGACTCGCCATGGAAGCTCCACACCGTATAACCAGGCTTATAACCCCACTTCTGCAAGTGTTTACCCATATCCACCTCTGTCGCCTGTTTATAATTGTCGCACCTAACGCAGGGGCACCAGGTTTTTCTCTGCCCATTTGCAAACGCCGCTCTCAGAAACTCCTTGGTTTTCATTGCCCATTCATTGCTGATCTCTTTCTGATTAGGGAGACCAGTGTACATCCACGCACGATCATCGCTCATCTTGTCGCTACAGCTAGCTACTAAACAACAAATATACCATTTTTTTACGTCCACTTTTTATTGCTTTTATCATACATAGCTACGGCATATGCAATTAACCTACACACTAATAGGTAAAGATAGGTCCTAATCCCACCCGAGTATGTATGTAGATTGGGTCGGTTCCCATGCTTTGGTCCCGATCCGACGCGGTATTTCGGCAGCACCTCCCCGCTGTTCTCCTAATACACGTCTCGACAACGAGCCGAGAGGTTGTGTATCCGGAGAACAACAGGGAGGCGCTGACTAAATACTGCGTCGGATCGGGACCAAAGCATGGGAAACCGACCAAATCTACATACATACTCGGGCTGTCCATGGATAACGTTGGACAATTCAAAAGAATCACTATTATAAATATGCAAATTAATGCATATTTATAACTGTAACCCTTTCGAACGGGAGACGCATACTGGTTACGCGACTTTACATATAAATATAATAAATCTACCTAGTTAGCTAGTGTAAGACCAGAATTGAGCAAAAGAAAGGGGGAGAGAGGATAAGAATTGTTTTGCTCACCCTCGAACTCAGGTAGGTCGTCGAATGTAGGGGGCGGAGGTCGTCAAACACCGGACCCACACAACAGGGAAAGTCAAGCACTTTAAAATGCACCCAATCAACACGGAAACTCGATACCGGTAATTATATCTATTTTTTTCTTTTGGTTTTTCCTATTATTTACATTTATTTCATTATCTATTTTTTTCTCCTCCTCTTTCTTCTTCACCTCCAACTTCTTATTCTTCTTCTCCTCCTTCTCCTTCTTCTTCTTCTTCTTCTTCTTCTTCTTCTTCTTCTTTTGTTTTCTATATCTTTTTTCTCTTCTTCTTTTCTTATTCTAACTAAAATCCTAGACTAACTAACTAGCAATCCTAGTAATACTAGAAATTAACAGATTTTTTTTAAACAGATCTAATACTAACTAACTAAAATCCTAGTAATTAACAAATCAAATAATAACTAACTAAAATCCTAATACTAACTAACTAAAATCCTAACACTAACTAACTAAAATCCTAGCACTAACAAAAAACAAAGAAAAAAATTAAACAGAGAGAGGGAGGAGGGCTCACCGGAGTTGGGGGAAGAGAGGAGGGCGGCGACGGGGCGGAGGAGGGCGACGGCGTCGGGGCAAAGGAGGGCGGCGACGGGGCGGAGGAGGGCGGCGGCGTCGGGGCAGAGGAGTTCCTCGGGTGGCGGTAGGGGCTGGGCGGGGTGGTGGAGGGCGGCGGCGGCGTCGGGTGGTGGAGGGGCGGGGTGGTGGAGGGGCGGAGGAGGGTTGGCGGCGGAGAGTGCACGGCGACGGCGGGGGGCGGGGGCAGGGGTGGCGGCGGCGCACGAGAGAGAGAGAGAGAGATGAGTGAGTGGGAGAGAGAAGAGGGCCACAGCGGGGTTAACGGAGCCCTGGGCTTTGCCGTCTGCTAGCAGACGGCCCGCGACTTTGCCGTCCACTAGTAGACGGCCCAGGGCCCGGTCCGTTACGTTGCCATTGAGGGGTGGGCTTGGCGGGCCCACCAACAGGCTTTGCCGTCTGCTCACGGACGGCAAAGGCTCTTTGTCGTCTGTATTCGCAGGAGCAGACGGCATACTCTTACTTTGTCGTATGCTAGTTTTTTACTGTCTGTAATTAGGGTAGCGGACGGCATACCATGTCTTTGCCGTCCGCCCCGACAGAAAGCAAACGGCAATGCCCTTCCCACATGGCAAATTCCTCATTTCCAGTAGTGAGCTTGGGGCATCGCGATGCGATTGCTCGTGACTCCGTCACGTGCACACTTTGTGGTATGATCGAGCCCGCCCTAGACCGCGACTAAGTGATCGGGCTGGAGTAAGTCTATGTAAGAGTTAGGATTCAATCGATAACATGGTTGAGGCGACTTGTCTATGAGTATGGGATTCACCACCCATAAGAATTTAGACTTGTGAGCGGACGTTGAGGACTCTTCTCAGTTGATCATCCGGCCTGGATGGGATGCCCCTCACGTTTGACGCTTTCCGAGAGTGTTCTGTGCTTGGCCTTGTCTGCTTAGACAAATGGGTACGGCTCTCGGCTCTCCATGTGATTGCATCATGACTGGAATTACATACGCTAACCCCGGGTACCGACAGGTTCCATCATCAACAATCGATAACTCGACGACTCCATCAACGATCCAGGCAGAAACCGATCTGCGCGGAACTTTCAACCTCACCACGCACTTTCTGATCTCCCGATCAAGTGCACCCAATCGACGGGCAAGTCCGATCCAAGTTTCAGATGTTTCCAGAACTACATAAAGCGACGAGCCACTCTCCGATCCATGGACCAAGTTCAGCTGGCACCCGCGAAGCCAAAGCCAACATCATTCATGGTACCAAAATTCAACATCAAGATTTCCCTAGCTCAAGAACTCAACAATGCGGCGACTCCAATCACCAGCTGTACCACTCGTTGTGAAGCAATCGGTCACTACGACCTCACAAGCAGGTCGCACGACCTCGCCAAGGAAATCTGAGATTTCTGCATCAATGGTGGAGTCGAACTGTGCCCGAGTAATCGCTCTCGCAAAAAGCACCCCTCACGCACCCGCTCTACCAAGCACCACGACACCAACGACCAATCTATGAAGGGAAGACGGAAGCACATAGGAGGCTCGAACACCCTCGCACCCCAAGAACAACTAGATGGGATGTACACAATACTCTTACGAGGACGATGAAGGAGAACTTAGAGAAACACACAGTCTCAGAAAGTGCCGGATTTTCGGCAAACTCTCCAAAGCACACTAGGAAGATGTGCAGCACAGAGAACAACGCACCCGAGAAGCAGCATCATCAGCACTCGAGGAGGAAACCTACCCGTTAGCGCACGGTTGGGTGTACATGATCCAAGAAGGACACCCATCAAAGAAGGATGAAGAAGAAACCACCCTCCAAATGTACATGGTGACTGACGAGGGGGTGACCTCACGACTCCTACGGATGAGCCTACCCGGTATACCCGAAGACAGAAGGCCCGCGAAGATGCCGCCTGGGCCCAGCCTTGGCCCACTAGTGGCACCGACGTAGGAGTCCGCGACTCATAAGGAAGGTGCAAACTTGCCGTACGGAACAAGATCATGGTTAGGAAACCTCATCTTTAATCCAGGATGGACTCCCCGAGACCTAGCCTAGTATATAAGGGCTTGGAGGGGAGACGTCAGGGAGGAGGCAATACACAATCTGTAAGCCTAGACTTGTGCGCACTAGCCTTGGCTCCCCTGTAATCATCATCTCCAAGCAATAATATCGAGCAGGAACGTATCCTCCTGTTAGCCGACGAGCTATCGTCCAACCTGTGCCTCTCATGACTAACCCAGGGTCCCTGACCATGGGATTTGCAGGGGGACATCCCCGTCAGTGACATAAATCAAAAATAAAAGCACCATACTACCTATGCAACTCGGAGGTCGACATCACCTTTTCACAAAGAGATCACCCGCTAGTTGTCCCCAGACCAGGGCACGCCCCATTGGTCCTCGAAGCTAAGGTCGGAGGATACGAAATGTCACGAGTATTCATGGACGGGGGCAGAAGCATGACCATCATCTTCTCCAACACCTTACGCAAGATATTGATCCCACCCTCCATGCTGAAAGCATCAGATACCACCTTATAAGGCGTCACACCAGGCAAAGCAGTCTCCCCCTAGGGAAGGTCAACCTCGACGTTGTCTTTGGGAACAAAGACAACTTCAGAAATGAAAACCTTGAGTTTGAAGTGATAGATTGGCCATCACAGTACCACGCCATACTTGGTCGACCAGCTTTTGCGCGATTCATGGCCGTCCCACACTATGCATATCTCAAGATCAAGATGCCATGACCCGCAGGAGTCATCACGATTAACGGATGTTTCATCAAATCGTACAAATGCAACCGAGACTTTCATCAAGTCTCCGACACCTTTGGAGCACAACAAGAACTCGCGGAAATAGACATGTGATACGTACCAAACGTATCTATAATTTCTGCTTGCTCCATGCATGTTTTGTGTGATATTGCTATGTTTTTGCTACACTTTCATACACTTTTGATCATATTTGTACTAACCTATTAACTCAGTGCACCCCAGTGCCAATTCCTGTTTTCTGTTGTTTTTATTTATTTTAGGTTTCCCCCGTATTAAAAATTCTCCAAAAAATCCGGAAAAATCCAATAAAAATCAGCGTACGGGAACCTTCCAGAGTCCCGAAGGGGACCTACCAGGGCCCCAGGTGCCCTCCCAGTGTGCCCTAGGGTGGGGCCACGCCAGGGGGCCGCCTGGACCCCTGGTGCCCGCCTGGCTCCCCCCTTCACCCATATATTTGTCTCGCCCCGAAACCTCCGAGGATAGAAGCCTTTTTCGCGATCTCTCCTCTGTTCCGCCGCCGCCACACTTCCAAGATCGGGAGCACCAGAAGACCTCTTCCCGGCACCCTGCCGGAGGGTGGATTGACCTCCGGGAGCTTCTCCACCACCATGGACGCTTCCCGAATGATCCGTGAGTAGTCCACCTTGGACCATGGGTCCGTGATCGTCCCCACTTGGGAGCCGTTCCTCGAAACTTGTCCAGGTTGAGAAGTAATTGAGCTATCTATTAGCATTCGTCGACAAACTATGCACCTCACAAAACTTGTTTTCATTCTGTTTGATTTAAGGATAGCACATGAGTTTTCCCTACTTCCCTATAGTAGGGCATGTCCTTTACTTTTATGTTGAGTTAGTTTTTCCTACTTCCTTCTTTTCTTAAAGAGAACAGACATTTGATATTGAAAAGGATTCATTCATATAATGCTGCATTAAGTTGGGTCATGCCACATCCTTGTTGACATTATCATTTGATAAGTAAGTTTTTTGCGAAAGCCTACGCCAAGCAAACATCTTCCTTTGTGTTAGCATTTTCACTTCATGACTAATAACATGTTCTTTCAAAAATCTTCAAAGTGTTTCATTTATAAGTGAAAGAGCAAAAGTAAATGTTATTAGTTGTCCTTTGACCAAGGATATGTTTGCCATGATTTTATGAGTTTCCTTAGCCCTACTTTTGATTATAATTGTTATTACTTTCTCATAAGCGCCTTATGAGTTGAGGTTTTTGTTGAGGATGCTTGAGTTTGGTGAAGAAATCATGATGCTTCTTGTGCGTATTCTATTTATCGACACTTCCCTCTCTAAACTTGTGGACAGGCTTACCAAGATCAGTATTCGCTTGGGGACAAGCGAGGTCTAAGCTTGGGGGAGTTGATACGTGCAAAATGCATCACTATTTTATATCATACTTCACCCCTATTCATTGATATGTTTCATGTTATGATGTTGTTCTTATTTTGTTTTGGCTTGTTTTACACAGTTTGCAACTTTCCGGTGCCGAAACAGCAGACGCAGGATTCGGCGGTGAAAATTGGACATACAGTTGCTGAATCAGAAGACCTCCAAATGATCTAAAAATTGACGGAGGATATTTTCCAGAAGAATGATGGAGAAACGCAAAAAGGGAACAAGAGGGGGGCCACTAGGTGCCCAGGCGCCCCCCTGGCGAGGCCCCACACCTGGCTGCGCCGGGAGGCCACTTGGAGCTCTAGGCCACTCCCGGCTCCCCCCTTTGGCCTATATATTCATTGTCATCCAAAAACCCTAAAAGGGGGAGGAGTTTCGCGAGTTCCGTCGCCGCTCCGTGGAGGAAACCTACAGAGAAGAAAAGGAATCTCCGGCGGGCACATTCCGCTGGGAAGAATACCTCCCGGAAGGGGAGATCGTCGCCATCGTCATCACCATCATCACGGGCATCATCCAGATCATCATCAACACCATCCCCAACATTATCACTAGCTCCATCTTGACCCCATCTCATCTCACCATCGCAACTTGTGTTGTAACTCGTACAATCTATCCTCTCTACTCTACCTGTCTTGATTACTCCTTTTTGGTGAATGCTATTAAGTTTTGTTGGAGAAATATTATTATGTCCAGATTATTCATCATCTATTTATCACCACTGATCATGATATCTTTTATGTCTTGTGAGTAGTTGATGTGCGAGAGATTATAATGGCTTCTCGCCCTTCGTTGGTTACCCCAAGTGGAAGGTGCGATGTAGGACATCAGTAAATTCCCCCTATGTAGAGGATAGGGTTTGTCTCCCGTAGGACTCCGAAAGCGGCAAAGTAGGTGACAACAGCGCTAGAAATATAGCGCTTGACGTGGACCTACACACAGACAAATAACTTTGCTCCCACCGAAGTTCAGAGAGGTTGTCAATCTCTCCGGTCTTGTTGTTTACAAAGGATCAAACGCAAGGTGTTGACACCCATTTTTGGCACGACAATAAACCTATATAAGATGTCCTCAAATGAAGAAGTGTTCTACATGAATATGTTTGGTATTGTTGATCTGAACATCTTTGTAGTTTGAGCCATCACCATCCGATTCGATCTCGAGGGCCGAAACTATGTCTGAATCAATAAGATCCTGGCCTTTGAAGAACTATTCTACCAATTAGGCCTTCAAGACATCTTCAAATGGAAAAATGTTATACATGGGGCGGCTTCGTCTCGTTGAATCTGTCAATTTTGGTTTTTGGATCATCTCAATCCGAGTTCGTATGCAAAATCTGTAGCCGAAACAATATATGCTTGTTAAGAGGAAAAAACTGACGCCCGGGACAAGACATCTATACAATTGATGTCTGATGAAGAGCGTGAGGATTTCGGCCCTCAAGATGGCCCCGAATCAAAAAAATTTCAACAAGAAAATTCTTGGAAATTTCGAGGGATACAAATTTGATGTTTTGAGTTTTTTTATCCGAGGTCCTTTACAGCCCCGAAACTACCAAAAACCGAACTGTTGTCTTAGGCCCACCTATAATCCGAGTTCGGTTAAATTTGGAAAGATTTGGACGAGATTTAGAGTCCTTTACTTGCACGGAAAGTCCAGCCTCCTCATATATAGATGGAGTGACGGCCGATTGAGACAACACACAATCGAACAAACACAACTACATCTTTATCGTTCATCTATCTATCTCCCTTGTACCTTGCTTCTTGTTCTTCGTTGTCCTTCAGATTTGGAGGCTTCGATCTACAAGGCTCCAGGGGCGTTCAGGACGACTTGGAGCAGCCAATCGTCGCCGGGTACTCCGACGGGGTCCCTCCCGAGTAACCGGGGCGTCTGGTCTCAAAAGCGCCTGCCGGACTGTCTTGCGTATCGCGCTTCCGGCAGGCCTCCCGCGGCGTGAGTTGCGGAGTATCTCCCTCGGCGTTGCGGGTACACGTGAAGGTGTTCGTGTGTCAACACACTTTTTGGCGACTCCGCTGGGGACGAAAGCTTTGAACATTCTCCGGCCTGTTCTTGCTACGAAGAGATTGTCATCAAGTTCCTGCGATCTACGAAGGTAGTATGAATTCCCAATTCACCTATGTAGATGCAAGTAATTCATATGTTGTTGCTAGATCACCTAATGAGCATGATGTATCGGCTAGCCCTAGTTTTATCAATAATACATCTAATTGTATGCAACAGCCGGTTCAAGATAATTTTTATGCTTCAAATTCTAGTTTTAGCAACATGCAACATATGTATCCTAACCCTCATGCATCGGCAACCCCACAAATTCATATGTCGGTGGACAACATGATGGGCGTGAGTGATCAATATAAGACACCTCATGTACAGGAGGGCATCTCACAATTTTATCCATCGGTATCTAGCTCGCAATATGCGGGTTCATCCCCAATCATGTTGATGGATGGGGAAATCGGCCATGTTTCCATTAGTTGTTCAGCCAATTACCCTCAACCATCATATGCTACACCATGTGTTACTAACTTTTCAGCACCATGTGAAACCGGTGATATTCATAATTCGGCTCTGCACCTTGGTTATAGACGAGTAAGTGGAGATTGAAAGGGAGCTAAGGTGCATCCATCTGGTGTTGTAGCGGCGAAGTGCACGCTGACTCTTGAGGAATTACCAATCGAGTATCAACAGATTTATGAAGCCCTCAAGAAGCAGCGCAAGGAGCAACGCATGGAGGTTAATGAGGCGCTCATGAAGCAGCAAGAGGAGGAATATTTGCAGAAGTTTTGCGCAACTATTAAGAAAGATCCAATGTCTACTCCTTACTGCAACAATCATGTCGAGCCATCTCCATTAGAGAGACAAAAAAGCGAAGCTCTGCAATCTAACCAAGACAAAGTTGACTCGGATAATATGATTGAGCCGACTAAGGAAGCCGAGTCAAGAAACTCGGTGAATATTGAGTCTAGTGTGCAAAAGAAGGTCAACCCGGGTGACGCGACCAACTCTACAGAAGCCGAGCCAACAGTTCAGGCGATAGCAAGTCAAGCGTGTCTACCGAGTCCATCAAGCCAACAGGAAAAAGGGTGTTAATTCGGCCAGACATAGCCGAGTTAGCTAACAAGAAAAATGTGGTCATTGGTGAACCAAGAAAGAAAAAGGATGACAACAAGAGCTCGGAAAGACAAGTGGTGCTCGAGAAAAAACCCGGTGGAAAGGAAATAATCAAGATTACCATCAAGAATCCTGCACTCGGGGGGCAACCAACTGAAAAGGAGAATACCCGAGCCAACTCGGAAGTAGAAGTTACCAGGTTGCGGCGGCCAGCTCGGAATCAAATGTCTACCGAGTTACAAAGGTCAACTCGAAAACAAAAGTCTACCGAGTTGCAACAGACAGCTCGGAAGGAACAGTCTACCGAGTTGCACACAACTCGGAAGAGCCTACCGAGTAACATCCGTGATAAATTTGATAAACCCAAGCGTCCAGAAGTAGGCAAGTGGAAGAATAATGAAGCCAAAGCGCAGCACAATAAAAACAAGCCGACTTTTGATATGTTGATGTCCAAGTATGCTAAAAATAATCGTTCATCACGTTTGAAGCACCCAAAATCACCTCCCAAGAAAAGATCTCAGCGTCATGCAAGGCCGTATGAGTCGTGGGTACCAGCACCATGGATGGTGCCACACTTTTATGCGCCATATTACTCGGGTGACTTCAACAAGGAGTGGGGGCAGCCCCCAATGGCCATGTATGCTTTTTATTCAGGGTGGGCGGCACCTAGGAGGTCCGTTCATGACAGATTTTCTTACTCTACACAAGGTCGTTTGAATAATAGTGTCAACCGGCCAATGATAAGTTATTCAAAGAGGGCCAACAAGAAAGTATGGCGTGTCAAGTCGCCAGGCTCTGAAAAGCCGAGTACTGATGACTCGGCTAATCCGAGTAAGGACATAGCTACTGCTGCAAGTAGTAATGTTGTTCCGAGTGAAAACGGTGCAGTTGATGTTCCGAGTAGTAATGTTGCTCCAAATAAAGAGATTCTTGCTCTTCCGCAAGGTCCCATGGCTAATGATCATGAAGTTAGCACACGCAAGGCCAAGACTAGGGATCCTAAATATACTCAACCTCAGTGGTGTCCTCCCGGTCTGAAAGGGACACAAAAGAGGAGATTGCAACGTCTGAGGAACCACGGGAAGGAAGAGCAAGAAGCAGAAAATTAAAGGGACGAATTGTTCGAGAAAATTCGTCCTAGGGTACCCACAAGGCAAATATGGAGGCGTAAACAGAAGAACACATGTGCCTCTTATCAACTACGACGACACCTACACCATCAGAAAAGGACGATGAAATTTATGTTACATCGTCCATGACACTTGTTTCAAGTTCTTCGTCTGAGGAGACTTCAAGTAAAATATACACCTTAGGGGATGAAGAATAATTGATTCAAGAAGGTATAGATATCAATACGGTGTGCTACTTACCCGTTGAATTCTGTACTGCAGGTGAAGAAAGGAGGATGGCTCAGCTGAGATACCACTCAAGCTTGTGGCAAGAATCCTGAACAAGTGATGGCCGATATACAATTATCGCCCTTAGAAAACACATGTCCGATGGAGTGTTGACATCGTCTTTACAACAAACATGGTACAAATTATTTTTCGGCATACAAGTTTTGTCGAAAAACAGGGCGGGCATGTGTTGACACCCGTTTTTGGCACGACAATAAACCTATATAAGATGGCCTCAAATGAAGAAGTGTTCTACATGAATACATTTGGTATTGTTGATCCGAACATATTTGTAGTTCGAGCCATCACCATCCGATTCGATCTCGAGGGCCGAAACTATGTCTGAAGCAATAAGATCCTAGCCTTTGAAGAACTATTCTACCAATTAGGCCTTCAAGAAATCTTCAAATGGAAAAATGTTCTACATGGGGCGGCTTCGTCTCGTTGAATCGGTCAATTTGGGATTTTGGATCATCTCAATCCGAGTTTGTATGCAAAATCTGTAGCCGAAACAATATATACCTGTCAAGAGGAAAAAACTGACGCCCGGGACGAGACATCTATACAATTGATGTCTGATGGAGAGCGTGAGGAGTTCGGCCCTAAAGATGGCCCCGAATCAAAAAACGCTCAACACGAAAATTCTTGGAAATTTCGAGGGCTACAACTTTTATGTTTTGAGATTTTTTATCCGAGGTCGTTTACAGCCCCGAAACTACCAAAAACCGAACTGTTGTCTTAGGCCCACCTGTAATCCGAGTTCGGTTAAGTTTGGAAAGATTTGGACGAGATTTAGAGTCCTTTTCTTGCACGGAAATTCCAGCCTCCTCATATATAGATGGGGTGACGGCCAATTGAGACAACACACAATCGAACAAACACATCTACATCTTTATCGTTCATCTATCTATCTCCCTTGTACCTTGCTTCTTGTTCTTCGTTGTTTTTCAGATTTGGAGGCTTCGATCTACAAGGCTCCAGGGGCGTTCAGGACGACTTGGAGCAGCCAATCGTCGCCGGGTACTCCGACGGGGTCCCTCCCGAGTAACCGGGGCGTCTGGTCTCAAAAGCGCCTGCCGGACTGTCTTGCGTATCGCGCTTCCGGCAGGCCTCCCGCGGCGTGAGTTGCGGAGTATCTCCCTCGGCGCTGCGGGTACACGTGAACGTGTTCATGTGTCAACACAAGGGATAAAGGATAATGATAATTGCGACTGGAAAGTAAAAGAAGGAAATAAATTGAGCGTGTAAACAGTGATGAGAATATGGATCGGGTTCCCGTGATTTTTACTAGTGATGTCTCTCTCCCAAAAGACGATAAAACTTCTATGCGAGGTAAACAAATCACAGCTTGGCAATTGACAGGATTATGGGCGCAAACCAATGCTAACTACGCTACAAAGAAAGGAAGAGGCCCAAAAGCATGGGCGGTGTGCCAAAATAAGTAGACCGAAATCCAACTGCATCTACTACTAATCATCCACCTTGATATATCTATCCAGAACATCACGCTGGTATTAAGTTGCGAGCCCCACCCAAAGTGTAAACCCAAAGCAACAGACAACTGCATTAAAAGAACTTTACGAAAAGTAAACAATCCTTGCAACCGCGGTTACAAGCACCGTTATTTTCCTCCTTGTCGCAACAACACATCCCTAGACTCATGTTTTTGTCACTCAAGCTAGTCATCAGGTGGCATGAACCTACAATCAAGCATAACGTTCCCTCTTGGAGTCACTACCTACTACTTGACCAAAGCAATAAACACCAACGGAGAACATCGAAGAATTACTTAGGAACAAAAAGACAAAAGATAAGAACCAAATATATTACTCTATCACAAACTGAACATAGTCTCATAATCCATCAAATCCCAGCAAACTCAGCATAGCAACAGCAGAAAGAATTACATATGTGCCTTGATCAATTAGGCAGCTCACAAGGTCTAATCCATGAAGAACAAAGAGGGGAGGAGAACATCACATAGCTACTGATCACAGACCCATGGTCCAAGGTAGACTACTCACGGGTCATCCGGGAATCATCCATGGTGGAGGGGAAGCTCCCGGAGGTCAATCCTCCCTCCGGTAGGGTGCTGGGAAGAGGTCTGCTGGCGCTCCTGATCTTGGAAGCGCGGCGGTGGCGGAGTAGAGGCGAGATCGCGAAAAAGGGTTATGTCTTTGAAAGAATCCCGTAACGGAGAATATATAGGGGAAGGGGGCAGCCAGGGTGCACCAAGGTTCTAGGCGCCCCCAGGCGCGGCCAGCCCCTAGGGCGCGCCAACAGGGCGCCTGGGCCCCTGGTGGTGGCCCTCTGGCCCCACCTTGGTGATTCCGGAAGGTTCCGGTACGCTGATTATTTATCTGGTTTTTTCCGAATTTTTGGAGCACTTTTAATATGGGGGAAAGCTGAAATAGAAAAACGGCAGAAAATAGGAACTGGCACTGGGCTGCACTGAGTTAATAAGTTAGTCCAAATATGATCAAAAGTGTATGAAAGTGTATCTAGATCATAGAAATATCACACAAAACATGCATGGGAGCAAGCAGAAATTATAGATACGTTTGGGATGTATCAACATACCCAAGTTTAATTCCTGCTCATCCTCGAGTAGGTAAATGATAACAAGCATAATTTCTGTGGTGACATGCTAACAACCATATAAGAACTTTGAAAGTCAAGCAATCAAGGTATGTAATTCAATTCAAGTCATAACATGCAAGAGTCTATATTAGCATTGAAACAAGCAACATGAGAACATTAAGGTGCAAGAGCTCTTGCTGTCCGTGACTCGAATGTCTCCAGATGGTGTTTGCATGCAAGAAGTGGGAGATGGGAATACGAGAGAAATTTTGTTGTTGAGAACTCAATCTACTAAAGTTTCACACTTAGTCTTCTTTGGAATCTTATCTTGACTCGTCCTCAGATCACTAGCCAGGTACTTGATGACCCTCAACTGTAGAGGATCGTGTGTAGCGTTTTCGTGGGTAAGTTAACCCAATTTATTGATTCGACACAAGGGGAGTGATACGTCTCAAACATATCGATAATTTCTGCTCGTTTCATGCATGTTTTGTGTGATATTGGTATGATCTAGATACACTTTCATACACTTTTGATCATATTTGGACTAACCTACTAACTCAGTGCACCCCAGTGACAGTTCTTGTTTTCTGCTATTTTTCTATTCCAGGTTTCCCCCATATTAAAAATGCTCCAAAAATTCGGGAAAAATCGGAATAAATCTGCGCAACGGAGCATTCCAGAATCACCAAAGTGGGGCCAAAGGGCCACCACCAGGTGTCCAGGCGGCCACCTGGCGCGGCCAGGGGCCTGGCCGCGCCATGGGGCGCCTCGACCCCTGGTGGCCCCCCTGGCTGCCCCCCTTCGCCTATTTATTCTCCGTCACGGGGAAACTCCGAAGACAGAACCATCTTTCGCAAACTCGCCTCTGTTCCGCCGCCGCCGCGCTTCCAAGATCGGGAGCACCGACAGGACCCATCCCGGCACCCTGCCGGAGGGAGGATCGACCTCCGGGAGCTTCTCCTCCACCATGGACGCTTCCCGGATGTGCCGTGAGTAGTTTCCTTTGGACCATGGGTCCGTTATCCGTAGCTATGTGATGTTATCCTCCCCTCTTTCTTCTTCATGGTTTAGACCTCGTGAGGCGCCCTACATGATCGAGGCACATATGTAATTCTTCTGTTGTTGCTATGCTGAGTTTGATGGGATCTGATGGATTATGAGATTATGTTCAGATCGTGATAGAGTAATATATTTGGTTTTTATCTCTTAAATTTTTGTTCCTAAGTAATTCTTGCATGTTCTCCGTTGCTGTTTATTGCTTTGTGCAAGTGGTAGGTAGTGACTCCAAGAGGGAACGTTATGCTCGATTGTGGGTACATGCCCCCTGATGACACGCATGAGTGATAGAAACATGAGTTTAGGGGATGTGTTGCGGCCACAAGTTGGAAAACAACGGTGCTTGTAACCGCGGTTGCAATGGTTGTTTACTTTACACAAAGTTCTTTTTAATGCAGTTGTCTGTTGCTTTGGGTTTACACTTTGGGTGGGGCTCGCAACTTAATACCAGCGAGATGTTCTGGATAGATATCTCAAGGTGGATGATTAGTAGTAGATGGAGATGGATTTCGGTCTACTTATTTTGGCGTACTGCCCATGCTTATGAGCCTCTTCCTTTCTTTTGTAGCATAGTTAGCATTGCGGTGCGTTTATAATCCTGTCAATTGCCCATCTGTAATTTGTTTACCTCGCATAGAAGTATTATCGTCTTTTGGGAGAGAGACATCACTAGTGAACATCACGGGACCCCGGTCCATATTCTCATCACTGTTTACAAGTTTATTTCCTTTCAGTATTTACTTTCAGTTGCTATCATTATCATTATCTCTTGTGTTTGATCCTTTGTAAACAACAAGACCGGAGAGATTGACAACCTCTCTGAACTTCGTTGGGAGCAAAGTTAATTGTGTTGTGTGCAGGTCCACGTCAGGTGCGCCGCTGACACCTACTTATCGTCTCCGGAGTCCTAGGGAGACAAACCCTATCCTCTACATAAGGGAAATTTGCTGCTATCCTACATCTCACCTTCCACTTGGGGTAACCAACGAAGGGCGAGAAGCCAGTACCACTTCCACGCCATCAAGAAAATTTCTGGCGCCGTTGCTGGGGACTCCGAGTGATAAGATAGGGGAGTTTCCCGCTACCCTTTACCTTTATTTTTTTGTCTTGTTAGTTTACCTTTCTGTTTTTATCTTTGTGTCTTATATAGAAAATTACAAAAAAATCTGCCACACTTGCTGCTACTATGGGTTCCTCTGAAAACACCAAGTTGTGTGACTTCACCAGTCACAACAACAACAAAGACTTTATCTGCACTCCTATTGCCACGCGTGCCACTTCAACTACCTCTTATGAAATTAAACCTGATTTTCTAAACCTTGTTATGAGAGATCAATTCTCTGGTGCTGGAGATGATGCTGCTTTACACTTGAATAATTTTGTTGAATTATGTGATAAGAAAAAGTATAAAGAAGTAGAAGGTGATGTTGTTAAGCTCAAGCTTTTTCCTTTCTCTCTGAGAGGAGAAGCTAAAATTTGGTTTCAATCTTTGCCTAGGAATAGCATAGATTCTTGGGATAAGTGCAAAGATGCTTTTATTGGGAATTATTACCCACCTGCTAAAATTATCCAATTGAGGAGTAACAATATGAATTTTAGGCAATTGGATAATGAACACGTTTCCCAAGCTTGGGAACGTATGAAATCTCTTGTTAAGAAGTGCCCTACACATGGTTTGACCACCTGGATGGTTATCCAGACTTTTTATGCAGGCTTGAACTTTACCTCGCGGAACCTGTTAGATTCGGCCGCGGGAGGAACCTTTATGTCACCTACACTCGGTGCTGCCACAAAACTCCTCGATGAGATGATGACCAACTATTCCCAATGGCACACTGAACGCGCTCCAACAGGTAGGAAGGTAAATTCTGTCGAGGAAATTACCTCCCCAAATGATAAAGTTGATTTAATTATGTATCTACTTACCAAGCAACCCTCTATTGATCCTCATGATGTTCCTTTAAATTCTTTGGTTGCTCAGGAACAAGTAGATGTGAATTTCATTGCTAGAAACAACTTTAATAATAATGCTTATAGGGGAAACTTTGCTAGTAATCCTAGACCGTTTCCATCCACTTATGGGAACAACAACACTTACCCTAGCAACAAGAACCCCACTTCTGAATTAGAAAACATGCTTAGAGATTATATCACTACCCAAAAAGCCTTCAACAAGAATGTGGAAGAAAATCTATCTAAATTAGATAATCTTTGTTTGAAGGTAGACAGCTTAGCCCTTGATGTTGAGATGTTAAAAATTAGAACCTCTCCCCTTGAGGAGAGCAAGGCCACCCCTATTAATGCTATCCAATTATAAATCAATGAGAATATTAGGATTATGGCTAAACTTAAAGAAAGATGGGCTAGAGAAAAATAGGAAGAGGATAGAATTAAGAGCCTTCCTACACACCACACAGTTGCAACTATCCAAATTGTTGAGGATACCGAAACTATTAGCACCCAATGCACTCCTGGTCCCGTTGGACCTATTAATGGTGATGCTAATACCTCAACCGTTGAAGAAGAAACTCCTATGAACATAGAGGGTTTCAAACAAGTGAGCTTAGATGAAACTACTACCACCTTTGATAGTAGTGATATTGATTTTGATAGTTGCACCCTCTCAAAAGTTATTAGCTTAATACACAAAATGTCTAGAGACCCCCACACTAGCACACTTAATCTTGCCTTCACGGAGAATATCACAAATGCTCTCATCAAAGCTATGGAGGAGAAGCTTAGGATAGAAGCCTCCATACCTAGGAAGCTAGATGATGGTTGGGACCCGATGATCAAAATTAAATTAAATAACTTCTCTTCCTATGCTTTATGTGATGTTGGAGAACGTACCTCTGTCATGCCCAAAAGAATGTATGATATGTTTGAAGTGAAACCTTTTGATTCTTGTTCTTTTGGTGTTCGTCTTGTCGACTCTTCCGTAAACAAACCTTTGGGGAAGATCGACGATATTCTTATCATTGTCAATGACAACTATATTCCCGTTGATTTCATTATTATGGATATAGAGTGTGAACCTTTAGGTCCAATTATTTTGGGACGTCCTTTTCTCCGCACCGTTGGTGCTATCATTGACATGAAAGAGGGGAATATGAAATTTCAATTCCCTCTCAAAAATGGGATGAAACACTTCCCTAGAAAGAAAATCAAGTTACCTTTTGAGTCCGTTACACGGGCTAGCTATTCTCTTTCTTTTGATAAAATTTGATTCTTATTTTGCCTTATGCCTAGCTTAAAGACGTAAAAGAAAGCGCTTGTTGGGAGACAACCCAAGATGTTTTTACTTCTGTTTTTAGTGGTCTTGATGATTGTTACTACTGTAGAAACATCATTGTATCTTTATTTTCAAGCTTTGTGCCAATTTATAGCCTCATATGACAAGGGAAGTGAAAGTTGTGACATGTTGTCCAGAAAACAGATTCTGTCTTCGTGACGGGAAAAATCGGATCAAATCACCAGTTCATGTTTTTGAGCTGAATTTTTTACACAGAGTGCTCTATAAAATCGCAGAACTTTCGTATGTTCTGAGTTTTTTTATTTGAGTTGAAGAAGTACCCCTAAAAATGCTTTACTACCTGATGTTCTGTTTTTCACAGATTCTGCCACGTTTTGCCTCTCCTAACTTTTGCAAACCTTAAGCTTGCTTTTTCTTAGCAAAAACCTATTGGAAATCTTGATAAATAGTAGCTCTTCAAGAATATATTTATATCCAGTGGGGAAAAATTATTTATTAAGGGTACTAACATCTCTAATCAGCTTATGATGAGTTATGTATGAAGGGAGTTTTCAAGTGTGCGATGGAAGATGATGAAAGAAGATTTCGGAGTGTCAAGCGCTCAAGCTTGGGGATGCCCCCATGCATCCCCAATAAATATTCAAGGAGACTCAAGCGTGTAAGCTTGGGGATGCCCCCGTGCATCCCTTTCTCCATAAACAATCATCAGTTCGTCCTTCGTCACACTATATTTTTATCACTTCATGCGTTATGTGCTATGCTTGGAGCGTCTCACTCTTAGGTTTTATTTTTAGTTTTCTTTAGCTTTTCTTACTCTTCATAACAAGTTAGACCCCGTCTTACTTTGTGTGGGAGAGAAACACGCTCCACTTTCAAAATCTAGAACACATCATAGGATTCTTCATGCTTATCTTTTTACTGTTGTGTGTTCTTTATCTTTTCGTAGCTACTGCCATGTTTAGTTTTAGTCTTAGTTTGTATTTAGCAAGAGCCTTGGTTTTTTTTTAGTTTATTACTGGAACTCTCTTTGGTTTTCATGTTTATCTTGTTAAGAGAGTTGGTTGTTGCACTGAGTTGTGTCTTGTTTTGGAAGTAGGTAATTGAGGTTGCTCTTTAATTTTAGTAGTAACTTGCAATAGTTTTGAGGTATTGATGTGAGTAATGTTTGAACTTTTGGTGTCAAGAGCTCTAGCCTATTAGTGATAGGTGTCGTATTTTTGGAAATCCGTGTTTATATTCAAAACCTACAAAACTAGTTGAGAACTCTAGCTACTACATGGATCGCTAATCTTTGGAGGGATCGAATATTACAGCACACTCACGTACCATGAGTCGAGGATGCGCAAGGATAACCAAACCCCCATACACTCCTCCTCGGGGTACTTATCTCTTTTTGAACCACCTTAGTAGATTGAGAGTTACCGATAATACGTGCATGAGTTCTTCGGACTAATGTAAGTATTGAAAGTTGACACTTCCACCTCCACATATTTGCTAGCCTTTCCTGTGCCGTGCATTGCCTCCTTCTCAATCCGAGAGTTGGCGTCCACCTTCGCCGGTACATCCAAATCCTTGGCATGATACGCTCTGTCATCATAAACCTCCTTATATCTTTCTTCAAAACAGCCACCATACCTACCTATCAAGGCATTTCCATAGCCTTTCCGAGATATATTGTCATGCAACATCCACCTCTTCATGACTTGATCTTCATGTCATACATGTTCCTGCTACACTGGCAGCGGCATACATTGCATACATCATGATAGCTACATCTTATTTATGATTTGAGTACCTTGTAAAGTGTGAAAGATCTTCTATACCCTCTTGTAAATTAGAGTGTTTCCCTTAAGTGACAAAAAGATCCCAAAGTGGACAAAATAAAAGATCCCAAAGAGGGCAAATGAGAGTTAAATAGAAAGAGCAATTGAGGCCACCAAAAAATAGAAAAAAATAGAAAAAAGAAAAAAAAAAGAGAAAGGGGCAACACTACTATCCTTTTGAAAGATCCACACTAGTACTCCCTTTTACCCTTGTACTCCATAGAGATGATCATTCATGCATATAGCTATGTGGGGACCTTCACACTATAGAACTTGGCTTGCATATTCCAAGGATGAGCCTCCTCAAAAGAGATCTAGGTCTTCATGAGCGAGCAAGTTAGATGCACCCCATTGGAGAGATCTCAGCTCTTATGTGCATCCGTTGCATGGCAATCCCTACTCCTCACATCATATCTATTATTTGGCCTTCTCGCATTTGATTGTCCTCATTGATGTGAGCCTTTCTCATCCTTTTTGTCTTCCCCCTCCACCATATTCTCTCTTTGCCATCCTAAGGGTAAACTTTTGTGCTTACGCTCATCCATTGCATGAGTGCTGAAATATCGAAAAGGAGTTGATCAAATTGACTTGTACCTGGCTAGTGGTCTGGGGACGAGTCAAGATAAGATTCCAAAGAAGACCAAGTGTGAAACTTTAGTAGATTGAGTTCTCAACACAAAAATACTTTTTTTTATCGTATTACCTATCCCCCTTCTTGCACGCAAACACAATTTGGAGAAATTCGAGTCACGGACAGCAAGAGCTTTTGCACCTAATGTTCTTTCGTTGCTTGTTTCAATGCTAATATAGACTCTTTCATGTTATGACTTGAATTGAATCACATACCTTGATTGCTTTACTTTTCAAAGTTCATATATGGTTGCTAGCATGTCACCACATAAATTATGTTTATTGTCATTTACCTACTCGAGGACGAGCAGGAATTAAGCTTGGGGATGTTGATACATCTCAAACGTCTCGATAATTTCTGCTCATTCCATGCATGTTTTGTGTGATATTTCTATGATCTAGATACACTTTCATACACTTTTGATCATATTTGGACTAACCTACTAACTCAATGCACCCCAGTGCCACTTCCTGATTTCTGTTGTTTTTCTATTCCAGGTTTCCCCCATATTAAAAATGCTCCAAAAATTCGGGATAAATCGGATAAAAATCAGCACAACGGAGCCTTCCAGAATCACCGAAGTGGGGCCAGACGGCCACCACCAAGTGTCTAGGCGGCCACCTGGCGCGGCCAGGGGCCTGGCCGCGCCAAGGGGGCACCTGGACCCCTGGTGCCCCCCTGGCTGCCCCCCTTCGCCTATTTATCCTCTGTCACGGGGAAACTCCAATGACAGAACCCTATTTTGCAAACTCGCCTCTGTTCTGCCGCCGCCACGCTTCCAAGATCGGGAGCACCATAAGGATCCTTCCCGGCACCATGCTGATGTCTTCTCGCCCCTCGTTGGTTACCTAAAGTGGAAGGTTGAGATGTAGACAGAAGCAAATTTCCCTCGGTGAAGATAGCAAGGTTTGTCTCCAGTAGGACTCCGACAACGACAGGAAGGTGACAACAGCGCCAACAATTAGGCGGTTGACGTGGACCTGCACACACAACAGATAACTTTGCTCCCAAGGAGTACCGAGATGTTTTCAATCCCTCCGGCCTTGTTGTTTACAAAGGATCAAACGCACGGGATAATAATGATAACGATAGCAACAGAAAAGGAAATAAAGAAGAAAATAAATAGCAGGTGTAAACAGTGGTGGAAATATGGACCGAGGTCCCATGATGTTCACTAGTGATGTCTCTCGCCCAAAATACGATAAAATAGCCATGCAAGGTAAACAAATTACAGCTGGGCAAGTGACATGATTATGTGCGCAAATGATGGTACGATTTCTCGCCCCCTCGTTGGTTACCCAAAGTGGAAGGTTGAGATGTAGATAGCAGCAATTTCCCTCGGTGAAGATACCAAGGTTTGTCTCCAGCGGGACTACAGCAACGACAGGAAGGTGAAAACGGCGCTAGCAAGTAGGCGGTCGACGTGGACCTATACACACAACAGATAACTTCGCTCCCAACGAGTTCAGAGAGGTTGTCAATCTCTCCGGCCTTGTTGTTCACAAACGATCAAACGCACGGGATAATAATGATAGTGATAGCAACAGAAAAGTAAATAAAGCAGTAAATAAATAGTGGGTGTAAACAGTATTGGAAATATGGACCGCGGTCCTATGATGTTCACTAGTGATCTCTCTCTCCCAAAAGACGATAAAATAGCCATGCGACGTAAACAAATTACAGTTGGGCAGTTGACAGGATTATGTGCTCAAACCAATGCTAACTATGCTATAAAGAAAGGAAGAGGCTGAAAAGCATGGGCGGTATGCCAAGACAAGTAGACTGAAATCCATCTGCATCTACCTACTAATCATCCACCTTGAGATATCTATCCAGAACATCTCACTGGTATTAAGTTGCGAATCCCACCCAAAATGTAAACTCAAAGAAACAGACAACTGCATTAAAGAACTTTGCGTAAAGTAAACAATCCTTGAACCCGCAAGTACAAGCACCGTTGTTTTCTCCCTTGTGGCAACAGCACATCCCCTAGACTCATGTTTCTATCACTCAAGCTAGTCATCAGGGGGCATGAACCCACAATCATGTATAACGCTCCCTCTTGGAGTCACTGCCTACTACTTGGCCAAAGCAATAAACAGCAACCGAGAACATGCAAGAATTACTCAAGAACATAAATATAGAAGAGGAGAATCAAATATATTACTCAAACACAATCTGAACATAGTCTCATAATCCATCAGATCCCAGAAAACTCAACATAGCAACAGCAGAAAGATTACATATGTGCCTCGATCATGTAGGGAAGCTCACGAGGTCTAATCCATGAAGAACAAAGAGGGGAGGAGAACATCACATAGCTACTGATCATAGACCCATGGTCCAAGGTGGACTACTCACGGTTCATCCGGGAAGCATCCATGGTGGCGGAGAAGCTCCCGGAGGTGGTTCCTCCCTCCGTCAGGGTGCCGGGAAGAGGTCTCCTGGTGGTCCCGATCTTGGAAGCACGGCGGCGGCGGAACAGAGGAGAGATCGCGAAAAAGGGTTCTGTCCCCGAGGGTTTCTCGTCACGGGGAATAAATAGGCGAAGGGGGGCAGCCAGAGGTGGACCAGGGGCCCCAGGCACCCCCCCTAGCACGGCCTAGGGGGTGGCCGCGCCAGGTGGCCTCCTAGGCCACCCTTGGCCCTCCTCGGGTCCCACTTTGGCTCTTTTGGAAGGTTCCCGTACGCTGATTTTTCCTACATTTTCACGGAATTTTTCTGGCACTTTAAATAATGGGAAAACCTGAAATACAAAAATAGCAGAAAACAGGAACTGGCACTGGGGTGCACTGAGTTAATAGGTTAGTCCAAATATGATCAAAAGTGTATGGAAGTTCATCAATATCATAGCAATATCAAACAATAGAGGCATGGAGCAAGCAGAAATTATAGATACGTTTTGGACGTATCAGCAAACCAATGCTAACTATGCTACAAAGAAAAGAAGAGGCTCAAAAGCTTGGGTGGTACGCCAAGACAAGTAGACCGAAATCCATCTGCATCTACCTACTAATCATCCACCTTAAGATATCTATCCAGAACATCTCGCTGGTATTAAGTTGTGAATCCCACCCAAAGTGTAACCTCAAAGCAACAGACAACTGCATTAAAGAACTTTGCGTAAAGTAAACAATCCTTGCACCCGCAAGTACATGCACCGTTGTTTTCTCCCTTGTGGCAACAGCACATCCCCTAGACTCATGTTTCTGTCACTCAAGCTAGTAATCAGGGGGCATGAACCCACAATCATGCATAACGCTCCCTCTTGGAGTTACTACCTACAACTTGGCCAAAGCAATAAACAGCAACGGAGAACATGCAAGAATTAATCAATAACATAAATATAAAAGAGGATAATCAAATATATTACTCAAACAAAATCTGAACATAGTCTCATAATCCATCAGATCCCATCAAACTCAGCATAGCAACAGCAGAAAGATTACATATGTGCCTTGATCATGTAGGGCAGCTCACGAGGTCTAAACCATGAAGAACAACGAGGGGAGGAGAACATCACATAGCTACTGATCATGGACCCATGGTTCAAGGTGGACTACTCACAGATCATCCGGGAAGCATCCATGGTGGTGGAGAAGCTCCCGGAGGTGGTTCCTCCCTCCAGCAAGGTGCCAGGAAGAGGGCTCCTGGTGCTCCCGATCTTGGAAGTGCTGCGGTGGCGGAACGGAGGAGAGGTCGCGAAAAAGGGTTCTGTCCTCGAGGGTTTTGGGATGAGAGAGATATATAGGCGAAGGGGGGCAGCCAGAGGTGGACCAGGGGCCCCAGGCGCCCCCCTGGCACGGCCTAGGGGGTGGCCGTGCCAGGTGGCCGCCTCGGCCACCCCTGGCTCCCCTTTGCCCCCCACTTTGGCTCTTCCCGAAGCTTCATGTACTCTGATTTTCCTATCTTTTTCCCAGAATTTTTCTGGCACTTTAAGTAATGGGAAAACCTGAAATACAAAAACAGCAGAAAACAGGAACTGGCACTGGGGTGCACTGAGTTAATAGGCTAGTCCAAATATGATCAAAAGTGTATGGAAGTGTATCAATATCATAGCAATATCACACAAAATATGCATGGAGCAAGCAGAAATTATAGATACCTTTTGGACGTATCAACATCCCCGAGCTTAATTCCTGCTCGTCCTCGAGTAGGTAAATGGTAACAAGCATAATTTCTGTGGTGACATGCTACCAACCATATAAGAACTTTTAAGTAAAGAAATCAAGGCATGTAATTCAATTCAAGTCATAACAGGCAAGAGTCTATATTAGCATTGAAACAAGCAACATAAGAACATAAAGGTGCAAGAGCTCTCGCTGTGCGTGACTCGAATGTCTCCCAATGGTGTTTGCGTGCAACAAAGGGGATAGGGATATACGAGAGAGTAAAACATAGTTTTTATTGTTGAGAACTTAATATACTAAAGTTTCACACTTGGTCTTCTTTGGCATCTTATCTTGACTCTTCCTCAGACCACTAGCCAGGTACAAGTCAAAATTATCCACTCTCTTTCGATATTTTGAGCACTCATGCAATGGATGAGCGTAAGCAAGAAAGTTGACACTTAGGATGGCAAAGAGAGAGAAATGATGGGGGAGGAAGACAAAAAAGTGTGAAAGCCTCACATAATTAAGGACAATCGTAGGCAAGAGAAAGCCAAATGATAGATATGATGTGAGGAGTAGGGATTGCCATGCAACGGATGCACATATGAGCTAAGGTAAGCTCTCCAATGGAACTAGAGGGGGTGCATCCAACTTGCTTGCTCAAGAAGACCTAGAGCTCATATGAGGAGGCTCATCATTGGAATATAAAAGCCAAGTTCTATAGTGTGAAGGTCCCCACATAGCTATATGCATGAATGATAATCTCTATGGAGTACAAGATATAAGATGGAGTACGAGTGTGGATCTCTCAAAGGAATAGTAGTCTGCCCCCTTCTCTTTATTTATTTCTTTTTCTCTTTTTCTATTTTTTGTATTTTTTTGGTGGCCTCAATGGCTCTTTCTATGTAACTCTCATTTGTCCTCTTTGGGATATTTTGATTTTGTCCTCTTTGGGATCTTTTTCTCACTTTAGGGGCAACACTCTATATATTACAAGAAGTATAGAAGATCTTTCACACTTTACAAAAGTACTCAACATAAAGAAAATGAAACTATCATGAAGTATGAAAATGTATGCCTCTGCCAGTGTAGCAGGATATGCAATGATACTAGCGCGTCATGTAGCAATGATTAGGGCAAGGACCAACTAGCATGCGGCTCATCGATCAAGCAAAAGCATGTATGACATGAAGATCAAGTCATGAGAAGGTGGATGTTGCATGGCAATGTATCTCGGCAAGGCTATGGAAATGCCTTGATAGGTAGGTATGGTGGCTGTTTTGAGGATGGATATAATGAGGCTTATGATGACAGAGCGTATCGTGGCAAGGATTTGGATGCACCGGCGAAGTATGCGCCAACTCTTAAGGTGAGAAAGGGAAATGCACGGTACCGAAGAGGCTAGAAAAATATGGCTAGGTGGGAGTGTCAACTTTCGAATACTCACATTAGTCCGAAGAACTCATGCACTTATTATCGGTAATTCTCAATCTAATTAGGAGGTTCACAAAGAGACAAGTACCCCGAGGAGGAGTGTATGGGGGTTTGGTTATCCTTGCGCATCCTCGACTCATGGTACGTGAGTGTTCTCTAATATTTGATCCCTCCAAAGATTAGTGATCCATCTAGTAGCTAAAGTTCTCAACTAGTAATGTAGGTTTTTTGAAAATAAACACGGATTGCCCAAAATGCGACATCTATCACTAATAGGGTAAAGCTCTTGACACCAAAAGTTCAAACATTACTCATGGCAATACCTCAAAACTATTCCAAGTTACTACTACAATTGAATAGCAACCTCAATTGCCTACTTCAAGTCAAGACACACAAGTCATTGCAACAGGCAAACTCTCTAAACAAGATAAACATGAAAAATCAAGAGAGTTCCAGCAACAAACTAAACAAAAGCTCTTAAAAATATAAGCATGAAAACTAAGAGCTAAATATGACAGCAGCTACGAAAAAGATAAAGAACACACACAGCAAAGTTAAGAATGAAAATCCTATGTTGTGTTCTAGGGTAAAGTGAAGCGTGTTTCTCTCCCACACAAAGAAAGCTGGGTTCTAACTTTTTATGAACAGAAAGCAAAGCTAAAGAAAACTAAACAGGAAATAAAGAGCAAGACGCTCCAAGCATAGCACATAACGCATGAAGTGATAAAAATATAGTGGAACGAAAGACGAACTGATAATTGTTGATGGAGAAGGGGATACATGGGGGCATCCCCAAGCTTAGATGCTTGAGTATTCTTAAATATTTCTTGGGGGTGCATGGGGGCATCCCCAAGCTTGAGCGTTTGACCCTCCTGAATCTTCTTTTATCATCTTCCCTCGCACACTTGAAAAATCCCTTCATACATAACTCATCATAATATGATTCGCGAGGTTAGTATCCACAATAAAATAATTTTTCTCTACTGGAAATAAGGATACTCTTGAAGAGCTACTGTTTCTCAAGATTACCAAAAAGTTTTTGAAAAGAAAAAGCAAGCTTAAGGTTTGCAAAACGAAGAAAAGGCAAAACAGGACAGAATCAGTGAAAAACAGACCAGCAGGTAGTAAATATTTTTTTGGGGCACTTCTGCAACTCAAAACAAAAAACTCAGAACATACAAAAGTTCCATGATTGTATAGAGCACGCTGTGTAAAAAATTCAGCTCGAAAAGATGAACTGGGATTTTTCTACGATTTTTCCCGTCACGAGGACAGAATCTGTTTTCTGGACAGGATGTCACAACTTTCACTTCCCTTGTCATATGAGGCTATAAATGGCACAAAGCTTGAAAAGTATAGATACAATGATGTTGCTACAGTATTAACAATCATCAAGACCACTAAAAAAAGAAGAAAAACAAAAAGGAAAGCGCTTCATCCGCCCTAGCTCGTCGCCATGGGGTTGCCCCGTTCTGTTCGTAACGAAGAAAGATGGAACAGAAAGGATGTGCGTAGACTATCGCCCGTTAAATTTAGCGACGATAAAGAACAAGTACCCACTTCCCAGGATGAATGATCTTTATGATCAACTTGCTGGATCCTCGGTCTTCTCCAAGATGGATTTGATATTAGGCTATCATCAAATCAAAATCAGAAACGAGGACATTCCCAAAACGTCTTTCACTACTCGTTATGGTCTTTACGAGTACACTATCATGTCCTTCGGTTTAACCAATGCCCCCGCCACTTTCTCGCGCATGATGAATTCGATCCTCATGGAGTACTTGGATAAATTTGTTGTAGTTTATCTTGATGACATTCTCATCTACTCGAAGAACGAAGAAGAACACGCAGAACATCTTATAAGTGTATTGATGAAACTTCGAGAGCATCGCATTTATGCCAAGTTCTCTAATTGCGAATTTTGGCTACCAGAAGTGACCTACTTAGGCCACATGATTTCTGCAAAAGGCATTTCTGTGAATCGCGAGAGAGTTCAGGCCGTCCTTGATTGGACTCCACTTGAATCGGTTAAGCAAGTTAGGAGTTTTCTTGGCTTAGCAGGCTACTTCCGCCGCTTCGTCGAGAACTTTTCTAAAGTTCCAAAGCCTCTAACTGAACTCCTCAAGAAAGATAAGAAATTTCAATGGACTCCCAAGTGCGAGGAAATCTTTCAAGAGCTGAAAAGAAGATTGACTTCTGCACCCGTACTTGCGCCTCCAGACACCAAAAAGAATTTCGAGATCTATTGTGATGCTTCACGGCAAGGGTTAGGATGCATACTTATGCAAGATCAACATGTGGTAGCTTACGCTTCACGCCAGTTGCGTCCACATGAAGAGAACTATCCTACCCATGATCTTGAACTCACTGCCATAGTTCATGCCCTGAAAACTTGGCGACATTACCTCCTTGGTAATCGTTGTGAGATATATTCCGACCACCAAAGCCTCAAATACATATTCACCCAGCCAGATCTTAATCTCACGCAAAGACGCTGGATTGGGTTGATAAAATATTATGACATAGGAATTTCTTATACCCCAGGAAAAGCCAATGTCATGGCTGATGCACTAAGTCGTAAGTCGTATTGTAACAACCTCATGTTACAACAGTATCAACCACTTCTCTATGAGGAACTTCGAAAGCTTAATCTGGAGATTGTTCCTTATGGATTCCTTTCCACCTTTGTAGTGAAACCAACTCTTGAGGATCAAATCAAAGCTGCACAGAAACGTTCTCGAGGTATCCGACACATCAAAGAAACATTGCTAGTGGTAAGGCTAAATGTTTTATCCTAGACAATGAAGGTACGGTATACTTCGAGAACGGGATAGTAGTACCGAAGAATAGAAACCTTAGACAGCTGCTCCTTAAAGAATCCCATGAATCTCCTCTCTCGATTCATCCTGGTAGTCCTAAAATGTATCAAGATCTACGCCAGAGATTTTGGTGGACTAGGATGAAGCGAGAAATTTCTCAGTTCATTTCTGAATGTGATGTTTGTCGTCGCGTTAAGGCAGAACATCAAACACCTGCTGGTACTCTTAGACCTTTGCCAATTCCCGAGTGGAAATGGGATAAAGTCAGTATGGATTTCATCACTGGCTTTCCAAAAACCCAGAAAGGAAATGATGCCATCTTCATTGTCATTGATCGACTTTCAAAAATTGCTCACTTCCTTCATGTTCGCGAGTCTATAACTGCTAGCCAGTTAGAGGACTTGTATGTCTCCCGAATCGTGTCTCTTCACGGTGTTCCTTTGGAAATCAATTTAGACTGTGTTAGTCTTTTCACTTCCAGATTCTGGAAAAGCTTCCAGAATTCTATGGGAACTCATCTCTCCTTTAGTATAGGTTTCCATCCTTAGTCTAGCGGTCAAGTTGAAAGGGTTAACCAAATTCTCGAAGACATGCTCAGAGCTTGTGTTATCTCATTCGGAAAGAATTGGGAGAAGTCTCTTCCATTCGTCGAATTTTCTTATAACAATAGTTTCCAATCTAGTCTGAACATGGCTCCTTTTGAACTCCTCTGTGGAAGAATATGTCGAACACCCCTAAACTGGTCAGAAACCGGTGAAAGACAATTCTTTGGACCGGATATGATCGAGGAAGCAGAAGAGCAAGTTTGCATTGTTCGTGATCAATTGAAAGCAGCCTAGTCTCGTCAGAAAATCTACTATGATCGTAATCATAGGCAAGAAAGCTACAATCTGGATGAGAAGGCTTACCTTCGGGTTACTCCTCTGAAGGGAACCCAACGCTTCGGTATCAAAGGCAAGTTGGCCCCACGTTACATTGGACCTTTCCGCATTCTTGCTAAACATGGAGAAGTTTCCTACCAACTTGAACTACCCCCGCACCTTTCCCGAGTACATGATGTATTCCATGTGTCACAACTTAGGCGTTGCTTCAAGGACCCCATCCGCGAAGTCGACCATGAAACGCTTGATCTCCAAGATGACATTTCTTATCGATAGTAACCCATTCGTATTCTTGATTCCACAGAGCGTGTCACTCGTTGTCAGAAGATTAAGTGTCTAACAGTTCCATGGTCACACCACTCTGAGAAAGAAGCCACGTGGGAAAGAGAAGACCGTCTCAGTGCCGAGTACCCCTCCTTCCTCCCACAGACTTCTGAATCTCGGGACGAGATTCTTTTGAGTGGGGTAGAGTTGTCACAACCCTCTTTTAGGTATGTGCTAGGGATAGTTTGCTCCTTTGCATCATGCAAAAATTTCAAATGAAATCCAAATGGGGAAAGCAGAAAGCCCTAAAGAATCTAATTTAAAATGGCCAGATAAAAATTTCTTCCAAAAATCCTTTTGAATATTTGTAAAACCTCTGAAAATGTGCATGATCTTGTCCCATGTGTTGTGGGACCCAAGTCATGCCCATGGAATTTTACAAAATTCCAAACAAGACCTTGGAAATTAAATTAACCCCTATTTGATTTGAAATTCAAATTATTTGAATTTCAAAAATCTCCAAAACTTGTGAGTGGCTAGCTATATATATTCTAAGCCCATATAAAAGTTTTGAAGATTTTACAAACTTCCTTGCTATTTTATTTGGGGCAAAACAAATGGCAGAAAAAGAAAACAGAAACAAAAACAGAGAGAAAATAGAAAAAACAGAAGCCATCCCACCCCTACAGGACCCGGCCCAACTTATTCCCCCTCGGCCCAAGTCCACGTGGGGGCTTGTCGTCTTCCCCACGCGTGGCAAGCAGCTCAGTGCCCGCCATGCCGACGCCGGCGAGGGCCACGTCCCCCCTAGGCCTCCCCTGCCTCTCATCTGCTCGCCACACCATCGCGCAGCACGCCCCGCACCAGTTCCCCCTCTCCCCGCTCTCCCTCACGGCCTCCCCGTCGAGATCTCGCCGCGCCTGCGCGCACCCCGTCACGCGCCACCGTGGCCACCGGCCTCCTCTCGATGAACGGACATGTACAGAAGCACCGCAGTCGTCTACTTCGTCTTCCCGAGCACCCAATCGAGCCGAGGAGCCCCTGGAGACGTCGCCAGCGTCAATTCCTCGCCGCCGGCCGCCGTGGTCCATGACGACGATTGCGCCACCGTCTGGCCTTCCCCGACCTCGCCGTGTCCTCCATTTGAACCAGGGTGAGCTCCTGTGTTTTTCCCCTAACCTAGCGCTTCTCCCCGTGGACGGAATCGCCGAGCCCGCCTGTACAGTTCTCCGGTCGCCGCGTTCTTCAATGCCGGCGAGGCTCCGTCCATCCTTTGGCCTCCCTGTGTGCACAACGCGATGTGGACGTGCACGAGGAGCACTCCAGTGCTATCCATGTGCCAAGCCGTGGCCAAAATGGCATTCTGGCGAGCCCTCCGCCGCGCCTGTGGTCGCCGTCAATGACCGTTCGACGGGCCCGGGTTAATTAACCTTAATCACCCCCTAAACCCCGCCCCCACAGACACAGACAGGTGGGCCCTGCCCCCTAACTAAACCCCCTCTGTTTATTTTAAACAGGGATTAACCCCACAGAGACTGACCAGTGGGTCCCCCTAGTCAGAGCCCCCCCACGTCAGCCCTGCGTTAGCTTGACGCAATAAACTGTTAAAGGATTTAAATTAATCCAGAAAAGACAGAAAATAGCTTAAACATTGGAAAATCATAACTAATTCATTTTAACTCCAAAGTCGACAAATAATATATGAAAAATTATCAGAAAAATGCAAGGAGTTTGAATATGGACTTTATTTTCATGTTTGTCTAATTTAAATTTGGTGAGCAGAGACAAATGTGCATATGGCATTCTTTTAAATTCAAATTTGAAGTTATTTTGCAAATGACCTTGCAATGCACTTATTTTAAATGGAATTGCCAACACAATGCAACCATGAACCTCACATTGCAACATTGATCATGTGTTTGAGCATTGCATTTGTATTTATTCCTTGTTTGCCATGTTTGCTTGATAGAAGTGGAGCCGGAACCGGAGGCCAACCCCTTCGTTGAAGACACTATGTTTGAACCTCGTCAGCAAGGCAAGCAAACCCCCATTCATCATGTCGATAAAATCCCACTTCCCTCTCAGTCTCGCTTATGCATTATTTAGGATGATTACCATGCTACGTTTATACCGCATAGATGAACCCATTCCTTTGCATGACCTATCATTTTTCACAGCAGAAAGCAAACCACAATCCTAGTAGATGTAGGAGTTGCTTGATATCATGTGGCCCCTGCAACTGTTACTGCTTATTGCATGCTTAGAGTTACAATGAGGTTACTCTTTTGTGAGTCGGGATGATAGTGATCATGACGATGATGGTGGAAATGTGTTGGTGAATCTACCCTAATACAAGGTGAACGATGAGAGGCTGTGTAGGAGTACACGGTGGGTTGTCTCGTTGAACACTGCCCTAAGTCCGAGTTCTTGAGTGGTGATCCAAGATAAAGAGTACAACAACACATTGGGCTCACTGACCCCTCTCAACCTACTAACTCATCCCTTTCGATGTCAACATGTCGCAGTAGTTCGGAGTTCTGGTAGGTTTGTGGCACAGCCTTCTAAGTGAGAGAACGACTCAACCGAGACCGGCTTGGGGCCCTGCACACATCATCTGGGTCCACTTCGGTAAACCGGCCGGGTTCACGATAGTGGTAACCAACCCAGGTACGCGGCTTTCTTGGAGTAGATCGGCTATGAGGTAACAGTTGTGGTGAGCATCCTCGCCGGCACCCCTTGAATGGTGACGACACCTGGCGGTAACTGATGGTCATGTGTTTGTAGCGGTACACCCCTGCAGGGTTAACAAAACTATTCGAATAGCCGCGTCCGCGGTTATGCACTCCTTGGAAGCTTAGCTCGATTATTAGACAACTTGAACTGGATACTTATAAAACTAGCCAAGATAAGCGTGAGTGCTATGGCGTTCTTTCTCGTGGGAAGTCGAGGAAGGATCCATAGTGGTGTAATTTTTTGAGAGATTTGGATAGTGGATGATGTCTACACACGCTTCTATTATTATGGACTATGGTGGGCCTCCAAGCACAGAGGTTTGTAGGACAGCAGCAATTTCTTTCAAGTGGATGACCTAAGGTTTATCGAACTCAGGGAAGTAGAGGTTGAAGATGGTCTCTCTCAATCAACCCTGCAATTAAGATACAAGAAGTCTCTTGTGTCCCCAACACACCTAATACAACTAGGAGTTGTATAGGTGCACTAGTCCGGCGAAGAGATGGTAAAATATGGGTGATAGGTGTGGCAAAACAAAATAATATAAATCTGTAATAAAAAGTGCAGCAAGAAAACAAGTGGTAAACTTGAGCACAAACGGTATTGCAATGGTGGAAACAAGGCCTAGGATTTATACTTTCACTTGTGGCAACTTCCAACAACATTAACATAGTCTAATCACATGATATTTCCCATAAAACATGCAATGGAGACGTACTCGGAGGTCATTCCTTTGTGGTCAAGAGAGGACGAGAATTGTGTAGGGCTACAAAAGCACACCTCAGAGTTCGTAGTTCCCATCTATGTATTTCCCAATGTCACCGCGGTCATCCAAAGAGAGTACCACAATCACCACAACAGATCTAAAGGATAGTCAAAGACAAGCACCAAGAGACTCTCAATCTTCAATCCATACACAAAAGAGGAAATCACTCATGAAAATATACTTCTAACCCATGTCCAATAGACCGCTGTCACCATGGTCTCGGGGATTATAATAGATAAGATCAAGTGAGTACACTAATCCAATACATAGAAGAAGGGGAAACATCATGGGATCACCCTAGATTAACATAGCCAATGATCACAACAAAGATTACATCATGGGAGAGAGAGAAACCACATAGATCAAGATACAAGCCCTAGCCCCGAGGGGGAACTACTCACACATGGACATGGTGAGAGGGAGAGTTGTTGATGGAGAGGTGCAGCTCGGAGGAGATGAAGGAGACGGCGGCGGCGACGGCCACGGCGGTGGCCACGACCCATGGGGCAGCGGCCCTTGGCCCCCTTCTTCTTTCTTGGAGATGGTGCTGCTGTGGAGATTGATCTCCCCCTCAAGACGGCTGCCAAGGGGGAGGAAATTTCGTGGTGGTATTTGACCTAGGTTTCCTCTCTTTATATAGACTCTCGGATTCCCGTCATCCAGATTACGTCTTCGGTATTTCGGGGCTCCAGGGAGCATCCGAACTACGATTGGGACGACTTTTATATCTAAATCTAAATCCACCGGAAAAAAATTCCCTACAACTTTGTAGTTTTAAGTTTTTCCGTTTGAGGACGTCTTCTAGCGTTTCCGAGGCGATCTTTAAAACCTGTCTGGTGGGGACAGATTTCGGGAGAGTTAGAGTCCAACTCCTACAATGCTTCTTTTTTGTGATTTTTCCTTTATCCAAGTAATTCCTACACAAAAAGTGCAAAAACAAGAACTTGTGCACTCTTGCAACCATTAATAGGTTTGTTCCAAAATATTTTAAAAAAAGATATGAAAGTGTATAAAAAACATAGCAATATGACACAAAACATGCATGGAGCAAGCATAAATTATAGATACGTTTGGGACGTATCAACATCCCCAAGCTTATTTCCTGCTCGTCCTCGAGTAGGTAAATGATAACAAGCATAATTTCTGTGGTGACATGCTAGGAACCATATAAGAATTTTTAAGTAAAACAATCAAGGCATGTAATTCAATTCAAGTCATAACAGGCAAGAATCTATATTTAGCATTGAAACAAACAACATAAGAACATAAAGGTGCAAGAGCTCTCGCTGTCCGTGACTCGAATGTCTCCAAATGGTGTTTGCGTGCAAGAAAGGGGATAGGGATATACGAGACAAAGTATTTTTGTGTTCAGAACTCAATCTACTAATGTTTCACACTTTGTCTTCTTTGGAATCTTATCTTGACTCATCCCAGACCACTAGTCAGGTACAAGTCAAAATGATCCACTCCTTTTCGACATTTTGAGCACTCATGCAATGGATGAGCGTAAGAAAGAAAGTTGACGCTTAGGATGGCAAAGAGAGAATATGGTGGAGGAGGAAGACAAAAAAGGTGTGAAGGGCTCACATCAATGAGGACAATCATAGGCGAGAGAAAGCCAAATGATGGATATGATGTGAGGAGTAGGGATTGCCATGCAACGGATGCACATATGAGCTAAGGTAAGATCTCCAATGGAAATAGTGGGGGTGCATCCAACTTGCTTGATCAAGAAGACCTAGAGCTCATTTGAGGAGGCTCGTCATTGGAATATACAAGCCAAGTTCTATAGTGTGAAGGTCCCCACATAGCTATATGCATGAATGATAATCTCTATGGAGTACAAGCTATAAGAGGGAGTACGAGTGTGGATCTCTCAAAAGGAATAGTAGTGTGCCCCCTCTCTCTTTTTATTTCTTTTTCTCTTTTTCTATTTTTTTGTATTTTTTTGGTGGCCTCAATGGCTCTTTCTATTTCTCTCATTTGTCCTCTTTGGGATCTTTTAATTTGTCCTCTTTGGGATCTTTTAATTTGTCCACTTTGGGATCTTTTCCTCACTTTAGGGGCAACACTCTATATATTACAAGGAGTATAGAAGATCTTTCACACTTTACAAAGTACTCAAATCATAAAGAAGATGTAATTATCATGATGTATGCAAATGTATGCCTCTGCCAGTGTAGCAGGATATGCAATGATACTAGCGCGTCATGTAGCAATGATTAGGGCAAAGCCCAACTAGCATGCGGCTCATCGGTCAAGCAAGTAGCATGTATGATATGAAGATCAAGTCATGAGAAGATGGATGTAGCATGGCAATGTATCTCGGAAAGTCTATGGAAATGCCTTGGTAGGTAGGTATGGTGGATGTTTTGAGGAAGGATATAAGGAGGTTTATGATGTACCGGCGAAGGTGGACGTTGATACGTCCAAAATGCATCAGTATTTTATATTGTAATTTCATCCTATTCATTGATATATTCCACTTTAAAGTATTGTTCTTATGTTGTTTTGGCTTGTTTTACATAGTTTACAACTTTTCGGTGCCGAAGCAGCAGAACCAGAATTCAACGGTGAAAAGTGGACACCAAGTTGCTTAATCAGATCAAGTCCAAATGCGATGAAAATTTACGGGGAGTATTTTTATGGGAATTGACTGGGGATCACCGAAGATGGAGGTGAGGGGACCCACCAGGCAACCAGAAGGGTGCCTGGCGCGCCCCCCTCCTGGCTGTGCCAGGCACCCTCCTAGGTGCCTGGTGTAACGACCCAATTCACACCGAATTGAAGTCTCTGTGCTCAAGTGCCAGTCCCTGGATCGAACTCGCTGGCACACACAGTATTATAGATGTATATCAAAGTACAAGTGCATCATTATTACAACGTATGATCCAGAGTAAATAAATAACAAGTTGCATAGCTCAAGGCTAGCTTATTCAATATAAATATAGCGGAAGCAAAAGCAAATAACGTGGACTCCCATCAACAGCCACATGCGAACATGCTGAGTGTAGACTCGCAACCCCTAAACGCACCTTACTGATCGTCTGAAAAACCTGCAACACCGAAGGTTACATCCCGACAACGGGTCAGTACATCTGATTTGTACGGCAAGTGACATGAAAAAGTTTATTCAAAGGACCTACAAATACATGCAAGGTAAGTCAAAGGAAAGGCTTATGGTTTAGTTTTGCAGAAAGCCAATTTTCTCCTGAACTAAACTAGTCAAAATTTTAAGTTGAACTTACTACTAAAGATTGAACTAGGCACACCAGTCTCAATCCACACCCTTTATTAAAATCTTTCCCACTCAAATTATTAAGGTGATTCATCTGTCAAGATCCTCCAGTAACAGTAATGTCTAGCAGCTCAAGAATGTCCATAACCGGGGACACGGCTAATCATGATTAGTTTATACTCTGCAGAGGTTAGTACACTTTCCCCGCTGGACTCAACCCGAAGATTGAGACGAAGTCTTTCAGAAGAGGTCACCAACACCCAACGGCAAGCCGGTACACCTATCATATCTACATCTGCTAGCATTGCACGGGAGAGGCTTCCTACATCGTACTCAACTAAGCCAGAGCCCATATGGCCAGCGGCTGTACAGGTAAGCTTCTAGTCACCAAGTAAGTCTGATCTTTTTGAGCCTAGACGGCGCCCACCACGTCAGAGGTCTCACCATGACGTTTTCTCGACCACCAAACAAACCATTAGGGGTACAACCTGGTCTCGACCTTAGATAAGGAACGAGCCCCCAGGAAGCACTCCCTGCCCGTCCAGAAGTGATTTCTATTTATTAAACAGTTGCTACACAAGTTATTAAATAGCTCACATGCACTCCATGAATTGCACAACCCAAACCACGTCTACAAAGCATAGCAATAAAGTAACAAAACGGCTAGGTTGATCTACGGTAGACAAGTCAAAACATGTGGCTAACCTAACTGGTTTTGCAGCAACGATAAAATAAACTACCTATCATGCAATAGAGTGATATTTCCTAACATAATGCATATAGAAAATATAGGTATGAGTATGGTCAAAGCATCACTTGCCTTATACATTCGATGAAGATCTTCGCTCTCACGTTCCAGTCAACTCTACTCGTCACACTCCGAGCAATCTATCGTCAACGAAAGAACTCAATAAGAAAACACACCACAAGGACAAAACATAAGATCAACAGAACAATCACTAAAGTTTTAGCAACAAAACAAAAGGTTTTGAAGTGCAAAGGTGTGGATGTGCTCAAAGGTGATCGGTGCAACGTGAACTCGAGAGAGTCAACGGATAATGAATTGTCGATACAAGAGTATGATCAAGGCATTATGAATTCAAGGTAAAGATCATAGAAATATGAATGGTATGTTGATATTGCCGATAAGATCTCTCATATAATCCAATATGCAAAAATAATCACGTGAAACAGAATACTACAACGCAGGTCATAGCAATTGCAACATTGAATTGAATTTGAATTTGAACATATCAATAGGCTTGTGAATTTTTGTGTACACATGATATAAACAGAAGGTACATGGAACGAGTGATCCAACGCAAAAAGAAACGGCGCAAACGGGCGCATCGGTAAAAAGTTACGGCTGCCGGAAGTCCAAATTTTAATCAGCTTGGGATCCAAATTTAAAAACTTCAAACTTCTGTAACACAAGGTCTACTGGCTAGAGAATTTCTACACGGTCGCAACGCAACTGGAATCGCCCAATTCCGAGTTACGGTTAAAAAGTAGTCGCGAAAACGGTTTCGGGTGAAAAACGAGGGTACCGGGGTGCTCTACTGTAAAAAGGACCCGTACATAAATAAAATTCTTCCAAAAACGCGATCGGGTCCCTGGGCGGTTTGAATCCAGATCTGGAAAAGAAAACAAAATTCGAAACGTTTTTTTTTCTAATTTTTTTTTCTCCGCTTCTTCTCCACGGGCGCACGCACGGGCAGCACAGGAGCCAGGCCATGGCGCGGGGCTCCGGCTCCGGCCGGCGAGGTGGCCGGCGGCCAGCGGCTGCGGCCGGCGCGGCGGAGGGTCGGCGGGGCGCGCGGCAGGGGACGGCGCAAGGCGCGAGGCGCGGAAGCGGCGCATGGCCGAGGCGGCCATGGGCGGCGGCGGCGGCCGGCTGCTCCGGCGAGCGGCAGGCGGCGGGGGGCTCCGGGGCGGCGCGGCTAGGGCGCGACTCCGGCACGGCTAGGGCGCAACTCCGGCGAACTCGCACAAAAATTAACTAAAAAAACCGCGAAAAACGCACTCCGGCGATGCTCCGGCGAAAAATCCGACGATGCTCCGGCGAACTCAGGCGATGACGTCGGCGGCGGCGGGTCCCGCGGATTAGATTAGTCTAACCCTAAAAACGCTAAGCGAAAATAAACTTAACCCTAATCGGGGCTATTTATAGCCAGCCCCTAATCCTCTTTTTTTTTGTAAATCCGAGATAAATACAAAATCGGTCTACGAAAAAAAAATAGAGCAGACCCGTTAGGCCCAAAACAATATTAGAAAAGTCACTGAAATTTATTTTAAAATTCCGTCTTCGCCAATATTTTTAAAATAATAAAATTGAATTTTTCGCTTGACCAAAATGACAAAATAAAATAAAAACTTTGCAACTTATTTTTAAATATTTTTAAATACTTTTCTGGCATTTTAAAAATACCGAAAACTCCGAAAATTGATTTAAAAACTTTTCCGGAGCATAAATAAATTCCAAAAATAATTTTAGAAAATATTTATAACTCCAAAGTAAAATTCAAAAGTCTCCCAAAAATATTTTTTTAAACTATTTCTCAACGAATTAAAAATGGGGATAAGTCCTTTTATATCCTCTCCAGCGAACTGCCATGTGTTGAAAAATGTTTTGAATATTCAAAAGAATTCCAATAAAGATTTAAAACATTTTCCAAACTTTTAAAATGTTGAAGGAGTCATATTACCTTCTCTCATTTTATTTTTTTGATTTTTTTTAAATACTAAATTCCAGAAACACCAACGGTGAATATTAGGGAAAGTCATTTTATTCCCTCTCGTTTTAATATTCAATAAACTCCAAAAAGTTTTAAATCTCAGAAAAAATCAAACACATCAAGCAAACAATCATTATCTATTTAATTTTATTAACATTCCAAAATTCGGAGAATTTTGGGATGTGACACACTACCACCCTTAAAAGGAATCTCGTCCTCGAGATTCGAGAAGGCTAGAAAGAAAGGTTAGGGTCCGGGTCTTCATGACAGTCAATCGATCCTCCGATGAGCTAGGGTGCTACCACCCTTAAAAGGAATGCGACTTAGTCTTCAAAAGCTTGCTCCCTCAGTGAGCTCCTCACACATAATCTTCATACTCCATTGGGGCATGGAATTCTTCATCACAAGTGTGGGCTTCCAATATCTTAATCCATCGATGACATTCTTCGTAAAGATTTCTCCTTCGGTCTTCGAGGTTCAAGAATCCTCCTTTGAGGTTTCCATTCCTTAGCAAGAGAGTGGTCTTCCAAGTATTGAGACTTCCTGGCTGACAGCTCAGACGCCACTACTAAACAACTATCGATTTCTCTCTTGGTGGTCATCCAGAATATTATTACGGGGTACCTTCAGGAAATGGTCTTGGTATATACTCACCGTATAACACAAACGGAAATCTCCTACAGGGGTCACACATCGTACCATTCTATGGTTTAGGCTTTACATCGTCGTCTCTCTGCTATAGGTAAGTCACTCAAGATTTACTATCCCGCATAGCAAGAGCGAATAATAAGGGTAGTCGTCATGGTGATCAATCCATTCCGCACCCAAATCATTACCTTGTATATGGTTTAGCGAATCTCGCAGTCTAACACTCGGTCATCCTCACAAGCATTGCAGAAGTCCTCCTTATCTTGAACTGGGTCCAGATAAATCCATGGTTCTGCAAGCCAAACAAAACATCTATCGTTTCTTCACAACCCTCAGGTTTGCGCAAACTGCTATAAAACGTGCACTGGTGGACTACAACTTTCTTCGGGGTTCTTTCTTCAGCAAGATTGTGCTTGCTTGTCGTAAGATCCTGGGACCTATGGGTTATCCTTGAACTCAGCATTGATTGCATCCATCTTTATCCCAGTCTTGAAATTTGCAGCCATTGTAGCAGCTTCTTCAGTGTAGGGTTTGAGGTGAGAGGGAACAGAATGTAGATAGAGAGAGATAGGGAGAGATACCCATACAAACATCACACTAGTTTTGAAACATAAGTTTTGATGTGTAGCTGTCGGTAAAACAAGAAATGACAGCTCACAGAACGATCTAACGGTAGAAACTTGAATCTTCCAGGTCTTCAAGTCTTCAATGCTGGTAGCTTCAGTTTTGCAATGTCGAAGCAATCTTCATATCGTCGAGAAATCTTCACATCGTTGAGTCACTTGCCAATTTACTCTTTTTGTGGTTGTGTCTTCTTCAGTCTTGAAGCATACTAAACAGATGAGGGGTCTAATGAAACGTAAACTTATTCTACTCGCATAGGAAGAATGCAAGCACAACACACAATGCCAATCAAATACATATCAAGGCCACAGGGTACAAGACAAAACTTAACAAAACAATCAAGACATAAAACATCTAGTCAATCCATAGCAAACACGCATCGATACACATCTCCAACTATCATTAAAGGTACCACTATACACTAGTGCACACCACGAAAATTCTATTCTCCAATTGCAAAACATAAGCTTCTTCAAGTCAGCATCCTTGCTTCCGCATTCACGACCTCTTCTTTCCCTCCAATTCTGGACACATATCGCGGTAATGTGCCATGTTCCTGCACTGATAGCACTCAATTTGGCTAAGGTCCTTTTGTTTCTTCTTCCTCACGGGTGCTTCCTTTAATTATGGACACATGTTGGCGTAATGTCCCATATTCTTGCACCGGAAACACTGAATCTGGCTAATGTCCTTCATCTTCTTCTTCACGGGTGCTTCCTTCAATTCCTGGATAGCTTTCTTCATTTCTTCCTTTTGATGTTGAACCACTTGTTGTGTCACGATGAAAAATTGACACTGAGCGGGGTAATTATCAGTTCCTTCACACGTAAAACATGTTACTTCTGCAGTGGGACATTCTTCACCCGAGTGAATTTATTCACAATAGGAACATCCATCTTGGTGTCCTTTATAGGAGTGTCCTACTTCCCCGCAAATTTTGCAGGGACGAGGCCTCTTACGGGTTACCGTCCTTTGCCTCGGGGTGACGAGGCGGGATCCCAACAAAATCTTAATGAACTCCTTCCAAGTAATTTTCCTTCGTGATTCGTGAATTGCTTGGTGCATTCTCCACCAAGTAGCAGCCTCTTCTACCAAGTACTTAACAGCATAGGGGACCATGTCCTCACTTCCAACCTTGTTTATCTTCGTGTGCTCCTCCATTCTACGAATCCACTGCTCCACCTTCAGTCTCAACATCGCCCCAGAAAAGGCGAGTCCTACTTCATACTCCATCTATTAAGCCCATACGACAAAGGTTAGGGCAAAACTATAACACCGACAAGACAACAACTAAACATAACACCAAACATATGCACTCAAACAAAAAGAGGCAAAACACCTACGTTCGACAGTAACACTTAACCACAAACAATACAGTCACAACAGTCAAAACACACAAACAACTCCTAGGGTAAGGTCATATGTGCAAGACATACGATCTCATCATGCTACGTGAAATTCGTTCATCTAACTTCACATAAAAGGTGGTGGTCTGATTCTAAGCTTCATCCTTCTCAGCTAAGCTGATCTTAAAGGTTCCTCTCATAGTGTCAAACTTATTGATCACCGTAGGTTATTCCTTCTAGTTCCAAAAATCATAACTCCAATTGATCCCTGAGGTTGATGATGTTCTTCTCAAATGTCTTGTCTTCCGAGGTATAAACAACTCAAGGGGTATTCATAGTAAAACAAGATGAGAAGTTTTAGAAGGTGAATAATAGATGAGAAATACTAGTCAAGAGAGTAAATAATAAAAGAGTGATAAAATATTTTTGTTCCTATGGCTTTTTCTATCCATTTTCTAGGGTCACGACCTACAGTCAACACACTGCTCTGATACCATCTGTAACGACCCAATTCACACCGAATTGAAGTCTCTGTGCTCAAGTGCCAGTCCCTGGATCGAACTCGCTGGCACACACAGTATTATAGATGTATATCAAAGTACAAGTGCATCATTATTACAACGTATGATCCAGAGTAAATAAATAACAAGTTGCATAGCTCAACGCTAGCTTATTCAATATAAATATAGCGGAAGCAAAAGCAAATAACATGGAGTCCCATCAACAGCCACATGCGAACATGCTGAGTGTAGACTCGCAACCCCTAAACGCACCTTACTGATCGTCTGAAAAACCTGCAACACCGAAGGTTACAGCCCGACAACGGGTCAGTACATCTGATTTGTACGGCAAGTGACACGAAAAAGTTTATTCAAAGGACCTACAACTACATGCAAGGTAAGTCAAAGGAAAGGCTTATGGTTTAGTTTTGCAGAAAGCCAATTTTCTCCTGAACTAAACTAGTCAAAATTTTAAGTTGAACTTACTACTAAAGATTGAACTAGGCACACCAGTCTCAATCCACACCCTTTATTAAAATCTTTCCCACTCAAATTATTAAGGTGATTCATCTGTCAAGATCCTCCAGTCACAGTAATGTCTAGCAGCTCAAGAATGTCCATAACCGAGGACACGGCTAATCATGATTAGTTTATACTCTGCAGAGGTTAGTACACTTTCCCCGCTGGACTCAACCCGAAGATTGAGACGAAGTCTTTCAGAAGAGGTCACCTACACCCAACGGCAAGCCGGTACACCTATCATATCTACATCTGCTAGCATTGCACGGGAGAGGCTTCCTACATCGTACTCAACTAAGCCAGAGCCCATATGGCCAGCGGCTGTACAGGTAAGCTTCTAGTCACCAAGTAAGTCTGATCTTTTTGAGCCTGGACGGCGCCCACCACGTCAGAGGTCTCACCATGAAGTTCTCCCGACCACCAAACAAACCATTAGGGGTACAACCTGGTCTCGACCTTAGATAAGGAACGAGCCCCCAGGAAGCACTCCCTGCCCGTCCAGAAGTGATTTCTATTTATTAAACAGTTGCTACACAAGTTATTAAATAGCTCACATGCACTCCATGAATTGCACAACCCAAACCACGTCTACAAAGCATAGCAATAAAGTAACAACACGGCTAGGTTGATCTACGGTAGACAAGTCAAAACATGTGTCTAACCTAACTGGTTTTGCAGCAACGATAAAATAAACTACCTATCATGCAATAGAGTGATATTTCCTAACATAATGCATATAGAAAATATAGGTATGAGTATGGTCAAAGCATCACTTGCCTTATACATTCGATGAAGATCTTCGCTCTCACGTTCCAGTCAACTCTACTCGTCACACTCTGAGCAATCTATCGTCAACGAAAGAACTCAATAAGCAAACACACCACAAGGACAAAACATAAGATCAACAGAACAATCACTAAAGTTTTAGCAACAAAACAAAAGGTTTTGAAGTGCAAAGGTGTGGATGTGCTCAAAGGTGATCGGTGCAACATTAACTCGAGATAGTCAACGGATAAGGAATTGTCGATACAAGAGTATGATCAAGGCATTATGAATTCAAGGTAAAGATCATAGCAATATGAATGGTATGTTAATATTGCCGATAAGATGTCTCATATAATCCAATATGCAAAAAGAATCACGTGAAACAGAATACTACAACGCAGGTCATAGCAATTGCAACATTGAATTGAATTTGAATTTGAACATATCAATAGGCTTGTGATTTTTTGTTTACACATGATATAAACAGAAGGTACATGGAACGAGTGATCCAACGCAAAAAGAAACGGCGCAAACGGGCGCACCGGTAAAAAGTTACGGCTGCCGGAAGTCCAAATTTGAATCAGCTTGGGATCCAAATTTAAAAACTTCAAACTTCTGTAACACAAGGTCTAATGGCTAGAGAATTTCTGCACGGTCGCAACGCAACTAGAATCGCCCAATTCCGAGTTACGGTTAAAAAGTAGTCGCGATAACGGTTTCGGGTGAAAAACGAGGGTACCGGGGTGCTCTACTGTAAAAAGGACCCGTACATAAATAAAATTCTTCCAAAAAAGCGATCGGGTCCCTGGCCGGTTTGGATCCAGATCTGGAAAAGAAAAAAAAATTCGAAACGTTTTTTTTTCTATTTTTTTTTCTCAGCTTCTTCTCCACGGGCGCACGCACGGGCAGCACAGGAGCCAGGCCATGGCGCGGGGCTCCGGCTCCGGCCGGCGAGGTGGCCGGCGGCCAGCGGCTGCGGCCGGCGCGGCGGAGGGCCGGCGGGGCGTGCGGCAGGGGACGGCGCAAGGCGCGGGGCGCGCCAGCGTCGCATGGCCGAGGCGGCCATGGGCGGCGGCGGCGGCGGCCGGCTGCTCCGGCGACGGCAGGCGGCGGGGCGCTCCGGGGCGGCGCGGCTAGGGCGCGACTCCGGCACGGCTAGGGCGCAACTCCGGCGAACTCGCACAAAAATTACCTAAAAAAAACGCGAAAAACGCACTCCGGCGATGCTCCGGCGAAAAATCCGACGATGCTCCGGCGAACTCCGGCGATGACGTCGGCGGCGGCGGGTCCCGCGGATTAGATTAGTCTAACCCTAAAAACGCTAAGCGAAAATAAACTTAACCCTAATCGGGGCTATTTATAGCCACCCCCTAATCCTCTTTTTTTTGTAAATCCGAGATAAATACAAAATCGGTCTACGAAAAAAAAACAGAGCAAGCCCGTTAGGCCCAAAACAATATTAGAAAAATTACTGAAATTTATTTTAAAATTCCGTCTTCGCCAATATTTTTAAAATAATAAAATTGAATTTTTTGCTTGACCAAAATAACAAAATAAAATAAAAACTTTGCAACTTATTTTAAATATTTTTAAATACTTTTCTGGCATTTTAAAAATACCGAAAACTCCGAAAATTGATTTAAAAAAATTTCCGGAGCATAAATAAATTCCAAAAATAATTTTAGAAAATATTTATAACTCCAAAGTAAAATTAAAAAGTCTCCCAAAAATATTTTTTTAAACTATTTCTCAACGAATTAAAAATGGGGATAAGTCCTTTTATATCCTCTACAGCGAACTGCCATGTGTTGAAAAATGTTTTGAATATTCAAAAGAATTCCAATAAAGATTTAAAACATTTTCCAAACTTTTAAAATGTTGAAGGAGTCATATTACCTTCTCTCATTTTATTTTGTTGATTTTTTTTAAATACTAAATTTCAGAAACACCAACGGTGAATATTAGGGAAAGTCAATTTATTCCCTCTCGTTTTAATATTCAATAAACTCCAAAAAGTTTTAAATCTCAGAGAAAATCAAACACATCAAGCAAACAATCATTATCTATTTAATTTTATTAGCATTCCAAAATTTGGAGAATTTTGGGATGTTACACCTGGTGGCCCCCCTCGGTGCCCCCTCTCGACTATAAGATCCCGCTGGGGTGAAAACCCTAAGGGAAGAAGAGTTTCCATGTTTCGCCGCCGCCACGGGGCGGAAACCTACAGAGGAGAAAAGCCATCTCCGGCGGGCAGATTCCACCGGGGAGATCACCTCCCGAAAGGAGAGATCGTCGCCATCATCATCATCATCATCGTCACGGGCATCATCGAGATCATCATCAACATCATCCCCAACATCAGCACCATCTCGATATCCATCCCATCTCATCTCACAATTGCAACTTGTGTTGTAATCCGTACTATCTATCCTCTCTACTCTGTTGGTGTTGATTACTACTTTGTGGTGAATGCTATTGAGTTTTGTTGGAGAAATATCATTGTGTCCAGATTGTTTTCCGCCCATCTATCACCTCTGATCATGATCTCTTTTATGTCTTGTGAGTAGTTACTTTATTTCTTGACAATATGGGAGAAGTCTAGTTGTTAGTAGTCATATGATGTTGAAGTATTATGTATTGTTTGATACTTAAGTTGTGTTGTTATTTCTCTAGTGGTGTTATGTGAGTCGAACACTTAACACTTCACCTTTCATGGTCCTAGAGAAATAAATTGTGCACAAAGGATGCTTATGGTGGGTAGACGGAGTGACAGAAACATGAACCCCAGTTCGCACACTTTTCCACAAGGGAGTTATGGATCCTTGATCGTAATGTTGTGGTTAGGCTTATGCCTTAATTACTACCTTGTATTTGCAGATGCTTGCAAGGTGTGTAATCATAAGATTACACTTATCTTAGTCTAGAAGGTGTACTAGCATTGATCCACCCACTGACACTTATCAACACAATACATACTACTTGGCGGAATATGGTGAAAGTAACTTGGCTATCTCTCCCGTGTGTTCCCGAGAACGCTTTAGCTTTTATAAGTTTAGTTCCTAGACTTATCCTTGTGAAAGGATTGGTCCACTTGCTACTCCTCAGTTACCCTGTTTACTTTGCTTTTCTTTTACTTTTCTGTTGCTTAAATCAAAACCCCCTAAATATTTACCCTTCAGTGTGTGCAGCTCTTTCCTTATCCAGTGTCACTTATCAACACCTTCTGCTGCTCGTTGGGATCAACATCCTTATTTATCGAAAAGCTACAATTGATCCCCTAGAATTTTGGGTTATCAAGAATAGTTTATTGGCGCGGTTAACAGGGGAGGCAATCCCACTAAACCTATTAACTTCTCCGCCATCAGACGCCAACTCTCGGAGTGAGAAGAAAGCAATGCACGGCACGGGAGAGGATAGAAAAATATGTGAAGGTGGAAGTGTCAACTTTCGAATACTCACATTAGTCCGAAGAACTCATGCACTTATTATCGGTAACTCTCAATCTAATAAGGAGGTTCACAAAAAGACAAGTACCCCGAGGAGGAGTGTATGGGGGTTGGGTTATCCTTGCGCATCCTCGACTCATGGTACGTGAGTGTACTCTAATATTCGACCCCTCAGAAGAGTAGTGATCCATCTAGTAGCTAAAGTTCTCAACTAATCTGTAAGTTTTGAAAATAACAAGGATTGCCCAAAATACAACATCTATCACTAATAGGCTAAAGCTCTTGACACCAAAAGTCCAAACATTACTCAAAACAATACCTCAAAACTATTGCAAGTTACTACTACAACTGAATAGCAACCTCAATTACCTACTCCAAGTCAAGACACAAAATTCAGTGCAACAGGCAAACTCTCTAAACAAGATAAACATGAAAACTCAAGAGATTTCCAGCAAAAAACTAAACAAAAGCTCTTTAAAAAGATAAGCATGAAAACTAAGAGCTAAACATGGCAGCAGCTATGAAGAAGATAAAGAACACACACAGCAAAGATAAGCATGAAAAGTCCTATGTTGTGTTCTAGATTTTGGAAGTGGAGCGTTTTTCTCTCCCACACAAATAAATCTGGGTTATAACTTGTTATGAACAGCAAGCAAAGATAAAGAAAACTAAAAAATAAAACCTAAGAGCGAGACGCTCCAAGCATAGCACATAACACATGAAGTGATAAAAATATAGTGACACGAACGACGAACTGATGATTGTTGATGGAGAAGGGGATGCATGGGGGCATCCCCAAGCTTAGACGCTTGAGTCTCCTTGAATATTTCTTGGGGATCCATGGGGGCATCCCCAAGCTTGAGCGCTTGACACTTCTGAATCTTCTTTCATCATCTTCCCTCGCACACTTGAAAACTCCCTTCATACATAACTCGTCATAATCTGATTAGCGATGTTAGTACCCATAATAAAATAATTTTTTCTCTACTGGAAATAAGGATGTTCTTGAAGAGCTATTGTTTCTCAAGATTGCCAAAAAAAATTGCAAAGAAAAATCAAGCTTAAGGTTTTCAAAACGAAGAAAAGGCAAAACAGGACAGAATCTGTGAAAAACAGACCAGCAGGTAGTAAAGAATTTTTTAGGGGTACTTATGCAACTCAAATCAAAAAACTCAGAACATACAAAAGTTCCGTGATTGTATAGATCACGCTGTTTAAAAATTTCAGCTCAAAAAGATGAACTTGGATTTTTCTATGATTTTTCCCGTCACGAGGACAGAATCTGTTTTCTGGACAGCATGTCACAACTTTCACTTCCCTTGTCATATGAGGCTATAAATGGCACAAAGCTTGAGAGGTAAAGATACAATGATGTCGCTACAGTAGTAACAATCATCAAGACCACTAAAAACTGAAAGTAAAAACTCAAACTAAAGATAAGAAGGGTTGTCTCCCTAGAGCTCTTTCTTTATAGCCATAAAGATAGGCTTAAGATTTTAATGATGCTCTCATAGGAATAATAGTTGAAGAACAAAACAGAGCATCAAGAAGCAAATAACAAACACATTTAAGTCTAACATGCTTCCTATGCAAAGGGAACTTGTAGAGAAATAATTCATTGAAGCATAAAGATATTAGCGTAGGAAGGCAAAATAAGTGCAACTTCAAATCCTTCAACATAAAGAGAGAACTTTATATTATTGAAATATCTATAAGCATATGTTCCCCTCTCATAATAATTTTCAGTGGGGTCATGAATAAACTCAACAATATAAGTATCACATAAAACTTTCTTATCATGATCCACAAGCATAGAAAATTTGTTACTTCCCACATAAGCAAAATTCTTCTCATTAGTAATAGTGGGAGCAAACTCAACAAAATAGCTATCACATGAATCATTCTTATCATGATGCACTTGTAAAAATCTTTATAGCATAAGTGTCATCACAATAATAATCATAGATAGGAGGCAAAGTATCATCAAAATAAATTTCTCATCAAAACTTGGGTAGATAAAAAGATAATCTTCATAAAACGTAGCAACCCCCGGCTTATGGCTTTGCATATCATTAGTATCAAAAGTATTCAAAGAAGACATGCTAATAACATTACTACTATCCTGAGTGTTGTTCAAATAATAAAGCTCCATAGGCTTTTTGATCTACTCCTCAAACACTTCATGTCCTAACTCAAGATAGAGCTCATAAAGCTCTCTCATAATTTTTTTGTTGTTTTCCATAAAGCCTAACTAGTGAAAATAAAAACAAGAACAAAAATAATTAATTGCAAGATCTAAATATAAACCTTCAAGCCTTACCTCCCCGGCAACGGCGCCAGAAATAGCTTGATGTCTACACACGCTTCTATTCTTGTAGACTATGTTGGGCCTCCAAGCGCAGAGGTTTGTAGGACAGCAGCAATTTCGCTCAAGTGGATGACCTAAGGTTTATCGAACTCAGGGAAGTAGAGGTTGAAGATGGTCTCTCTCAATCAACCCTGCAATTAAGATACAAGAAGTCTCTTGTGTCCCCAACACACCTAATACAACTAGGAGTTGTATAGGTGCACTAGTTCGGCGAAAAGATGGTAAAATATGGGTGATAGGTGTGGCAAAACAAAATAATATAAATCTGTAATAAAAACTGCAGAAATCAAACAAGTGGTAAACGTGAGCACAAATGGTATTGCAATGGTGGAAAGAAGGCCTAGGCTTCATAATTTCACTAGTGGCAACTTCCAAAAACATTAACATAGTCTAATCACATGATATTTCCCATAAAACATGCAATGGAGACGTACTCGGAGGTCATTCCTTTGTGGTCAAGAGAGGACGAGAATTATCTAGGGCTACAAAAGCACACCTCAGAGTTCGTAGTTCCCATCTATGGATTTCCCAATGTCACCGCGGCCATCCAAAGAGAGTACCACAATCACCACAACATATCTAAAGGATAGTCAAAGATAAGCACCAAGAGACTCTCAATCTTCAATCCACACACAAAAGAGGAAATCACTCATGAAAATGTTCTTCTAACCCATGTCCAATAGACTACTGTCACCATGGTCTCGGGGATTATACTAGATAAGATCAAGTGAGTACACCAATCCAATACATAGAAAAGGGGAAACATCATGGGATCATCCTAGATTAACATAGCCAATGATCACAACAAAGATCACATCATGGGAGAGAGAGAAACCACATAGATCAAGATACAAGCCTTAGCCCCAAGGGGGAACTACTCACACATGGACATGGTGAGAGGGAGAGTTGTTGATGGAGAGGTGCAGCCCGGAGGAGATGAAGGAGACGGCGGCGGCGGTGGCCACGGCGGCGGCGGCGCCCACGGCCACGGCCACGGCGGTGGCCACGACCCTTGGGGGCAGCGGCCCTTGGCCCCCTTCTTGTTTCTTGGAGATGGTGCTGCTATGGAAATTTATCTCCCCCTCAAGACGGCTGCCAAGGGGGAGGAAATTTCGTGGTGGTCTTTAACCTAGGTTTCCTCTCTTTATATAGACTCTCGGATTCCCGTCATCCAGATTACGTCTTCGGTATTTCGAGGCTCCAGGGAGCATCCGAACTCCGATTGGGACGAATTTTATATCTAGATCCACCAGAAAAAAATTCCCTACAACTTTGTAGTTTTAAGTTTCCGTTTGAGGACGTCTTATAGCGTTTCCGAGGCGATCTTTAAAACCTGTCTGGTGGGGACAGATTTCGGGAGAGTTAGAGTCCAACTCCTACAAGGCTTCTTTTTGTGATTTTTTCCTTATCCAAGTAATTCCTACACATAAAGTACAAAAACAAGAACTTGTGCACTCTTGCAACCATTAACAGGTTAGTTCCAAAATATGTTATAAAAAGATATGAAAGTGTATCAAAAACATAGCAATATGACACAAAACATGCATGGAGCAAGCAGAAATTATAGATACGTTTGGCACGTATCATTGGTCTCGTGTACGCTTCTTACCTCATTCTGGTATTCGTAGTACATGACTAGCCAAGTCAAAGCTGGCACTTCTGCATTTAAACCCCACCTCCCTTTGCCTTGATACATGTGCATGACTAGTATAGTTACTACGTAAGTCTTGCTGAGTACGACTTTGTATTCACGTTTTCTTATTCTATGTTTTAGATGAACCCACTGACCCCGAAGGTGGATTCTTCCTGGAGCTCGACGACTAAAGTGAAGCTAGTGTAGTCCCAGTCAGCAGACTGGTTCCCTCGTGGAAGGGCTTGTTTATAAATAAGGCTTCTCTAAGCCATTTGTTAAACTTGTCTGTACTCAGACCTACTTTGCCTCCGTGCTTGTTGTAATGTTGGATCACGGTCTCGTGATCTCTTTGTGCACTCTGTGAGAGTTATAAATAAAGTTATAAACTTTTTAGAGAATTTCAATGATACATGATGTTCATACTAGACATGTGTGGTGTGTGTATGATTATAACATACTTCGAGACCTTAGTTGTGATCTGGCTGGCGGTCTTTTATACACCAAGTGGCCCTTAATTAGATGTGCGCAGCTTGGGGCATCGCGATGCGATTGCTCGTGACTCTGTCACGTGCACACTTTGTTGTATGATCGAGCCTGCCCTAGACCCCGACTAAGTGATCGGACTGGAGTAAGTCTATGTAAGTGTTATAATAGAATCGAGAGTATGGTTGAGGCGACTTGTCTACGAATATGGGAGTTCAGCACCCATATCATTTATACTTGTGTGCAAACGATGAGGACCCATCTTAGTTGATCATCCGGCCTGGATGGGATGCCCCTCACGTTCGATGCTTTTCGAGAACGTTTTGTGCTTGGCCTTGTCTACTTAGACAAGTGGGTACAATTCTCGGCTCTCCATATGATTGTGTTGTAGCGGGACTTGCATAATCTGACCCCGGGTCCCGACAACTACCACCTTTGATAGTAGTAATATTGATTTTGATAGTTGCAGCCTCTCAGAAGTTATCAGCTTATTACACAAAATGTCTAGAGACCCCCACACTAGCACACTTAATCTTGCCTTCACGGAGCATATCACAAATGCTCTTATCAAAGCTAGGGAGGAGAAGCTTAGGATAGAAGCCTCCATACCTAGGAAGCTAGATGATGGTTGGGACCCCATGATAAAAATTAAATTAAATAAACTTCTCTTGCTATGCTTTATGTGACGTTGGAGCTAGTACCTCCGTCGTGCCCAAAAGAATGTATGATATGTTTGAATTGAAACCTTTTGATGCATGTTCTTTTGGTGTTCTCCTTGTCGACTCTTCCGCAAAGAAACCCTTGGGGAAGATCGACGATGTTCTTATCATTGTCAATGACAACTATGTTCCCATTGATTTTATCATTATGGATATAGAGTGTGAACTTTATGTCCAATTATTTTGGGACATCCTTTTCTCCGCACCGTTGGTGCCATCATTGACATGAAAGAGGGGAATATAAAATTCCAATTCCCTCTCAAAAAGGGGATGGAACACTCCCCTAGAAAGAAGGTCAAGTTACCTTTAGTCCGTTACATGGGCAAGCTATTCTCTTTCTCTTGATAAAACTTGATTCTTCTTTTGCCTTATGCCTAGCTTAAAGGCGTAAAAAAAAGCGCTTGTTGGGAGGCAACCCAAGATGTTTTTACTTCTATTTTTAGTAGTCTTGATGATTGTTACAACTGTAGAAACATCATTGTATCTTTATTTTTCAAGCTTTGTGCCAAGTATAGCCTCATATGACAAGGGAAGTGAAAGTTGTGACATGCTGTCCAGAAAACAGATTCTGTCCTCGTGACGGGAAAAATCAGAATAAATCACCAGTTCAACTTTTTGAGCTGAATTTTTTACACAGCGTGCTCTACACAATCACGGAACTTTTTTATGTTCTGAGTTTTTTGGTTGGAGTTGCAGAAGTGCCCCTAAAAAATACTTTACTACTGTTGTTCTGTTTTTCACAGATTCTGCCACGTTTTGTCTCTCCTAACTTTTGCAAACCTTAAGCTTTATTTTTCTTTGAAAAAACCTTTTTGAAATCTTTATAAACAGTATATCTTTAAGAATATCTTTATATCCAGTGGGAAAGTTTTTATTTATTAAGGGTACTAACCTCTCTAATCAGCTTATGATGAGTTGTGTATGAAGGGAGTTTTCAAGTGTGCGATGGAAGATGATGAAAGAAGATTCGGGAGTGTCAAGCGCTCAAGCTTGGGGATGCCCCCATGCATCCCCAATAAATATTCAAGGAGACTCAAGTGTCTAAGCTTGGGGATGCCCCCGTGCGTCCCCTTCTCCATCAAATATCATCAGTTCGTCCTTCGTCTCACTATATTTTTATCACTTCATGCGTTATGTGCTATGCTTGGAGCGTCTCGCTCTTAGGTTTTATTTTTAGTTTTATTTAGCTTTTCTTGCTCTTCATAACAAGTTAGACCCCGTCTTACTTTTTGTGGGAGATAAACACGCTCCACTTTCAAAATCTAGAACACATCATAGGATTCTTCATGCCTATCTTTTTGCTGTTGTGTGTTCTTTATCTTTTCGTAGTTGCTGCCATGTTTAGTTTTTAGTTTTAGTTTTAGCAAGAGCCTTGGCTTTTGTTTAGTTTGTTGCTGGAACTCTCTTTAGTTTTCATGTTTATCTTGTTAAGAGAGTTGGTTGTTGCACTGATTTGTGTCTTGTCTTGAGAGTAGGTAATTGATGTTGCTATTTAATTTTAGTAGTAACTTGCAATAGTTTTGAGGTATTGATGTGAGTAATGTTTGAACTTTTGGTGTCAAGGGCTCTAGCCTATTAGTGATAGGTGTCGTATTTTGGGAAATCTATGTTTATTTTCAAAACCTACAAAACTAGTTGATAAGCCTAGCTACTAGATGGATCACTACTCTTCTGAGGGGTCGGATATTAGAGTACACTCACGTACCATGAGTCGAGGATGCGCAAGGATAACCAAACCCCCATACACTCCTCCTCGGGGTACTTGTCTCTTTGTGAACCTCCTCATTAGATTGGTGCCGCATCAATGGCTCATGTAGACCTCTGCGAGATAGGTTGCCTCATCTTTTCTCTTTTGTGAGAGATGACAAGCTATTTGTTAATGATTTTTTGAGCTTGGAGGATGAAGAGATTTTGTTTCACTTGCCACTCACACAACAAGCTGCTGATGAATACTTCTGTCTTAAGGACTGGATTCTTGATCTTCAGAGAGATCCTCAAGCTGCTGATTCTTGGCACTGGCCTGGTAAATATGGTTATACTGCCAAAGGGTTCTACAATCTTATGCATTCTCACATGCCATCTGATCATTCTTGTGCCTGGATATGGAGGAGTAAGTGCACCATGAAGATCAAAGTTTTTGGCTGGCTTTTGATGTTTGATAGATTAAACACTAAAGATCTGCTTGTTAGGAGACATTGGAGACCACCCACTGAGGATAATTCTTGTGTGATGTGTCACTCAAATGCTCTAGAAGACAGACTCCATCTCTTCTTCTCTTGCAACTTTAGTTGCAGAGTTTGGAACTATCTGCAAATTACATGGGGAGCCAATGGATCCTTGCATTCCTGTTTACAACAGGCCAAACATTCATTTGGTCAGTCTTTCTTCATGGAAGTCATGCTTACTGCCTCTTGGTGTATCTGGATAGTCAGAAATGGGAAGACCTTCAGGAATGAGAGACCTTCTTTTCATTCCTGGAGAAGGCACTTTGTGCATGATATCACCTTGCTTTCACATAGATTGCAGGGAGATCCTAAAAAAATATTGGTTTCTTGGATCAATTCACTTCAATAGTATAGGTAGGATTAGATTATTTCCTTTACTTTCTTGTTCTGCTTTATTATTTCCTTCTACTATTCTTTGAGAACCTTTGGTTCTACCATGCAATAAAATACTGTGGAGCTCATGCTTCACAGTCTTAAAATTCAAAAAAAAAATTAAGTGCATGAGTTCTTCGGACTAATGTAAGTATTGAAAGTTGACATTTCCACCTCCTCATATTTGCTAGCCTCTCCTGTGTCGTGCATTGCCTCCTTCTCACTCCGAGAGTTGGAGTCCACCTTCGCCGGTACATCCAAACCCTTGGCATGATAGGCTCTGTCATCATAAACCTCCTTATATCTTTCCTCAAAACAGCCACCATACCTACCTATCAAGGAATTTCCATAGCCTTTCCGAGATATATTGCCATGCAACATCCACCTCTTCATGACTTGATCTTCATGTCATACATGTTCCTGCTACACTGGCAGCGGCATACATTGCATACATCATGATAGCTACATCTCCTTTATGATTTGAGTACCTTGTAAAGTGTGAAGGATCTTCTATACCCTCTTGTAAATTAGAGTGTTGACCTTAAGTGAGAAAAAGATCCCAAAGTGGACAAAATAAAATATCCCAAAGAGGACAAATGAAAGTTAAATAGAAAGAGCCATTGAGGCCACCAAACAATACAAATAAATAGAAAAAAGAAAAAAAGAAATAAAAAGAGAGAAAGGGGCAACACTACTATCCTTTTGAAAGATCCACACTAGTACTCCCTCTTATCCTTGAACTCCATAGAGATGATCATTCATGCATATAGCTATGTGGGGACCTTCACATTATAGAACTTGGCTTGCATATTCCAAGGATGAGCCTCCTCAAAAATGCTCTAGGTCTTCATAAGCGAGCAAGTTAGATGCACCCCCACTAGTTCCATTGGAGAGCTTTTCAGCTCATATGTACATTCGTTGCATGGCAATCCCTACTCCTCACCTCATATCTATCATTTGGCCTTCTCGCCTATGATTTTCCTCATTGATGTGAGCCTTTCTCACCTTTTCGACTTCCTCCTCCACCATATTCTCTCTTTGCCATCCTAAGTGTCAACTCTCGTGCTTAGGCTCATCCATTGCATGAGTGCTCAAAAAATCAAAAGGGAGTGAATCAAATTGACTTGTACCTGGCTAGTGATCCTGGGACGAGTCAAGATAAGATTACAAAGAAGAACAAGTGTGAAACTTTAGTAGATTGAGTTCTCAACACAAAAATACTTTTTTCTCGTATTCCCTATCCTCATTCTTGCACGCAAACACCATTTGGAGACATTCGAGTCACGGATAGCGAGAGCTGTTGCACCTAATGTTCTTTGGTTGCTTGTTTCAATGCTAATATAGACTCTTGCATGTTATGACTTGAATTTAATTACATACCTTGATTACATTACTTTTCAAAGTCCTTATATGGTTGCTAGCATGTCACCACAGAAATTATGCCTGTTATCATTTACCTACTCGAGGACGAGCAGGAATTAAGCTTGGGGATGTTGATACGTCTCAAACGTATCGATAATTTCTGCTAGCTCCATGCATGTTTTGTGTGATATTGCTATGATCTAGATACACTTTCATACACTTTTGATCATATTTGGACTAACCTACTAACTCAGTGCACCCCAGTGTCAGTTCCTGTTTTCTGCTGTTTTTTTCTATTCCATATTTCCCCCATATTAAAAATGCTCCAAAAATTTGGGAAAATCGGATAAAAAAATCAGCGGAACGGAGTCTTCCAGAAGCACCCAAGTGGGGCCAGAGGGCCACCACCAGGAGCCCAGGAGGCCACCTGGAGCGGCCAGGGGGCGCCTGGACCCCTGGTGGCCCCCCTGGCTGCCCCCTTCGCCTATTTATTCTCTGTCACGGGGAAACTCCAAAGACAGAACCCTATTTCGCAATCTCTCCTCTGTTCCGCCGCCGCCTCGCTTCCAAGATCGGGAGCACCGTCAGGACCCTTCCCGGCACCCTGCCGGAGGGAGGATTGAGCTCCGGGAGCTTCTCCTCCACCATGGACGCTTCCCGGATGTGTCGTAGTCTACCTTGGACCATGGATCCGTGATCAGTAGCTATGTGGTGTTCTCCTCCCCTCTTTGTTCTTCATGGTTTAGACCTCGTGAGCTTCCCTACATGATCGAGGCACATATATAATTCTTTCTACTTTTGCTACGCTGAGTTTGATGGGATCTTATGGATTATGAGATTATGTTCAGATTGTGATAGAGTAATATAATTGGTTCTTATCTTTTTTTTTATTCAGAAGTAATTCTTGCATGTTCTCCGTTGCTATTTATTGCTTTGGCCAAGTGGTAGGTAGTGACTCCAAGAGGGAACGTTATGCTCGATTGTGGGTACATGCCCCCTGATGACACGCTTGAGTGACAGAAACATGAGTCTAGGGGATGTGATGTGGCCACAAGGGGGAAAACAACGGTGCTTGTAACCGTGGTTACAAGGATTGTTTACTTTACGTAAAGTTCTTTTTAATGCAGTTGTCTGTTGCTTTGGGTTTACACGTTGGGTGGGGCTCGCAACTTAATAACAGCGAGATGTTCTGGATAGATATCTCAAGGTGGATGATTAGTAGTAGATGCAGATGGATTTCGGTCTACTTATTTTTGCGTACTGCCCATGATTTTGAGCCTCTTCCTTTCTTTTGAAGCATAGTTAGCATTGCGGTGTGTTTATAACCCTGTCAATTGCCCTTCTGTAATTTGTTTACCTCGCATAGCAGTCTTATCGTCTTTTGGGAGAGAGACATCACTAGTGAACATCACGGGACTCTGGTCCATATTCTCATCACTATTTACACGCTCTTTTACTTTATTGCTTTTTACTTTAAGTTGCTATCATTATCATTATCCTGTGTTTTTGATCCTTTGTAAACAAAAAGACCGGAGAGATTGACAACCTCTGAACTTCGTTGGGAGCAAATTTAATTGTGTTGTGTGCAGGTCCGCGTCAGGTGCACCGCTGACACCTACTTATCATCGCCGGAGTCCTACTGGTCGATACTCAACCTCGGTATCTTCACCAAGGGAAACTTGCTGCTACGCTGCATCTTACCTTCCACTTGGGGTAACCAACGAAGGGCGAGAAGCAATCCTCTCTCGCGTATCACTTTATTTCACATGCGCAGCGCGGCTGCGAGTCATTGGCTGTTTAGCCATAACAATGTTTATTCGAGGGATGATAAGCTGAAAGGGCCCAAGGTAGTCGACTGGTCGAGCCTTGGTGAATTGCGCTAGTGGCAAATACCTAAGTATCCCAATCAAACTCGCGTCCCGCAACACAAACTTGGAAACGACCGGTGTCTAGCAAAGTACATGCCGTTGCAGGCCTTACAGGATCAGTGCCACCGGTCTCAGCAAACAGCCTTAACGCGTCCATTATCGGCTCATCTTTCTTCATGCAAGCGCATGGAAAACATCGGGAGTGAAGTCGCGTTGTGGCAAGTCCCAGCCCGGACGACTGCTCGGCGGGGTTTTACCTACGCGCTAAGCTTGCGCGACATCTGGGGTACGACGAGTCGCAGCCTAGGCATCATTTTTTATAGAGGCGCCGGGCCTAATTAGAGATGCACCCACTTGGAATAAACAGATCAAGTGGACTATTAGTAGTCACTCGCGGAACTTTTGCGAGTTCAGGCGAGGAGTCGATAAGGATGCACCCACTCGGAAAGTCATCGAGTGCATGGGCAGATTGTCCTGTCAGGTTGCGAGTAGCCACTCGAACACTTCGTTTTCTTCAGGGTGAGCGAGCACCCGAACTCTATAGAGGTATCGCTTTTTTAGTGTGATTGATCACTCGAGCACATTATTTCCTTCTGGATGAGGGAGCACCCGAACTCTGTAGATGCAATAGTTGGTGCGATTGCTCACTCGAGCACATCTGGATAGGGGGGAATGGTCACCCGCAGTCTCGAAGTTTTGAAACTTGCTCTGTTTTTAGCAAAGGTGAGGTGCTCCCGATGGGAGTAATTTTTTTTGAAAATATGGTCCAAAGTTTTAGAAATGGACCGCTGACAGATAGCAATGACGCATACTCAGCACTCCTTAACGAGATGTGACGTTGCCGGGCTGCCTGACAAGTATGGGTGGCCATACCTTGTGAATGGACATGACGTGACACAATGCTGCCTGGAAATTTTGCATTGTGTGATTATGGTCCTCGTTTTTCATGTGGGGTGGGCGGTATGGTTACTGCGCCGGTTGGGTTTTCCATGCTTCACGGCTATCGTGGGAGCGCGCCATGTCTGCGGGGTTCCGAGATCGACGGTGGTTGGCTGTTCCACAACTTTTGGTTAAATACCGGGGGGCTAGGTAGATTTAGGTTTTACCCAACCCTTGCCTTCCTCTGCTTGTTCTTCTTCCTTTGCTTTCTCTAATCTTTGCCTCCTAGCTCTCCACTCTGTGCGGCTGTGTGGCGAGATCCATGTCCAAGCGTCCTCGGAGCGCAGTGCAGGAATCAGCGAGGATGTCTGGTAGATGGGAGCGGTCTTCTTTTGGAGCTGCAGATCTAGATGTGCTGGTGGAAGATGGCGTTGTGGCGGAAGGTGCTGCCCGGATTCCTTGGGATGAAGAGGTGCCCACTCCTCGCCCCAACGAACGGGTATGCTTCCAGAGCTTCTTCCCTCGTGGGTTTGCACTTCCGGTTCATACTTTCGTCCGGGGATTGCTCTTTGGATATCAATTCCAGCTGCATGACTTGACCCTAACGGGATACTGCATGTTGCCTGCTTCATTACGCTCTGTGAGGGCTTCCTAGGGATATATCCCCATTGGGGGCTCTGGAAACGCCTCTTCAATGTGAAGATGACAAACTCTGAGTATGCCATTGGAGGCGTGGGCATTTCCATTAAGGATAAAAATGCCTACTTTGATCTGGAGAAGCTAGATTCTGTCTATACATGGCGTAAAAGCTGGTTTTATCTGAAGGACCAGCACGTTGATGGACATGAATTACGTCTTGCTCCTTTCAATCTGGTTGCGCGAGTGGCTAAACGGTCCTCGTGGGCACATTCTATGTTTGATGATTAGGTAATTGCTGTTGAGCCGTTGGTGCAGAAAATTTCGGACTTGAAGAAATCATTAACCGGTGGCCATCTTATCTCTGTGTTCATGAGGAGACGCATCCAGCCACATCAGCATCGGGTGCACCCCATGTGGCAGTATAGTGGACCCGAGGACTCGACCAGGTGCTCGTCCAAGGACTTCTCCGGCGATGACCTTTTGTCTCGGGTCCAGCAGGTTACTAAATGCACGAGTATTGGAGTTGAGAGCCTCATTCGTCCATATGTTGTTGATGCGCCTCTCCCCCAGGTATTTACTTGAGTTCTTTGATGTTTGAATGATATCTGTTGATTATTGATAATGCTCTTATTTGCAGAATCATTCTCCCCTGCTGAACAATCCGCCACTGCCTGAGGATGCTGAGATACTGGATGAGCCTGATGCAGCCAAGGTTGATCCCGCGCCCGCGGGTGATGGGGGTGCTTCGTGTGCTGATGCCGGCGAGTTCGCGAGTGAAAAACGTCGTTTGCGGATGACGGTGAGGATTTGAGTCCCTTGCGCATCAAACGCAATCGCTCCTCGACTGCGAGTGAGCGGGATACGGAGGGTGGTGCTGGTGAACTACCACCAGTCGCGCCTTCTGTTGTGCCTTGCCAGCCCCCGGCTGTTCCAAAGAGGCGCAGATTTGGGGTGCTACTTCGTCCGGGTGCCGCGCCTGTTGGGTTTGTATTTCTTGTGCTGGTTGATTTTGTTGTTGTTTTGTCTTCCTGTATTGACAATGCAAAATTTTCAGTACTGTTCCTGTTCTGGCTGCCTCCTCCGCGAGTACTGCTGTTGTTGATCGTCATTCGACTGACTTCGGACTGGCGGCTGGTCGGTCGGCTCCTTCTGCGACTCATGTAGCTTCGGGTGCAGGGACGACCCCCGCGAGTGCTCCTTCTGGGGGATCTGCTGCAGCCACTGAAGGCGACTCCCCCGCAGACGCAAAACTATTTGGAGAGACAGAGTCTTCCTGTTGAGGAGAAGGCCAAGTTTTTTTATTGCATGGATGAGCAGGTATCGAGTTCTTTGTTCTTTTGACTTATATTGGGGCGCGGTAGCGCTCACGATGGGAGTAGCCCCCGAGGCTGCGAGCAATCATTTGTGATTGGTTGCAGTCTTAGACTTGACTTTCTTTCTTCTTTCATTGATTTGTGTGCAACATTGGGGGCACGGCAGTGCTCCCGATGGGAGTAGCCCCCGAGGCTGCGAGCAATCAGTTGTGGTTGGTTGCAGTCTTAGACTTGAATTATCCTTTGCGTAGCTCTGACTGCTACATACTTATTTGGTTCCGGCCTTTGTTCCAGATGTGCGAGCGTGTGCTGACCGATACTGATCGGTGGCGGCGAGCTCGTGATGCAGCCCATGGGAGCTTAACCACCAAGAGGCGTTAGATACTTCCCCCTTTTGCTCTTGTTCAGCTGTTGACTGGTCGCCTGAAGTATACCCTTGTTGTAGGTCGTAGGAAAGATGCTTATAAACGGGCTGAGGCTGCGGAAAAAGAACTCTCTTTGCTCCGGGCCGCGTTGGAGTCCAAGGAAAAGGATCTTCAGGAGCAGCGTGTTGAGCTCGAACGGCTGTGGCAGGTGGAAGGGCAGTTCCAGCAGATGGAAAAGGTTGAGTGTGGACGCCTGCGCGACCTGGCGAGCTCTTTAGCGGCTGAGGGACTGTTCTCGTCTCTTTTGTTGTGGTTCTTATCTTGAGTTTCTGAGCACTGTTATCTCCATTTGGTGCAGGCTCCGTGAGTGTTGAGCTGGCGGGGGCTGTTACGGGAGAGTCGAGCACTCTCCGTGGCGCCGTGGATGTTGTGTTGAGTGCTGCTGGTGCCGTGAAAGATGTATGTGGTCGAGCTTCGACTCTGCTAAATCTTCTTCTTGAACATATGTTCCCAGATGAGGAAAAAAGGCCTGAGGGTCTTGATTTGCAGGTCGCTGCGTTCGGACCAAATGGCGATCAACTGCAGGGCTTGGTCCGCGAAACCGTGGTGAGTGGGCTTGCGGCGTCTTTTGTTGTTCTTTTGGGGCATGGAGTTTCTATTGAGGATTCCATGGTGGATAGCATGCCTAGTTCTACGGATGAGCAGAGTAGCCGGGCAACTTATCTTGCCCGTCAGCTGGAGCTAGTTGTGGAGGCTGATAACCACAAATCTTAGGGTGCGGAGTAGGTGAACTGGAAGCTTTTGTGCTTGTTTGTAAACTTGAATGATTCGTTAGTGTTGTAATGTGCCTCCTTTGGGGTGCGAGATGCTGGATCTTTTACTGGTGAAATTGCTTTGTCCTTTTTGTGCTGCTCGTTTTTTTCCCTTTTTCTTTGACTTGTTCTCTCTTTTGCGGTAGGCCACCCTGGGCATTTCTCGGGCTTGGAAATTGCTGAAGGAGGATGCTCACGAGGGTGCCTACGAGTCTATCTGTTTGAGGCTTAGGGAAGCGGAGCGTGAGATTAGCCGCCTCAAGGGTGATGTTGCAATCCAGCGCTCGAAGCGTGAACGCGCTGAGGCTGTTGTGGATGGATTAGTTTCTTGGATGGCGAAATTGTCTAATCTTCTGAAGGGTGAGTTTTTTTGTTCCGACTGCTCGGCTACGCGAGTGCTTTTTCCTTGTGCCTTCTGCTGATTCTTGCTCTTCTCATAAAGTGTTGGCTGGTCACTCTTGTGAGGAGGAGGAGGAGGCCATGCAGTCGGAGTTGTTGCGCTTGGATGATCTGGATGTGCAGGCGAACAATCCCTTTTGGATGGATAGGGCGCATGCGCGAGTGTTCGCCGTTCTTCGGTTGCAGGATAATAGGGTGCCGCGAGCTCTTGAGTACTGCTGCAAAGTGCTTGGTGTTGGGATACGGGGCAGAAAACACAAAAATTTCATACCTACGGTACCCGAACCCAAGATCTATGCTATGGCGATGTAAAGTAATGGAGGGAATCGGTGTTCATACCTTTGAAGACCGAAAAAGGGAAACGTTCTTGCGAACGTGGCTGGCGTAGAATCGGAACTACGACCTCCCTGTCGTGTAGTAGACCACCGGCGAGGATTTCTCCCGGTTGACCTGCAACCATGAAGTAGCACCACAGGTGTAGTGCCTCGAAGAGATTATACACGTATGGTACAATCGATGTTCCTCCCGGGCCCCGAACCAGGCGAGCAGTGGAAGAAAGACGGATTCAGATCCCGACTCCAGCAGAGCAACGGCCTGCCTTATGGTGGAGAACTCCAGTCCAGGTGCAGACTCTAAACAAGGGGAGTCCACTTCCAGGAAGGAGAAGGAGAGAGAGAGAGGAATAATTGTGTGTTGGAAAAAGAGCGGTGTACCCCTCCTTATATAGGCCAAGGGGGGGGGGTGCTATCCTCCTCCCCTCCCCCATGTGGGACTAAACTCCCAATAAGGGGAGTGCGCCGGCCTAGGGGGGGATGGGCCCCACCCTTGGTGCCAAGCCCAAGGGGGGAAACCCCCTCCTCCCCTAATGGGCCCCATAGGCCCATATAGCCTTTTCCATTTTTTAATTATTTTAATATGTTTAAATATTTAATTCAGATAATTAAATAATAAAACATTATTAAAACAAATTAAACTTTATTTTGAGCCATTCAAAATGTCCAGAACAACTTCCATCCTCCTCCGGAACTATTCCGGTGATTTCTCCTATTTCACCGATTGATCCCGAAACTGTCCTATGCATCGATTGCCCTTAAGTGTAACACCCTAACGGTCCGGGAAACAACAGAAATGGTCGAGACTCTTCTCATTGACCAATGACTAGTCAGTTGGACCTGGTTACAATCCTTGACAGCCCCTGCGCTTCCATCGAATGAACTTCAATCGCTTTTGGAAACCGTTAACTATACGACGTAATCCATTTGTGTTGCGGTAGGTTTTTTGTCCGAGGTTCGATCGTCGGTATCCCACATACCATGTTCACATCTCGTTCACAACAAACAAGTTTACTCATCCGTGCCTATTGCATCTCCCGTGACATAGTCACCTTCTTGCAAGCTATTGATGCAATATCACCGAGTGGGCCCAGAGTACCTGTCCTGTTACAAGGACTGACAAATCCCGCTCTGATCTAGTAACATACTCATCAACCATCTATTTCGGAATACCCAAAGTGCACCGTTATAGCCAGCATATTTCAGTCAGGCGGTGGGATACAAATCAGAGTCTCCTCATAGATGACAATTATGTATGATCATTACGGTCTAAGGACTAAGCCATACGTTACAAAGTCATCGCAACGCTGAACTATGTGACTCGATCACATTGCAATACTTTAGGTGGGTGTATGTCCATCACATCATTCACCTAATGACATGACCTCATGGTCAATGGACTTAAGTGTCACCATGATCAGGAAAGCTTGATCAATCAATTTCCCAATGAGATAGTTTACCCGAGTTAAACTACGGACCTATGTTTTATACTACACCTGTATTAGTATTTCCAAGTAATATAGTTATAGCACAACATAAAACGTATTATGAACAAAAAGGATATGTGACAAATATCTTTATTAATTTGTCTATAGGGCACATATCCAACAGTCTCCCACTTGCACTAGAGTAAAAATTACACTAGTTTACATCAGGTATGTATCTAACACCAATAGTCTCTCGGTGTTCTTCAAACTTGCCCTGTGGAAGAGGTTTAGTCATCGGGTTTGCTGCGTTCAGATCCGTATGTATCTTGTGAATCCTAGTGTGTCCATCCCGGACGTAATCTCGCATCACATGGAACTTTCGGAGAATGTGCTTGGCTGTAGAGTGAGTTGTTGGCTCCTTCGCGTTAGCAATGGCACCCGTGTTGTCGCAGAAGCTTCCCACGGGGTCAGTGCAGCTGGGAAAGAAGCCAAGCTCGATCACGAATTTCTTCAGCCACATCGCCTCGTTTGACGCTTCGCAAGCGGCAATATACTCCGATTCCATTGTAGATTGGGCGACGACTGACTGTTTGCCGCTCCTCGAGCTAATTGCGCCACCGTTCAACATGAAAACTTATCCCGTCTGGGATTTCGAATCATCTAGGTCTGAGCCGAGGCTTGCGTCAACGTAACCCTTTACGGTGAGCTCCTTATAAACTCCTCCATAAACGAGAAAGAGATCCTTTGTTCTTCTCAAGTACTTTAGGATGTTCTTTACTGCGGTCCAGTGAGCCATTCCCGGATTACTCTGGTAGCGATTCGTCATACTAATATCCAGCGCTAAATCCGGTTGGGTACATAACATAGCATACATGAGAGAACCTATGGCTGAGGCATAGGGTTTTGAGGACATTTCCTCCTTCTCTTTTGCTGTGGTCGGGCACTGAGTCACGCTTAACTTGACACCTTTTATAACCGGCAAGAGGTCTCTCTTGGAGTTATCCATACCGAACCTTTTAAATATCTTGTCAATATAAGTGCTCTGACTCAAAGCCAATATTCGATTAGGTCTATCTCTATAGATCTTAATCCCCAATATGTACGCAGCTTCAGCAAGGTCCTTCATGGAAAATTGTCCATTCAGATATTCCTTCACTTCTCCTAAGAATTTCTTATCGTTCCCTATTAGCAATATGTCATCTACATATAACACAAGGAATGCTACAGAGCTCCCACTCAGTTTCTTCGACGTTTTGGACAAATCCAAAAGCTTTAATGACCTCGTCAAATCGAAGATTCCAGCTCCGAGATGCTTGCTTCAACCCATAGATGGACCGTTGAAGCTTGCACACCTTACCAGCAATCCTTGGATCGATAAACCCCTCTAGTTGCATCATATACAACTATTCCTCAATGTTTCCATTTAGGAATGCAGTTTTAACATCCATTTGCCATATCTCGTAATCATGATATGCAGCTATTGCTAGTAGGATCCGAATAGACTTTATCATCGCTACAGGAGAGAACGTCTCCTCGTAGTCAACTCCTTGAATTTGTCGGAACCCCTTCGCGACAAGTCGAGCTTTGTAGACAGATACGTTTTCGTTTGCGTCAGTCTTTTTCTTGAAAATCCATTTATTCTCGACGGCCTTGCGGTCCTCGGGAATATCCACCAAAGTCCAAACTTTGTTGGTGTACATGGAGTATATTTCGGATTTCATGGCTTCAAGCCATTTCTCGGACTCGGGTCCCTCCATTGCTTCTTTGTGACTCGTAGGTTCATCTGACTCATCAGCCGAGATTGCATTCATCTGTCCATAAAACTCAGTAGCTTGACGGACTCTTGATGACCTACGGGGCATAATAGGTTCCTCTTCATTCTCATCATGATCATCATGTATGTCATGATCGTTATGAATGTCGTTCTGGCCATTCTCTTCATCTCCCACTGTGGAAGAAGGTTCCAGAACAACTTCTGTGGCCGTTTCTTCCAATTGGAGTGATTGGCCAGTCACTTCATCGAGGTCTATTTTCCTCCCACTCAACTCTTTCGAGAGAAACTCTTTCTCAAGAAAGTGTCCTGTCTTGGAAACAAACGTTTTTCTCTCAGACTGATTGTAGAAGACGTATCCACAAGTTTCCTTGGGATAGCCCACAAAGATGCACTTATCCGCCTTGGATTCAAGTTTGTCAAGCTGTAGTTTCCTAACATAAGCCTCACACCCCCAAATCTTCAGGTGAGACAACTTAGGTTTCGTGCCATGCCATTCTTCAAATGGTGTTGTCTTTACGGATTTGGATGGTGCTCTATTAAGAACGTAAACGGCAGTTTCTAATGCATACCCCCCAGAATGACACAGGCAAATAATTATGAGACATCATCGATCGTACGCTATCCAATAGGGTTCGATTACGTCGTTCATCCACACCGTTTCTCTGGGGTGTGCCTGCTGACGTAAGCTGTGGTACTATGCCACAAGACTTCAGATGATTTCCAAACTCATGACTAAAATACTCGCCACCTCGATCCGACCGAAGGTGCTTGATTTTCTTTCCGAGTTGATTCTTGACCTCATTCTGAAATTCCATGAACCTTTCAAAGGTTTCAGACTTATGCTTCATCAAGTAAATATACCCATATCTACTCAAGTCATAAGTAAAGGTTACGAAGTAACGAAGACCATTGCATGTAGGGACGTTCATGGGTCTACATACATCTGCATGTATGATCCCCAATAAGTCATCCGCACACTCCATTATCCCATTGAATGTAGTCCTTGTCATTTTTCCCATGAGGCATGGTTCACATGTATCAAGGGATCCAAAATCCAATGAATCAAGAAGTCCATCCTTATGCAGCCTCTCCATGCGCTTTATACCAATATGACCAAGTCGGCAATGCCACATCATCATGTGCTCTTCATCACTACTCTTTAATCTTTTGGCCTCTATATTGTTAATGTGACACACGTCACCATCGAGATCAAGTACGAATAAACCACGTTGCTCCGGCGCGTGAACATAAAACACTTCATCCTTATAAATCGAACAACTAATTGTATCACACTTAAAAGAATAGTGGTCTCGCTTCAAGCAAGAGCCACTAACGATGTTCACACTCAATGCGGGTACATAGTAGCATTTATTCAGAACCAAAACTAATCCCGAAGGGAGACTACGATGCTTCGTGTCGACCGCCAACACATCAATTTGACAGCCATTCCCCACGAGCATCGTCACTTCATCTTTCAGCAAGCGTCTCTTATTTCTTAGTCCCTGAACGGAATTATAAATATGAGCGACAGATCATGTATCAAATATCCAGGATGTGTTCCCGCCGGTTGTCAAGAAAGGATCAACAATATATATATCAAATATACCTTCGTCTCTCTTGGCAACCTTGCCGGCCTTCTTGTCCTTTAGGTACTTGGGGCAGTTGCGTTTCCAGTGACCTTCACCCTTGCAGTAGAAGCACTCAACTCCGGGTTTGGGCTTAGGTGCCTTGGGAGGAACGACAACTGACTTGCCATCCCTTTTGGGGCCACCTCTCTTAGCCTTCTCCCGCCGTCTTGACTTCTTAAACTCAGTGGTCTTGTTGACCATGAAGACATCGTGCTCCTTCTTGATCTCAACCTCAGCACTCTTCAGCATGGCAAACAACTCAGAAGGGGTTTTGTTCATCCCCTGCATGTTGTAGTTTAGCAAAAAGCCTTTGTAGCTAGGGGGAAGCGACTGCAACACCCTATCAACAGCAAGTTCATCAGGAATCTGACATTCCAGAGCATTCAAGCGTCGAACGTAGCCAGACATCTTGACCACGTGCTCACTCACGCTGCCGTGCTCGTCCATCTTTGCTGAGAAGAATGCTTCAGAAGCCTCATACCGTTCAGCCCTGGCTTGAGGTGCAAAGACCGCCTTGAGGTCGGTGATAATCTCATATGCAACCATCCTCTCAAAGCGTTTCTGCAGCTCAGCCTCCATGGAGTAGAGCATGCCACTCTGTACAAGGTTGTAATCATCAGTCTTGGAGAGATAGACATTCTTCTCATCCTGACTGGCATCATCTGCTGGTGCGTCACCTAACGCGCCCTCTAGTACGTATGCCATTTTGAGGGGAACGAGGAGAATCCTCAGGGTGCGGAACCAGTTGGTGAAGTTTGAACCATCAGTTTTTCAGTCTGTCTTTCTCTAGGAACGATCCTAAGTTGAACGAGGGGCGTGGTACAAAGTTGATTCACAAGGATACATATCTAGACTTTTGTTCATAATGTGGAGTTTTCAATTTAATCTTCAAAATTCTAGAAAGCTCCCACTTCGATAAACAACTCTCGATTTAACAAAGTGATTACACAATCTCAGACCCCATACCTCCCCCGATCGTCACGGCCATCAGTATGCGACCCAGGTACGCCTCTAAGCCAATCACATCAGGTATGTGACTCATGCTCGATCTTTCGATCTACTTTGTTCCAGGCCCGCATCTACATATGTCAAGCCTGCCAATCGAACCTTGATGTTAGCTGTTCAGCAAGGCCATATCTGCATATACCAGGCTTGCCGAACCCAACCTCATGCGAACGCCGTTTAATATGTGGGACACCCAGTATGTACAGAATGTCGGCCATATGGGAGAACCTTCCAGGCGGTGCCCACCAAGGGAGAACACAATGTTGGTATTGTGAGAGATGGTCCTATTTGTGCTACCGTCGTCATATCTAGCATACTAGCATAAACAGGAAGTAAAACTGTAAATCATACAAACTATGATCCCCCTTCATGCAAAGAAAAGTCAAACGCCTTTCTACTTTAGCTTGTGCAAGTTTTACGTGGCTGCTAGGGGTTTCGAGATAGAGAACCGTTTCTATCCTGCGAAAAACATGCCACAACACCGTCTCCCATCCGTCTCTATTACACCCCTGTCGGGGCCCTCCGTTGCAAACATCTTCGCATCGCTAATGCAGAGAGACAGACACCCCCCAGCCACTTTATATGGTACAAGCCAGATGTCAAGCGTGGAACCAGTCTCGCGTAAACGCGTTAGGTCGGTCGGGGGCTGCTTCATCAAACATTGCCGCAACGCTAAATGAGTACACGTGGGAGGGTAACGAATGAAGATTCGATGCCCACACCCTAGATGTGTTCTACCCGTACAATACATCTACGCAGAGCTAGATCTGATACCACTGTTAGGATACGGGGCAGAAAACATAAATTTTTCATACCTACGGTACCCGAACCCAAGATCTATGCTATGGCGATGTAAAGTAACGGAGGGAACCGGTGTTCATACCTTTGAAGACCGAAAGAGGGAAACGTTCTTGCGAACGTGGCTGGCGTAGACTCGGAACTACGACCTCCTTGTCGTGTAGTAGACCACCGGCAAGGATGACTCCTGGTTGACCTCCAGCGATGAAGTAGCACCACAGGTGTAGTGCCTCGAAGAGATTATACACGTACGGTACAATCGATGTTCCTCCTGGGCCCCGAACCAGGCGAGCAGCGGAAGAAAGACGGATTCGGATCAAGACTCCAACAGAGCGACGGCCTGCCTTATGGTGGAGAACTCCAGTCCAAGTGCAGACTCCAAACAAGGGGAGTCCACTTCCAGGAAGGAGAAGGAGAGAGAGAGGAATAAATGTGTGTTGGAAAAAGGGGGTGTACCACTCCTTATATAGGCCAAGGGGGGGTGCCATCCTCCTCCTCTCCCCCATGTGGGACTAAACTCCCAAGGGGGGGAGTGCACCGGCCTAAAGGGGGGATGGGCCCCACCCTTGGTGCCAAGCCCAAGGGGGGAAACCCCCTCCTCCCCTAATGGGCCCCTGATACGTCCAAAACGTATCTACAATTTCTACTTGTTCCATGCTTCTTTTGTATGATATTGCTATGATATTGATGCACTTCCATACACTTTTGATCATATTTGGACTAACCTATTAACTCAGTGCACCCCAGTGCCTTTTCCTGTTTTCTGTTGTTTTTGTATTTCAGGTTTTCCCATTACTTAAAGTGCCACAAAAATTCCGGGAAAAATATAGGAAAAATCAGCGTACAGGAGGCTTCGGGAAGAGCCCAAGTGGGGCCAGAGGGGAGCCAGGGGTGGACGAGGCGGCCACCTGGCGCGACCACCCCCTAGGCCGCGCCAGGGGGCGCCTAGGGCCCCTGGTCCACCTCTGGCTGCCCCCCTTCGCCTATATATCCCTCTCGTTGAAAGTGCAATATATCGACCAGAGGGGGTGAATGGGAGATTTTTAAATATGTAGAGGAATTTCTAGTTCCTCAAGACCGAGGCAATACGAAATTCAGGGAGTTGAAACCTGAGGAAGAACACTCGAAGTACAGTAGCAATAACGTGAATGGAAAAACAACCTATTGCACAGCTACGGTAAGATTGAGGCACAAACTGAGGAATCAGTGCAAAGTGAACTCATAAAGTAAAGCATCAGGATAAGTCATCAGTGCATAAACATATTAACTGAGGTTGAAGAAATAGCACCGGGGCACTGAAGAAGAAGACTTGATGAACCAGTTCAAGTTGCTGTGGCAATTCTACGTCTGGTTGGAGAGGCTGAGATTGAACTCAGAAGACATAGTCTTCACCTTATTCTCCTTGAACTAGAGTCCTCAGACTCCGTCCAATAACTCAGGTGAGTCTTCAAGGTAGACTCCAGAAACCTTCACAGACTCAGTCACTCCGGGAAGTCACAATTGCATCTTGACTTCCTCAGACTGAAGATTTCTACACCGGCTGGAAGATCACAACCTTCAAGAGTAAAAAGCTTCGGATCACTTGAACCGACTTCCTCAGAAATGCTCAACTACTCAGGCTGGTGGTTTTCCTCACTTAGGTTCTTCAGTGTCCTCAGAGGTGGGTTGCTCTCAAATGAAAAGTGTCAGTTTTTCTCTCGGAGCAGCCAACCCACAAATGGGACTGGGGGTGGCTATTTATAGCCGCGGAGAAACCCCAGGTGAAAGGACATAAATGCCCATGCACGCAATTACTCTCGTGCCCTCGGATATGACCGTTGCTAGACAAGTTCTAGCCTCTTACCACGCAACACGTGGCACGGTCAAACAATTCTCTCTCTTCACAATCTCCAGAAGAATCGCACTAGCGATCTTCCGACTCCTCAACTGAAGTTAGTTACCTCAGTGTCTTGAAGAACAACGTCTCAGACACCCGAGGACCGAACTTCTACTGCAGGAGATTTCCTCAGGGTTTTTCTTCAGGATTTCTAATTGAGCACTTCCTCAGAAATACAGAACTCATTTTCCTCAACCCCTCCAACAGTGCGGTGTTTTCCTACGACTCAAGAAGTATAAAAAGTCTTAGCGAAGACTAAGCTTCAACTTCTTCTTCAGCGCCAACGTCCTCAGGATCGTCCTCAGCTTCAGCTTCAACCGAATGCTTCAGGATCCTGATTCCTCACGATTTCGCACAACTTCATTCTTCAGGAAACACACCGATTTCTCCAATGTTCCTCAAAATTTTGGGGGGTCGACAACAGTGGTTAAACACCTCATCAGGGACTGTTCTCCTGTTTATACTCACAAACACATCAGTCCCTTAACCGTTTTGTTATCAAACTCCAAAACCTCAAGGGGAGAGCACTTGATGCACTTACAATCTCCCCCTTTTTGGTGATTTGATGACAATCAGGTTAAGCTTCAACGGGGATAAAATTATAAGTTTGAAGAATAAAAACTTTGAGGAACATTTTTATCATTGAGCCGGATATAATGAAGCTCCTATTGGATATATGCTCTAGAGGCAAATAATATATGATTATTCCCATATATCTAAGAAAGTTCATAACCAGTTTCATACTGTGCTAGAACTGTGTCAGTGAAACAATTATGCAGGTGTGGTATAGAAACCCCCAGAGTTCCTAGTTAGCCTCTACATCGATAACTAGTTCATGGTCAACATGATGGTCGTGGTTTCGCGATCAGGGACAATTAAGTCTCTTGACTATGAGATCACCTCACTGGTTAAGTGACGTGATGAACATTACCCAAAGTAAGCATTACAGCATGATCAAATCTTGTGAAGGTTCAGTGTTGTAACTACAGAACGTGGTAGACCGTTCCTTTGACCGTGAGTACGTGCATAATTTCTATCTTCCCGGATGCTTTGACCTACATCCCACCACCTGACTGAAATATGCGGGTCATAACGGTTGTATCTTGGGTATTCCGTGGAGATATGTTGAGGAGTATTGTTACAAGATCGGTATTTGTCAATCCATATAATGGATAGATACTCGGGGCCCACTCGGTGAGATTCCATCCATAAAGCTGCAGCGTGTGACTAGGTCACGGGGATGAATATCACGGGAACGAGTGAATGAGGATTAGTTCAGAACGAGGTTGAACCAGACATAGGATGTCATTGATCGAATCTCGGAACAATCCAGTATCGCTGACAAATGGAATGCTATATGGCGTAAGGTCCAATCGGTGTTTGATATCCGGAATGCACAGGGGTCATTATGGGCATCCAGGTCCCGCTGATGATCATTGACCGTAGCCTCATCTCGGTCATGACTGGAGTGTTCTCGGACCGTAGGGTAACACACATAAGGGATCGATGAAATCGGAGACCTTTTCGGAACCATCAGAGTAACAAGAGAATAAAGGAAACAACATCGGAGAAGTACTGTGTTGAACCGAACAAGTTCGGAGTGAACCGGAAGGTGTTTCGGAGCACTGGGAGATGGAATATTATGTTTTAGTTATTAATTAATTGAATTAATAATTAAAATCATTTTATTTCTAATTAATATGTGCAATGGGCCTTAGTGAAGAAAAAGGCCCATTAGGGAAAAAGAAAAAGACAAAAAAAGGGAGTGGGGGGACGCGCCATGGGCCCTAGGGACCATGAGGGTGGCGCCCCCTCTCCACCCTTGGCCGACGCCCCCCCTAGCATGTGGGATAGTCCCACATTGCTAAGGGAGGGGGTTTACTCCCTCCCCTACCCCTATATAAAGAGGGTCATGGTGCACATATTTAATTAAGCCAAAATACACAATAAATCGGATTAAATTAGTATTTACTCCGAATTGTGATTGGTTTTCTCCGGTCTTCTCCCCTCCCTTGTCTCTTTCACGGTGGGCTCCCTAGTGTGAGCCTATAGTGGAACTAAGGCTTCTCTGCTCGAATCGGAGGCCGTCGTCCTGCCGAGGCTCTATCGGAGGTCTGCTTCCGCCACCTTCGCTGGATCGTAGAACGGAGGTCGTCATCGAGTCTCGTACGTGTGCGAGTACTACGAGGTTCTACACGTGTGGCACTACACCCATCCGGGTGCTCAACACAGCCAGGGGGCTGTGAAACTTGATCGGATACATCAACCACGTTTGCGGGAACGTTTCCCGCGCAACGGACTACACCCCGAGGTATGTTATTTCCGCACTTCTTTCCGTTTCGGTAATACGGCTAGCTAGATCTTTGGTTATGGGAACGCTAGTTAGAAAAATTTGTGTTTTCTGCTGCGAACCCCAATAGTGGTATCAGAGCTAGGTCTATGCTTAGTACTACTGTATGGATAGAACACATCGGGATGTGGGCGTTGATTGTATGATTGTTACCCTCCCACGTGTACTTGTTCACATCTGCGGCATTGTTTGATGAAGCGGCCCCCGACCGACCTTACGCGTATGCTTACGCGAGACTGGTTCCACGCTTGACATACGGCTTGTACCGTATAAAGTGGCTGGGGGTGTCTGTCTCTCTATTTAGCGGATGTGGCATTTGCAACGGAGGGCCCCGTGCGGGGTGTAATAGAGACAATCGTATGGTTGACGTTGTGGTTGACTCGTAGGTTAAAACCTGTTTAACTATGAAAGCCCTAGCAGCCACGTAAAACTTGCAATATACAACTAGACCGTCTAAACCTTGTATTGCTAAGTGGGGGCTATCATTCATTTGTTTGTGATGTAGCGATAGCTTTGCTATGTGTTACTAGTAAGTAGTAATCGTCATCATAAAACAAACTAAAATGGAGACACTGTAGACTTAGTGTTGGCATAGCTCAGACATCTTAAAACTTGCTAGTATAGGATACACGACGGTAGCATGTGATAAGATGATCCCTTAAGAAAGACAAACACAAGTATTCTACCGAAGTGTGCACCGCCTGGAAGGTTCTCCCATATGGCTTGATGCTCCGTACATACCGGAGTTGTCCTACATATTCAATGGAGTCCGCATGAGGTTGGGTTCGGCAAGCCTGGCATATGCAGATATGGCCTTGCTGAGCAGCATATAACATGGAGGTTAATTTGGCGAGCCTAGCATATGCAGATATGGCCTCGGAATACTAGAGATCGAAAGATCGAGCATGAGTCACAGTACATATAAGATAATGTGATCTCACAAGTTGATGTCTACCTTTGAAACTGACCCGTCGGCCGTGTGATATTCGAGGTCGGGCAGTGAATCTGGATCATGTAATCACTAAAACTTCCTAGGGATGAATTGTTTTAGTGGGAGCTCATTTGTAATATGATTATATAAACTCATTGTTGTGAACTAGTCTTAATTGTGTTCCTTGCAATTATGTTTGTAGAAAATGGATAGTACCCAGTACCTTGAAATGGTTTCCTTCTTACATGGTGAAAGACTTAAAGAAAATGGGTCAAACTTCATTAGTTGGTACTTACGCCTTAGAGCCGTGCTCAAGAGAATCAACCTTTCATTCTTAACTAAAGAGCATGTGGGAAACCCTCCAGCAAACGACATGGATGCACAAGTGGCGATTGATTATTAGTATCGTCGAAGGACATATGCCATAGCTAAGGGTATCATAGAAACCAGCATTCCTCAACCTTTGCGTGAGGAGTATGCTGATTTGGATACATATGATATGATCGATGAGCTGAAGTCATCAAACTTGCATCGGTTTATAGTTGCCAGATTTGAGTTAGAAAGTACGTTTCTCTCTACAAAGATGGATGAAGGCTCTTGCCTGAAGGCACACTTGGCCAAGATGCATGAGATACATCTGAGCCTCGTAGATGACTTTGACTATGGGACCACAGATGAGTCTGCGATATACACGGTGTTACACTCGCTTCCACCGAGCTATACAGACCATGTCCATGGCTATGTCGGCAGAGGTGAAAGCCTCGAGTTTTCTGACTTCATGGATAGACTTCAGTACCTGGAGGTTGAACCCATTGAAGGAGAAGTTGTTGATGGAGAAGGTATATACTTGATATACTTTATAAATGTTTATTCCCTTATACAACATTTGCAGTAAATGAGTATCTGATACTTATTCTGTTTTATGAAAACAGGACCTGCCGTTGCATGGACGGGAAGAGGTAAAATCAAGGATTGATGGATATCAAGTCAGTTGATGGCCAGCATGGATTCCGCCGAGACATCTATCATAGGAGATACTTAGAGTATTAGATAAATCTTATGTAATCATTATAGTATGAACACTTAGTTGTGTGTCTTGCATCTCGCGAGACAAAGTTATTCATGTAATGAGACAAGTCAGTTGTTCCATCTTTATGAATAAAAGTGTGCTTATACTTTGATTACGTCTTGATTTATGATATGATAGAAAGCATTTATAATACTGCTATTATTGTCAAGAAATATTCAATGTTTAATGATAAAGTTGTCTTGATTATAACAAGTCAAAGATTTTATTGCATGAGGTGACTTCATAACTGATGAATTCATTAAATGTATGATCTATTAACTTGTGAGTTCATTATCGAATGAAAGTCATAACTTGATTGCATGAGATGGATTAGATACACGATCTATGAACCTCTGCAATAAATATAACCATGACAAGGTTCTAGCAAGTAGAACTTGTGCCAATCATTATACATAAATGATGTACTAAATGGGCACGTGCGTTATCATTAAAGACTTCATATGATTGATTGAAAGTTTTATTCAATTGAGATCATAAAACTGTGATTCAGGAATCACAGTGAGAAGTGAGAATACAAGGATACATATCACTACGCTACGATCCGAAGTGATAAGTATTGATATTGACATAATGGGAGACTTGTGGAAGTTGTACCACAAACTACGATGGAAGTTGAAAGTGCTAGACTACTTAAACCGTTCGTAGTCATACTAAACCGTAGTATGGTCCAAACGTTCTTTCCCCTAGCACTATAGTTATTGTCGAATAAGGTTGTTTAATTCATTAAGTTAAAACACCCACTTCATGAATAGGAAACCATCCTGAATCTAACGAGAGATGATAGCTCCATAACTGATGGTGTTATAAGGTTTCTTAAAAGAAAGAATTTCTTTGTAATGAAACTACAAGCAATTGACATTACATATTCTCCCCGAATAGCAAACTGTGTGTTGCTTGATTGGTAATGCGAGAAGAAGTCTCTCGACACGGATCCAATGGGAGATAATGGAAACTTTGACCGGGGTATTGGACCTTGCCTTCAGAATATCAGAGTATTGCAACGGAAGCATGTTCCGCTGTAATGACACTGTATAAGGAAGGATATGCCATAGATGATTAATCTTGGTATATGAATTGAAGCCATTGTTCTACTTAGATGGTTTTCATGAATATGTTCTGTACAGAACAATAATCATGAGTCTTCTTAATAAAACAATAAAGAATAACATTGCTTGAGACACAAAAGAATGATGGTAGCCTAGAACATGAGGAGAAATGAAATAATATTGAGTTACATATAGGATGGCTCACGTCCCGTGAAATAAATCGGTTATTTCATATTCTCGACAAACTGGAGAGTTATTGAGAATAATGTAATGGGCATAAAGCATTATTTGGTAATGACCAAAGTTCAATGGTGATTGACTACGGAAACATAGGAATGCTTTAATCAATAAAATATTTCATTTACACTACGATGGACCATAGCCTGAAATTGCATCTCAGTCAAATTTGGGATTTGAAAGAGAATGGCAATGGGCATGACGAAGGTTATTTCGTTAAAAGGATGGACTATAGTACCTCAAGACAGGAACCCTCAACCTTGATTTCATCAAGTGATTTTGTGATGACCAAAATATTGAGTGGGCCTGCAGTTTCATGAAACTGAGTGGGAGCTTTGAAGACTTCCCGGAAACTTGGAATGCAGAGGGCATTTTCTGAGTGGGAGCTTTGGAAGCTTTGTCATTATGTGAGACATAGTGAACAATAAAATGACTTGATGAAAGCTGAACCACAAATATATGAGTATATGATGGATATATTTGAGTGGGAGCATGATCATTGTCTCAAACATATATGCATTGATATGTGTGAAGAATGATCTCATATGTATATGTATGGATATGCATTGATTGTGTACATAGAGAATCGTCTTATATACATATGTGCATTATGATATATAGAGAGCATAAGGCAAATAAAATACAAGATTGCAAGAATCTTCTTTTATGTGAAATACCAACACATTACACGTTGAAATCTATATGAGTAGATTAAGATACGGATAATGAAACGAAGTGAAGGTTGGAATAATCTTCTAAGACAAGAAACAGGTTCTTGTGGCTAGAAATTATATAATGGATGAAATCCAAATATCACAAGCAACGTCTTGATGGAAGAATAGAGATGCACCATGTACTTGACATCTGATCTTATATGTTCTTGACATATGATTCTACCATATAACATGCATTGTGAATCCAACAACAGAATGACTCAAAAGTTCTTGGAAGAAGAACATATTCCGATGTGCTTTAGGAGTAAAACACATAATCTAAATAAAGTCCATGCATTCAGTATATGAGGAATACTGAGGACTATTCTCTAAAATATAGAAAGGATAATAGACTTGAATGTAATGCAAGATTACAATTGCAAGCCATATTATGGGTCTATATGGAATTAGAGACATCACCAAAGACATGAAAGAAATTTGAGCAAAATTCACGGCACTACAAACATAATACTACTTAAGAAAGTAGACGTATGGATAAAAGTTTAGCGTTAGAAGTATTGGACTTCTGGTTGAGTGTATTTCCCAGTATATATGACTATGGATGAGTCTTCTAAAGACGGAACCAAGAGATGATTGGAGGATACTGTGAAATAATAGTCTCACTCTCCCGCGAAATTTATATCCAACCATTATATGATAATGAGTGGTATGTCAAAAGAGCTTTTGACCTGTACAAGTTGCAAAGGAAACGTACGAATCTGAATTGGTGCAGTTCGTTGACGAAACCTCTTCCATGAGCATGCATGATCAATGAACACTTATGTGATAAGATGATTATGATCGAAAAAATGCGGCTAGATTATTAGCACTCTAGTGCAAGTGGGAGACTGTTGGATATATGCTCTAGAGGCAAATAATATATCATTATTCCAATATATCTAAGCAAGTTCATAACCACTTTCATACCGTGATAGAACTGTGTCAGTAAAACAATGATGCAGGTGTGGTATAGAAACCCCCAGAGTTCCTAGTTAATGAGGATTATTTCAGAACGAGGTTGAACCAGACATAGGATGTCATTGATCGAATCTCGGAACAATCCAGTATCGCTGACAAAGGGAATGCTATACGGCGTAAGGTCCAATCGGTGTTTGATATCCGGAATGCACAGGGGTCATTATGGGCATCCAGGTCCCGCTGATGATCATTGACCGTAGCCTCATCTCGGTCATGACTGGAGTGTTCTCGGACCGTAGGGTAACACACTTAAGGGCTCGATGAAATCGGAGACCTTTTCAGAACCATCAGAGTAACAAGAGAATAAAGGAAACAACATCGGAGAAGTACCGTGTTGAACCGAACAAGTTCGGAGTGAACCGGAAGGTGTTCCGGAGCACCGGGAGATGGAATATTATGTTTTAGTTATTAATTAATTGAAATAATAATTAAAATCATTTTATTTCTAATTAATATTTGCAATGGGCCTTAGTGGAGAAAAAGGCCCATTAAGGGAAGAAATAAAAGGGAAAAAGAAAAAGAAAAAAAAAGGGAGTGGGGGGGGGGGGGGAGGCGCCATGGGCCCTAGGGCCCATGAGGGTGGCGCCCCCTCTCCCCCCTTGGCCGGCGCCCCCCCCTAGCATGTGGGATAGTCCCACATTGCTAAGGGAGGGGGTAGACTCCCTCCCCTACCCCTATATAAAAAGGGCCATGGTGCACATATTTAATTAAGCCAAAATACACAATAAATCGAATTAAATTAGTATTTACTCCGAATTGTGATTGGTTTTCTCCGGTCTTCTCCCCCCCTTGTCTCTTTCACGGTGGGCTCCCTAGTGTGAGCCTATAGTGGAATTGAGGCTTCTCTGCTAGAATCGGAGGCCGTCGTGCTGCCGAAGCTCCGTCCGGAGGTCTGCTTCCGCCACCTTCGCTCGATCGGAGAACGGAGGTCGTCATCGAGTCTCGTACGTGTGCGAGTACTACGAGGTGCTACACGTGTGGAACTACACCCATCCGGGTGCTCAACACAGCCAGGGGGCTGTGAAACTTGATCGGCTACATCAACCACGTTTGCGGGAACGTTTCCCGTGCAATGGACTACACCCCGAGGTATGTTATTTCCGCACTCCTTTCCCTTACGGTAATACGGCTAGCTAGATTTTGGGTTATGGGAACGTTAGTTAGAATTTTTTTTGTTTTCTGCTGCGAACCCCAACAGCTCCCCCTAAGGATATGCATATAAGTAGAAGAATGTTTAATATCTAAAGCATTTTGAGGTATATGAGGAGCTCCCCCTATATCCAGGCATTTTTGAAGCAGTGCATGTTATGAAGTGTTTGAGGAATTTAAACAACGCACTGAGAAAGGTGTTTGCAGAGACAATCACATGCATATATGATAACCTTGAAGAAATAGCATGAGGTAACCGAGGAATAGTATCAGGAAAACACCAAAATAACAGTTTAAAACTCGTTAATTAAAAAAATCTGAAGAACGAGAGTTGTAACTGAAGAACCCCATAACTAAGACCCGCTTGAAGACTAACAGATTTCTCCCCCTTTGTCATAAAATGAACAAAAAGGGAAAAACTGAAGCTAACGCCCCTTTGAAGATGCTTCAAGGCTGAGGTGAGTCACGCCTGAGGCAAGCCGTTGCAGTGTGAGGGCAGGCAGATGTGTATTCAGCTTATTCAACAGTCATTTCTTGGTTCGAAGAATAAGAGTCTATGGCCGGAGGAGGAGTTGTGCATCGTCTGAATTGCCTCGGGGGTCTGATGGCAGGAATCTGAGGCTTTTGAAGACCCTGTTTTGCAATGTCTGCGGGGGTGATTACTTCTCGCATCAAGGCATCGAGATGTTGATATGTATGATGAGCATACTGATGCACTTTCTTCAGAGAAGAATGCGTCTGAGCCATGTAGCTGAAGATTTCAGAAAACTGACGCTTCACCCAATCATGATTTCGGTCACCCTTCTGATGAAGACTAATCAGAAGCTCTCAGTCTGTCATCACTCGAGCCTGAGTCGTGTCCTCAGTAGAGGCATGAGTTCTGGTTTCATCAGTAGTGCGAGACTGAGGATGACAAATGTTTCCACCGAGGGAATTGGTCGGGAGAACTTCTTCATAGAATAGGCCTTTGCCCTTAGCATTATAAGCAAGCGTATGCTGAAGCACTTCGACAGGCGGAAGATAGGTCCTATGATTTGGGTGATCAGGTTGGAAATCAATGCCAGTCTTGACTCGGATAAGCTTCATGATCCATGGCGCATAAGGCTTCAGTATATGAGGATTCTGTGCTGCATCCACCAGAGTTCTGAAGAAGAAGTCAGGAACGTTGGTTGACCCAGACATGCAGAGGTTGTGGAGGATGGTCTTCATGATGCCAATGACTTCTTCAGCAGTGGATTCATAGCCCTTAATGGTACAGAAGGACTTCGCCAGAATCCGATACAGCGTGCTTGGCAGATATAGAAGCTCAGAAACTGGAAACTTTTTGCGAGCTGGGGCTTTAGGTGCCTGAGCCTTCATAAGCATGTTCTTCAGGTCATCTCGAAGAATTGGAGACCCATAGGAGCAAGCAGTTGAGGAAGTGCACTGAGGCAACTCAAGAATGGCAATTGCTTCAGGAACAGTGATGGTGTAGTGATGATGCTCAGTCATCCACTCGAGGACCCAGGTGGTGATATCCAGAGGATCTCCTAAAACATACAGAGTTGCATAAAACTGAAACACAAGCTCTTCGTTCCAGTGGATGCATTCGGAGAAGAACTGAAGCAGCTTGGCATGATGCAGATCTTGAAGCACACTGTTGAAGCATGGAATGGCTTCCATATCCATTAGAGAAATATGCTTGTGAGGAAACAGTTTGTTTTGCTTATATAGAACTGAAGCATAATAGTTCTTCTGAGTAGCTGTCCATAACCTCAGCAGCTTTCGAGGCGGAGAAGAATGATAAGGATTTTGAATCCCCTCTTGGAAGAAACTCATGGAATTGAAGAAATCAGAAGCATCGAAGCTTGGGGTAGCACCAGCTTCAAGGTCTCGAAAGAATGGTTGCTTCTGCTTCGGACACAAGGGCCGAGCTTGAACTGGGCCTTGAGGTGGTGGAGGCGCTTGAGGCACTTCAATCTGGAGAGAGGCTTGGGGCGAAGGCGGAGCCGCAGCAGAGGCTTCGGGTACAGACGTGTTGAGGTCCTTGGGAAGACGAGGTGATGTGGCCTGTTTATCTTCAGATCCATCCTTTTCTTCAGGATGAGCATTGGTACTGTTTTCTGCTTCAGGATGAGCATTTGTGTTGTTTTCTGCTTCAGGATCCGCATCACGAGCTTCAGTATCCATGGGTTGAGCTTCAGGAACCACAGGATCAGCTTCAACATTCTGAGTGTCTGGGGCAGGAGCAGAAGCTTCAGGAGCAGCAGTAGTACGAGCACTAGTGGCCTCTGGTTCAGTTTCTTCAGTGCCAGGGGAGACAGAGGCATCCACAGAGGCTTCAGAGTGTTGAGACGTGTCAGATAAAACAACTGTAACTGAGGGAGAATGAGGTTCGAGAGAGAACATGGTGTGAGAGGGCGAGTTGAAGTGTTCCAGCTCATATGCTTCATCAACCACCCGAGGGGTGCCCATGTCACCAATATCCACATCTTCATCCATTTCTTCAGCTTCAGTGATGACTGGAGGAATGGTAGATAGAGGCGTTGAAATGATCGGGGTGGCAAGCGCTGAAGCAGGTGTCTTGGACGGTGGAGTGAACACAACCAGCCCGCGCTCAGTATTTTCCTGAGGAATGGAAGCAGCAGGAGGTGTTGCAGATGCTTTAGGTGCTCTTGAAGTAGGAGGAGCAGAAGAAATGGGCCTAGCATCGATGGGCTCTTTAGTTTGCGCTTCAACAGAAGGCTTCTTGGCAGCTGGGGGAGTATGGGGTGGATCAGTCTCAGACTTGCGCTTGAGGCTTTGGGCATGTCCCTCATTCTGGTCACCCTGAGGTGCTGAAGCAGCAGGAGTCAGTGAGGCCTGAGGTTGTTTAAGCTTCATCAAGTTAGCCATTTTCTTGGACATCCGCTCCTTGGATTTGCCGATGTAGGCACAGTTGGCGGCATATTCAGTGTTGAGGCGTTGAACTTCACACTGATGCTCTATGAACTCCTGAGGAGTAATAGCAGTAACAGGTTTCTTTTTAAAGTCACTGAGGACTTTCTTCAGTTGAGCCTTCAACTGTTTCTGAAGATCACGTTGATGAATCTCATTGATTAGGAACTTTTGAACATAGAACTTGATGTCTTTAGGTATGTCCAAATCATCAAGAGGAGTATCAGGCTTGACAGACCAGATTTCAATGTACTCCAAGATCTTCTTGGGATCAAGGAGAAGCGGGATTTCAGAACCCATTGCTTCAGCTTTGCGCCTGGCTGCAGTACGCACATATTCAATCTTCTGTTCTTCAGTGGCAACGAATCCGGCCAAATCTTCAAATTCATCTTCATCATCAGAACTCAGTGTATCATGATGAATGACGCCACTCATAGCAGTTTTCTTGGGTGAGGGTCGTGGGCCGCGTTGAAGAACTGTTTTGGTCTTCAGCTGATGCTGAGGCATTGTGGTTGAGGCCTCAGGAGCACTGCCAGATTTATCAGTTCGAATCCTTGAGGCGGGGGCAGCACCATCTGCGCGTTGGCATGAGGCACCAGAAGCATGAGGCTGTGCTGAGGACTTCTGTGAGGGCTTGATTCCAGGTGCCTTTATGTGATGCTGAGGCGGAGGTTGTGGCCTGGGTTGAGGCTGAGCCTGAGGTGGAATCTGCACTGAGGCAGTCAAGTCACGGACCAGAGTCTTTACTCGGCTAGCACTGCGCTTGAGGTATTGTTGATGGGCATCAGGAAAGTCATCAGGAGTTCGCATAGTTGTGGGATCAGGAGTGAATCCAGGTGCAGGAGGAGGTCGGGCCTTGATACCCAAGGTCTTCAGCGGCGGGTTGACAGCAAACATTTCGTCATGCTGAGGATTAACCCATTGGTATGCAACCCATCGCTTGGCCCATTCCTGCGTGATCTTCTGGACCCTTTTCTTACGATCACCCGCGGTTTCACGTTCAGGAGTCTTCAGCTCCTCATAGAGCTCAGGAGGTAAGTCTTTAGCGGTATCAGTGAGCTTACGCTGAGGAGCCATTTTCTTCAGCGGTGGAGACTGAGGAATTGTACGTTCGAGCTGAGCTGCAAATGAAGTGAGACTATGAGAACCATACGATTCCTCAGCAGACATGTACCTGTGATAGAATTAAGTTGCGAGGGAAGTGGGGTACGGTTATATGCGTTCATGAGGAATAGGGTGAGGAAAATAATGAGGCATAGGTATAGGTCTCAGAAAGCTAACAATACTGTTGAGGATTGGAGGATTCGTGAGGACACAACAGTATTGAGGAATAAGCATCTGAGGAATAAGCCACTGAGGAATAAGCGTACCAGGACTAAGGCGAATGTTGAGGAACCACGAGTCAGTCTTCTCCGGCGACGGCGAACTCCGGCGACGTTAGCACGAGAGCTTGAGGAGCTCAAGGGCGGCGGCGCGAGAGGGAGAGAAGAGGTGGGGGGGGGGGAATGACCGTGGGGTAGAGGGGTGAAAGCTGAGGGGTTGCGAAATTTGTGGACTAGATTGCCCCTGATGTTGGGATCCTCAGTGGTTATCATAATGGTGGATAAGCACGACGTTCGGTAAAATCGCAACAGTTAAAAAAAACGTAACTGATAATCCTCAATTTTTCGGAAACCTGAGGACAAAGGTTGAGGATGAAGACAAATGGTCTCAGGCTGAGGAATACATGATTTCCGGACGAACGAATATGAGATAGAAAGAATAGATAAGTGAGCACAAAGGGACGGGTCCGATCACATTCACCTAGATGAAGAAGCAAATGCTGAAGAACAATAACTATAGGTGAACGCTGTTGAGGACAAACACGGTAATCATCAGCAATGAAGACTTCAACTGAGGAAACTGAGGAACAACAGATCCTGAGGAATTTGGGCGGTGGCGCTACCCACCTTATAGGGAATGAGACACTTGATACCATACACTTTTCGTATGGATCTTGAGTCAATTCCACGCTAATTTCTTCACACTTATCAAGGTAGTTCCTCATGATTTGAGGACTACGACGCATTGTGTGTTGTACATCAGGATTCTTCAATATTGTTTAAGCGTTAGGATGTGTGTCCATTCACTGGACGTTTGAGGAATCTAAGATATTTAGCTCGCACCTCAGAGTGCTAAATCGCTTCTCATCCAAAGGCTTAGTGAATATATCATCAAGTTGGTCTTCAGTCTTCACGTGGCTAATGACTATGTCTTCCTTCAATACATGATCCTGAAGAAAGTGATACCGAATCTCAATGTGCTTCGTCCTCGAGTGTTGTACTGGGTTCTGAGAGATCTTGATGGCGCTCTCATTGTCACATAGTAGTGGTAATTTCTTCAGGTTGATGCCGTAGTCCTTCAGAGTTTGCCTCATCCAAAGAAGCTGTGAGCAGCTAGCATCAGCAGCAATGTATTCAGCTTCAGCAGTGGAGAGGGAGACGCAGTTCTGCTTCTTCGATGACCAGCACACCAGAGAGCGTCCGAGGAAATGACATGTTCCTGAGGTAGACTTTCGATCCACTCGATCTCCAGAATAATCTGAGTCTGAGTACCCAACGAGATCCAGTTGTGTGCCTTTTGGATACCATAAGCCTAGCGACAGGGTGTGAGCCAAATATCGAAGAATTCGTTTCACCGCTTGGTGATGCGATTCCTTAGGTGCCGCTTGGAATCGGGCACACATGCAAACGCTCAACATTATATCAGGCCTAGATGCACATAGATATAGTAGAGAACCTATCATGGAACGGTATAACTTTTGATCGTAGTCCTTGCCATTTTCATCAGGGCCTAGTTGCCCATTTGTAGGCATCGGGGTCTTGATACCCTTACAGTCTTGCATCCCGAATTTCTTCAAGCACTTCTTGAGGTACTTCTCCTGAGAGATGAAGATGTCGTTGCGTTGTTGACGAATTTGTAGCCCTAAGAAGAACTTCAGTTCACCCATCATGGACATCTGGTACTGTTCACTCATCAAGAATGCAAATTCTTCACTGTATTTCTTGTTAGTGCATCCAAATATGATGTCACTGTATTTCTTGTTAATGCATCATCATATCGTTTTGTGAAAAGAGTTGGATCGAGGGAACCATATTTGAAGCCCTTGCTGATGAGGAAGTCCCTTAGTGTGTCATACCAAGCCCGAGGGGCTTGCTTCAGTCCATAGAGGGCTTTCTTCAATCTGTACACCATATCAGGTTTCTTTGCGTCTTCAAAGCCTGGGGGTTGAGCAACATATACTTCTTCCTCGATATTACCATTGAGGAAAGAACTTTTCACATCCATTTGATATAACTTGATATTATGATGGTTAGCGAATGCAAGCATAATACGAATAGACTCAAGTCTAGCAACAGGAGCGAAGGTTTCACCGAAGTCGATTCCCTCAACTTGTGTATATCCTTGTGCTATGAGACGAGCTTTGTTTCTGATGACTTGTCCATCTTCATCGAGTTTGTTGCGGTAGATCCACTTCGTGCCAATGACATTGTGTACTCGAGGATCAAGACGTTTGACTAATTCCCAAACATCATTCAGTTTGAACTGAAGAAGTTCGTCTTGCATCGCCTGAATCCATTCCGCTTCTTGGAATGCCTCGGTGACTTTGGTGGGCTCTGAAATTGATACAAACGAGAAATTCCCACAAAAGTTAGCTATACGATTAGCTCTTGCACGAGTGAGAGGACCTGGTAGATTGACATCGGCGAGGATTCTGTTCACTTGAACTTCATTCGCCACACGAGGAAGACGAGGAAGATGATCTTGAGGCGCATCTTCGTCACTGCTATCAGATTCATTTGCATCTGCTTCAGGTGCTTCAGGAGCTTCAGGGGTATCAGGAGCCTCAGGATCAGGATCGTCATCAGGATTATTTGCATCAGGATTTGGGTGTTCTTCAGGAGCAGGAGGTATGTGTGTTTCTTCAGGATGATCCACATGAATGATATCACCAGCACCCATCTTCTTGATCTGGTCCTCAGGTTGAGCTTCATCTAAATCATGTGGCAGGTGATCTCAACCATTAGCTCGTATGAAGTTTTCTTGAGGAACTTATGAAGATACACCCGATTGACGATGTGGCAGGCAGTGTTGATTGCTTCAGCCCACCATATGAGAGGCGTGTTGTATTCAGCAAGCATCGTTCGAGCCATCTCGATGAGGGTTTTGTTCTTCCTTTCAACGACTCCATTTTGCTGAGGAGTGTATGGAGCCGAGAACTCATGAGTGATGTCCATCTCATCGAGGAATTCCTGTACGCCAGAGTTCTTGAATTTGGTGCCGTTGTCGCTTTGAATGTGCTTGATATTTAGGCTGTAGTTTTTCATGACGCGCTTGGCGAAGCGTTTGAAGACAGCTTGGGTTTCGGACTTAAAAGTGAGGAAATGCACCCAAGTGTAACATGAGAAGTCATCAACAATAACTAGACCATAGCAATTTCCTCAGAAGCTTGAGTACTTAGGAGGACCGAAGAGGTCCATATGAAGAAGCTCAAGAGGACGAGTAGTAGTCAGGATGGTCTTGGCAGGATGCTTGGCCTTGGTCATCTTTCCAGCTTCGCAAGAACCACACAGCCGGTCCTTTTGTGAATCTGATTTCCTCAATCCCGAGGACGTGTTTCTTCAGTACCAGCTTCTAGAGATTCCTCATTCCAGCGTGGCCGAGTCTTTGATGCCATAGCCAGCACTCTGAGGCTCGAGCCATGAGGCATGTAGCGACCTGAGGACCTTAAGAGAAATCTACAATATACAGATCACCTTTCCTAACTCCACTTTATCGGCGAAGGTGATGGTTTTCTTTGAAGAAGGACTCAGAGATGATTCCATAAGAAGGCTTCTGTCACTAGTCATGTGATTTGTGCATCCACTGTCCATCACCCATTCAGTCTTTCCCTGCAACGGAATTAGTATCTCATACAACAAGTTATGAGCCAGTTCTTAGTTTGAGGATTTTATGGTTCCTCGGAATGAATTCATCAGGACGTTCCTCAGGATTGATTCTATGAAACCAAACAATATAAATATCCTTCAACTGACTCAAATGATTTTGTCCTAGGCATATGATCTGCAAGATTTATGATTGCCTCAGGACATGTCCCTGCAAAGATGACCAGTTCTTCTTTACCACCCACATCTTAATGGGTGGTTTTGAGGTATATGAGGACTGATGAGGACGATGAGACCTAATGGGACGTGAGATGGTGGTATCAGGATAAAAAAATGAGTAAGCATTCTTATGAGGGGCTTCCCTGTGAACAAAATGGTTAGATGATACATGATGATAACCATTTCCATTTGAGGTATCATCCTGAGATGATACCCTCAGCTCATTTGCATCTGCATTCACAGGAAGGTTAGTGATGAGGTCCTTCTGAACCTAGATCTGCTTGACTGGAGGACCGTTCCTGCAGTTAGTTCCGATGTATCTGGCGAATACCTCACCATTAACATCCTTAAACAGTTTATAGTTTGAGTCAAATGACTCAATCACCACATCTGAGGAAACAGCATCATAACCAGATAAATTATAGGGATCAGGAGGAGGCATCTTTGCCCGAACCCAAGTGGTCTCTGGATATTGTTCAGGTTTCCAGTAAGACCCATCAGGGTTGAGTTTCCGAGTGAATGCGACACCTTCTTTCCTCGGGTTCCTGTTGACGATCTGTTTCTTGAGGATGTCACAAAGAATCTGATGTCCTTTCAGACTCTTGAACATGCCAGTTTCCAGTAGACTCTTCAACCTAGCATTTTCTTCAATAATGTCTATGGTATCCTCAGATGGGGGGTTAGATACCACAGAAGCAATAGAAATAATAGAGTCTGACAACATTGAAGAACTAGGCATAGAGGTAATACGGTCATGTTCAATGCATTTTAAATAGGGAGGATTAAATCCTTCTTGTGGCATGTTGATCTGTTGGGAGAGGAGTGAATCATTTTATTTCCTCAGATCGTCATGAGACATCCTCACGCGTTCAAGTTCTTGCTTCCTCATGAGGAACTCATGAGCCAGCTTCTCATGATCGGTGAGGAGTGCCTCATGACGACTAAACAAGTCATCAAACTTTGACTGAAGAATTTTTGATTCATCAGTCAATTTTTGAGTCTTCGTCATTTCCTCAACCAACATATCATCACTCTTGTTTAGTGAGATCTGGATCTTTTCAAGTGCACGTTGTTGCTTAGATGCAAGTTTAGCAAGTTTAGCATAGTTTTCATCAGGTTCTTCATGAGAGGGATCATCTGATGATGAGTAAGTAGATACCTTAGAGGACTTGGCCATGAAGCAGAAGGCAGGGGTTGTGTCTTCAGCTTCATCATCAACATTTGATGGATCAGATTCCTCAGTGTTGAAGATTGACTTGGAGACAAGCGACGTGGCAAGAGCCAGACCGGCCACACCCTCAGATTCTTCAGATTCTTCTTCCTCAGCATCAGGGTTGGAACCAGATTCTTCAGAGTCCAATTCTTTGCCGAGATATGCGCGAGCCTTACGGGAATTGCAATTCCTGTATCCAGCAAACTTTAAGGATGTAAGAGCAAGTTTTGCCCCCGAAGGTTTTGGACATTGTTAGACAAAGCAGAAGTGGAACTAATATTGTTTTCGAGCATAAACAGATACTTAGGTTCCGAAAGAATGGAGTTTGCATGTAGAAGGTCGAAGGACAACTCACTGCAGTGAATCTGCAGTCATCTACCGAAGCCTTTGAAGGAAGACGACCCCTAAAAATGTTGTCGAAGAAGATGTTTCTCTCGAGCAAAAGCGCAACGAGGAGAAAGCTGAAGCTGATCGAAGACTTAGTCTTTTTGCTAGTTTCTCTTTATTTCTTGAGTCGTAGGAAAAACCGTACTATTAAGAGGGGTTTGCTAGTTGAGATCTTTGTCGAAGTGAATCTGCTCTGCTCAACCAAAACCCACAAAAGCCTACCGAGAGAAATCTCACCGAGTCGAGCGAATAGCTCGAAGGCAAAGTCATTGCACTTCGTGCCTTCGAGAGAGAACTCGTTCGGTGAGTCAGCTTACTTGTTCCTCAAGTAAAGTTGCGCAGTGATTGGAATCCGACCGTTGTGGACACGCGTCAAGCGGTTGCATCGGGTCACTTCAGTCATTTTACCCATCGGGATCGCCAACTATAAATACCCCGCACCCACCCGCCAGTTCGGGTTGGCTGCTCCACTGAAGATTCTAAGACAGAAGTCTGAGAGCATCCCAAGAGAGATTCATCGAGAGAAAACCAAAATCCCAAGTCTGAGTTGAGTTGAGCAATTCACTATGACTTAGGTCGAGATTAGCCGATCTTTTTATCTTGGAGAACTGCAAGTCTCCTAGACGGTTAGGCGTCGCCTGTCAAGCAGTCGAAGAGAAATTGTCACTGCTGAAGGAAGTTTGTAAAGGTCTCGGAGATGTCCTGAATCATCTACCACGAGTGAAAACTGGACAAGCTCGAGGAGTTTGTTGCAGTGGAGAATAGGACGGAGAGAGTTTTGCTCCAGGTGTTCAATCACCAGTCCCTCCAACCAGACGTAGCACTTTGCAGAGTGTGAAATGGTTTACCAAACATCGCTGTGTCAGGCTCGTTTTCCTTCTAGCATTTACTTCAAGTATTTTCTCGTAGCCTGTTTGTCTTCGATGTTTTCCTTCGCTCCAAATCCTTTCGAGCCTTGCATTACTTTCGATACTGTATTTCCTTCGAGATGTCTTTAGTCCTACGATGTTTACATGATTTCCTTCTAAGTTCCTTAGAATTTTTAGAAGTGATCATTCACCCCCTCCCCCTCTGATCATTCTTGAGCTTTCAATTGGTATCAGAGCTAGGCACTCCCTACGCTCTGCGTATTTTGGTCTAACAACCTGGAGTGTTGTCAAGAATGTCGTTTGCAGCTGTTCGCTCAGGGGAACCAATCCCTATATTCAATGGGAAGGACTATCCCTATTGGAAGGACAAAATGAAGAGGAATATCATGGCTATCAACTCTGCCGCTTGGGAAGTTGTCAAGAATGGTGTAACTGTCAAGGACACTGATGCCATCACTCCTGAAGAGGCTAAGAAGTTGTCCCTTGATGCTGAAGTCTGGGTATTCATCACAAATCATCTGATTCCTGAAAAATATCATGAGGTCAAGAATATTCCTTCGGCCAAAGGTGTTTGGGATTATCTCGAGAAGATTGGTGAAGGTGTCTCTACTCAGAAAGATGCTCGAATTGACACCCTTCGAAGCAAGTTCTATCGTTTCAAGAGGCACGAGGGAGAGAAAGTTTGTTCTATATACAGCAGACTCACTGCGCTATCAAATGAACTGATTTCCCTCGGTGCAGATGACATTACCAATCGGATTATTGTCAGAACCTTGCTCCGTTCTCTTGATGATTCCTTCGATCACATTGTGCTGATGATTAAGGAAAGAACTGATTTCAAGGATATGGTTGCCGCTGATATTCTTGAAAGGCTTAATACTTTCGAGATGGAAGAAGATGAGAAACGTGACGTCAATGGGAGTCGAAGAAAATCTCATGCACTCAAAGCCAGAGCTTCACATCACTCCTCTCCTGAAGCCAGTTGTGAATCTGATGGTGCCTCTGATGACCCCGAGAACATTGGAAAAGATCTGGCACTGATAATGAGAAGATTCAATCGCTTTCAGAGAAGGAACTCCTCTTCACCGAAGAAAAACTATTCTTCAAGACATTCAAGTAATTCATCTCAACATCGATCATCATCCAGAAACTCTTCAGCGAAAGATAACTGTTGTTACAAGTGCAAGAAGCCAGGTCACTTCATCGCTGATTGTCCTCTCTGGGAAATTGAACATAAATCAAAGCACTCTCACAGCAGCTCTTCGAGCAAGTCTTACAGATCGAGCAACAATCATGATTCGAAGAAATATGATTCAAGGTCCAGAAAAGACAAGAAAGATGGTTCTGATGATGACAAGAAGAAGAAGTATCACAAGCATCGAGAGGGCTCTTCATCAAAATCTCATTCCTCTCGTCGAAAGAATTCGCACCGAGCCAAAGCCTATCTGGGTAAAGAGATGAACTCTGAAGAAGAAGCATCCGGTTCTGAAGCAGGATCAAAGTCAAGATCTGGTTCTGGTTCTGAATCTGATGGTGTTGCTGGGATAGCATTCGCCTCGAACAAGAATTCAAGTTCATTCTTCTCCAACCAGAGCAGTGAAGATGAATCTCCCGCTTACTGCTTCATGGCCAAGGCTAAGGTATCCTCATCTAAGAAATCCTACGATACTTCTGATGGATCTGCTTATGAAAGTGACTCTAGGATAAGCTATGCTAAACTTGCTAAAATTGCTTCTATCCAACAAGATGAACTAGATTCTCTAAGTGAAACTATTCAAAAATCTGAGACTCTGTTGATCAATGAGATTGAGAAGGGTCAAACTTTGACTAACGAGCATGCAGCTCTGAAGGAAAAGTATGATGAACTTTCCTCTCGTCATGAACTTCTCTCAGGGGACTACGAGAAGCTAACCTACGAATTCCTTCAAAGGAAAATAGCTCTCGAGAAACTGAGAGAGGCTAATGAAGAGTTGGAAAGTGTAAATCTCACTCTCATGGCTCAACAGGGCTCAGAAGATAAAAATGAATCTGTTTCACCTTGCTTAACCTGTTTGGAACGAAGTAAAATTGAGTCTATTTATGAGAGATCGAAAGGAAAGCAACCTATTGTTATTGATGATGCTAATCCCTCGAACGAGGAAACCATTACCGAGGAACTCCTCAGGTTGAAAAATTTATTTGAAACAGGCATGTTCAAAAGTGTGCAGGGACACCAGTACTTATGTGATATCCTTCGAAAGGCTCTTCTTCACAGAAATCCTCGTAACGAAGGAGTTGGCTTTGAAAGGAAAATCAATCCTGATGGAACCTACTGGAAACCCGAACAGTATCCTAAAACTGTCTGGGTTCTTGCGAAAGAAAAGCCCATTGATATTGCTAACCTTTCAGGTTTCAGTTGCAAAATTGACAAAACTATTGTTGATGAATCACTTGATTCTGACTACAAGCTTGTCAAAGATCAGGAAGGAAACGTGTCGGCTGAGTTCGTTGGTACTCCTCCAAAGAATGGCTTTTATAAGCGACAGATTTGGGTTCGCAAATCTCTCGTAGAAAAACTGCCCCCTAACCATTCTATGCAGGGAAAATCCTCGGTACCACCGAATCACTACTATTCTCTCGAGGATAGAAATGAACCCTTGGTGCCCGCTTCAAATGTTCCCCAGACGGATTACTATCGAATAGATAGAAATGTTTATCGCCATCGTGACAATCGCACCAAAATTGCAATTACCCATCGTTACTCTAACCCCTCACCGAGAAATTATATTTATGGTGTGCTTGATGGTCCTGATCGACAATGCAATCCTGTTCGATATAATATTGCTGCCCCATCTAGCTCTACCATGCCTTCTAAATCACCTGCTCGTTTGTGGGTGGTTAAGAAGAACTAATTCTTCTGCAGGGCTATGTCTCCGGTGGATCCGAATGGGTCATGGATAGTGGATGTACAAATCATATGACCGGAGACAAAGATTTGTTCACCGAAGAAAAACTGTCTGAATCTTCACAGAAATATATTACCTTCGGTGACAACAACAAAGGGAAAGTACTTGGTTTGGGTAAAGTTGCTATATCAAAAGACAAGCACATTGATAAGGTTTTGCTTGTACAATCTCTAGGATATAATCTTATGTCTATATCGAAACTTTGTGATATGGGTATGCTTGTACTGTTTTCTGCGTCTCGCTGTGTTGTCTTTTCACAGGATGATTATTCCTTCGTGTTCGAAGGATATCGCAAAGGTGATCTTTATGTCGTTGATTTTTCTTCGGGACCTGCAGTGTCCACATGTTTAATGGCCAAAGCCACTTCTGGTTGGTTATGGCACCGAAGACTTGGTCATGCAGGGATGAAAAATCTTCAAACTCTTATCTCGAAGAAGAACATCGTTGGAATTGATAATGTGAAATTCGATAAAGATCGTCTATGCAGTGCCTGTGAAGCTGGAAAGATTGCCAAGAAACATCACTCTGCAAAAACCGTCATGACTACTACTCGTCCTCTTGAATTACTTCACATGGATTTATTCGGTCCTCAAAATTATGCTAGTCTTGGAGGTAACAAGTATGGTCTGGTTATTGTTGATGATTTCTCTCGATACACCTGGGTTTTCTTTCTAGATGACAAGAGCAAGGTTGTTGAAATTTTCAAAACTTTCGCAAAGAGAGCTCAAACTGAATATGAATTATCTCTCAAGCATATCAGAAGTGATAATGGTACTGAATTCAAAAATACTCATATCGAAGATTTTCTTGATGAATATGGCTTTACTCATGAATTCTCGGCTGCTTATACACCGCAACAAAATGGTGTGGTCGAGAGAAAGAATCGAACACTTATTGAAATGGCCAGAACAATGCTTGCTGAATACAAGACTCCTGTCAGGTTCTGGGCCGAAGCTATCAACACTGCATGTCATATCATCAACAAGGTTTATCTGCATAAGTTTCTGAAGAAAACTTCACATGAACTCATCACTGGTAAAAAGCCAAATGTGTCTTATCTCAGGGTTTTTGGTGCTCCATGTTATATCAGAGACATGAATCACAGCTCCAAGTTTGCCCCAAAGGCTCACGAAGGTTTTCTTCTAGGTTATGGTTCAACTTCTCACACTTACAGAGTTTACAACTCACATCTTGGCAAAGTTGTAGAAACTGTAAATGTTCGATTTGATGAAACTAACGGCTCTCAAAAGGAGCAATTACCTCTTAACCTGGATGAACCCCCTTTGGATGAAGTTATCAGGTTCATGGCTATTGGAGATATTCGGCCTGTCGAAGGAAATGCTCAACAAGCCAATAGGAATGATGATGGTCCAATGTTCCCACACATAGCCCGGGGCGCTGGAGATCAACATCCTGAAGAAAAGGATGCACAGGTCGAAGGAGAACGCATAAACGAAGAATATGCTGATCCCGAAGGACAAGCTGAACCCGAAGGAAATGATCTCGAAGGACAAGCTGATCCCGAAGATCAACCTGATTCACAAGCTGAAGAGACTTTTCCTCGTGTTCGAAGAAGAGTGGATGTCGACTCAATTCTCGAAGAGATTCGTTTACCAGGTCGTCCCACCACTCGTTCTCGTACTCGATTAGCTAACTTCTGTGGAAATTTTTCGTTTGTATCCATGCTAGAACCATCAAAATTCGATGAAGCCATGAAGGACTCAGATTGGATGACTGCTATGCTCGAAGAACTTAACCAGTTCGAGAGAAATAAAGTCTGGTCCCTTGTCGATAGACCTGATCCCACGAAGCATAATATCATTGGTACAAAGTGGATCTTTCGCAACAAGCAAGATGAAGATGGCATAGTGGTAAGGAATAAAGCTCGACTGGTTGCACAAGGCTACACTCAAATCGAAGGTATTGATTTTGGTGAGACTTATGCCCCAGTTGCTCGACTGGAATCCATTCGTGTCATGCTTGCTTTTGCCAATTACAATGGTATACTGCTATATCAAATGGATGTCAAAAGTGCATTTCTTAACGGTGAGATCGAAGAAGAAGTGTATGTTATGCAGCCACCAGGTTTTGAAGACCCGAAGAATCCTGATAAGGTGTACAGATTACACAAGGCTCTATATGGGTTAAAGCAAGCACCTCGTGCTTGGTATGAAACACTGAAGGATTTTCTTCTTAAGAAGGGCTTCAAACCAGGAACAACTGATCCGACTCTTTTTACTCGTGCATACAAAAATGATCTTTTTGTGTGTCAAATTTATGTTGATGACATTATTTTTGGCTGTACTAACCCTGATATTAGCGAAGAATTTGCTCGTATGATGTCGAAGAAATATGAAATGTCAATGATGGGAGAATTGAAGTTCTTTCTCGGGCTTCAAATCCGTCAACAGAAGAATGGTACTTTCATTTCTCAAGAGAAGTATCTCAGAGATTGCCTGAAGAAGTTTGATCTTGTCGGTTGCAAAACTATCAAGACTCCAATGCCTACGAATGTTCATCTAGATGCAGATGAGAAGGGCAAACCTTTCGATCAGAAGAAATATCGCTCGATGATCGGTTCGCTTCTTTACCTTTGTGCATCTAGACCTGACATTATGCTATCAGTATGTATGTGTGCTCGTTTTCAGGCAAATCCGAAGGAATCTCATCATATTTCTGTCAAGCGAATCCTTCGATATCTGGAACACACTCCAACCTTTGGCCTTTGGTATCCCAAAGGTGCCCAGTTTGATCTCGTTGGTTATTCAGATTCTGACTGGGCTGGAGATCGAGTCGACAGGAAATCTACCTCAGGCACATGTCATTTTCTCGGTAGATCTCTTGTCTGTTGGGCCTCGAAGAAACAGAATTGTGTATCTATTTCTACGGCTGAAGCCGAGTATATTGCTGCCGGTTCATGCTGTACTCAGATTCTGTGGCTCAAGCAAACGCTGAAAGATTATGGTATTCTTGTGAAGAAAATTCCATTGCTTTGTGATAACGAGAGTGCAATCAAAATTGCTCATAATCCAGTGCAACACTCTCGAACGAAGCATATTGATATTCGTCATCATTTTCTTCGAGATCACGTTCAGCGAGAAGATATTGTTATCAGTCATGTTCGCACCGAAGAACAATTGGCTGATATATTCACAAAGCCCTTGGATGAAAAGAGGTTCTGTACACTGAGGTGTGAGTTGAACATCTTGGACTCACGCAATGTGCAGTAAGATCATAACTATCGGTACTATGTATAATACCTTATTATTGTAGTTTACTTTCGTTAATTTTCTGTCGTATTTCTTTTTCGTTTATTTTGTTCGTTTGGTGTTGTCCTATACACTTATCACTCCGAGTTTTTATAGCTGTTTTATCTCGGATTGACTAAGTATCGGACCCTGTTTTCCCTCTATTCTATCCCTACCCTATTCTGTGCTTCTGTCTCGTGAACATGTACATAGTGTACTCGATCAAGATTCCCTTCGAATGACATTGATTCAGAAGGAAAATCTATCGAAGTTTTATCTACTTTTATACTCGATGTTCGATGAGTTTGGTCTCGGACGTGGAGCAACTTTCTTTCGGTTCGTTGGGATTTCCCACGATTACCGCCACAAAATCCGTCCGTTGAATACGGAGAGACGCGAAATCTGCGCCGTTGGATCAGATCTGACAGCTCTGTCAGACCTCCCCTTATAAATACTGATCCACTCCACCGGCTTAGACATCGCTATTCCTTCGACTTCGTCTCTTCGCCTCCAGAAGCTCTCTCTCTCGCGCGCCGCCGTGCTGTCTTGTCGCCGTCGACTCCCTCGCCGCTTAACTGCCGGAAGGAAGCTGCCGGAGGCATTCCCGTCGACGAAGATCATCATCCGCGTCGCCGTAGTCGCCTCACATCACCAAGATAGGGTATGTGTGGCTCTGGAGTCGATTCATCTCATTCTGTTCTTCGTTTCCAGCTTTTGTGTTGATTTTTTTCTGATTTCTCTTAGGTCTGTTTGATCCGTTTGGATCTTTGAAACTTGGGAAATCTGTTTCTAGCTTTTCTGTCGATTCCCCATCTGTCCTTGGTAAGAAATCCCTCGGATTCTCTCACTTAGGCAAATCCTACAGTATCGTTTCGATAGATTTAATCTTGTGCGATTTATTCATACAAGTTCTTCGTTAGATTTCCACCCGATGAAAATCTAGCCTAGCACTTTCATGAAAATTTGCGATAAGACAAATCTCTCGATAAGATTGCTGCATTCAAAATGTTTTTCCTCGAAATTGTTGGTACTTGTTCACAACTTTCCTATATTCCCTCGTATCCTTCTTTTTCGCAGGAAAATGTCTGGTAACGAAGGAAATATTAGAGTTCCCAAGCGTGTGGGAGGCCGAACAAGAATCACCAATAACTCTGAAGGTTTGTCTGAGGAAGTAATCATTGAGAAGAATTTGAGAACGCCGCCAGGATCTGAGGATGATCGTACAAGAGAGAATCGTTTGCAAGAGATTCGGAGACTTCAAGCTCTTCGTTGGTATGAATACAAGTCTCTTATTCCTCGTTGGGAGAGGCTGTTTGCTATGAAGAATCCTTGGGTTGATGTCAAAGCTCTAAGGCCAAAGTGGACGAAATTTAATCGACGACCTCCTCCTGCTGATGCTCACCCTACAGCTCTCAAAACACCTGCTGATTTTAAAGAGCTCGTTGAAGCTCGAGAAGCTCGAGCACAAAAGAGAAGAGAAGCTAAAGCTCGAAAAGAAGCAGCTGCTAAAGCTGCCGAAGAAGTTGGCCCTAGCGCCAAACCGAAGGGTGGCAAGAAGTCAGCCAAGAGACAGAAAAAGGTTGTAATAGTTTCACCTCCTGATGCAAGCTCCGAAGGAGAAGCTAATTCAGATGATCAAGACCCTGGTACAGAGGCTGATGTTGAGGACTTACCTCTGAAGAAAAAGCCGAGCAGTAGAGGTATAAGGATCCAGGAGCCTGCTCCACAGGCTCCTCGAGGAAATATTGACTTGACCAACTTGGTCACAGATTCACCTATTTCATCTGCTCCACCTGTTCCTGCTCGCCAACCAAAACCTTCGGCTCCATCGAAGGGAAAGCAAGCTCAAGTTGGTGAAGATGATGAAACGCTTATTCAGCGAAAGGAAAGGCTGGCCAAGCAAAAGGAACAAGAAGAGAAAGAATTGATTAATGCCAAGCTCCTGAACTTTCACAGTCAGCCTGAGCATAAAAAGGCTCTGGTTGCCCAACAACTTGGCATTCTTCATTTGGTCAGTGAAAAATATCGACGACAGGTTTCTGCAGGCACTATCCCTCGTGACCCGAAAGAAAAGGTCACCGAGAAAGTTGTGACTCCCACAGTCACGAAAGAAAAGGTAATAGCCCCTAGTGCTTCGAAGAAGAATGCTGAGGCCCCTAGTGCCTCGAAGGAGAAAGCAGTGGTCTCAAAACCCATTGCTGCTGCCAAAGCCACCAAGGAAGCCGAAAAGAAAGCGAAGGAAGCAAGACAGAAGGCTCAAGCTGCTCCAGTTCCTCGAGCTGCACCAGCTCCTGCCTCTGTTGCACCTGCTGTTTCCGGTCCTCGTGCCGATGAAGAGAGTTCCAATGAAGGAGAATCAAATGCCAATGCTCCTTGGGATGCTGCACATATATCTCACATTCTCTGGAAGATGGCTACTACACCGAGCAAAGTCACTTCCGAGGATGATGTTCCTGCTGAAATCCAAGAGCATGTTGCTCGATACATGATCCACTGGGAAGGTTATATCACCCAGGATCGAAAAGATAAGGAGCAAGTCAGGTTTTACACCAGGCAACTCCAAGAGGAAACCGAGGACATTGAGTCCCGAAATTTTTTCAAGTCCAAGATTGCATCTGCTGAAGCTTCCAGGAGGACTCAGAAAGAAAATTTAACTGCTGTGTTTGACAAGGTAAAACAAGTTGTGTCTGCCGTTTGCAAAGAGCATAATGATGCTCTGTTCCAAAGACAATCTCGAAAGAGAAAGTCTGCTGCCCCAACCTCTGAGCGTGGGACGCCAGAGATCGAGAAGAATGCAAAGAAGGCCAAGTCCACCGAGGTCGTTGCTACCACAGAACGACAAGAAACTGAACCAAACCCCACCAAGCAACCCACTCCTCCCCGTAAGAAAACTCCACCGCCTCGACAAACAACTCCACCCCCTCGTCAAGCTACACCTCCACCCCGACAACAAACACCTACACCTCCACCCCGACAACAAACACCTCCACCTCCACCTCCATCTCCACCCCGTCAACCCTCACCACCAAAAGCCTCGCCACCACCTCCAAACCCACCATCTCCACCTCATGTCATTCCATCGACCATCCCCGCCACTGAAATCCAAGCTCATGCAGAGACCGAGCAAGCTGCTCGTGTCGAGCAAGAAACTCCAGTCCAGAAAGATTACTCTTCTGCCCAGACTATGCCTGAAGGAGAAGATGTTGATGTTGACATCACGACAGTTTCCTCTCGACGAGATCCTGTCGTAAGCAATAGTTCTGGAGATGACAGTTCAAGTAATAATTCTTCATCCTCCTCATCCAGTTCTTCGAACGAAGAAATGGTTGATGCGTTTGCTCAATTTAATGAAGACTTGGAGGCCATGGAAATTGAAGAGGCCGCACAAAATGCTCAAACCGACGAAGGAGATGCCATCGTAGCTCAGGCCGAGGAGAATGCTCCTGCAGTCATTCCGGCTCAGCATATCGTAAACATTCCATCATCTATCTCTCGACCTGCTGAACCAGAGTTCCAGATGCCAGATAATGCTGCTGAGGTTTTTCCCATTGATGAGCTGCTTCACTCTGCTCATCCGAGAGAAATGCTGCCTTTGTTCCGCTCAGATGTTCCTCGAGGAGGTCCCATCTTCAAAAGGCGCGAACACAAGCCATTTTTCTTCGGTACCAATCCCTACGAGAAGCCCAGAAGTGCTTATTCTCTTCGGTTTTGGACCCAAGAGCAAGCCATCTACTATACTCGTGTGTTGTACAACAAGGCAAGAGTTTTCCAGCATCAATATCTTGATATGCCTTCCGTGTACTCCACTACTTGTTTTGAGAACATTGCCGAGACAATTGATAGCCTGCATGCTCACAAGATGTTTGCTCTCGATTGTGGTTACAATCCCGAGCTTATCAAACAGTTTTATGCAACACTTTATGTCTCTGGAGATCCTGAGAACTCGAAGACATGGAAATTTGACTATATGATTCAAGGCCAAGTTTTTCACATGACTGTCGACCAATTTCTGGCTATCATAAATTTACCTCGGTTCGAAGGATTACCTCACAAACTTCATGATTTACCTGCTGCAACTCCTGCTGAATTCTCTACGCTGATGGATCCAGAAGTCGTAGGAGATCACTACCCCACTGAGCCGAAGCCAAGACACTTGGTATTTGAAGCAAAGGCATGGTTTTATATTCTCTCGAAAACTTTGATGCCAATGCTTGATGTGCACGATAATTTTCCAATTCCAAATGATATGCAACTTGCTCTGTTGAAGTTAGTCCACGGTCATCCCTTCGATTTTGAAGACTACTTCCTCAGAACTTTAGTGTCTTGTGCTGATGACCACAACTCCCACAAGCCATATGCACCATGGCTGATGGCAATCTGCAATTACTCTCGGGACGTGCCATTCCCCGTATCCATTTACCCGAAGATTTTCACTCCACCTGTTCGAGAAGTATTGCAGGTTGTTGCTCGACCCAACGACCCTTTTGCTGAGCACACTGGCATCCGTGCCCACTTAACTGAGCGCAATATTCGCTCGAAGTTTATCAAGCCAGTGCATCATATGGAAGTTTCCCTTCGGTCCCAGCAAATGCTTCAACATCACATCGATCAAGATTTTATTCAGAAGCAAGCTCTGATGGATGAGATCAATCACTTGCGTAACATTACCATGAACAACAATCAGATGCTGCGTGAATGTCTTCGCCGTGATTGGAAAGGTCTTCGTAAGTTCAATTCCCTCGGTCAACTTCAACGTTGCGGGTTCGAAGAATATCCTCCCCATCTGAACAGGAATTGGACCAATGATGATCGAGTAGATCGACGAGATCCCAATATCCCTCGTCTACCGAAGAACAGTGATGTGCTAAGTGTCGATGATTATTATCATATCACTTTGGACAATTTATCCTCTGACTCCGAGCAAGAAGAAGAAGCTCCTACTCAACGTCAACCCAGAGCTCACTCGCCACTTCCTCGAAGCCCCAGGACCCCGCCGGAATCGCAACTGGAATCTTCAGGAGATCAACATTCTTTCCGCACGAAGATCACTCCTCCAGGCGCTCGTCCAATTCGTCGTGCTCCAACGCTCGCCGAATCTTCTCGTCGTCGCCGGAGCCAGCGTCGCGAGTAGGGATTTCTTTCGACCCTATTCTCTCGATCTTTTTGTACGTTGTGACAAAAAGGGGGAGATGTAGTGGCATCGAAGAAATTAGTTTGCCTACGGGGTTAAGGGTTTCGCATTCCATTCGATAAACTCTTGTTTTTGAGGTTTCTGAGTAGTTTCTTCAAACTTTCGATTCATATTCGATCTGGTTGTAACTAACTCTAAGTAGGACTGTGAACTGCTACTCTTCTTCGTAAGATATCTATCTACTGCCTGCTATTCTTAACCATTTTTGCTGGAAGTTATCTTTCATATAAGTTCACAGGTCATTCGAGGAGATTGCATACTGCTCATTGGATACTATCTGGAATGCAATTTCTCTCGCTAAGACTATTGATGTTTTTCCCTCGACACTACTTGTCAAATATGCACTTCACAGGAAATCCTTATCTTACGTGCATACATCAAGGGGAGTTCTTCATCAATCCTTAGCACTGGTTTATCATCGAAAACTCAAACTTTTTCAAATTATTTATCGATGCCTGTTTTGTCAACAATCGTCCAAAAAGGGGGAGATTGTAAGAGCAAGTTTTGCCCCCGAAGGTTTTGGACATTGTTAGACAAAGCAGAAGTGGAACTAATATTGTTTTCGAGCATAAACAGATACTTAGGTTCCGAAAGAATGGAGTTTGCATGTAGAAGGTCGAAGGACAACTCACTGCAGTGAATCTGCAGTCATCTACCGAAGCCTTTGAAGGAAGACGACCCCTAAAAATGTTGTCGAAGAAGATGTTTCTCTCGAGCAAAAGCGCAACGAGGAGAAAGCTGAAGCTGATCGAAGACTTAGTCTTTTTGCTAGTTTCTCTTTATTTCTTGAGTCGTAGGAAAAACCGTACTATTAAGAGGGGTTTGCTAGTTGAGATCTTTGTCGAAGTGAATCTGCTCTGCTCAACCAAAACCCACAAAAGCCTACCGAGAGAAATCTCACCGAGTCGAGCGAATAGCTCGAAGGCAAAGTCATTGCACTTCGTGCCTTCGAGAGAGAACTCGTTCGGTGAGTCAGCTTACTTGTTCCTCAAGTAAAGTTGCGTAGTGATTGGAATCCGACCGTTGTGGACACGCGTCAAGCGGTTGCATCGGGTCACTTCAGTCATTTTACCCATCGGGATCGCCAACTATAAATACCCCGCACCCACCCGCCAGTTCGGGTTGGCTGCTCCACTGAAGATTCTAAGACAGAAGTCTGAGAGCATCCCAAGAGAGATTCATCGAGAGAAAACCAAAATCCCAAGTCTGAGTTGAGTTGAGCAATTCACTATGACTTAGGTCGAGATTAGCCGATCTTTTTATCTTGGAGAACTGCAAGTCTCCTAGACGGTTAGGCGTCGCCTGTCAAGCAGTCGAAGAGAAATTGTCACTGCTGAAGGAAGTTTGTAAAGGTCTCGGAGATGTCCTGAATCATCTACCACGAGTGAAAACTGGACAAGCTCGAGGAGTTTGTTGCAGTGGAGAATAGGACGGAGAGAGTTTTGCTCCAGGTGTTCAATCACCAGTCCCTCCAACCAGACGTAGCACTTTGCAGAGTGTGAAATGGTTTACCAAACATCGCTGTGTCAGGCTCGTTTTCCTTCTAGCATTTACTTCAAGTATTTTCTCGTAGCCTGTTTGTCTTCGATGTTTTCCTTCGCTCCAAATCCTTTCGAGCCTTGCATTACTTTCGATACTGTATTTCCTTCGAGATGTCTTTAGTCCTACGATGTTTACATGATTTCCTTCTAAGTTCCTTAGAATTTTTAGAAGTGATCATTCACCCCCTCCCCCTCTGATCATTCTTGAGCTTTCAAAGGATCTTGAGGATTTCTTCTTTGTCTTTTCATCAGAACTGTCATCTTTCCCTTTCTTCTTCTTCTTCTTCAGTCTAGCTTCCTTTTCCCATAGAGGACACTCAGCGATGTAATGCCCAGGTTTCTTGCACTTCTGGCAGACTCTCTTTCTTGTTTCGACAGAGTCATCATCTTTGCTTTTTCTTGAGGAAGATCTTGAGGAATTTCCGAAGCGATTTTTCTTCGTGAATCTTTGGAACTTTCTGGTGAGGAGAGCAAGTTCCCGACTGAGGGTTTCAGGATCATCAGTATCAGCCTCAGACTCTTCATCAGAGGACACTCTTTGTGCTCTAGCTTTTAGTGCGCAGACCTTAGGCGTGGAGCTGTACAAATCTCGTTTTTCGGAGAGCTTCAGTTCATGAGCATTGAGACGCTCGAGAATGTCAGCTGGATCCAGAGTCTTGAAGTTAGGTCTTTCTTGAATCATCAGCGATAAGAACTCAAATGAGTCATCCAGTGACCTCAGTAGTTTCTTCACCACCTCATGATCTATGATATCAGCGGCACCCAGTGCTTGAAGTTCATTGGATATGTCAGTGAGTCTGTCAAAGGTTTGCTGCACGTGGTCGTTGTCCAGCCTCTTGAACCTGTTGAAGAGACTGCGGAGTGTATCAACTCGCGAGTCTCGTTGAGCAGAGACTACTTCATTGACTTTTGACAGTCTTGTCCATATCTTCTTTGCAGTATCCAGACCACTGATACGGTTGAACCGAGCCTTGTTGAGATGACCACCAATGATGCTTCGAGCTTTTGCATCAGGTAGCCAGTTCTTCTTGACAACTTTAGGAGCAGTCATCAGATTTGCTTCAGGAATGCCTTGATCAACAATATCCCACAGATCCTTGTCAATGGCTTCAAGATGCATCCTCATCTTGTTCTTCCAGTATGGATAGTCTGTCCCGTCAAAGATGGGGCAGTTTGAGGCAACGCTCATTGTACCTGAGGTCAACATAACTAAAACTCCAGGTGGTTTAACCGAATCACACAGAACAGGGGAGTACCTTGCTCTGATACCAATTGAAAATGCAATATATCGACCAGAGGGGGGGTGAATGGGAGATATTTGAATATCTAGAGGAATTTCTAGTTCCTCAGGACTGAGGCAATACGAAATTGAGGGAGTTGAAACCTGAGGAAGAACACATGAAGTACAGTAGCAATAACGTGAATGGAAAAAATACCTATTGCACAGCTACGGTAATATTGAGGCACGAACTGAGGAACCAGTGCAAAGTGAACTCAGAAAGTAAAGCATCAGGATAAGTCATCAATGCATAAACATAGAAACTGAGGTTGAAGAAATAGCACCGGGGCATTGAAGACAAAGACTTGATGAACCACTTCAAGTTGCTGTGACAACTCTACGCCTGGTTGGAGAGGCTGAGATTGAACTCAGAAGACATAGTCTTCACCTTATTCTCCTTGAACTAGAGTCCTTAGACTCCGTCCAATAACTCAGGTGAGTCTTCAAGGTAGACTCCCGAAACCTTCACAGACTTAGTCACTCCAGGAAGTCACAATTGCATCTTGACTTCCTCAGACTGAAGACTTCTACACCGGCTGAAAGATCACAGTCTTCAAGAGTAAAAAGCTTCGGATCACTTGAACCGACTTCCTCAGAAATGCTCAACTACTCAGGCTGGTGGTTTTCCTCACTTAGGTTCTTCAGTGTCCTCAGAGGTGGATTGCTCTCAAATGACAAGTGTCAGTTTTTCTCTCGGAGCAGCCAACCCACAAATGGGGCTGGGGGTGGCTATTTATAGCCCCGGAGCAACCCTAGGTGAAAGAACATAAATGCCCATGCACGCAATTACTCTCGTGCCCTCAGATATGACCGTTGCTAGAAAAGTTCTAGCCTCTTACCACGCAACACGTGGCACGGTCAAACAATTCTCTCTCTTCACAATCTTCAGAAGAATCGCATTGGCGATCTTCCGACTCCTCAACTGAAGATAGTTACCTCAGTGTCCTGAAGAACAACGTCTCAGACACCCGAGGACCGAACTTCTACTGCAGGAGATTTCCTCAGGTTTTTTTCCAGGATTTCTAATTGAGCACTTCCTCAGAAATACAGAATTCATTTTCCTCAACCCCTCCAACAGTGCGGTGTTTTCCTACGACTCAAGAAGTATAAAAAGTCTTAGCGAAGACAAAGCTTCAACTTCATCTTCAGCGCGAACGTCCTCGGGATTGTCCTCAGCTTCAGCTTCAACCGAATGCTTCAGGATCCTGATTCCTCAGGATTTCTCACAACTTCATTCTTTAGGAAACACACCGATTTCTCCAATGTTCCTCAAAATTTTGGGGGTCGACAACGGTGGTTAAACACCTCATCAGGGACTGTTCTCCTGTGTATAATCACAAACACATCAGTCCCTTAACCGTTTTGTTATCAAACTCCAAAACCTCAAGGGGAGAGCACTTGATGCACTTACAAACTCCCCTTGTTTGGAGTCTGCACCTGAACTGGAGTTCACCACCATAAGTCAGGCCGTCGCTCTGCTGGAGTCGGGATCCGAATCCGTCTTTCTTCCGCTGCTCGCCGGGTTCGGGGCCTAGGAGGAACATCGATTGTACCGTACATGTATAATCTCTTCGAGGCACTACACCTGTGGTCCTACTTCATCGCTGGAGGTCAACCGGGAGTCATCCTCGCCGGTGGTCTACTACACGATAGGGAGGTCGTAGTTCCGAGTCTACGTCAGCCACGTTCGCCAGAACGTTTCCCTTTTTCGGTCTTCAAAGGTATGAACACCGATTCCCTCCGTTACTTTACATCTCCATAGCATAGATCTTGGGTTCGGGTACCGTAGGTATGATTTTTTGTTTTCTGCCCCGTATCCCAACAACTCTGCCATCGGCGTGGTGCTTTTGTGAAACGGGGGGGGGGGGGTGTAGTGGCCGACGGCGGCGAGGATCGAAGGGGCGCGATGTGCGTGCAGGAGGAGGAAGACGATGGTTAATTTGGAGGCGAATGATGCATGGGAGGGCTGAGGGACTGGGTTATCATAGAGGGGATGGATGAATCAGTGGTTTTCCCCACTACGCATTCCTCCTTCTCAATTGCATGCAGTTTCTTTTTGGGCGTCAACTGCATGTAGTCAAGTCTCCTTGGTAATGGCGCAATTCCCGAAGACGTGCGTGTAGTTCCATTGGTGCCTACAGAGAGGAACCTCCGCTTCGTAAGGCGCGCCCAGACCTTAAACCATGTCGTCCATGGCTTATATTTTCACGCACGGTTGTTCTCACAAACCCGTGTGGGATAGTCTCCCAATTACGGACGCCCGGAACAACCTTACCTAGTGCGATCTCTATCACCACACCTACCCCGAGTGTTTGGAACTTAAGAGAGGTGGCTAAAAATTTCGGGGATGAGAAGTTACATGGATAGTTTCCCCTGTATGGCACACGTTTATCGAAAGGAACTGTGTGCAATGTATGTTTCCCCCGCTCAAGTTTTCAGTTTCCAAGCAAAATTTTAGTATCCGCACCTTATATGTGTGTATTTCAGCCTTCTTCTCGCCCACCCCATCCCCCAACCCACCCATATCCCCCTTCCCCTCCCCCTCCGCCGCCGCCACCATCTACCCTGCCCTTCCGCGTTCCTCTCGTTCTTACCAGGTAAACCACCGAGCTGCATCCCTTCCTCGTACCATCTGCGTACATGGATCCGACAAAACATCCTCTTTTATCCATATCCCCACACCCTACCCCACAGCATCGCCGCCTAAGCATATCCACATATCACCGTGAGCTCGAGGAGGTAGATTTGGCCGCTAATGACCCTCAATGTAGAGGGATCTATTGCAGTGTTTTCGATAAGTAAGAGTGTCGAACCCAACGAGGAGCAGAAGCTAGTAGCAAGTGACTTTGGTAAGGAGATAACTGGAAGCACTGAAAGATAACTTTTTAGGGGTTTTCTTGGTATAAGCGACAGGAAAGTAAAGACGAGCAAAGTAAAAGATACTGGATAGTAAAGAGTAGCCCAATCCTTTCTTAGCAAAGGAGAGTCTTAGCAACTGAACTTATAAAAGCTAAAGTGTTCTTGAGGACACACGGGAGAGGTAGTCATGTGCTTTCGCCATATTCCGTATCGGTACTATGTGTTGTGTTGATAAGTGTTTGGTGGGTGGATCTATGCTAGTGCATCCTCTAGACTAAGATGAATGCACTCTTATGATTAAACACCTTGCAAGCATCCGCAAATACAAGGTAGTAATTAAGGAAAAAGCCTAACCATAGCAATACGATCGGTGATCCATTTTTCCCTTGTGCAAAAGCGTGCAAACTGGGGTTTAGTTTTCTGTCACTCCGGCAACCCACCGTAAGCATTCTTTATACACAATGCATTCCCCTAGGTCCTTGATAAGGCGAAGTGTTGAGTGTTCGACTCACACAACACCACTAGGAAAATAACAACACAAATTAAATATCAACCAACACATATTACTTCAACATCGTATGACTACTAGCAACTAGACTTCTCCCATGTCCTCAAGAACTAAAGTAACTACTCACAAGACATAAAAGAGATCATGATCAATGGGGATAAATAGATGATAAACAATCTGAACACAATAATATTTCTCCAACAAAACTCAATAGCATTCACCACAAAGTAGTAATCAACACCGATAGAGTAGAGAGGATAGATAGTACAGATTACAACACGAGTTATAATTGTGAGACAAGATTGGATAAAGATGGAGATGGTGCTGATGATGGGGATGATGTTGATGATGATCTCGATGATGCCCGTGACGATGGTGATGACGATGGCGACGATCTCCCCGGCGGAATCTACCCGCCAGAGATGGCTTTTCTTCTCTGTAGGTTTCCGCCACGGAGCGGCGCCGGAACTCCGGAAACTCTCTCTCTTTTAGGGTTTTTGGATCACGAGGAGTAAATAAGCCAGAGGGGGGAGCTGGGAGTGGCCCCGGGGGTCCAGGCGCCCTCCCGGCGCGGCCAGGGGTGGGGTCGCGCCATGTGGCTGCCTGGGCACCCTGTGGCCCCCCTCTGGTTGCTCTTTTGCGTGTCTTCGTGATCCTTCTGGAAAATAGCCTCCGTCAATTTTCAGGTAATTTGGAGGTGTTCTTCTTCAGCAACTCAGCGTCCACTTTTTACCGCTGAATCCTGCGTCTGCTGCTTCGGCACTGGAAAGTTGCAAACTGTGTAAAACAAGCCAAAACAACATAAGAATAGCATCATATCATGAAATATATCAATGAATAAGAAAGAATTACTATATAAAATAGTGATGCATTTTGGACGTATCAACTCCCCCAAGCTTAGACCTCGCTTGTCCCCAAGCGAATACTGAGCTCGGTAAACCTGTCCACAAGTTTTAGAGAGTGAAGTGTCGATAAATAGAATACGGACAAGAAGCATCAAGGTTCCTTCATCATACTCAAGCATCCTCAACAGCAACCTCAACTTATAAGGCCCTCATGAGAAAGTAATGACAATTATAATAAAAAGTAGGGCTGAGGAAACTCATCAAATTATGGCAAACATAATCTTGGTCAAAGGACAACTAAAAACAATTTGAAGCTTTTGAAAGAACATGTTAATAGTCATGAAGTGCAAATGCTAACACGAAGGAAGATGCTCGCTAGGCAAAAGCTTTCGCAAACAACTTTTTTATCAAAATATAATGTCAACATGGATATAGCATGGCAAAAGTTAATGCAGCTCTATATGGATGAATCCTCATCAACATCAAATGTCTGTTCTCTTAGGGAAAAGAAGGAAGTGGGGAAAACTGACTCAACATGAAGGTGGAAGAAAGGCCTTGTTCAAGGCAAGCAGGGAAAACTCATGTGCTGTCCTTAATTCAAACAGAATAAAAATAGACTTTGGGGTGGTGCATAGTTTGTCAACGAATGCTAATAGATAGCTTAATTACTTCTCAAGATGGACAAGTTTCAAGGAACGACTCCCAAGTGAGGACGATCACATCCTCTTAATCTCCTTTGTTTATCACTGCCAAAGTTTCTGATTTCTAATAGACCAAGCGTGAAAGAGGGGTTGCTTGTTTTATATTATCTTTCGAGCTGGGCGCACCCATGCTAGTTCCTCCTCGTATTATGGGTTTACAGATTAGACATGCAATAAAACTTGTCCAACTTAAGAAGATCATGAATTACCTACTACTTCCTCATGGGCTAAACAAGAGGCACAAAACAGAAGATTTTGAACATTTAAGGATAACAAATAAATTCTATACTTATAGGAGTGGTAGGGGAATACCACGAATAGGAAGGTATGGTGTACTCACATGGAAGGTAATGGTTTCAGGGTATGGATGCACAAGCAGAAATCTACTTGGCAAAGAGTTTGGCTAGCAAAGGCTTTGAGAGAACAGACAGTTGATGCTAATTTAGATGCAAAACATACAAGGAATAAACATTAAGGTAAGCATAACACATCAAGTTGTCTTCCTTGTCAACATAAAACTTCAAGTATAATAACATAAAGGTTTTGGCTAAGTCACTACTTGAGAAAATATGCATGTTGTCAAGACCAAAGCTATGTTTGCCAAAATTAAATAAAGTTTTCAAAGCCATAACTGATATAAGGTCAATACTCTCCATAAGAATTGTCATATGATGCCGATTGCGTGAAGAGAATACCGAGTGCAGCGAAGGAACCTATAGACTTCTCAGTAATATTCCAATATAGACGACTCCACCCTCACAGATACAATCTCTCCACAGACGGAGTGATAGACCTCAATGAAAACACATATACCATATAATAACTCCCTAGACATGATACGACTCTACTCGACTCTAAAAGACTAAGATAAAGATAAAGATACCGGGCACTCCCCCAAGCTTGGAACAAGCTGAGGGGATGCCATTACCCGAGGAGATTTACTCCTCATTCTTGTTCTTCTCAGTCAGGTACTCCTTGGCGAAGCGCTTCCATGGTAGCTCCTCTCCAATCTCAAAGTACATTCCCGTCTCCAGGATCCTGCACTCAGCAACTAGACCCATGCGCAGAAACTTTAGTTCATACTCACAGTTCTGGTTGTGCAGATCATAGATTTGTGCTTGGAGCTGATAAACTTTTTCTTCTAGTGCGGACAAACTTGACCACATCTCCTTCATCTCTTTCCTATGGGAAGCCTCGATCTCGTTCCTGATGTCAAAGTTGGCTTCAACACCACGCTCCACCATCTTCTTGAACTTGAAGAATTCATGTTCCATCTCCTTCAGCCGCTCCTCGGTGCTCCCCTCCACGAGTGGTCCCTTCAGATCTTCCTTGTGGAGAACACCTTCCTCCACACGAAGGACCTGGGGGTGCTTGTTCACCTCAGCGAGGTAAGGGTTGATGACGTTGACGACGAACTTGTCCTTGGGGGAACTTGGGGAAGCCATGGCACCTAGGTTTAGCTAAAGGATTTCCTGGCAGAAACAGATCGAAAAGAAAACACACGAAATCGCGAGATACGTTGCCGGAACGATCCGGGTGAATATATAGCAAAAGTTTCTGCAACAAAAGGAAGGTAACAAGCCAAAGTGGGGTCAGAGACGGACTCCTGGGTGCCCCGGCGGCCTCCCAGCGCGGCCAGGAGGTAAGGCGCGCCAGGGGGGCGCCTGGGCCCCCTGGAGCTCCTCTCCGGCTCCGCTTAGGCCTCGAATTTTCCTAATTTTTCAAAAACTCATAATATGGAACTTTTAAGGCGGTTCGCGATGTTTCCTTACCGTAATACATACCTTTTCTTATTCTGCTTCTGTCGGTGTCTGAAACAGGGCTGCAACATGTTCTTCATGAGTTGTTGTGCGTATTATATTTGCATCAACATTGACGGGATCTCCCGCCATGTAATGCTTGAGTCTTTGCCCATTCACAACTTTAGGTTTGGTGCCTTCAAAATTGTTAATCTTAATTGCACCAGACCGGTAGACTTCTTCGATATGAAATGGCCCTTCCCACCTGGAAAGTAGTTTACCTGGAGAAAACCTGAAACGTGATCTAAACAATAAAACTTTATCACCAACATTAAATTCACGTTTCAGAATTCTCCTGTCATGCCACTTCTTTACCTTTTCCTTGAACATTTTAGCGCTCTCGTAAGCCTTACTTCTCCACTCATCTAGAGAAGTCAAGTTCATGAGACGCTTTTCACCAGCTAACTTTTGGTCAGCATTAAGCTCTCTAACATCCCAGAAAGCTTTGTGTTCTAACTCTAATGGCAAATGGCAAGCCTTGCCATAGACCATTTTGTAGGGAGACATGCCCATGGGGTTTTATAAGCAGTTCTATGCGCCCACAAAGCATCTCCTAACTTATTTGACCAGTCCTTCCTATTTCTGTTAACTGTCTTTTGCAAGATCAACTTGATCTCTCTATTGGTGAGCTCAACTTGCCCACTAGTTTGAGGATGGTACGGTGACGCAATTCTATGATTGACATCATACTTGGCTAAAGATTTTCTAAAAGCTCCATGCGTGAAGTGTGATCCTCCATCAGTCATGAGATACCTAGGTACACCAAACCTAGGGAAAATCACATCTTTGAGCATTTTCAAAGATGTTTTGTGATCAGCACTCTCAGTGGGGATTGCTTCGACCCACTTGGTCACATAATCAACAACAACTAATATTTGAGTGTACTTGTGCGAAGAAGGAAAAGGACCCATAAAATCAAAACCCCAGCAATCAAAAGGCTCAATCACTAGTGAGTAATTCATAGGCATCTCATTCCTCCTACTAATATTACCAACCCTCTGACATTTATCACAGGCTAAAACATAATTTCTAGCATCTTTAAAGAGAGTAGGCCAATAAAAACCTGATTGGAGAACCTTATGTGCGGTCCTCTCACCGGCGTGATGTCCTCCGTAGGGACTATCGTGACATGGCTTGAGAATGTCCTTCTGCTCGTGTTCCGGTACGCATCTTCTCACGATCCCATCTGGACCTTGTTTGAAAAGATGAGGGTCATCCCAAAAGTAATGCCTCAAATCATGGAAGAACTTCTTCCTTTGCAGAAATGTTAAACCTGGAGGCAAATACTTTGCAACGATAAAATTAGCATAATCTGCAAACCACGGATTGGAAAGAGATTGTACTTTAACAACGGCAAGTTGTTCGTCTGGAAAACTGTCGTTGACTGGGATGGGATCATGCGGTATATCTTCCATCCTTGAAAGATTGTCCGCTACAGGGTTGTCTGCTCCTTTTCTATCAACAATCTGCAAATCAAATTCTTGAAGAAGGAGTACCCATCTGATGAGCCTTGGTTTGGCATCCTTCTTCGTCATAAGATACTTAATGGCAGCATGTTCAGTATGAATAATAACTTTAGAATCAACAATATACTGTCTAAACTTATCACAAGCAAACACTACTGCTAAGAATTCCTTCTCACTAGTAGCATAATTCTTTTGAGCACTATCAAGGGTCTTACTGGCATAATAAATAACATTCAACTTTTTGTCAACCCTTTGTCCTAAAACAGCTCCAACAGCAAAATCACTAGCATCACACATAATTTCAAAGGGAAAATTCCAGTCAGGCGGTTGTACTATAGGAGCGGTTATTAAAGCTTTCTTAAGAACTTCGAAAGCCTCCTTACAATCTTCATCAAATACAAAAGGAACATCCTTCTGGAGAAGATTAGTGAGGGGTCTCGAGGTCTTAGAAAAGTCTTTAATAAATATTCTATAGAAAATAGCATGACCGAGAAAACTACGAATACCTTTTATGTCCCTTGGATAGGGCATCCTTTCGATAGCTTCAATCTTCGCCTTGTCCACTTCAATTCCCCTTTCGGAAATCTTGTGGCCAAGCACAATCCCTTCGTTAACCATGAAGTGGCACTTTTCCCAATTTAGAACTAAATTTGTATCCTCGCATCTCTGCAAAACTTTATTAAGATTGTGGAGACAGTGGTCAAAGGAAGTTCCATAGACGGAGAAATCGTCCATGAAGACTTCCACAATCTCCTCACAGAAACCATGAAATATTGCAGACATACATCTCTGAAAAGTAGCAGGTGCATTGCATAAACCAAAAGGCATACGCCTATAAGCATAAGTACCATAAGGACAAGTGAAAGTGGTCTTCTCTTGATCGGCGGTGTTAACATGAATTTGAGAGAAGCCAGAGTACCCGTAAAGATAGCAGAAGTGGGTGTTTTTGGACAGCCTCTCAAGCATCTGATCAATAAAGGGCAGCGGGTAGTGGTCCTTCCTGGTTGCCTTGTTCAACTTCCTGTAATCAATACACATTCTATATCCAATAATAATTCTCTGAGGTATTAGTTCATTCTTATCATTAAGGACTACAGTTGTCCCTCCTTTCTTAGGAACACAATGAACTGGACTTACCCACTTACTATCGGCTATAGGATAGATAATACCTGCTGCTAGAAGCTTGAGGATTTCGGTCCTCACAACATCCATCATCTTTGGGTTCAACCGTCTTTGATGGTCAACAAAAGGTTTAGCATCGGGCTCGAGGTTGATAGTATGTTGACAGATAGATGGACTAATTCCCTTAAGGTCATCAAGGGTATAGCCAATTGCACCTCGGAGTTTACGGAGTGTCTCCAATAATCTCTCTTCTTCATATCCTGAAAGGTTAGAATTGATAATAACAGGATATACTTTCTTTTCATCTAAATAAGCATACTTGAGCGTATCAGGGAGAGGTTTGAGATCAAACATCGGGTCTTCTTTTGTTTTGGATAAAATTCCTAAAGGTTCAACCGGGAGGTTGTGCTTCAGGATAGCAGGTTGTCTCAAGAAGATTTCATCAATTTCATTTCTTTCCTGCATACGAGTATCATTCTCGTGGTCCTCCATGTATTGCTGTAAAGGATCATTAGGGGGAATAGCAATAGGAGCAATACTTTCAATAATTTTATCATCACTAGGTAATTCGGTACCACGAGGCTTCTTGGAAATCTTAGAAAAGTTAAATTCATATGGCTCACCATTGAATTCAACAGAAACTTTACCTTTCTTATAATCTATAATAGCTCCACAAGTTCTGAGAAAAGGTCTACCAAAAATAATAGGACAAAAACTATCTTGCACTGAACCAAGTACGAGAAATTCTGTAGGGTACTTTACCTTTCCGCATAGGACTTCAACATCTCTCACAATCCCAATAGGAGAGATAGTAGCTTTGTTTGCAAGATGAATAGTAACATCAATCTCTTCGAGTTCACAAGGTGAAATCTCAGTCATGATCTCTTGATAAAGAGAATAAGTAATCGCGCTAGCGCTCGATCCCAGATCGCACATCCCGTAATAATTGTGATCTCCTATTTTAACAGATACAACTGGTGTACCTGAAATTGGGCATCTATTCTTGGCTGTGACAATGTTAGTTGAAACAGCACAAAAATTTATAATAGAATCTGAAACATCATTAGTAACTAAATCTTTAACCATAGCAACTTGAGGATCGACTCTGATCTGGTCCTCAGGTTCGCCTGTTCTTCTCTCACTTTTATTTATGATGCCTGTCACAAAAGAGTGCTCCCTTACTCTTGAAGGAAAATGGGGCTGTTCATATATAACTGCAGGCAAAACAGGATCAGCAACGTGAATATCAATAGGCACTTCTTTGAAAGGCTTATGGTAGTGATCCTTCTTCATCTTAGAATAATCAATATGAGAGGCAAAGTTCTTACAAAAATCAATCATTAGATGGGAATCCAGACCAATCTTAGAGCAAAAGGTATTAAAATAATTAGTTTTCACATAGCTCTCAATATAATCATGCTCATAATTTGTAGCAGGTTCAATACCTTTATCCATTTCCCAATCTTCAGTATTCTTCTGGATCCTTTCGATGAGATCCCATCTTTCTTCAACGCTCTTTGTTTGAAATACCCCGCTAGAGGAGGTATCCAGCCTTTCCTTATCCTGACGAGAAAGCATGGCATAAAAATTTGTAAGTATAATATCTTTGGGGAGCTTATGGATAGGACATTTGAACATTAGGGATTTAAGTCTCCCCCAAGCTTGAGCGATGCTCTCTCCGCCGCGAGACCTAAAGTTATAGATGTAATTCCTGTCTCGATAAACTTCATGAAGAGGGTAAAACTTTGTATAAAAGAGAGACATAAGCTCTTCCCAATTAAGAGAATGTGAGTTATCGAGGAGCTTATACCAATCTGAAGCTTTGTCTATAAGCGATACGGAGAATAATTTCTTCATAACGAACTCCAGTGACACACCTGCAAGCTTGAATAATGAACATAGTTGTGATAAATATAGCAAGTGTTCACCTGGATATCTGTCTCCTGCATAGCGATTAGCTAGGACATAATCGATAATACTAGATGGTATCTTATAAGGCACAATTTCAGCAGGGTCAGGAGTAACCACCTTATTTGTGGGGCGGCTCCCCAAGAACAACGATCCAAGAGTAGGGGTGTTCATAACGACAAAAATAGCAACGGCAAACTAAAAACAAAAATATAAAAACTTCCTTACCGGCTTCACTTACTAATAGCGCTACACTTCCCGGCAACGGCGCCAGAAAACGTAGCTTGATGACCCTCAACGTAGAGGGATCTATTGAAGTGTTTTCGATAAGTAAGAGTGTCGAACCCAACGAGGAGCAGAAGGTAGTAGCAAGTGACTTTGGTAAGGAGATAACTGCAAGCACTGAAAGATAACTTTTTAGGGGTTTTCTTGGTATAAGCGACAAGAAAGTAAAGATGAGCAAAGTAAAAGATACTGGATAGTAAAGAGTAGCACAATCCTTTCTTAGCAAAGGAGAGGCTTAGCAACTGAACTTATAAAAGCTAATGTGTTCTTGAGGACACACGGGAGAGGTAGTCATGTGCTTTCGCCATATTCCGTATCGGTACTATGTGCTGTGTTGATAAGTGTTTGGTGGGTGGATCTATGCTAGTGCATCCTCTAGACTAAGATAAATGCACTCTTATGATTAAACACCTTGCAAGCATCCGCAAATACAAGGTAGTAATTAAGGAAAAAGCCTAACCATAGCAATACGATCGGTGATCCATTTTTCCCTTGTGCAAAAGCGTGCAAACTGGGGTTTAGGTTTCTGTCACTCCGGCAACCCACCGTAAGCATTCTTTATACACAATGCATTCCCCTAGGTCCTTGATAAGGCGAAGTGTTGAGTGTTCGACTCACACAACACCACTAGGAAAATAACAACACAAATTAAATATCAACCAACACATATTACTTCAACATCGTATGACTACTAGCAACTAGACTTCTCCCATGTCCTCAAGAACTAAAGTAACTACTCACAAGACATAAAAGAGATCATGATCAGTGGGGATAAATAGATGATAAACAATCTGAACACAATAATATTTCTCCAACAAAACTCAATAGCATTCACCACAAAGTAGTAATCAACACCGATAGAGTAGAGAGGATAGATAGTACGGATTACAACACGAGTTTCAATTGTGAGACAAGATTGGATAAAGATGGAGATGGTGCTGATGATGGGGATGATGTTGATGATGATCTCGATGATGCCCGTGACGATGGTGATGACGATGGCGACGATCTCCCCTTCCGGGAGGTGATCTCCCCGGCAGAATCTGCCCGCCAGAGATGGCTTTTCTTCTCTGTAGGTTTCCGCCACGGAGCGGCGGCGGAACTCCGGAAACTCTCCCTCTTTTAGGGTTTTTGGATCACGAGGAGTAAATAAGCTAGAGGGGGAGCCGGGAGTGGCCCCAGGGGTCCAGGCGCCCTCCAGGCGCGACCAGGGGTGGGGCCGCGCCAGGTGGCCGCCTTGGCACCCTGTGGCCCCCTCTGGTTGCTCTTTTGCGTGTCTTCGTGATCCTTCTAGAAAACAGCCTCCGTCGATTTTCAGGTAATTTGGAGGTGTTCTTCTTCAGCAACTCAGCGTCCACTTTTTACCGCTGAATCCTGCGTCTGCTGCTTCGGCACTGGAAAGTTGCAAACTGTGTAAAACAAGCCAAAACAACATAAGAATACCATCATATCATGAAATATATCAATGAATAAGAAAGAATTACTATATAAAATAGTGATGCATTTTGGACGTATCAACTCCCCCAATCTTAGACCTCGCTTGTCCCCAAGCGAATACTGAGCTCGGTAAACCTGTCCACAAGTTTTAGAGAGTGAAGTGTCGATAAATAGAATACGGACAAGAAGCACCAAGGTTCCTTCATCATACTCAAGCATCCTCAACAGCAACCTCAACTTATAAGGCCCTCATGAGAAAGTAATGACAATTATAATCAAAAGTAGGGCTGAGGAAACTCATCAAATTATGGCAAACATAATCTTGTTCAAAGGACAACTAAAAACAATTTGAAGCTTTTGAAAGAACATGTTAATAGTCATGAAGTGCAAATGCTAACACGAAGGAAGATGCTCGCTAGGCAAAAGCTTCCGCAAACAACTTTTTTATCAAAATATAATGTCAACATGGATATAGCATCGCAAAACTTAATGCAGCTCTATATGGATGAATCCTCATCAACATCAAATGTCTGTTCTCTTAGGGAAAAGAAGGAAGTGGGGAAAACTGATTCAACATGAAGGTGGAAGAAAGGCCTTGTTCAAGGCAAGCAGGGAAAACTCATGTGCTATCCTTAATTCAAACAGAATAAAAATAGACTTTGGGGTGGTGCATAGTTTGTCAACGAATGCTAATAGATAGCTCAATTACTTCTCAAGATGGACAAGTTTCAAGGAACGACTCCCAACTGAGGACGATCACAACCTCTTAATCTCCTTTGTTTATCACTGCCAAAGTTTCTGATTTCTCATAGACCAAGCGTGAAAGAGGGTTTGCTTCTTTTATATTATCTTTCGAGCTGGGCGCACCCATGCTAGTTCCTCCTCGTATTATGGGTTTGCAGATTAGACATGCAATAAAACTTGTCCAACTTAAGAAGATCTTGAATTACCTACTACTTCCTCATGGGCTAAAAAAGAGGCAAAAAACAGAAGATTTTGAACATTTAAGGATAACAAATAAATTCTATACTTATAGGAGTGGTAGGGGAATACCACGAATAGGAAGGTATGGTGTACTCACATGGAAAGTAATGGTTTCAGGGTATGGATGCACAAGCAGAAATCTACTTGGCAAAGAGTTTGGCTAGCAAAGGCTTTGAGAGAACAGACAGTTGATGCTAATTTAGATGCAAAACATACAAGGAATAAACATTAAGGTAAGCATAACACATCAAGTTGTCTTCCTTGTCAACATAACACTTCAAGTATAATAACATAAAGGTTTTGGCTAAGTCGCTACTTGAGAAAATATGCATGTTGTCAAGACCAAAGCTATGTTCGCCAAAATTAAATAAAGTTTTCAAAGCCATACCTGATATAAGGTCAATACTCTCCATAAGAATCGTCATATGATGCTGATTGCGTGAAGATAATACCGAGTGCAGCGAAGGAACCAATAGAATTCTCAGTAATATTCCAATATAGATGACTCCACACTCACGGATACAATCTCTCCACAGACGGAGTGATAGACCTCAATGCAAACACCTATTTCATATAATAACTCCCTAGACATGATACGACTCTACTTGACTCTAAAAGACTAAGATAAAGATAAAGATACCGGGCACTCCCCCAAGCTTGGAACAAGCTGAGGGGATTCCATTACCCGAGGAGATTTACTCCTCATTCTTGTTCTTCTCAGTCAGGTACTCCTTGGCGAAGCGCTTCCATGGTAGCTCCTCTCCAGTATCAAAGGACATTCCCGTCTCCAGGATCCTGCAGTCAGCACCTAGACCCTTGCGAAGAAACTTTAGTTCATACTCACAGTTTTGGTTGTGCAGATCATAGATTTGTGCTTGGAGCTGATAAACCTTTTCTTCTAGTGCGGACAAACTTGACCACATCTCCTTCATCTCTTTCCTATGGGAAGCCTCGATCTCGTTCCTGATGTCGAAGTTGGGTTCAACACCACGCTCCACCATCTTCTTGAACTTGAAGACTTCATGTTCCATCTCCTTCAGCCGCTCCTCGGTGCTACCCTCCACGACTGGTCCCTTCAGATCTTCCTTGTGGAGAACACCGTCCTACACACGAACGACCTAGGGGTGCTTGTTCACCTCAGCGAGGTAAGGGTTGATGACGTTGACGACGAACTTGTCCTTGGGGGAACTTGGGGAAGCCATGGCACCTAGGTTTAGCTAAAGGATTTCCTGGCAGAAACAGATCGAAAAGAAAACACACGAAATCGCGAGATATGTTGCCGGAACGATCCGGGTGAATATATAGCAAAAATTTCTGCAACCAAAGGAAGGTAACGAGCCAAAGTGGGGTTGGAGACGGACTCTTGGGTTCCCAGGCGGCCTCCCGGCGCGGCCAGGAGGTAGGGCGCGCTAGGGGGGCGCCTGGGCCCCCTGGAGCTCCTCTCCGGCTCCGCTTAGGCCTCAAATTTTCCTAATTTTGCAAAAACTCATAATATGGAACTTTTAAGGCGGTTCGCGATGTTTCCTTACCGTAATACATACCTTTTCTTATTCTGCTTCTGTCGTTGTCTGAAACAGGGCTGCAACATGTTCTTCATGAGTTGTTGTGCGTATTATATTTGCATCAACATTGACGGGATCTCCCGCCATGTAATGCTTGAGTCTTTGCCCATTCACAACTTGAGGTTTGGTGCCTTCAAAATTGTTAAACTTAATTGCACCAGACCGGTAGACTTCTTCGATATGAAATGGCCCTTCCCACCTGGAAAGTAGTTTACCTGGAGAAAACCTGAAACGAGATCTAAACAATAAAACTTTATCACCAACATTAAATTCACGTTTCAGAATTCTCCTGTCATGCCCCTTCTTTACCTTTTCCTTGAACATTTTAGCGCTCTCGTAAGCTTCACTTCTCCACTCATCTAGAGAAGTCAAGTTCATGAGACGCTTTTCACCAGCTAACTTTGGGTCAGCATTAAGCTCTCTAACATCCCAGAAAGCTTTGTGTTCTAACTCTAATGGCAAATGGCAAGCCTTGCCATAGACCATTTTGTAGGGAGACATGCCCATGGGGTTTTATAAGCAGTTCTATACGCCCACAAAGCATCTCCTAAATTATTTGACCAGTCCTTCCTATTTCTGTTAACTGTCTTTTGCAAGATCAACTTGATCTCTCTATTGGTGAGCTCAACTTGCCCACTAGTTTGAGGATGGTACGGTGACGCAATTCTATGATTGACATAAAACTTGGCTAAAGCTTTTCTAAAAGCTCCATGCGTGAAGGGTGATCCTCCATCAGCCATGAGATACCTAGGTACACCAAACCTAGGGAAAATCACATCTTTGAGCATTTTCAAAGATGTTTTGTGATCAACACTCTCAGTGGGGATTGCTTCGACCCACTTGGTCACATAATCAACAGCAACTAATATGTGAGTGTACTTGTGCGAAGAAGGAAAAGGACCCATAAAATCAAAACTCCAGCAATCAAAAGGCTCAGTCACTAGTGAGTAATTCATAGGCATCTCATTCCTCCTACTAATATTACCAACTCTCTGACATTTATCACAGGCTAAAACATAATTTCTAGCATCTTTAAAGAGAGTAGGCCAATAAAAACCTGATTGGAGAACCTTATGTGCGGTCCTCTCACCGGCGTGATGTCCTCCGTAGGGACTATCATGAAATTTCTTGAGAATGTCCTTCTGCTCGTGTTCCGGTACGCGTGATACATGTGATGCATGTATCCTTGCGAGCCCCTTTTGCTGTTTATGAATTCCTCTTGGACAACCGGTGGCTCGGCATCACAAACCACCAAGTCAGATCTGCTTGACAACCACAACCACGAGAAGGGCACCGATACGTCCCAAACGTATCTATAATTTCTGCTTGTTCCATGCTCTTTTAGGTGACTTTGCAATGTGTTTTTATACACTTTCATACGTTTTTACACATATTTGGACTAACCTACTAACTCAGTGCACCCAATGCCGGTTTCTATGTGCTGATGTCTGTAAGTTGCAGGGTTTTACCCATATTTACATAGCTCCACAAGTTCCACAAAAATCAGATAAAAAATCAACGAAGAAGAAGCTTTCAGAAACACCGAAGATGGGCTAGAGGGGGGCCACCCCTCCCAAGAAGCCAGAGGGCGTGAGCCCACCCTTGGTCGCGCCACCAAGGCGCCTGGGAGGTGGGGACACCCCTTGGTGGCCCCCTTCGGCCTATATTAGCTCCTCACTCCGGAAACCCTCAGGGAGACCCACGCATCGTGATTTTCCACTCTGTTCCGCCGCCGCCGCGCTTCCAAGATCGGGAGCACTAGAAGACGTCTTCCGGACACCCTGCCGGAGGGTGGATTGACCTCCCGGAGCTTCTCCACCAACATGGATGCTTCCCGGATGTGCCGTGAGTAGTTCCCCTTGGACCATGGGTCCATGACCAGTAGCTATGTGATGTCTTCTCCCCAATCTTGTGCTTCAATTCTTAGCCCTTGTGAGCTGCCCTACATGATCAAGGGATCTATGTAATTCTTTCTGCTGTTTCTATGCAGAGTTTGCTAGGATCCGATGGATTATGAGATTATGTTCAGATTGTGATGAGTTATATTTTTGGTTCTCCTTTTATATTTTGTTCTTGAGTAATTCTTGCATGTTCTCTGTTGCTTTTTATTGCTTTGGCCAAGTATTAGATAGTAACTCCAAGAGGGGCGTTTATGCTTGATTGTGGGTTCATGTCCCCCGATGTCTATCTTGAGTGACAGAAACATGAGACTAGGGGATGTGATGTTGCTACCAGGGAGAAAACAACGGTGCTTGTAACCGTGGTTGCAAGGATTGTTTACCTTACGGAAAGTTTGTTAATGCAGTTGTTTGTTGCTTTGGGTTTACACTTTGGGTGGGGCTCGCAACTTAATACCAGCGAGATGTTCTGGATAGATATTTCAAGGTGGATGATTAGTGAGTAGATACAGTAGGATTTTGTTCTACTTGTCTTGGTGTCTACCCATACGTTTGAGCCTCTAACTTTCTTGCAGCATAAGTAGCATTGCGGTGCGTTTATAATTCTGTCAATTGCCCAGCTATAATTTGTTTACCCAGCTTAGCTATTTTACCGTCTTTTGGGAGAAAGACATCACTAGTGAACATCATGGGACCCCGGTCCATATTTCCACCACTGTTTACACCTCTCTATTTACCTTTCTATTTCATTTCCTTGCAATCATCACCATCACTATTATCCCCCTTGTGTTTTGATCCTTTGTAAGCGACAAGGCCGGAGATATTGACAACCTCTCTGTACTCGTTGGGAGCAGAGTTACTTGTTGTGTGTGCAGGTCCAGGTCAAGGAAGCAATCTTTTTCTTAAAATGGTGCCATTGTTTCTTTGCCGCCTACTCGAAGAATTTGGAGTCTAACTGGTCGACTCAATCCTTGGTATCTTCACCAAGGGAAATTTGCTGCTAGGCTACATCCAACCTTCCACTTGGGGTAACCAACGAGGAGCACTACTTCTGTCCCATCAAGCGAAATTTTTGGCACCGTTGTCGGGGACTCCAATCTTCAAGATAGGGGAGTTCCGCACTATCTTTTACCTTTTCTTTTTAGTCTTGTTAGTTTATGACGAGGGGGTGACCCCACGACTCCTGCATATGAGGCTACCTGGTGCGTATGAAGGAAGAAGGCCCGGTGGGAAGCCACGACAGGCCCACGACTGGCCCGACCAGGCGCCGACGTAGGAGTCCGCGACTAGCATGGAAGGCACAACTTGGCGTACAAGGCAAGACTAGAACTAGGAAACTATCTCTGTAACCTAGTACGGACTCCCCGAGACCTAGCCTAGTATATAAAGGCTGGGAGGGGAGACGTCCAGGAGAATCCAATACACATCTACTCATCTAGCCTTGCGAGAACTCACCTTGGCCTCCACTGTAATCGCCCCCTTACACAATAATATCGAGCAGGAAGTGCTTCTCCTGTTAGACGACGAGTATCATCCGACCTATGGCTTCTCTATGACTAACCCAGGGTCCCTGACCATGGGATTTATCGGGGTTGATCCCCGTCAATTGGCGCTGTCTGTGGGAATTACACAGGTTGGAATCACGATCTCGGCGGTCCCGCCCTCAGCAGATCAAGACTCGAGGACTAGAACCAGATCTCGCCGCTCGAGGAATTCAAGATCACCGCAAGCATCTCCATTGTCTCACCAAGATCACCTAGCCTGCAGCCGAATCAAGTCCAACGCCTCGACGACCATCAAACCCATCGCCGACGGAAGAGAACCCGACGACTCAGAAGGAAAGCGCGAGGAATCTACTCGGGGATACCACTCGAAGAGTCGCGGCGTGTAACAGAAGGCTCTCCCACAAGTCGTTGACCCGCCGCCGCCCAGAATCCCACCACACGCCAAGACAGCAACTCCGAAACCCAGACCGGAGAGTACTACGACCCGGATCGAAGGCCAGATGAATTCTCCAACTTCATCCGGAGCCAATCACTCAGCGACGGGATAGAACTAGACCCAAGATTCCACAGCCGAGCAGAGGACCCCTCGCAGATCTTCCAAATCTCAAGGAGAAGAAGGCACGCCGGCTCCAGCAAACTCAGAGCTAAAGAGCAACCGGAAGGACCTTGCGCGATCCACTGTTTTGAAGACAGTCGGGTACATCTCAGAGCAAGCCACACCCTAGGAGATTGCCGCCTATTCGCTGAATTCTCCAACAGCCTCAAGGAGGAGAAGCAGCGCGAAGCCAAACGCACTCGAAGAAGCGCGCAGTCGCCCGCACGAAGTACAGAGGGGCAATACCCCACGTCCCATGGACGAATCTGCATGATCTAAGAAGGAAGACCCTCGAAAGCAAAGCAGGATGCCTAGACCTTGCAGGCCGAAACAACCGAAGGCCTAAAGATAACTGAAATCTACCAACTGAGCGACGCTTAGACCAGCATCACCTTCTCACAGAGCGACCATCCGCCTGCAGTCCCAAGGCCTAGGCACGCAACCCTGGTCCTCGACGCTCAGATCGGAGGACACGACATGGACAGAGTCTTCATGGACGGAGGCATCAGTCTAAACATAATCTTCGCTAGCACCCTACGCAAGATGTTAATCCCACGATCAGTTTGGAAGAAGTCAGGCACCACAATATACGGCGTAGTTCCGGGCGAAGCAGCCACCTCCATCGGAACAATACAGCTTGATGTGATCTTAGGCGGCAAGAGCAACTTCGCAAAGCAAGCGCTCGAGTTTGAAGTGCTCGACTGGCAGTCGCAGTATCACGCCATACTCGGGTGACCAGCGTTCACACAGTTCATGGCGGTTCCACACTACGAATATCTCAAGCTCAAGATGCCAGGACCCGCAGGAATCATCACAGTCAAGGGAAGCTTCACCAAATCGTACTAGTGCGACCGCGACTTCCACAAAGTCTCCGACACATTTGGAGCCCAACAACAGCTCAAAGAAATAGCCATGGTGACGGACAAAAGCATATTTCCGCTGGCAAGCCGAAGCCAGACAAAAGAATTTGGCCGCAATTTCAGCATCGACAGCGACACAATCACAGACCAAGTCCACCCAACGGACCCAGAGAAGACAGTTCGCGTATATGCCCACCTTCCAGAAGAGAAAGCAACCGCGCTCATAACCATCCTACGCGAAGAGTGGAATTTTTTTGCCTGGTGCCTAGCCGACATGCCCGGGATACCACGAGAATTCACAAAACATGCGCTCCACATCAAGCCAAACACCAAACCAGTAAAGCAGGCACTACGACGATTCTCAGAACCCAAGCACAGAGCAATCGGAGAAGAATTCAACCGACTACTCGACGCACAGTTCATCCGAGAGACGAAGAAAGCAACATGGATAGCAAACCCAGTCCTAGTCCCTAAGAAGGACACCGAGGTACTGAGGATGTGCGTCGACTATGGCCCTATCAACAAGCACTGCCCAAAAGACCACTTCCCCCTGCCAAGAATCGATCAAATAATTGACTCCACAGCAGGATGGGACCTCCTCTCCTTCCTCGACGCATACTCAGGATACAATCAGATCAGGATGAAGGAGAAGACGAAGAGCACACCTCGTTCATCACCCCCTACGGAGTATTCTGCTACCAAACAATGCCCTTCAGCCTAAAAAATGCGGGAGCCACGTACCAGCGGATGATGCAAGCATGCGTGAGAGACCAGATTGGCAGAAACGTCCAGGTCTACGTATATGAGATCGTCATCACAACCAAAGAACTCGCACCAGAAGCAGCTACAGAGGATGACAATACAAGTGAACCAGCGCAAGTGGCAGCAGCGAACCCAAACGCTAATGAAGAAGGAAACAACACAGTCGAGGAGGCAGAGCCAGCTGCACCCGAAGATCCAGCTTGGAGAGAACCGTTCCTCAGATTCCTTATACATGGCACTCTACCACAAGACGTCGCAGAAGCCCGACGCATCAGTCGACGATCTAAAGCATTCACAATAATCAACAGAAAGCTATACAAGCGCATCATTTATCAGGTCCTCCAAAAGTGTATAGACGAAGAAGATATCAAAGCCCTACTACTCGAGATTCACGAAGGCACCTGCGGGCATCATGCCAGCAGTCGAACACTCGTGGCAAAAGCCTTTCGAGCAGGTTTCTACTGGCCGACCGCTATGCTAAATGCAGAGGATATCGTACGGTGTTGCATCGCCTGCCAAAAGTTTGCCAGCAGGCCGCACGCCCCAGCATCGGAACTCAAAACCATACCATTATCATGGCCATTCGCCACATGGGGACTCGACATGGTAGGCCCACTCAAGAAATCCTCAAAAGGATGAAGGACACACCTACTAGTTGCAGTCGACAAGTTTACCAAATGGATCGAAGCAGTACCAATCACCAGCTCAACAGCCCTCACGGTAGTCAACTTCATTAAGTCAATCATATTCAGATTCGGGGTACCACACAACATCATCACAGACAATGGCACAAACTTCACAGCATCAGAGTTCCAAAACTTCTGTCAAGATCTGGGCATCAAAATAAACTACGCATTAGTCGCACATCCGCAGTCCAACGGCCAAGTGGAGAAAGCAAACGGCCTAGTATGCGGAGGAATAAAGAAGCGACTCCTAACACCACTAGAACAAGCCGCAGGAAACAGGATAGAGGAACTCCCCGCAGTACTATGGAGCCTGCGCACCACCCCAAACAGCTCGACCCAGTATACACCTTTCTTCTTGGTATACGGGGAAGAAGCAGTGCTGCCACAGGACTTAAAATTCGGAGCCCCCAGAATCTCATGGTACAAAGGGGAAGAGGCAGAAGAAGCACTATAGAACGACAAAGACATAGCAGATGAAGCTCGAGACACAGGTATCACAAGGTCTGAAGGATACCAGGACAAATTACGCACATATCAAAGCAGTCGCCTGCGGACCAGAACGTTCAACAAAGGAGACCTTGTGCTACGGCTAATACAGGAAAAAGTGCACAAACTTTCCCCACAATGGGAAGGGCCGTTCATCATCTCGGCAGTCATAGGAGGAGGAGCATACAGATTGAAGAATTCGAAGACCAATGAGGACGTGGGAAATCCATGGAACGTAGCGAACCTATGCCTGTTCTACCCATAGTCCTCTAGACATTATCAAGACATCAGCAGCTGCACCGATCGGCAACCCATGTAAAATTCGAAGGAATAAAACAATGTTGCCCAAAGCATCCTACTCAAAAGCACTCAGGGGCTTGAGTCTAAACTCCCCCCGAGAGACGCTATCTTCGCTAAACGCGACTTTTACTTAAAATCACTCGGGGGCTCGAGTCTAAACTCCCCCCGAGAGACGCTATCTTCGCTAAACGCGACCTTTACTTAAAAGCACTCGGGGGCTCGAGTCTAAACTCCCCCCGAGAGACGCTATCTTCGCAAAACGCGACCTTTACTTAGAAGCACTCGGGGCTCGAGTCTAAACTCCCCCCGAGAGATGCTATCTTTGCTAAATGCGACCTTTACTTAAAAGCACTTGGGGGTTCGAGTCTAAACTCCCCCCGAGAGACGCTATCTGCGCTAAATGCGACCTTTACTTAAAAGCACTTGGGGGCTCGAGTCTAAAACTCCCCCCGAGAGACGCTATCTTCGCTCACGCGAACTTTACTTAAAAGCACTCGGGCGCTCGAGTCTAAACTCCCCCCGAGAGACGCTATCTTCGCTCACGCGACCTTTTCTTAAAAACACTTGGGGGTCGAGCATAACCCCCCCCCCCCCCGAGAGACGCTATCCGCGCCAAAAAACGCGACCATCTACAAACATCGGGAGGCCAGAACAAAAGACTCCCTCCCAAAAACAAAAGCTCAGGAAAAGAAAGTTGCACCGAAAAGCACACGGTTCTTTAGTCTTCACCCGATCGCAAGAGATCACCTAAAGACTCGGGGGATACTCCCATCGGGAGCGCTGACGCGCACCCGATCCAAACTTGGAAAAATTCAAAAACAACTACAAACCAGTGAGACAAAAATTCATAAAGCCTACTCTTGATTCTGCAAATCAAACGCAGCCTCGGGGGCTACTCCCATCGGGAGCGCTGGCGCGCATCCGAGAAGACATTTTCATTACAAAGGAGGTGAAGACATTTTTATTACAAAGGAGTCGAAGTCATTTTCATTACAAAGGAGTCGAAGACATTTTCATTACAAAGGAGTCGCATACATTTTCATTACAAAGGAGTCGCAGACATTTTCATTACAAAGGAGTCGAAGAAATTTTCATTACAAAGGAGTCGAAGACATTTTCAATACAAAGGAGTCGCAGACATTTTTATTACAAAGGAGTCGAAGACATTTTCATTACAAAGGAGTCGCAGACATTTTCATTACAAAGGAATCGAAGACACTTTCATTACAAAAGAGTTGAAGACAGTCATTTCATTACAAAGAAGTCGAAACGACAGTTGCCGCTACAGAAGGACCTGTGGAACTACAAGGTGGGCTACATTCAACTTCTACATGTCTCCTCATGCTGAGATAATTGGCACTTTCGTGCCACAACCTGACGGGCATCACCACAGACAAAGTAGCAACCCAACCCGTGAAGAAGAAGGTCACCGTCCTCCAGTTCTACAAGGTGTCTCGCCTACTGACGCAGCCGCTTGACGTTCGGTTTGACGTCCAGTTCATCCTTAGAACTAGAAGAGCAAACACCATCGGCCGAGGAATCAGCCGAAGACGAAGACAGGGGCGAAGCAGGTGAACCACCACTCGAACCATCAGAATCACCACTGCTTGTTTCCTCCCAGTATGGATCCAGACGATTGCCACCGGCATCAAATGCACGGGTAATAACATTATCTTCGCCGTCAAAATGACAACAAAGGCTATCTCTCTCGCGCAGATTCAACCTACGAGAAAACGCCCTCCAGCCAGATCCAAGGAAAATCAAGGATGAATTATCAACTTCTAGCTCAACCCAAGAAGAAGAACGAGCGCATCCGTGAAGACGGAGCCAGAAGCACCTCAAGTTACGCTCAAAAGCAATGGAGGCAAATGAGAATGGAAGAGGAATCCGGGCAGCATTCGGTCTAAGAACACGCAAAAGAAAATCATAGCGCCAAAAACCCTCTTCCATGGAGGAAGAAGAGGAAGGCACCGATGTGGTACCATGGCATCCACCTCGTGAAAAACGAGGCGTGCGGCCGCCACGACCACGGCGGCCATGGCCTCGCCCAGCCATACCACCACCATGCTTGGGCGCCATATGAAAGAAGAAGCAGAAGAGAAAGATGCGAAGAATGGATGCCAAGGACAGGCAACCACAGGAGGTATTTATATCACAATCCAAGGGCAAACCAGAAAAAACACGCAGAAGCCCAGGCGGAGCCATCATTGCATCAAAGACCAAACGGGGCGGGAGTTATGAATTCCAAGGCAAGATGCCTTCACACGGCCAGCATTATTTACAGGACACGTAAAATCTCGCCTGTTTCCCATACAAAGCCTTGGAAACCCAACAGGAAACAGGCAGCATAACGTTCAAACCATCATTATGACGGTCCAGGAGACGCGACGGATCGAAAAATCAAAACATCATCATAGGTCATCAAACAGTACGACAAAGCATATCAACATGACATCTCAAGAGGGACGGATCAAGATAAAAGCAGTTGGGAAAAACCAAAGGATTCCAAAAGCCAGTCATTTCTTGATGTCAAAATTTTCTATAAAAAAACTCTTACTCCCATCGGGAGTACCTTTATTCGAGTTCGGGTGCTCCCTCACCCAGAAAGAAAAGATGTGCTCGAGTGATCACTCGCACCAGCAGAAGAAAACATACTCTTGGAGTTCGGGTGCTCCCTCACCTCGAATACAGTAAAGCATTCGAGTGACTACTCGCAGAAAAGACTTAGCAATTCAACAAATACGATCTACTCGCGCACTCGACGGCATTCCGAGTGGGTGCTTTCTTATTTTCCTCGCCTGAGTACATTACAAGCTCCGCGAGTGACTGCTAAAACAGCTCACTTGATTGTGTATTCCAAGTGGGTGCATCGCTAACCAGGCTCCGTGCCTCTACAAAAGCAATTATGCCTAGGCTACGACACACTGTACCCAGGTGCCACGCAAGCTTAGCGTGTAGGTAAGACCCCACCACGCAGAACGGCCGGGCCGGGACTTGCGGCAGAGAGATTTCACTCCCGACCTTTTCCATGCTCTCGCATGATAGAAAGAGCCGAGCGGACGCGCTCAGGCTATGTGCTTAGACTGGCAGCAATTGATCCTATAAGACCTGCAGCGGCATGACTTTGTTTGACACCGGTCGTTCCAAGTTCATGTCGAGGGACGTGAGCTTGATTGGGCTACTGCGGTATTTTCCACTAGCGCAATTCACCAAGGCTCGACCAGTCGACTCCTTGGGCCCTTTCAGCTTAGCAATCCCTCAAAACAGATATTGTCATGGCTCAAAACTGCCAGCGACCCGCGGCGATGCCGCGCCTACAGACAATAAAGCGTTGATGATTCAAGTCCCTGCGCGACTCTTCGTGTCCCCCAGGCACTCGGGGGCTACTGACGAGGGGGTGACCCCACGACTCCTGCATATGAGGCTACCTGGTGCGTATGAAGGCAGAAGACCCGATGGGAAGCCACGACAGGATAGATATTTCAGCGAGATGTTCTGGATAGATATTTCAAGGTGGATGATTAGTGAGTAGATACAGTAGGATTTTGGTCTACTTGTCTTGGTGTCTACCCATACGTTTGAGCCTCTAACTTTCTTGCAGCATAAGTAGCATTGCGGTGCGTTTATAATTCTGTCAATTGCCCAGCTGTAATTTGTTTACCCAGCTTAGCTATTTTATCGTCTTTTGGGAGAAAGACATCACTAGTGAACATCATGGGACCCCGGTCCATATTTCCACCATTGTTTACACCTCTCTATTTACCGTTCTATTTCATTTCCTTGCAATCATCACCATCACTATTATCCCCCTTGTGTTTTGATCCTTTGTAAGCGACAAGGCCGGAGATATTGACAACCTCTCTGTACTCGTTGGGAGCAAAGTTACTTGTTGTGTGTGCAGGTCCAGGTCAAGGAAGCAACTTTTTTCTTAAAATGGTGCCATTGTTTCTTTGCCGCCTACTCGAAGAATTTGGAGTCTAACTGGTCGACTCAATCCTTGGTATCTTCACCAAGGGAAATTTGCTGCTAGGCTACATCCAACCTTCCACTTGGGGTAACCAACGAGGAGCACTACTTCTGTGCCATCAAGCCAAATTTTTGGCACTGTTGTCGGGGACTCCAATCTTCAAGATAGGGGAGTTCCGCACTATCTTTTACCTTTTATTTTTAGTCTTGTTAGTTTATGACGAGGGGGTGACCCCACGACTCCTGCATATGAGGCTACCTGGTGCGTATGAAGGAAGAAGGCCCGGTGGGAAGCCACGACAGGCCCACGACTGGCCCGACCAGGCGCCGACGTAGGAGTCCGCGACTAGCATGGAAGGCACAACTTGGCGTACAAGGCAAGACTAGAACTAGGAAACTATCTCTGTAACCTAGTACGGACTCCCCGAGACCTATCATAGTATATAAATGCTGGGAGGGGAGACATCCAGGAGAATCCAATACACATCTACTCATCTAGCCTTGCGAGAACTCGCCTTGGCCTCCACTGTAATCGCCCCTTACACAATAATATCGAGCAGGAAGTGCTTCTCCTGTTAGCCGACGACTATCGTCCGAACTTTGCCTTCCCTATGACTAACCCAGGGTCCCTGACCATGGGATTTGCTGGGGCTGATCCCCGTTAGTTTACTTACTAGTTTTTATTTTAGAGTCTTATACCAAAAACCACCCAAAAAATTGTTTGCTTTGTTCTTTATTGCTTATATTACCATGGGTTCCACTGAAAACACTAAGTTGTGTGACTTCACTAGTCACAACAAAAATGACTTTATCAGTACTCCTATTGCTCCACCTGCCACTTCATCACCTTCTTATGAAATCAAACCCGCTTTGCTGAATCTTGTTATGAAAGAACAATTCTTCGATGCTGGAGATGATGCTGCTTTGCACTTAAATAATTTTGTTGAGCTTTGTGATATGAAAAAGTACAAAGAAGTAGATGGTGATATTGTTAAACTTAAGCTTTTTCCTTTCTCCTTGAGAGGAGGAGCTAAAGTGTGGCTTCAATCCTAGCCTAGGAATAGCATAGATTCTTGTGATAAGTGCAAGGATGCTTTTATTGGGAAGTACTACCCACCTGCCAAGATTATCCAGTTGAGAAGTAACATTATGAAGTTTAAACAACTGGATAATGAACACGTTGCCCAAGCTTGGGAATGCATGAAATCTCTTGTTAAAAATTGACCTACACATGGTTTGACTACTTGGATAGTTATCCAGAATTTCTATGCAGGATTAAACTTTACCTCGCGGAATCTTTTAGACTCGGCCGCGGGAGTAACCTTCATGTCAACTACACTTGTTGCTGCCATGAAGCTATTGGATGAGATGATGACAAACTACTCTCAATGGCACACCGAGAGAGCTCCAATAGGTAGGAAGGTAAAATCTATTGAGGAGATCTCTTCTTTAAATGAGAAGTTGTCTTGATCATGTCTTCACTTACCAAGCAAGATCCTATTGATCCTCATGATGTTCCTTTGAATTCTTTGGTTGCTCTAGAAAGAGAGAAAGTTGATGTTAATTTTATTTCTAGGAACAACTTTAATAATAATGCTTATAAGAGTATTTTTGGTAGCAATCCTAGACCGTTCACATCGAACAACTATAGGAACAACAACACTTATCCTAGCACCAAAAACTGCACTTGTGAGCATCCTTAAGGACTTTATCACTTCTCAAAGGGCCTTCAATAAGAGTGTAGAAGAGAAACTAGAAAAAATAGATAGCCTCTCTTTGAAGGTAGACAATATAGCTCATGATGTAGAGATGCTTAAAATTAGAACCTCTCCTCTTGAGGAAAGGAAAACTACACCCATGAATGCTATTCAAGTATAAATTACTGAGAACATTAGAATGCTAGCCAAACTTAAGGATAGATGGGCTAGAGAAAAAGAAGAGGAAGATAGGATTAATAGCCTTCCTACGCACACCACTATTGGCACTATACAAGTTGTTGAGAATCTCAAAACTTTTAGCACCCAACACATCCCTAGTCCCATTGGACCTATTAATGGTGATGCTAATACCTCAAGTTTAGGACAGGAAGGTCCCATGAACTTAGAGATTTCCAAAAGAATGAGCTTAGATGAAATCACCACCACTTTAATTAATGGTAGTGATCTTGATTTTGATAATTGTAGTCTTTCTGAAGTTATCATTTTTTTGAAAAAATGGCCAAAGACCCCCACACTATCACACTTAAAATTGCCTTCACCGATGTCACAACCCCAACTAGGGTAAGTTCTAGGTTTATTTGTGCCCTTTGCATCATGAAAAATTCAAAAAGAAAATTAAAAATGGGGAAAAGAAAAGCCCTGAGATTTTAAATAAATGGCCAGATAAAAATCTTTTTCCAAAAATCATTTGAATATTTGGAAAATTCCTATAAATGATGCTGATCATTTTAAAAGTGGTTTGGGTATTTTCCGATACTCATGGAATTTTCTAATATTCAAAAGGTGCTCTGGAAATTAAAGTTTACCCCTATTTGAATTGAAATTCAAATTAATTGAATTTCAGAAATGTCCAAATTCTTTATGTGACTAGCTACTGGTCACCTAGTATTTATAAAAGTATTTGGACTTTTATTAAAAATGCCTAGCTAATTTAATTAGTGGGGCCAACCTATTTACAGAAAAATAAAAAGAAAAGGAAAGGAGAGGCTTACCTTGCGCCCACAGGTGAGGCCCACCTCTCCACTGGCCTGGCCCAGCCCAGCCCGAGCACTTGTCGTCTACCTCCCCTCCCCCCGAAGCAGCTCGGTGGAGGGCAGGGGGGCGCCGACGGCCACCTCGATGGCCAGGGGCCTTCTAGGCCTCCTCCTCGCAGCCGGGCACGCCACGGAGCTGCTCTTACACCCCCGCACCCCCTTCCTCTCCCCCAGGTCCCTCTCCCTGCTCCTCAGCTCGCAGTTTTGGCCGCCACAGAGAGCACGCCGGAGCACCACCGTGGAGAACCCGTGGCCAACGAGCTCCTCAGCCCTCGCAACCTTGCCCATTACGTGCAGCGACGTCGTCTTCGTCAAAGCCCTCTTCGAATCGAGTCGCGCAAGCCCTAGAGTCGTCGTCCCCTTCACCGGATCGCCGCCGGCCGCCGAGATCTCCATCGCCGAAATTCGCTGGCTACGGAGCTCCTCCGCCTTCGTCGACACCTGCGTCTGCACCAGGGTGAGCTACACCGTCGAACGCCCCCTCTCTTGCTCTCTCTCGTGGTCGGGTTCGGGATTCCGGCGAGGTCAGTCCACGGCCGCCGCGCCTTTTGTCCTAGCCGTCGCCCTGGAGCTCGGGCTTGACCCCCTCCTACTCAGTTGTCTTCGGGAGCCCGCGAGGAGCACACACATACCACCCAAACCCCACCCCGTGCCCATTTTGAAAACTCCGGCGACACTCCGGCAGCACTCCGGCGACCCCGCCATTAACCTAAGCTAATTGCCCACTAAACCTAACCCTAAGTCAATGACAGGTGGGCCCTGTCCCTAATTAAGCTTCTGCTAATTTAATTCAAACCGGAGATTAAACCACTGAGGCTGACACTCTGGCCCCACTGGTCAGCTCCCTACTGATTTCATGTTGATGCATGGCTGATGCAATAAACCAATTTCCAGAGATTTAAAATAATCCAAAAAAATCCAGAAAATCATTTAAACTTTGGAAATTCATAACTAATTCATATTAAGTCCAAATTAAACATATAATATATGAAAAATTATCAGAAAAATACAAGGATTAAGAATATGCAATTTGTTTTTATGTTTGGCCATTTTAAAATGGGGCAACAGTAGCAAATGTGCATATGGCTTAATTTGAATTCAAATTTGAAGTTTGAATTTGCATTTCAAATGCAATATACTTCAATTAAATTGAATATGCTACAAACCAGTACCATTCACATCATGGACAACCTTATCATGTGTATGTCCATTTTACTTTCGGAGTTGTCCCCCCTTGTTGATGAATGTTTCCGGTACCTGCTTTTCCGAGACGGTGATCACCCCCGAAGAAGAAGACCACCGTTAAGACCGTGTATCGTCAGCAAGGCAAGCAAACCCCTTTGATCATATCTATAAAATCCCAATTCCCTCTCAGTCTCGCTTATGCATGTTTAGGAGATCACCGAGACACGTTCTTTCGCATAGTTGAACCCACTCCGATGCATGACCTATCATTTTGCCACCGTATTAAGCAAACCACAATCCTAGCAGATTTAGGAGTTGAATGATGAGCATGTGGCCCCTGCAACTGTTACTGCTTTTGCTGCTTAGTGATACCATGAGGATGTTATGTTTGTGAGTCGGGATGGAATGAACACAGTGATGCTGATGATAAACGTGTTGGTGAATCCACCCTAAACAAAGGTGAACGATGAGAGGCTGTGTAGGAGTACACAGTGGGTTGTCTCGTTGAACACTGCCCTAGGCCCCGAGTTCCTGTTTTGTGATCCAAGACAAAGAGTATGACCACATGTAGGGTTTTATGGGAGCCCCGTTTGGCCTCTTTACGTACCCGATCCAGTCCAGGAGTCACACTAGATTCGGGCTTTCCATTTGATTTATGTATAGATATGTGGGTGGACCTGTGAGGCAGTGAAACCATCTGTCAAAGGTGGCGTCTCGGTCCCTTACACTATCTGAGTCCGTTTCGTGGAACCGGCCGGACTCTCGAGCAGTGACAACTCAGGTAGTCGACTCCTGGATTAGAGAAGGTGATGTGAGGGTAGTGCCTTGGTTTCATCCACGTCCGACATCCGCTTGAAGGGTGACAAGAATGAGGCGATAAGTGATGACACGCGTGTGAAGATGTACACCCCTGCAGGGTTAATGAACTATTCGAATAGCCGTGTCCGCGGTTATGGACTACTTGGAAACCTCTACTTGATCTTAGACAACTTGAATGGATACTTATAAAACCCGCAAGATAAGCGTGAGTGCTATGGTGTGCCTCCTCGTGGGGAAGTCGAGGAAGTAACCATAGTGGTGTATTGGTTGGAGATGTAGTGGACTCGTGTATGCTTCTTACCTCAAGTCTGGTACTCGTAGTACAGGATTAGCCAAGTCAAAGATGGCACTTCTGCATGTTGAACCCCACCTCCTTTGCCTTGATACTTGAGCATGAGTAGTGTAGTTCTGATGTAAGTCTTGCTGAGTATGACTTTGTACTCACGTTTTCTTATTCTATGTTTTAGATGAGAAACCGGACCCCGATGGATTCACCTTCGTGAAGCTCAATGTTGACCTTGGTAGCATAGTCCCAGACAGCAGTCTGGTCCCTCGTGGAAGGGCATGTTTGTTTTACAAGGCTTCTCTAAGCCATTTGTTAAACTTGTCTGTACTCAGACCTAATTGCTTCCGTTGTATTGATGTAATGTTGATCACAGACATGTGATCTTTGTATGCTCTATGTGTATATCAATAAAGAGTACTTTGTAGAGTTATGTGATGATACCTGCTGTTCATACTAGGCATGTGTGATGCGTGTATGTTTATAACATGCATGTCTTAGTATGGGTTTTCGAGACCTTAGTTGTGATCTGGCTGGCGGTCTTTTATACACCAAGTGGCCCTTAGATGTGCGCAGCTTGGGGCATCGCGACGCGATTGCTCGTGACTCTGTCACGTGCACACTTTGTTGTATGATCGAGCCCGCCCTAGACCCCGACTAAGTGATCGGGCTGGAGTAAGTTTATGTAAGAGTTAGGATCCAATCGATAACATGGTTGAGGCGACTTGTCTATGAGTATGGGATTCACCACCCATAAGCATTTAGACTTGTGAGCAGACGTTGAGGACCCATCTCAGTTGATCATCCGGCCTGAATGGGATGCCCCTCACGTTCGATGCTTACCGAGAACGTTCTGTGCTTGGCCTTGTCTGCTTAGAAAAGTGGGTACGGTTCTCGGCTCTCCATGTGATTGTATCGTGACTGGAATTACATACGCTAACCCCTGGTCCCGACAGACTTAGTATCAGAGCAGGACTGTCTGTACGCTTATCAAACCCTTGGTCGAAGTCGAGTCTAGCATTCTATAGTTATATAGTTACTCTGGGTATAAGGGAACAACGTAAGGCTTATTTTTCTCCTTATCCTCATCGATCTGAGTTCTGAGTCACCCTTATCTTTTCTACGGGATGATAGGACTAGGCTCATCTATGTCTTACTAGAACATCTCGCTGAGTGCTTCCTTGTAGCCGTAGGACAGTTGTGGTCGTCCAGACTCATTGTTCTGTTGAGTTCCTTGAAGAAGTTCTGTCCAATTTCTTCGAGGTTGTTTCATTTTCCATCCCGGTGTAGCCGTTATGCTGCCGGATTTGTTCCAAGTTTCTGTAGATCTTTGCCTTCGCATTATAATCTTTTCCATCTTCTTCATGTCCTTCTTGTCTTTGATTCCATCATACAACCTGTTCTGATTGTTGATCTTTATCACACAGGATGTCTGGTGGAACTCGTAGTGCTATTCGTCAGAATCGAGACCGTGTTTGGAATCGAAATGATGACGAACCTCTACCATCGCCTTCTGCGGCGGAAATCATGATGGAAGCTGAGAAGAATCAACGTGATCAAACAGTCCTTTTGGAGCTCATCGAGCAGAATACCGCCCACCATCGTAATGTGGTGGTCAGCATTCAGGACTTCATCCTCCTCAAGCCACCGGTATTCCGATGTTCTTCTGAGCCCCTTGAAGCCGATGATTGGCTCCGTTCCATCGAGCGTAAGCTTGATACTGCACATGTTGCTCCCGATGATCGAGTTATATTCGCGGCATACTTTCTGGAAGGTGCTGCTGCGGAATGGTGGGAGAACTATGTTGCTATGCAGCCAGATAGTCACCTAGTGACTTGGCAAGAGTTCTGTGTTGCCTTTCGAGGGTACCACCTTCTAGATGAGTTGATGGAGCGCAATAAGGAAGAGTTCTGCAGTCTGACTCAAGGAGAGATGTCCATTCACGAGTATGTGAGAGAATTCAACCGTCTTGCTCGGTATGCCCAAGATGAGATCACCACCGATGCCAGAAAGCAGGCAAGGTTCCGCAAGGGACTTAGCCCTATCCTTCGTCATGATCTCAACCTCATCGAATTTGCCACCTTTGAGGATTTAGTCAACCGATCCTTCAGAGCTGAGCATGGCAATGAAATTTTCGAGGAGTCCCGCAAGCATGCCCTTGAGCATGCCCCCTCTTCTAGTTCAGCCCCTCAGAAACGCCGAATTTGGATTCCAAACCGTGCCGTACCTCAAAACCTTCTTCAGAGACCACCACCGAATATATGCCATCCACCCCAACACATTATTCCACCCCAGAATGATGGTTTGCAACCAAGTAATCCCACTCCCAGCAATTCAGACAGGGTATGCTTTAAGTGTGGTCTTCCAGGCCATTACTATCGTCAATGCCCTCAGGTCTTGATGGCACCACGTCATTATCGACCCAAGCCTCCAAAGAAATCCACCACCAAAGCCATCCCAGCAAAGCTTTCAGTCACTAGTAGTGGTTGTGTGAACCAAATCTCAGTTGAGGAAACCACTGATGCTTCTGACGTCATCCTTGGCGCACTCCCAGTCAATCATGTTCCCGCCTCCGTTCTTTTCGATCCATGAGCTTCTCATTCATTCATGTCGGAGAGTTATGCACTTCGTCATGGATTTTCTTTTGAAGAAATGTTTTCTCCAATGATCATTCAAACTCCTGGTTCAAAGTGGCAAACTAATAGAGTAAGCCATGGTAATCAAATTGCAATTGAGGATTTAGTATTCCTTGCTTCTCTTATAGCCCTCAAGTCTTCGGACATTGATGTCATCCTAGGAATGGATTGGTTATCAAGGCAGAACGCTTTCCTTGATTGTAAAGCCAAATCAGTTAAACTCACCCATCCTTCAGGCCAGATCATTGACTACACATCACCCAGCTCTAAAATCCAGATGCATACTTTGAATGTGCTTCCCCTTCCTGACCTTGAAGATGTTCCGGTGGTTCGTGACTTCCCGGATGTCTTTCCTGAAGAGCTGCCAGGAATGCCACCCGACAGGTGTGTAGAGTTCATAGTGGACCTTATACCAGGCACAACCCCAATTTCCAGACGTCCATATAGAATGGCCCCACATGAGTTAGCTGAGCTAAAAACCGAACTTGATGCTTTGTTGGCAAAAGGCTTCATCCGCCCTAGCTCATCGCCATGGGGTTGCCCCGTTCTGTTCGTAACGAAGAAAGATGGAACAGAAAGGATGTGCGTAGACTATCGCCCGCTAAATCCAGCGACGATAAAGAACAAGTACCCACTGCCCAGGATCAATGATCTTTATGATCAACTTGCAGGATCCTCTGTCTTCTCCAAGATGGATTTGAGATTAGGTTATCATCAAATAAAAATCCGAAACGAGGACATTCCAAAAACGGCTTTCACTACTCGTTATGGTCTTTACGAGTATACCGTCATGTCCTTCGGTTTAACCAATGCCCCCGCCACATTCTCGCGCTTGATGAATTCGATCTTCATGGAGTACCTAGATAAATTTGTTGTAGTTTATCTTGATGACATTCTCATCTACTCGAAGAACGAAGAAGAGCATGCAGAACATCTTAGGTTGGTATTGATGAAACTTAGAGAGCACCGCCTTTATGCCAAGTTCTCCAAGTTTGAATTTTGGCTACCAAAAGTGACCTACTTGGGCCACGTGATTTCTGCGAAAGGTGTTGCAGTCAATCCCGAGAGAGTTCAGGCCGTCCTTGACTGGACTCCACCTGAATCGGTTAAGCAAGTTAGGAGTTTTCTTGGCCTAGCCAGCTATTGCCACCGCTTCGTCGAGAACTTTTCTAAAGTTGCAAAGCCTCTTACTGAACTCCTCAAGAAAGATAAGAAATTCCAATGGACCCCCAAGTGCGAGGAAAGCTTTCAAGAGCTAAAAAGAAGATTGACTTCTGCACCCGTACTTGCACCTCCAGACACAAAAAGGGATTTCGAGATCTATTGTGATGCTTCACGGCAAGGGTTAGGATGCATACTTATGCAAGATTGACATGTGGTAGCTTATGCTTCACGCCAGTTGCGGCCACATGAAGAGAACTATCCAACCCATGATCTTGAACTCGCTGCCGTAGTTCATGCCCTGAAGACTTGGCGACATTACCTCCTTGGTAATCGTTGTGAGATCTATTCCGATCACCAAAGCCTCAAATACATATTCACCCAGCCAGATCTTAATCTCAGGCAAAGACTCTGGATAGAGTTGATAAAATATTATGACTTAGGAATTTCTTACACCCCAGGCAAGGCCAATGTCATGGCTGATGCACTAAGTCGTAAGTCGTATTGTAACAACCTCATGTTACAACAGTATCAACCACTTCTTCATGAGGAATTTCGCAAGCTCAATCTTGAGATAGTTCCTCGTGGATCTTTTTTCAACTTGGTGGAGAAACCAACCCTTGAGGATCAAATCATAGCCGCCCAGAAACAAGATAGTAGTATTCAAGAGATCAAGCAGAACATTGCTAGAGGAGTTGCTAAATGTTTCTCTGCAAATGATCAAGGAACGATATTCTTTGAAAATCGTTTAGTAGTTCCTAAAAATGAAGACCTAAAGCAGCTGATCCTTAAGGAAGCTCATGACACTCCCCTCTCAATTCATCCCGGTAGCACAAAAATGTACCGAGATCTACGCCAGAGATTTTGGTGGAACCGGATGAAGAGAGACATTGCACAATTTGTTGCCGAATGTGATGTTTGTCGTCGCATTAAGGCAGAACACCAAAGACCTGCTGGCACTCTTCAACCATTGTCTATTCCCGAATGGAAATGGGACAAGGTCGGTATGGACTTCATCCCCGGCTTTCCAAAAACCCAGAAAGGAAATGATGCCATCTTCGTTGTCATTGATCGACATTCAAAAGTTGCTCACTTCCTTCCCGTTCGCGAGTCTATAACTGCTAGTCAGTTGGCGGACTTATATGTCTCTAGAATTGTGTCTCTTCACGGTGTTCCTTTGGTGATCAATTCTGATCGTGGTAGCCTTTTCACCTCTAGATTTTGGGAAAGTTTTCAAAATGCTATGGGAACTCATCTATCCTTTAGTACAGCTTTCCACCCTCAATCTAGCGGTCAAGTTGAAAGGGTTAATCAAATCTTGGAAGACATGCTCAGAGCTTGTGTTATCTCTTTCGGAAAGAATTGGGAGAAATCTCTTCCATTGCAGAATTTGCTTATAACAATAGCTATCAATCTAGTCTGAACATGGCTCCCTTTGAATTCCTATATGGCCGACGATGTCGAACACCCCTAAACTGGTCAGAAACCGGTGAAAGACAACTCTTTGGACCGGATATGATCAAGGAAGCAGAAGAACAAGTTCGCATTGTTCGTGATCGATTGAAAGCCGCTTAGTCTCGTCAAAAGAGCTACTATGATCGTCATCATAGAGAGGAGAGCTACAATCTTGATGAGAAGGCTTACCTTCGGGTTACTCCTCTGAAGGGAACCCAAAGATTCGGTATCAAAGGCAAGTTGGCCCCACGTTACATCGGACCTTTCCGCATTCTTGCTAAACGTGGAGAAGTTGCCTACGAACTTGAACTACCCCCTCACCTTTCCCGAGTACATGATGTATTCCATGTGTCACAACTCAGGCGTTGCTTCAAGGACCCCATCCGCGAAGTCGACCATGAAATGCTTGATCTCCAAGATGACCTGTCCTATCGAGAGTATCCTGTTCGTATTCTTGATTCAGCAGAATGTGTCACTTGTCGTCAGAAGATCAAGTTCCTCAAAGTGCAATGGTCACATCACTCCGAGAAAGAAGCAACATGGGAAAGAGAAGACCGCCTCCGTGCCGAGTACCCCACTTTCCTCCCGACGACTTCTGAATCTCGGGACGAGATTCTTTTGAGTGGGGGCGAGTTGTCAGAACCCCAACTAGGGTAAGTGCTAGGTTTGTTTGTGCCCTTTGCATCATGAAAAATTCAAAGGAAAATCAAAAATGGGGAAAAGAAAAGCCCTGAGATTTTAAATAAATTGCCAGATAAAAATCTTTTTCCAAAAATCATTTGAATATTTGGAAAATTCCTATAAATGATGCTGATCATTTTAAAATTTGTTTGGGTATTTTCCCATACTCATGGAATTTTCTAATATTCAAAAGTTGCTCTGGAAATTAAAGTTTACCCCTATTTGAATTGAAATTCAAATTAATTGAATTTCAAAAATGTCCAAATTCTTTATGTGACTAGCTACTGGTCACCTAGTATTTATAAAAGTATTTGGACTTTTATTAAAAATGCCTAGCTAATTTAATTAGTGGGGCCAACCTATTTACAGAAAAATAAAAAGAAAAGGAAAGGAGAGGCTTACCTTGCGCCCACAGGTGAGGCCCACCTCTCCACTGGCCTGGCCTAGCCCAGCCCGGGCACTTGTCGTCTACCTCCCCTCCCCCCGAAGCAGCTCGGTGGAGGGCAGGGGGGCGCCGACGGCCACCTTGATAGCCAGGGGCCTTCTAGGCCTCCTCCTCGCAGCCGAGCACGCCACGGAGCTGCTCTTACACCCCCGCACCCCCTTCCTCTCCCCCAGGTCCCTCTCCCCGCTCCCCAGCTCGCAGTTCTGGCTGCCACAGAGAGAACGCGGGAGCACCACCGTGGAGAACCCATGGCCAACGAGCTCCTCAGCCCTCGCCACCTTGCCCATTACGTGCAGCGACGTCGTCTTCGTCAAAGCCCTCTTCGAATCGAGCCGCGCAAGCCCTGGAGTCGTCGTCCCCTTCACCGGATCGCCGCCGGCCGCCGAGATCTCCATCGCCGAAATTCGCTGGCTACGGAGCTCCTCCGCCTTCGTCGACACCTGCGTCTGCATCAGGGTGAGCTACACCGTCGAACGCCCCCTCTCTTGCTCTCTCTCGTGGTCGGGTTCGGGATTCCGGCGAGGTCAGTCCACGGCCGCCGCGCCTTTTGTCCTAGCCGTCGCCCTGGAGCTCGGGCTTGACCCCCTCCTACTCAGTTGTCTTCGGGAGCCCGCGAGGAGCACGCACATACCACCCAAACCCCACCCCGTGCCCATTTTGACAACTCCGGCGACACTCCGGCAGCACTCCGGCGTCCCGCCATTAACCTAAGCTAATTGCCCACTAAACCTAACCCTAAGTCAATGACAGGTGGGCCCTGTCCCTAATTAAGCTTCTGCTAATTTAATTCAAACCGGAGATTAAACCACTGAGGCTGACACTCTGGCCCCACTGGTCAGCCCCCTCCTAATGTCATGCTGATGCATGGCTGATGCAATAAACCAATTTCCAGAGATTTAAAATAATCCAGAAAAATCCAGAAAATCATTTAAACTTTGGAAATTCATAACTAATTCATATTAACTCCAAATTAAACATATAATATATGAAAAATTATCAGAAAAATACAAGGATTAAGAATATGCAATTTGTTTTTATGTTTGACCATTTTAAAATGGGGCAACAGTAGCAAATGTGCATATGGCTTAATTTGAATTCAAATTTGAAGTTTGAATTTGCATTTCAAATGCAATATACTTTAATTAAATTGAATATGCTACAAACCAGTACCATTCACATCATGGACAACCTTATGATGTGTATGTGCATTTTACTTTCGGAGTTGTCCCCCCTTGTTGATGATTGTTTCCGGTACCTGCTTTTCCGAGACGGTGATCACCCCCGAAGAAGAAGACCACCGTTAAGACCGTGTATCGTCAGCAAGGCAAGCAAACCCCTTTGATCATATCTATAAAATCCCAATTCCCTCTCAGTCTCGCTTATGCATGTTTAGGAGATCACCGAGACACGTTCTTTCGCATAGTTGAACCCACTCCGATGCATGACCTATCATTTTGCCACCGTATTAAGCAAACCACAATCCTAGCAGATTTAGGAGTTGAATGATGAGCATGTGGCCCCTGCAACTGTTACTGCTTTTGCTGCTTAGTGATACCATGAGGATGTTATGTTTGTGAGTCGGTATGGAATGAACACAGTGATGCTGATGATAAACGTGTTGGTGAATCCACCCTAAAAAAAGGTGAACGATGAGAGGCTGTGTAGGAGTACACAGTGGGTTGTCTTGTTGAACACTGCCCTAGGCCCCGAGTTCCTGTTTTGTGATCCAAGACAAAGAGTATGACCACATGTAGGGTTTTATGGGAGCCCCGTTTGGCCTCTTTACGTACCCGATCCAGTCCAGGAGTCACACTAGATTCGGGCTTTCCATTTGATTTATGTATAGATATGTGGGTGGACCTGTGAGGAAGTGAAACCATCTGTCAAAGGTGGCGTCTCGGTCCCTTACATTATCTGAGTCCGTTTCGTGGAACCGGCCGGACTCTCGAGCGGTGACAACTCAGGTAGTCGACTCCTGGATTAGAGAAGGAGATGTGAGGGTAGTGCCTTGGTTTCATCCACGTCCGACATCCGCTTGAAGGGTGACAAGAACCAGGCGATAAGTGATGACATGCGTGTGAAGATGTACACCCCTGCAGGGTTAATGAACTATTCGAATAGCTGTCTCCGCGGTTATGGACTACTTGGAAACCTCTACTTGATCATAGACAACTTGAATGGATACTTATAAAACCCGCAAGATAAGCGTGAGTGCTATGGTGTGCCTCCTTGTGGGGAAGTCGAGGAAGTAACAATAGTGGTGTATTGGTTGGAGATGTAGTGGACTCGTGTACGCTTCTTACCTCAAGTCTGTGTAACACCCTCAGAATCAGTAACAGTAATCACTACAGTAATTCCACTGTTGATGATCATCACTGTTGTTAATCAAGCCATGATCACCCTTGATCATAGCTCTGTCAGTTTCTCACCCTGATAAAATTTTCAAATTATAAAATTGCTCCAGGGATTGTGGATGCTAGTCAATCAACTTGATCATGGCTAAACCAAACCATTCTTAGTCATTTGGATATCACAAGTCAATGATAATTATGAACCCAATGTTGCGGGGTTATCAAATTGTTTTATAAATTAAAATAAAATGGAAATCTTAGTTGAACCAAAATAATGGAATCTATTTATAAAATGCCCAGCAATCTTAGGCCATGATAATATAGCAATGGTTGTTTTATTAAAAATGGTATAGTAATATAAAGGAATAATATTTAAAATAAAAACAATAGTTGGGAATTGTTAAGTTGCCATGATAAAAATAAATAAACAAGTGGGAATTTTAAATGAACTAAAATTTATGGGAACAATTTTATAAAATGCCTAATAATCTGTAGGCCATAATAAAAGTGATTTGGGATTTTATTACCATGTTTTAATAATGTAGATAAATAAAAACAGTAGCAAAATAATAGCTTTTACCTCATATTAAATAATTTAAAGGTCTAAAGGATTTTTTTTTGTGCCAAACTTTTTGTGGCCTCTCTATACTGTTTACCACATACAGTAAAAATGTTTTCACAGATAACAAAATTCACATGGCACTTAAATAAAATGTAAATAAAAAGGATAAATAAAAGAAACAAAAAAAAGGAAAACCCCGACCCCGCCATTAGGCGAGGCCCACTTCCTTTCCCCCCCCCCCCAGCCTGGCCCACCCCGGGCCCAACCCTCCCCCTCCCCTGTTCCTCCCTTGTTCCCCTCTCCCCACCCCGCCGACGCCATGACCATGGCCACTGTGGCCATGGCCCCGTCCACCTGCTCCCTCCCCCACCTCACCTTCCCCCCCTGGATAAGGCCAACGCCACCCACCCCTCCCTGAATGTCCCTCTCCCCACTTCCTCTCTCCCTCTTTCTCTCGCGCTCCATCACCGGACCAGGAAACCGCCCGTGGGCGCGTCGCCGCCATGCGCGCGGCCACCGGCCACTGCGAGCCACGCCGGTGTGTCCGGGATCTTCGCCATGCTCGTCCACGTCGCCCTACACCTTCAATCGAGCCCGAGACACGTCGTCGTCCAAGAACCGCGCCGCTCCTCCACCATGGCCGCGCCGCCGTCCTCGTTGATTACCGCGGCTAGGCACCTCCTCGGCCCTCCCCGACCGCGCCATCGAGCTCAATGTGAGACGCTCGCCCACTTCCCCCTAAATCCCCATCTGAATCGTGCCCCCGTAGCTATTTCCCGGCGAGCCCGTGGCCATGGCGTCGCGTGGTTCGTCGCCGTCTTCGTTGTGGTCTGTCCCAGCCCGCGCAGATGGCTCGTGCGGGTGCGACTCGTTGCCCTGCGCACGTAGGTTCAAACGGCACCCATTTTGGTGCACCGTAGCGGCCGACCGGGCAGCGCCGCCGCGTCGGCCTCGTCGCCGGCAGGCTCGCCGTGGGCAGAGCCATCCCGGTTAACCAGTGGGGTTACCCACTGACGATGGGCCCCTCCTTCCTAATCCCCCATTAGCCTAACCACTAATAAAACTAAACAGAAAATAAAACCCCCTCTGAATGACAGGTGGGGCCAGGTCATTAAGTTAGATAAATAACTGTTAGCATAACACTGAGTCAATGACAACTGGGCCCCATCCCATTAAGCTAATTCTCTGGATTAATTAATATGCAATTTGAATAATGTCTCTATGACATGTGGGCCCTGCCTATTTAGGAGTTAATTAAATTGTTCAATTATAATATGTGCCTATGACAGTGGGACCCCACTGATTAATTAGATTTAATTGATTGAATTGTTAAAATGTGTGGCTGACATGTGGATCCCACCTGTCAGTACTGTTTTGGATAAGGTTTTGGATAATGTTGCTATTTAAATAATAAAAGAAATTCCAGAAATTGTTTAAAAATAATTTAAAACTTTGAAATTCAATAACTTTTAAACCGTAACTCGGATTCAAAAACTTTATACATGAAAATTGATCGGAAACATATAACGATTACGGATACGCTTTCCGTATGTCTACCACCCCCCTCTAACGTACCGAACATCGACATTCCCCCCTTCGGGCTGTCTGTCGAAAATTCCCGGTACCGATAAAAGTTGTCCGGATGAAAAACTTTCGTATACGAAAGTTACTCGAAACAGATCAACGATTACAGATACGATACACATATCCTCACCACACCCCTCTAACATACCGATCATCGAACTGTTCCCCCCTCCGGTGGCACTGTCCGATAGATTGCCCGATACCGATAAACTTTCCGGATGAATTTATTCCGAACACGACACTTGTTCGGAATAGATCAACTAGCACGGATACACCCCCCTTATGTTTGTCCGGTACCGTCGACACCCCCGGCTTGATCTTTCCACCTCCGGACACCCTGTCCGGTGATCACCCGGAGCTGGTATTTCATCCCCGGATGAATTCTCGCTCCGAGCAACGTGCATCGTACTGCGTTAGAACCCCGTTTACAATTCATCTGTTATGTCTTGCATTTGTATTGCTATTATTGTTGTGTATTTATTGTTTCTTCCCCCCTTAATCTTCGGTAGACCCCGCTGCTGCCGTCGACTACATCGATGTTGAGTACGACTACTTCGTCGACGACCGTACCACTACCGTCGAGCTACCAGGCAAGCAGAGCCATTCTCTTCCCCTGATATCGCCTATCTTTCCGTACATTTCTTGCACTAGGCATTGTTACTGCTGCTGCTACGATTACAATCCTATTCAATTGCATAGCCTGATTTTGTCGCCCCTTGATGTACCTTCCTTTAATCCTATGCTGCCTTTTATTACTTATGCATTATTCAGCAGTGAGCACTGAGCATTGTTAGCTAGGATTAGATGGAGGGTCGTGATCACTCAGGGGAGTGATCGCGAGAACGATATATTACAACTGCAACAGGTACGGATCAATGCAGACACCCTAGGGAACCTACAACGGCGAGACTCCGCCGAGTCGCTTCGAGTTTGGCTTACGAGTGGAATGGACTCGTATTTCACTCTCATCGGCTCAGTAGCGTAGCATCACCGGGATGATATGAGGTTTACCTCTTTAGTTCATTCCGCTGATGTCTTAGTCGAGCCAGCTCAAGTGTACCATCGAGGGTGATTCCTCCTGGTTTCAGTTAATGGTAGGAACTCGAACCAACTGGTGTCCTTAAAGGTAAGAAGTCGGGCGACCCAACGGTGCCCGCGAGAGGTATTGCGACGGGACGACAGGGAGGGTACGACCAGTGTACCGGTGTGCTTGGCCCCTGATCGTTGGCCGCGAGAGTTACCAAACCACGAAAGTCGAGCTCCTCCAGGAGCACACGCGAGACAAGGTAAGGAGACGGTTCACCCTGTTGGTAACCGCAGTGACTTGGTGGGACGACAGGGCAGGCACCGAGGTACTGGTGGTCCTCGCTGCTGTCGTTGTCCGCGGGTCGGTTAAGTCGAGGCAACGATAACGGTTGTCACGCAGGTTAATTAAAATGCTAAATGGTTCAGTGAATGTCTTGAGTTGGCTATATGCCATGTACGCACTACCTACCCGTGGGAACTACGAGTTATGGGCTCCTCCGCTTCTTAGTGTCGTCCGAGGACTCTTCAGACGTCAGCAGTACCGCGGGAGGATTGCCGGGAAGTGCGTTGTCTTCTTTGGCTCGAGCTGTGTTGTTTTTGTTACGGCTTCCCGGCCACCCACGCACCGTGCAGGAGTACGTCAGGGTTGGGGTCCAAGGCCCTGAGTACTTAGGATTTAGACCGGCGGATGGCCTCTCTGTTGAGTTTGAAAGATGGGCTAGGAAGTGTCGGATAGCCTCGGTGGAGCGTTCCCTAACAAGGTTACCGCCACCCTGGAGATCCGTGCGTGTAGCGTAACACAAGTGCACCCCTGCAGGGAAGATTAATCTATTCGAATAGCCGTGTCCACGGTAACAGGATGCTTTATGCTGAAGCTGGATCTTACCACTAGAAACTATTATTAAACTGTATGGTTCCGGGTTCTCTTCCTCGCGGGGATGTCGAGGAGGTGAACTCGGAGGCATTGTTAATTATATACAACTTATTATTATACAATGCTGCAGCAACTTCTGCTGCATTGTTACTTTATGCTTTATATAAACTGTTGGCTGATTCTTACCTCATGCTGCAAGACATCGTCGGAAGATGCTAGTCTTCGATAGGCCTAGATTCTTACCCTTGATCTGAATTTCTGACTTTCAGTCCACTATATACGGCCTCTTCTTTCCGTTGATACAATGCATAATGCTTAGTAGCGGACGTAAGACTCGCGGGTATACTAGATACTCACCTGCTTTATTTCCTTTACTGTTTTGCCTGATCGGCCGCTGCAGTCGACGTTGGAGTCCAGGAGCAGGAGATCCCCGATGTCGACCACCGCAACGTGAAGATCCCCGATGCCTTCTACGACGTCGAGTTCCCCGTTGACCAGGAGTAGCTTGGAGGTTCCCAGGCAGGAGGCCTCGCCTTTTTGATCTGTTGTTATTTGTGCTAGCCTTCTTAAGGCAACCTTGTATCCTTGTGTCTGTACTCAGATACTATTGCTTCCGCTGACTTTGTTCTCTCGAGCTGTTGTATTCGAGCCCTCGTGGCCCCTGGCTTGTATTGAACAGCTTGTATTATTTTATTTGTAGAGTTGTGTTGTGATATCTCACCGTGAGTCCCTGATCTCGATCGTGTACCTTGCGTGTATGATTAATGTACACGGTCTGATTTTGGGGGCGTCACAAGTTGGTATCAGAGCCGACTGCCTGTAGGAAGCCCCTAACCACTCCTTGGTCGAAGTCGAGTCTAGAATTTGCAAAACTACTTGCTAACTTAATGTTTGGCTTACGGGCCCCCATCGATGTCACTACGTGTGATATCTTTGGTATTAGGACCTTTTTCTCCGTACCTATGCTCTGGGACTCTGCTCTCTTATCCTTGCTGGTAAAGTTTTATTAACGCTGACTTTAGGGTCTCGTACCTCCTTCCTTCCGGAGAGCTCTCCATTCTCGTTGATCGCCTGATTCACCTAAAGATCCCGACGATTACTCTCTGATTAATTTCCGAGAACCTGCGTGTTCATCGCCTTTGCAATCCCCTGCCACCGATAAGTCCCTGTGGATAATTGATTCCACCTCCCGATCTGGAAATCACAATTTCCTTGTACTTAAGCATCAAGTTATTCCGATGCTTCTATCACCCGATTGCTTTGCATTCTTTCTCCTTCTGGTTGAGTGCCGATACTCACACCAAATTCTTTGCGAACCACCTGACCTTTGGTGGATTATAATCCGAATAATCTTACATGGCTTCTTCCATGTGATGATTGGATTCATTGTGTGAAATACCATCCTTGCCCCTCGATGATTTGTGTTATCATTGACAACCTTCCTTGACTCTCTGCCAATACAACTTGGTCGTGTATATCGTGCTCCGCTTTTCTTTGGGAAAGATATACAACTGATACTTGTGTATCATCACATTTTCCTTTTCATTGGTCTGTTTAATCTTTCTTTTTATATAAATTATCTGGGCAGTGATAAATCCCTGCTTATATAGACACGTTGGTGTGCTACATTGTCGGTACAACCAGTTACGATTGTTGATGACTTTTCGGTGACCACCGATGGACGAGAACTTTGCCAATTGGTCTGCCTCGTCTTAACGAGAAGGAGAATGGTTCTCTTCGTCCCTCGCCCTTGGCACTGATGTTGTTGCCGACATGGTTAAAAAGTTGTTCTCCGTCATACCTTCCAACTTGATCGCATTGAATGTCACCACCCTGGTTCTATGTGGGCCCATACCCACAATTCCACAGGACCGAAACCTGACTCTTGTCCTCTACCTTGTGATATTCCGTCCGATATCAGACTCAGTGCTTGTGTCTAATGATCGGGCCCCTTTTTCCCATCTTCCGTCATCGGCATCGAATACGTGCCAAACCGCTTGAAACTTCTCACGATGTACCTCCCTGATGTTAAACTCGGAAGGACTTTGTACCCCATACCCCTGGGAAACCCCATTTGATTGATCTTGTATCGATCCGACCCCCTTAAGCTTTATCTCTTAACCTGTTCGTAAGTACGATGTAGACCCCGAAGAAAGGATTACAACTCATCGAGATGCACTGATGCAGAGATATGAAGACATCAACGTGAAGGATTAACTCCTTCGATACAGACAACAAGAACCAGAAGATTTGATAGTAGGCGAAACCGAAACTCTACCCCTTACACTACTTTTAATTCTCGGGACGAGAATTCTTTGTAGTGGTGGAGAATTGTAACACCCTCAGAATCAGTAACAGTAATCACTACAGTAATTCTACTGTTGATGATCATCACTGTTGTTAATCAAGCCATGATCACCCTTGATCATAGCTTTGTCAGTTTCTCACCCTGATAAAATTTTCAAATTATAAAATTGCTCCAGGGATTGTGGATGCCAGTCAATCAACTTGATCATGGCTAAACCAAACCATTCTTAGTCATTTGGATATAACATGATAATTATGAACCCAATGTTGTGGGGTTATCAAATTGTTTTATAAATTAAAATAAAATGGAAATCTTAGTTGAACCAAAATAATGGAATCTATTTATAAAATGCCCAGCAATCTTAGGCCATGATAATATAGCAATGGTTGTTTTACTAAAAATGGTATAGTAATATAAAGGAATAATATTTAAAATAAAAACAATAGTTGGGAATTGTTAAGTTGCCATGATAAAAATAAATAAACAAGTGGGAATTTTAAATGAACTAAAATTTATGGGAACAATTTTATAAAATGCCTAATAATCTGTAGGCCATAATAAAAGTGATTTGGGATTTTATTACCATGTTTTAATAATGTAGATAAATAAAAACAGTAGCAAAATAATAGATTTTACCTCATATTAAATAATTTAAAGGTCTAAAGGATTTTATTTTTGTGCCAAACTTTTTGTGGCCTCTCTATACTGTTTACCACAAACAGTAAAAATGTTTTCACAGATAACAAAATTCACATGGCACTTAAATAAAATGTAAATAAAAAGGATAAATAAAAGAAACAAAAAAAAGGAAAACCCCGACCCCGCCATTGGGCGAGGCCCACTCCCCTTCCCCCCCCCAGCCTGGCCCACCCCGGGCCCAACCCTCCCCCTCCCCTGTTCCTCCCCTGTTCCCCTCTCCCCACCCCGCCGACGCCATGACCATGGCCACTATGGCCATGGCCCCGTCCACCTGCTCCCTCCCCCACCTCACCTTCCCCCCCCCCTGGATAAGGCCAACGCCACCCACCCCTCCCTGAATCTCCCTCTCCCCACTTCCTCTCTCCCTCTTTCTCTCGCGCTCCATCACCGGACCAGGAAACCGCCCGTGGGCGCGTCGCCGTCGTGCGCGCGGCCACCGGCCACTGCGAGCCACGCCGGTGTGTCCGGGATCTTCGCCATGCTCGTCCACGTTGCCCTACACCTTCAATCGAGCCCGAGACACGTCGTAGTCCAAGAACCGCGCCGCTCCTCCACCACGGCCGCGCCGCCGTCTTCGTCGATTACCGCGGCTAGGCACCTCCTCGGCCCTCCCCGACCGCGCCATCGAGCTCAATGTGAGACGCTCGCCCACTTCCCCCTAAATCCCCATCTGAATCGTGCCCCCGTAGCTATTTCCCGGCGAGCCCGTGGCCATGGCGTCGCGTGGTTCGTCGCCGTCGTCGTTGTGGTCTGTCCCAGCCCGCGCAGATGGCTCGTGCGGGTGCGACTCGTTGCCCTGCGCACGTAGGATCCAACGACACCCATTTTGGTGCACCGTAGCGGCCGACCGGGCAGCGCCGCCGCGTCGGCCTTGTCGCCGGCAGGCTCGCCGTGGGCAGAGCCCTCCCGGTTAACCAGTGGAGTTACCCACTGACGGTGGGGCCCTCCTTCCTAATCCCCCATTAGCCTAACCACTAATAAAACTAAACAGAAAATAAAACCCCCTCTGAATGACAGGTGGGGCCAGGTCATTAAGTTAGATAAATAATTATTAGCATAACACTGAGTCAATGACAACTGGGCCCCATCCCATTAAGCTAATTCTCTGGATTAATTAATATGCAATTTGAATAATGTCTCTATGACATGTGGGCCCTGCCTATTTAGGAGTTAATTAAATTGTTCAATTATAATATGTGCCTATGACAGTGGGACCCCACTGATTAATTAGATTTAATTGATTGAATTGTTAAAATGAGTGGCTGACATGTGGAGCCCACATGTCAGCACTGTTTTGGATAAGGTTTTGGATAATGTTGCTATTTAAATAATAAAAGAAATTCCAGAAATTGTTTAAAAATAATTTAAAACTTTGAAATTCAATAACTTTTAAACCGTAACTCGGATTCAAAAACTTTATACATGAAAATTGATCAGAAAAATATAACGAATAAGGATACGCTTTCCGTATGTCTACCACACCCCTCTAACGTACCGAACATCGACATTCCCCCCCTTCGGGCTGTCTGTCGAAAATTTCCGGTACCGATAAAAGTTGTCCGGATGAAAAACTTTCGTATACGAAAGTTACTCGGAACGGATCAACGATTACAGATACGATACCCATATCCTCACCACACCCCTCTAACATACCGATCATCGAACTGTTCCCCCCTCCGGTGGCACTGTCCGATAGATTGCCCGATACCGATAAACTTTCCGGATGAATTTATTCCGAACACGAAACTTGTTCGGAATAGATAACCTAGCACGGATACACCCCCCTTATGTTTGTCCGGTACCCACGACAACCCCCGGCTTGATCTTTCCCCCTCCGGACACCCTGTCCGGTGATCACCCGGAGCTGGTATTTCATCCCTGGATGAATTCTCGCTCCGAGCAACGTGCATCGTACTGCGTTAGAACCCCGTTTACAATTCATCTGTTATGTCTTGCATTTGTATTGCTATTATTGTTGTGTATTTATTGTTTCTTCCCCCCTTAATCTTCGGTAGACCCCGCTGCTGCCGTCGACTACATCGATGTTGAGTACGACTACTTCGTCGACGACCGTACCGCTACTGTCGAGCTACCAGGCAAGCAGAGCCATTCTCTTCCCCAGATATCGCCTATCTTTCCGTACATTTCTTGCACTAGGCATTGTTACTGCTGCTGCTAAGATTACAATCCTATTCAATTGCATAGCCTGATTTTGTCGCCCCTTGATGTACCTTCCTTTAATCCTATGCTGCCTTTTATTACTTATGCATTATTCAGCAGTGAGCCCTGCGCATTGTTAGCTAGGATTAGATGGAGGGTCGTGATCACTCAGGGGAGTGATCGCGAGAACGATATATTACAAGTGCAACCGGTACGGATCAATGCAGACACCCTAGGGAACCTACAACGGCGAGACTCTTCCGAGTCGCTTCGAGTTTGGCTTACGAGTGGAATGGACTCTTATTTCACTCTCGTCGGCTCAGTAGCGTAGCATCACCGGGATGATATGAGGTTTACCTCTTTAGTTCATTCCGCTGATGTCTCAGTCGAGCCAGCTCAAGTGTACCATCGAGGGTGATTCCTCCTGGTTTCACTTAATGGTAGGAACTCGAACCAACTGGTGTCCTTAAAGGTAAGAAGTCGGGCGACCCAACGGTGCCCGCGAGAGGTATTGCGACGGGACGACAGGGAGGGTACGAACAGTGTACCGGTGTGCTTGGCCCCTGATCGTTAGCCGCGAGAGTTTCCAAACCACGAAAGTTGAGCTCCTCCAGGAGCACACGCGAGACAAGGTAAGGAGACGGTTCACCCTGTTGGTAACCGCAGTGACTTGGTGGGACGACAGGGCAGGCACCGAGGTACTGGTGGTCCTGGCTGTTGTCGTTGTCCGCGGGTCGGTTAAGTCGAGGCAACGATAACGGTTGTCACGCATGTTAATTAAAATGCTAAATGGTTCAGTGAATGTCTTGAGTTGGCTATATGCCATGTACGCACTACCTACCCGTGGGAACTACGAGTTATGGGCTCCTCCGCTTCTTAGTGTCGTCCGAGGACTCTTCAGACGTCAGCAGTACCGCGGGCTGATTGCCGGGAAGTGCGCTGTCTTCTTTGGCTCGAGCTGTGTTGTTATTGTTACGGCTTCCCGGCCACCCACGCACCGTGCAGGAGTACGTCAGGGTTGTGGTCCAAGGCCCTGAGTACTTAGGATTTAGACCGGCGGATGGCCTCTCTGTTGAGTTTGAAAGATGGGCTAGGAAGTGTCGGATAGCCTCGGTGGAGCGTTCCCTAACAAGGTTCCCGCCACCCTGGAGATCCGTGCGTGTAGCTTAACACAAGTGCACCCCTCCAGGGAAGATTAATCTATTCGAATAGCCGTGTCCACGGTAATAGGACGCTTTATGCTGAAGCTGGATCTTACCACTAGAAACTATTATTAAACTGTATGGTTCCGGGTTCTCTTCCTCGCGGGGATGTCGAGGAGGTGAACTCGGAGGCATTGTTAATTATATACAACTTATTATTATACAATGCTGCAGCAACTTCTGCTGCATTGTTACTTTATGCTTTATATAAACTGTTGGCTGATTCTTACCTCATGCTGCAAGACATCGTCGGAAGATGCTAGTATTCGATAGGCCTAGCTTCTTACCCTTGATTTGAATTTCTGACTTTCAGTCCACTATATACAGCCTCTTCTTTCCGTTGATACAATGCATAATGCTTAGTAGCGGACGTAAGACTCGCGGGTATACTAGATACTCACCTGCTTTATTTCCTTTACTGTTTTGCTTGATCGGCCGCTACAGTCGACGTTGGAGTCCAGGAGCAGGAGATCCCCGATGTCGACCACCGCAACGTGAAGATCCCCGATGCCTTCTACGACGTCGAGTTCCCCGTTGACCAGGAGTAGCTTGGAGGTTCCCAGGCAGGAGGCCTCGCCTTTTTTATCTGTTGTTATTTGTGCTAGTCTTCTTAAGGCAACCTTGTATCCTTGTGTCTGTACTCAGATACTATTGCTTCCGCTGACTTTGTTCTCTCGAGCTGTTGTATTCGAGCCCTCGTGGCCCCTGGCTTGTAATAAACAACTTGTATTATTTTATTTGTAGAGTTGTGTTGTGATATCTCACCGTGAGTCCCTGATCTCGATCGTGTAGCTTGCGTGTATGATTACTGTACACGGTCTGATTTTTGGGGCGTCACAGTCTGGTACTCGTAGTACAGGATTAGCCAAGTCAAAGCTGGCACTTCTGCATGTTGAACCCCATCTCCTTTGCCTTGATACTTGAGAATGAGTAGTGTAGTTCTGATGTAAGTCTATCTGAGTACGACTTTTTACTCACGTTTGCTTATTCTATGTTTTAGATGAGAAACCGGACCCCGATGGAGTCACCTTCGTGAAGCTCGATGTTGACCTTGGTAGCATAGTCCCAGACAGTAGTCTGGTCCCTCGTGGAAGGGCATGTTTGTTTTACAAGGCTTCTCTAAGCCATTTGTTAAACTTGTCTATACTCAGACCTAATTGCTTCTGTTGTATTGATGTAATGTTGATCACAGACATGTCTAGGCATGTGTGTTGCATGTATGTTTATAACATGCATGTCTTAGTATGGGTTTTTGAGACCTTAGTTATGATCTGGCTGGCGGTCTTTTATACACCAAGTGGCCCTTAGATGTGCGCAGCATGGGGCATTGCGATGCGATTGCTCGTGGCTCTGCCACGTGCACACTTTGTTGTATGATCGAGCCCGCCCTAGACCCCAACTAAGTGATCGGGCTGGAGTAAGTTTATGTAAGAGTTAGGATCCAATCGATAACATGGTTGAGGCGACTTGTCTATGAGTATGGGATTCACCACCCATAAGCATTTAGACTTGTGAGCGGACGTTGAGGACCCATCTCAGTTGATCATCCGGCCTGAATGGGATGCCCCTCACGTTCGATGCTTACCGAGAACGTTCTGTGCTTGGCCTTGTCTGCTTAGACAAGTGGGTACGGTTCTCGGCTCTCCATGTGATTGTATCGTGACTGGAATTTCATACGCTAACCCCGGGTCCCGACAACCGAGCATATTACCCATGCTCTTATCAAAGCTAGGGAGGAGAAGCTCAAGTTAGAGACTTCCATCCCTAGAAATCTAGAATATGGTTGGGATCCTATGGTCAAAATTAAATTGAATAATTTCTCTTGCTTTGCGTTGTGTGATGTTGGAGCTAGTGCCTCCGTTTTACCCAAAAGAATGTATGATATGCTTTATTAGAAACCTTTTGATCCATGTTCTTTTGGTGTTCGTCTTGTTGATTCTTCTGTGAAGAAACCTTTAGGGATGATTGATGATGTTCTTATTGTTGTCAATGATAATTATGTTCCCGATTATTTTCTTGTCATGGACATTGAGTGTGATCTCTCATGTCCAATTATTTTGGGACGTCCTTTTCTCCGCACCGTTGGTGCTATCATTGACGTGAAAGAAGGGACCATTAGATTCCAATTCCCCCTCAAAAATGGAATGGAACACTTCCCTCGAAATAAGATTAAGTTACCTTTTGAGTCCGTCACACGGGCAAGTTATTCTTATGGAGTTGATAAAACTTGATCTTTTTTCTTCATGCCTAGCTAAAAGGCATAAAAGAAAGCACTTATTGGGAGGCAACCCAAGATGTTTTTACTTTCAGTTTTAGTAGTCTTTCTTGTTACTACTGTAGCAACATCATTTTATCTTTATTTTCAAGCTTTGTGCCAAGTTTTATACTCCGATTGCAAGAAATTTCAAAAGTTGTGACATGCTGTCCAGAAACAGATTCTGTCAGCTTGATGAAAAAATTGGCCATAAATCACCAGATCAACTTTTTGATCTGATTTTTTTGACAGCATGCTCTATACAATTAGCTTTCATTCATCTGTACAGAGTTTTTTTAATTTGAGTGGCAGAAGTACCCCAAAAAATTTATTTACTACCTACTGCTCTGTTTTTCATAGATTCTGCCACGTTTTACGTTTGAATCGTTTTGCAAATCTTAAGCTTGCTTTTTATTTGCAACAACTTTTTAGCAATCATGAGAAATAGTAGATCTTCATGAAAATATTTATTTCCAATGGAGAAAAGTTTTTTTTATTATGGGTACTAACCACTCTAATCCACTTATGATGAGTTTCGTATGAAGGGAGTTTTCAAGTATGCGACGGAAGATGATGAAAGACGATTCGGGAGTGTCAAGCGCTTAACCTTGGCGATGCCCCCATGCACCACCAATAAATATCCAAGGAGACTCAAGCGTCTAAGCTTGGGGATTCCCCCATGCATCCCGTTCTGCATCAACAATCATCAGTATATCCTTCTCCATGCTATATTTTTATCTCTTCATGTGTTATGTGCTAAACTTGGAGCGTCTCGCTCTTTACTTTTTAGTTTGTCTTATTTTTGCTTGTTGTTCAAGTTAGACCCTAGCCTTCTTTGTTTGGGAGAGAAACACGCTCCAGTTCACCCTAGAACTCAACATAGGCTTGCATTCTTATCTTTCCTTTTGTGTGTGTTCTTTATATTTTCATATATGTTGTCATGCGTAGCTCTTAGTTTTCAACCTTATATTCTTAAGAGCTTTTATTTAGGTTGTTTTAGAACTCTCTTGAGTTATCATGCTTATCTTATTTAGAGATTTGACTTGTTGCACTGAGTTGTGTGTCTTGCATGAGTAGGTAATTAAGGTTGCTATTACAAGTGTAGTATTAATTTGCGTTACTTTTAATGTATTGATTTGACTAATTTTTGAACTTTTAGTGCCAAGAGCTTGAGCCTATTAGTGATAGGTGTCGTATTTTGGGAAATCTGTGCTTATTTACGAAAACTACAAAATTAGTTGAGAACTCTAGCTACTAGATGGATCACTAACCTCTGGAGAGGTTGGAATTTATTGAGTACCCTCACGTACCATGGGTCGAGGATGCGCAAGGATAACCAAACCCCTATACACTCCTACTTGGAATACTTGTATCTTTGTGAACCTCCTGATTAGATAGAGAGTTACCGATAATCAGTGCATGAGTTCTTCGGACTAATGCGAGTATTCGATTGTTGGCACTTCCACCTTCCATATTTTGCTAGCCTCTTCGGTACCATGCATTTCCCTTTCTCATCTTGAGAGTTTGTTCATACTTTGCCAGTGCATCCAAACCCTTTGCATGATACACTCTGTCATCATAAACCTCCTTATATCTTCCTCAAAACAACCACCATACCTACCTATCAAGGCATTTCCATATCCTTTCCGAGATACATTGCCATGCAACATCCATCATCTCATGACTTGATCTTCATGTAATACATGATTTTGCTTGATCTAGGAGCCACATGCTAGTTGGGCCTTTCCCTTATCATTGCTACATGACGCGCTAGTATCACTGCATATCCTGCTACACTGGCAGAGGCATACATTTTCATACATCATGATAGATTTCATTCTTCTTTATGTTGAGTACTTCTTGTAAAGTGTGAAGATCTTCTTTATATTCTTGTATAATATAGAGTGTTGCCCTTAAGTGAGGAAAAGATCACAAAGAGGAAAAATTAAAAGATCTGAAAGAGGACAAATTAAAAGATCCCAAAGAGGACAAATGAGAGATAAATAGAAAGAGACAATGAGGCCACAAAAATACAAAACAAATAGAAAAAAGAGAAAGAAAAAGAAATAAAAAGAGAGAAGGGGGCAACACTGCTATTCCTGTTGAAAGATCCTCACTCGTACTCCATTGTCATATTTGTACTTCATAGAGATTATCATGCATGGATAACTATGTGGGGATCCTTACACTATAGAAGTTGGCTTGCATATTCCAAGGACGAGCCTCCTCAAAAGAGATCTAGGTCTTCATGAGCGAGCATGTTGGATGCACCCCCACTAGTCCCATTGGAGAGCTTACCTTAGCTCATATGTGCATCCATTGCATGTCAATCCCTACTCCTCACATCATATCTATCATTTGGCTTTCTCTCGCCTATGATTGTCCTGATTGATGTGAGCCTTTCACACCTTTTTGTCTTCCTTTCCCATCATTTTTCTCTTTGCCATCCTAAGTGCCAACATATCTTGCTCGCGCTCAACCATTGCATCAGTGCTCAAAGTCGAAAGGGAGAGGATCGGTTTGACTTGTACCTGACTAGTGGTTTGGGGATGAGTCAAAATAAGATTCTGAAGGAGACCAAGTGTGAAGTTTTAGTAGATTGAGTTCTCAATTAAACTACATAGTATTTTAATGCTCTAAACCCATCTCCCACTTCTTGCACGCAAACACCAATTTGGAGACATTCGAGTCACGGACAACGAGAGCTCTTGCACCTTTATGTTCATGCTTTGCTAGTTTCAATACTAGATATAGACTCTTGCTTGTTATTGTCTTGACTTCAATTACATATCTTACTTGACGTACTTTGAAGTTCTTATATGTGTGTTAGCATGTCACCACAGAAATTATCGGTGTTATCATTTACCTACTCGAGGACGAGCAGGAATTAAGTTTGGGGATGTTGATATGTCCCAAACGTATCTATAATTTCTGCTTCTTCCATGCTCTTTCATACCTTTTTACACATATTTGTACTATCCTCCTAACTCAGTGCAACAAGAGCCAGTTTCTGTCTGCTGATGCCTGTAAGTTGCAGGTTTTTACCCATATTTACAGAGCTCCAAAAATTCCACAAAATTCAGATAAATAGTCAGCGCAGAAGAAGCTTCCGGAAACACCGAAGAATGGCCAGAGGGGGGCCACCCCCTCCCAGGCGGCCAAGGGGCGCGGCCACACTACCAGGGCGCCTGGTAGGTGGGGACACCCCCTGGTGCCCCCCTGATGGCACTGAAGTAGTGCTCCTCGTTGGTTACCCCAAGTGGAAGGTTGGATGTAGCCTAGCAGCACATTTCCCTTGGCAAAGATACCAGGGTTGAGGTCGAGCAGTAGGACTCCAAGGTCGACAAGTAAGTGGTGAAGCGAGCAACGTTCCGTTTGAGAAATATTGCTCCCTTAACCTGGACCTAAACACACAACAAATAACTTTGCTCCCAACGAGTACAGAGAGGTTGTTAATCTCTCCGGCCTTAATGTTTACAAAGGATCGATGAAAAAAATAATAGGTAGTGATAATTGCATCTAGAAAGTAAAAGCACGAAGTAAATTGTGGGTGTAAACAGTGGTGGAAATATGGACTGGGGTCCCATGATGTCCACTAGTGATGTCTCTCTCCCAAAAGACGATAAAACTGCTATGCGAGGTAAAAAAATCAAAGCTGGGCATTTGACAGGATTAAAAACGCACCGCGATGCTAACTATGCTACAAAGAAAGGAAGAGTCCCAAAAGCATGGGCGGTACGCCAAAATAAGTAGACTCAAATCCATCTGGATCTACTACTAATCATCCACCTTGAGATATCAATCCAGAACATCTCGCTGGTATTAAGTTGCGAGCCCCACCCAAAGTGGTTACCCAAAGCAACAAACAACTGCATTAAAAGAACTTTGCGTAAAGTAAACAATCCTTGCAACCGCGGTTACAAGCACCGTTGTTTTCCCCCTTGTGGCAACAACACATCCCCTAGACTCATATTTCTGTCACTCAAGCTAGTCATCAGGGGGCATGAACCCACAATCAAGCATAACGCTCCTTCTTGGAGTCACTACCTACTACTTGGCCAAAGGAATAAACAGCAACGGAGAACATGCAAGAATTACTCAAGAAAAAAAATATAAAAGATAAGAACCAAATATATTACTCAATCACAATCTGAACATAGTCTCATAATCCATCAGATCCCAGCAAACTCAACATAGCAACAGCAGAAAGAATTACATATGTGACTTGTTAATGTAGGGAAGCTCACAAGGTCTAATCCATGAAGAACAAAGAGGAGAGGAGAACATCACATAGCTACTGATCATGGACCCATGGTCCAAGGTGGACTACTCACGTATCATCCGGGAAGCGCCCATGGTGGTGGAGAAACTCCCAGAGGTTAATCCTGCCTCCTGCAGGGTGCCGGGGAGAGGTCTTATGGTGCTCCCGATCTTGGAAGCGGCGCGACGGCGGAACAGAGGCGAGGTTGTGAAAAAGGGTTATGTCTTTGGGGGTTTCAGGTCGAGAGATAAATATAGGAGAAAGGGGGCAGCCAGGGGTCCACCAGGGGTCCAGGCGCCCCCTGGCGTGGCCCCACCCTAGGGCGCCCCGGGAGGGCGCCTGGGGCCCTAGTGGTCCCCTCTGTCCCCCTTCGGGACTCTGGAAGGTTCCCGTACGCTGATTTTTCATTGGATTTTTCTGGAATTTTCGGAGTATTTTTATTATGGGGGATACCTGAAATAGGAAAACAACAGAAAACAGAAACTGGCACTGAGGTGCACTGAGTTAATAGGTTAGTACAAATATGATCAAAAGTGTATGAAAGTGTATCTAAAACATAGCAATGTCACACAAAACATGCATGGATCATGAAGAAATTCTAGATACGTTTGGGACGTGTCAACATCCCCAAGATTAATTCATGCTCGTCCTCAAGTAGGTAAATGATAACAAGCATAATTTCTGTGGTGACATGCTACCAACCATATAATAACTTTTAAGTAAATCAATCAAGGTATGTAATTCAATTCAAGTCATAACAAGCAAGAGTCTATATTAGCATTGAAACAAGCAACATAAGAACATTAAGGTGCAAGAGATGTTGCTGTTCGTGACTCGAATGTCTCCAGATGGTGTTTGCGTGCAAGAAGTGGGAGATGGGAATATGAGAGAGAAAATATATTTATTTTTTGAGAACTCAATCTACTAAAGTTTCACACTTAGTCTTATTTGGAATATAATATTGACTCATCCCCATACCACTAGCCAGGTACAAGTCAATTTGATCCACTCCCGTTCGATATTTTGAGCACTCATGCAAGAATGAGCATAATCACAGAGTTGACACTTAGGATGGAAAAGAGAGAGATATGATGGAGGAGGAAGACAAAAAATGTGTGAAAGGCTCACATCAATGAGGAAAATCATAGCCGAGAGAAAGCCAAATGATAGATATGATGTGAGGAGTAGGTATTGCCATGCAACGGATGCACATATGAGCTAAGAAAAGCTATCCAATGGAACTAGTGGGGGTGCATCCAACTTGCTCGCTCAAGAACACCTAGAGCTCATTTGAGGAGGCTCAGCATTGGAATATACAAGCCAAGTTCTATAGTGTGAAGGTCCCCACATAGCGATATCCATAGATGATCATCTCTATGGAGCACAAGGTATAAGAGGGAGTACGAGTGTGGATCTTTCAAAAGGAATATTAGTGTTGCCCCTTCTCTCTTTTTATTTTCTTTTTCCCTTTTTTTCTATTTTTTGTATTTTTTTGGTGGCCTCAATGGCTCTTTCTATTGAACTCTCATTTGTCCACTTTGGGATATTTTAAATTTGTCCTCTTTGGGATATTTTCCTCACTTAAGGGAAACACTCTATTTTACAATAAGTATAGAAGATCTTTCACACTTTACAAGGTACTCAACATAAAGAAGATGTAGCTATCATGATGTATTAGAGTACACTCATGTACCATGAGTCGAGGATGCGCAAGGATAACCAAACCCCCTTACACTCCTCCTCGGGGTACTTGTCTCTTTGTGAACCTCCTTATTAGATTGAGAGTTACCGATAATAAGTGCATAAGTTCTTCGGACTAATGTAATTATTGAAAGTTGACACTTCCACCTCCTCATATTTGCTAGCCTCTTCGGTACCGTGCATTGCCCTCTTCTCACTCCGAGAGTTGGCGTCCACCTCGCCGGTGCATCCAAACCCTTGGCATGATTCGCTCTGTCATCATAAACCTTCTTATATCTTTCCTCAAAACAGCCACCATACCTACCTATCAAGGCATTTCCATAGCCTTTCTGAGATATATTTCCATGCAACATCCACCTTCTCATGACTTGATCTTCATGTCATACATGTTCCTGCTACACTAACAGAGGCATACATCTGCATACATCATGATAGCTACATCTTGTCAGAACCCTCTGTTAGGTAATGTGCTAGGGTTAGAAAGTCACTTGTATCATGTTAAAATTTCAAAAGAAATTTTTGAAATCAAAATCAAAAGCAAAATTGGAGAAGGAACCCCCCCCCAGTTAAATTAATTCAAAATGCCAGATAAAAGTCTTCTCCAAAAATTCATGTTAGAATTTTGAAAAGTCTTATAAATGAGTATGATCACATATCAAGTGATGTGGGACCCACCCCATGCTCATGGATTTTTCAAATATTCAAACAGTGCCTTGGAATTAATTAAAAACCCCTATTTGAGTTAAGATTCAAATTATTTGAATTTTAAAAATGTTGAAACTTTATAAGTGGCTAGTCTATATTATTATGAGGCCATATAAAAGATTCGAGCATTTATAAAAATGCTTAGCTATTTATTTGCTAAGCAAAACAAATTTACAGAAAATAAAAAGAAAACAGAAAAGGAAAAGGGGCTTACCTGCAAAGGAGCCCAACTCATCCCCCAGCCGGCCCAGCCCACTCCCGCGCCTGTCGTCTTCCTCAAGCAGGGGCACTGCTGCGTGGCGACCATGTCGTGGCCACCGACGAGCCCCTGGCCAACTCCTACTTCTCCCTCGCCACCTCTTCACGCCTGGAGACGCCCAGAGGCTTCCCCGTTCCATTCCCCCTCTCCACGGACACTCTCCCCATCTCCCTCGCCCGATTTCTCCACCTCCCGACGACTCGCCGGAGCGCCCCGCCATGGAACTCGCAGCCAATGCCACCTAGGGCTCAAGCTGGTGTGTCCATCCTCCTCCCCGTCCTCGTCTTCCTCGACTAGCAGAAGCAGGAGCTCCAATTTGGACCAGACGCGACGCCAGGTTCATCGGATCACCGCCGGCCGCCAGAGCTCGAGTTGGTCGATTCGCCGCCGCCGTAACCTCCCCGCCTCCAACACCTGCTCCAACGTGTTCACCAGCGTCTGGTGAGCATTTCCCCTCAAGCCACGACCCCGCTCGCCTCCTCTAGCTCATTCCGCCATGAGAGCCGTGGCTCCTCGTCGCCGGTGTGCTCGCCAGCGAGCACCCGTGAAGCAAACGAACTCGAGAACCTGTCCATCGTCTTCGCCGAGCTCTTCTGGATCAATCCCGACTAGCCCAACGCCAAGAAGGCCCCCCTAGCTCGATCCCGTTCCAAGCCGTGCCTCGGACCGCCGCCGTTCAAGTCGCCGTCATCACGTCAGGCCTCCCCGTGGTCGCCCGACTCGCCTACGTGAAACGCGAGTTCGAGGGCTACCCTCTGGTGGTCTCGGCGAGCGATTTGGTGGCCGGGAGCACCCTCCCCGTGCAGCGCCGCCGCGTCTGTGACGCTAGCGTTTAGCCGCCGGCAGGCCCGCCGACGTAGCCACGATTAGGGGCTTAACCCCACCTGGGTTGAGTGACCCTAGGTCACTAACACTGGGCCCCAGTGGCTTAATTAAGCCACTGGTTAAATTAAACAGCCGGGTTAATTAACCCAGTGGCTGACACCTCGGACCCACATGTCAGCCCCCCCCCTGACGCCAGCATGAGGTCATGCTGACGCAGTAAATGAATTTCCAGAAACTGAAATAATTTAAAGAATTCCAGAAAATCCAGAAAATAGCCAAAACTTTGGAAATTCATAGAAAATTCATATTAACTCCAAATTGGACAAATAATATATGAAAAATGATCAGGAGAAAATAAGCTATCCAAATATCCAACTTTCAACTTTGTTTGAGTTGATTTTAAATTGGGATCAGTAGCATTTGCTATTTGATTTAAATGGAATTAAATCAAATTCAATTCAAAAGTTTTTGCAACTTGAACCATGGCAACATGCTACATTTCACTTACACATCAGAGGCATATCATACACATTTCCAAATGTTTCAAATTGATCAATCAATGTCACATGTAACTTGGCTAAGTTTGAATTCAAATTGGAGTTTGAATTTGCAATTCAATTTGCAATATACTCCATTTAAATGGAATTGCCTCACACATCAAAGCATATACATCAAGTTTCAACCTTCCATCATGTGATTGTGCATTGTATTTACTTTTCTACCTTGTTTGTTGTTTGTCGAGTAGAGGTGGAACCGGAGCAGGAGGCTTCCCCCTTCATTGAAGACCCCAAACCCGAACCTCGTCAGCAAGGCAAGCAAACCCCCATTGATCATGTCGATAAAATCCCACTTCCCTCTCATGTCTCGCTTATGCATTGTTTAGGATGATTACCATGATGCGTTTCTACCGCATAGATGAACCCATTCCTTTGCATGACCTATCATTTTGTCACAGTAGTAAGCAAACCACAATCCTAGCAAATGTAGGAGTTGATTGATATCATGTGGCCCCTGCAATTGTTACTGCTTATTGCATGCTTAGAGTGATACCATGATGATACTGTTATGTGAGTCGGGATGGTAGTGATCATGATGATGATGGTAGAAAAGTGTTGGTGAATCTACCCCTAATACAAGGTGAACGATGAGAGGCTGTGTAGGAGTACACGGTGGGTTCTCTCGTTGAACACCGCCCTAAGTCCGAGTTCTTGTGTGGTGATCCAAGATGAAGAGTACAACAACACATTGGGCTCACTGACCCCTCTCAGCTTACTAACTCATCCCTTTCGATGTCCAGATGTCGCAATAGTTCGGAGTTCTGGTAGGCTTGTGGCCTGGCTGCTAAGCGAGAGAACGGCTCATCCGAGACCGGCTTATGCACCACGCACACATCACTTGGGTCCACTTCAGTAAACCGGTCGGGTTCACGATAGTGGTAGCCAACCCAGGTAGGCGGCTTTCTCGGACTAGATAGGCTATGAGGTAACAGTTGTGGTGAGCATCCTCGCTGGCACCCCTTGAATGGTGTCGAGATCAAAGGCGGTAACCGATGATCATGTGTGTGTAGCGGTACACCCCTGCAGGGTTAACAAAACTATTCGAATAGCCGCGTCCGCGGTTATGGACTGCTTGGAAAGCTTAGCTTGATTATTAGACAACTTGAACTGGATACTTCTAAAACACACCAAGATAAGTGTGAGTGCTATGGCGTGCTTTCTCGTGGGGAAGTCGAGGAAGGCACCATAGTGGTGTAATTGGTTGGAGAAAGTGGTGGACTCGTGTACGCTTCTTACCTCAAGTCTGGTACTCGTAGTTCAGGACTAGCCAAGTCAAAGTTGGCACTTCTGCAATTGAACCCCACCTCCCTTTACCTTGATACATGTGCATGAGTAGTATAGCTCCTATGTAAGTCTTGCTGAGTACGACTTTGTACTCACGTTTGCTTAATCTATGTTTTAGATGAAACCACTGACCCCGAAGGTGGCTTCTTCATCGAGCTGGACGACTAAAGATCCAGCTAGTCTAGTCCCAGTCAGACGACTGGTTCCCTCGTGGAGGGCTTGTGTTTAAATAAGGCTTCTTAAGCCATTTGTTAAACTTGTCTGTACTCAGACATACTTTGCTTCCGCTTGTGTTGTAATGTTGGATCACATGTTTGTGATCTCTGTGTGCACTCTATAAGAGTTATCAATAAAATTTATACTTTGTAGAGAATTGCAATGATACCTACTGTTCATACAAGGCATGTGTGTTGTGTGTATGTTTATAACATGCATGTCTTTGTATGGGTTTTTGAGACCTTAGTTGTGATCTGGCTGGCGGTCTTTCATACACCAAGTGGCCCTTAGATGTGCGCAGCTTGGGGCATCGCGATGCGATTGTTCGAGACTCTGTCTCGTGCACACTTTGTGGTATGATCGAGCCCGCCCTAGACCCCGACTAAGTTATCGGGCTGGAGTAAGTCTATGTAAGAGTTATGAGATAGTCATTAGTATGGTTGAGGCGACTTGTCTTTGAATATGGGAGTTCACCACCCATATCATTAGACTTGTGTGCGGACGATGAGGACCCATCTCAGTTGATCATCCGGCCTGGATGGGATACCCCTCACGTATGATGCTTTCCGAGAACGTTCTGTGCTTGGCCTTGTCTGCTTAGACAAGTGGGTACGGTTCTCGGCTCTCCATATGACTATGTCTTAGCTGTACTTGCATACGCTAACCCCGGGTCCCGACACATCTTCTTTATGTTGAGTACCTTGTAAAGTGTGAAAGATTTTCTATACTTCTTGTAAAATAGAGTGTTGCCCTGAAGTGAGGAAAAGATCCCAACTAGGACAAATTAAAAGATCCCAAAGAGTACAAATGAGAATTAAATAGAAAGAGCCATTGAGACCACCAGAAAAATACAAAAAAAAGAAAAAAGAGAAAAATAAATAAAAAGAGAGAAGGGGCAACACTACTATTCCTTTTGAAAGATCCACACTCGTACTCCCTCTTATACCTTTTTCTCCATAGAGATGATCATATATGCATATAGCTATGTGGGGACCTTCACACTATAGAACTTGGCTTGCATATTCCAAGGATGAGCTTCCTCAAACGTGCTCTAGGTATTCTTGAGTGTGACGCCCCCAAAATCAAACCGTGTGTCGGGACCCGGGGTTAGCGTATGCAAGTACAGTTAAGACATAGTCATATGGAGAGCCGAGAACCGCACCCACTTGTCTAAGCAGACAAGGCCAAGCACTGAACATTCTCGGAAAGCATCGTACGTGAGGGGCATCCCATCCAGGCCGGATGATCAACTGAGATGGGTCCTCATCGTCCGCACACAAGTCTAATGATATGGGTGGTGAACTCCCATTTTCAAAGACAAGTCGCCTCAACCATACTATCGACTATCTCAAAACTCTTACATAGACATACTCCAACCCGATCACTTAGTCGGGGTCCAGGGCGGGCTCGATCATACCACAAAGTGTGCACGAGACGGAGTCTCGGACAATCGCATCTTGATGCCCCAAGCTGCGCACATCTAAGGGCCACTTGGTGTATGAAAGACCGCCAGCCAGAACACAACTAAGGTCTCGAAAACCCATACAAAGACATGCATGTTATAAACATACACGCAGCACACATGCCTTGTATGAACAGCAGGTACCATTGCAATTCTCTACAAAGTGTACATTTTATTTAGAACTCTTATAGAGTACACACAGAGATCACATACATGTGATCCAACATTACAACACAGAACGGAAGCAAATTATGTCTGAGTACAGACAAGTTTAACAAATTGGCTTAAGAAGCCTTATTCAAACATAAAGCCCTCCACGAGGGAACCAGTCTGCTGACTGGGACTAGACTAGCTTAACTTTAGTCGTCCAGCTTGATGAAGAAGCCACCTTCGGGGTCACTGGCGTCATCTAAAACATATATTAAGCAAACGTGAGTACAAAGTCGTACTCAGCAAGACTTACATAGGAGCTATACTACTCATGCACATGTATCAAGGTAAAGGGAGGTGGGGCTCCCTTGCAGAAGTGCCAGCTTTGACTTGGCTAGTCCTAAACTACGAGTACCAGACTTGAGGTAAGAAGCGTACACGAGTCCACTACTTTCACCAACCAATTACACTACTATGGTGCCTTCCTCGATTTCCCCACGAGAAAGCACACCATAGCACTCACACTAATCTTGGTGTGTTTTAGAAGTATCCGGTTCAAGTTGTCTAATAATCAAGCTAAGCTTTCCAAGCAGTCCATAACCGCGGACGCGGCTATTCGAATAGTTTTGTTAACCTTGCAAGGGTGTACCGCTACACACACATGACCATCATTTACCGCCTTTGATCTCGACACCATTCAAGGGGTGCCAGCGAGGATGCTCACCACAACTGTTACCTCATAGCCGATCTAGTCCGAGAAAGCCGCCTACTTGGGTTGGTTACCACAATCGTGAACCCGGCCGGTTTACCGAAGTGGACCCAAGTGATGTGTGCGTGGTGCATAAGCCGGTCTCGGGTGAGCCGTTCTCTCACTTAGCATCCAGGCCACAAGCCTACCAGAACTCCGAGCTATTGCGATATCTGGACCTCGAAAGGGATGAGTTAATAGGTTGAGAGGGGTCAGTGAGCCCAATGTGTGGTTGTACTCTTCATCTTGGATCACCACACAAGAACTCGGACTTAGGGCGGTGTTCAACGAGACAACCCACCGTGTACTCCTACACAGCCTCTCATCGTTCACCTTGTATTAGGGTCGATTCACCAACACTTTACTACCATCATCAACATGATCATTCCCATCCCGACTCACATCACAGTAACAACATAGTATCATACTAAGCATGCAATAAGCGGTAACATTTGCAGGGGCCACATGATATCATTCAACTCCTACATTTGCTAGGATTATGGTTTGCTTACTACTGTGACAAAAGATAGGTCATGCAAAGGAATGGGTTCATCTAAGCGGTAGAATCGTAACATGGTGATCATCCTATACAATGCATAAGCGAGACATGAGAGGGAAGTGGGATTATATCGACATGATCAATGGGGTTTTGCTTGCCTTGCTGACGAGGTTCGGGCTCTGGATCTGCAGCGAAGGGGGTGACCTCGTGCTCCGGTTCCACCTCTACTCGACAAACAAAGCACGAAGTAGCAATCAATATGAATGCAATGCTCAAGCACATGATTGAATGTTAATGCTTGAAGTATAAGTTTTGATGTGTGAGGCAATTCCATTTAAGTGGAATATATTGCATTTAAAATGCAAATTCAAACTCCACATTTGAATTCAACATTAACCAAGTTATATGTGATATAGTTTGATCATTTTGAATTATCTTCAAATGTGTATGATATGCCTCTGATGTGTAAGTGAAATGTAGCATGTTGCCATGGTTCAAGTTGCCAAAATATTTGAATTAAATTTGATTTAATTCCATTTAAATCAAATAGCAAATGCTACTGATCACATTTTAAATTCAACTCAAACAGAGTTGGAAGTTGCATATTTGGAAAGATAATTTTCTCCTGATCATTTTTCATATATTATTTGTCCAATTTGGAGTTAATATGAATTTTCTATGAATTTCCAAAGTTTGGGGTATTTTCTGGAATTTCTGGATTTATTAAACTATTTTTCTTTCTGGAAAAACATTTACTGCGTCACTGTGATGTCATGCTGGCGTCAGGGGGGTTTGACCCGAGTCAAACTGACAAGGGGCCCCACCTGTCAGCCTCTCTGGGATAAATCCCTGTTACTTAAGTTAACAGAGAGATTAGAGGGGGGCCTGGGCCCACTTGTAAGTGACTCAGGGGTTGGTTAATTAGTGCTAATCGTCTGGCCACGTCATCTCGCCGGCGGCTCAATGCCGGCGACCATCCAGCACGGCGGAGCTCCTCGGGACGGCGGCGCGGGGCACGATTCGCAGCGCCGGAGGCACTGGAGTGCAGCCCGTGCACTCGCGCTTCACGTGGAAGCCACAGGATGGCCAGGGGGTGACGGAGACGACGGCGGGGACCTCCCCGGCGGAAACCGGAGCACGGCTTGGAACGGTATTGGGCTAGGGGGCTCATCAGGGTGTTGGGTTGGTCGGAACCGGACCAGAAGAGCTCGGCGAAGACGACAGACAGGATCTCAAGTTCGTTTGCTTCACGGGCGTCTGCTGGCGAGCACACCGGCGGCGAGGAGCCACGGCTCCCATGGCGGCGTAGGATACAGGGCGATAGGGGGATGGCTAGGCGAGGGGAAACGCTCACCGAGATGCGGGGAGTGCAACGGCGCAGTCGATGGAGGCGGGGAAGGCTTGACGACGGCGAATCGAAGACGACGAGGTTGCGGGTCCGGCGAGGTCGTGATGATGCTTGCGTCGTCCACGAGGGCTCCTCGGTCCAATTGATCGGCCACGGTGATGAAGACGGCGATGGCGGACGTCCTGGACAGGCTGGGGCGGCGAGTGGAGGCCAGTGGCCGCGGTGGCGCACGGCGGCGAGCTACGGGGCGCTCGGGTCTTCGCTGGTTTCGCACGGGAGAGAGGAGGAAGAGGGTTCCAGGGGGGGGAAAGAAGTGGATGAGCACGGGGGTCCTCCACGACGCTAGAAGGCGGCCGGGGAGGCAGGTGGAGGGCTGCGGGGCGTCGCGGTGGCGTCGGTGGCGTCGGTGGCTTTCCACCGAGCACCTTGGGGGCGCGGGGAAGAAGACGACAGGGGAGGGTCCAGGTGGGCTGGGCCATCCACGGGAGTTGGGCCTCGCCTAGTGCGAGAGGTAAGCTTTTCTGATTTCTGTTTAATCTTTCCTTTCTGTTTTTCTGTAATTTGTTCTGTTTAGCTAAAAAAAATAGCTAAACATTTTATTAAATGCTGAAAACTTTTATGTGGCCTCATAAAAAAATAAACTAGCCACTCATAAACTTTCAACATTTTTAAAATTCAAATGATTTGAATTTTAAATCAAAAAGGGGTATTTCTTTAATTCCAAGGTACTGTTTGAATATTTGAAAAATCTATGAGCATGGGGTGGGTCCCACATCACTTGATATGTGATCAAACTCATTTATAAGACTTTTCCAAACTCTAACATGAATTTTTAGAAAAGATTTTTATCTGGCCTTTTGAATTAATTCATCTGGGGGGTGTTCCTTCTCCCATTTGGATTTTGAAATTGATTTCAAGGATTTCTTTTGAAAATTTTGCATGATGCAAAGGCACTAGCTAACCCTAGCACATACCTAACAGAGGGATCTGACAACTCGCCCCCACTCAAAAGAATCTCGTCCCGAGATTCAGAAGTCTGCGGGAGGAAGGAGGGGTACTCGGCAATGAGACGGTCTTCGCTTTCCCACGTGGCTTCTCTTTCAGAGTGGTGTGACCATTGCACTTTCAGAAACCTAATCTTCTGACGACGAGTGACACGCTCTGCGGAATCAAGAATAAGAACGGGGTATTCTCGATAAGAAAGGTCATCTTGGAGATCAAGCGTTTCATGGTCGACTTCGCGGATGGGGTCCTTGAAGCAACGCCTGAGTCGGGACACATGGAATACATCGTGTACTTGGGAAAGGTGCGGGGGTAGTTCAAGTTGGTAGGCAACTTCTCCACGTTTAGCGATAATGCGGAAAGGTCCGATGTAACGTGGGGCCAACTTGCCTTTGATACCGAAACGTTGGGTTCCCTTCAGAGGAGTAACCCGAAGGTAAGCCTTCTCATCCAGATTGTAGCTCTCTTGCCTATGATGACGATCATAGTAGCTCTTCTGACGAGACTAGGCTGCTTTCAATTGATCACGAACAATGCGAACTTGATCTTCTGCTTCCTTGATCATATCCGGTCCAAAGAATTGTCTTTCACCGGTTTCAGACCAGTTTAGTGGTGTTCGACATCGTCGTCCATACAGGAGTTCAAAAGGAGCCATGTTCGGACTAGATTGAAAACTATTGTTATAAGCAAATTCGGCATATGGAAGAGAATTCTCCCAATTCTTTCCGAATGAGATAACACAAGCTCTGAGCATGTCTTCAAGAATTTGGTTAACCCTTTCGACTTGACCGCTAGACTGAGGATGGAAAGTCGTAGTAAAGGAGAGATGAGTTCCCATAGCACGTTGGAAACTTCCCCAAAATCTAGAGGTGAAAAGGCTACCGCGATCAGAATTGATTTCCAAAGGAACACCATGAAGGGATACAATTCTGGAGATGTACAAGTCCGCTAACTGGCTAGCAGTTATAGACTTGCGAACCGGAAGGAAGTGAGCAACTTTGGAAAGCCTATCTATGACAATGAAGATGGCATTGTTTCCTTTCTGGGTTCTTGGAAAGCCGGTGATGAAGTCCATACCGACTTTGTCCCATTTCCACTCGGGAATAGACAAAGGTTGAAGTGTACCAGCAGGTCTTTGATGTTTTGCCTTAATGCGACGACAAACATCACATTCTGCGACAAATTGAGCAATGTCTCTCTTCATCCTAGTCCACCAAAATCTCTGGCGTAGATCTCGGTACATTTTCGTGCTACCGGGATGAATTGAGAGGGGTGTGTCATGGGCTTCTTTGAGGATGAGTTGCCTTAGTTCCCTATTCTTAGGTACTACTACACGATTTTCAAAGAATACCATTCCTTTGTTATCTGTGGAGAAACATTTAGCAACTCCGCTAGCAATGTTCTCCTTGATCCGGCGAACACCTGGTGCACGCCTTTGGGCAACTATAATTTGATCCTCAAGAGTTGGTCTCGCCACCAAGGTAGAAAGATAGCCATGAGGAACAATCTCAAGATTGAGTTTGCGAAAGTCCTCATGAAGAAGTGGTTGATACTGCTGCAACATGAGGTTGTTACAGTACGTCTTACGACTTAGTGCATCAGCCATGACATTGGCTTTTCCTGGGGTGTAAGAAATCCCTACGTCGTAATCTTTTATCAACTCAATCCAACGTCTTTGCCTGAGATTAAGATCTGGCTGGGTGAAAATATACTTGAGGCTTTGGTGGTCGGAATAAATCTCACAACGATTACCAAGGAGGTAATGTCGCCAAGTTGTTAGGGCATGAACTACGGCAGCGAGTTCAAGGTCATGGGTAGGATTGTTCTCTTCATGTGGCCGCAACTGGCGTGAAGCATAAGCTACCACATGTCGATCTTGCAGAAGTATGCATCCTAACCCTTGCCATGATGCGTCACAATAGATCTCGAAATCTCTTTTGGTGTCTGGAGGTGCAAGTACGGGTGCAGAAGTCAACCTTCTTTTTAGCTCTTGAAAGCTTTCCTCGCACTTGGGAGTCCATAAGAATTTCTTATCTTTCTTGAGGAGTTCCGTTAGAGGCTTTGCAACTTTAGAAAAGTTCTCGACGAAGCGACGGCAATAGCTGGCTAGGCCAAGAAAACTCCTAACTTGCTTAACCGATTCAGGTGGAGTCCAGTCAAGGACGGCCTGAACTCTCTCGGGATTCACAGCAATGCCTTTTGCAGAAATCACGTGGCCTAAGTAGGTCACTTCTGGTAGCCAGAATTCACACTTGGAGAATTTAGCGTACAGGCGATGCTCTCTAAGTTTCATCAATACCAGCCTTAAGTGTTTGGCATGATCTTCTTCGTTCTTCGAGTAGATGAGAATATCATCGAGATAAACTACAACAAATTTATCTAGGTACTCCATGAAGATCGAATTCATCAAGCGTGAGAATGTGGCGGGGGCATTGGTTAAACCAAAGGACATGACGGTGTACTCGTAAAGACCATAAAGAGTAGTAAAAGCCGTTTTGGGAATGTCCTCATTTCGGATTCGGATCTGATGATAACCTAATCTTAAATCCATCTTGGAAAAGACAACGGATCCTGCAAGTTGATCATAAAGATCATTGATCCTGGGCAGTGGGTATTTGTTCTTTATCTTCGCTAAATTTAGCGGACGATAATATACGCACATCCTTTCTGTTCCACCTTTCTTCTTTACGAACAGAACGGGGCAACCCCATGGCGATGAGCTAGGGCGGATGAAGCCTTTTGTCAACGAAGCATCAAGTTGGGTTTTTAGCTCAGCTAACTCATGTGGGGCCATTTTATATGGGCGTTTGGAAATTGGTGCGGTTCCTGGAACAAGATCCACTATAAATTCTACACACCTGTCGGGTGGCATGCCCGGCAGCTCTTCAGGAAAGACATCCGGGAAGTCACGAACCACCGGAATATCTTCAAGTTCGGGAAGGGGAAGTACATTCAAGAAATGCACTTGGGTTCTTGTTCTGGGTGAGGTATAACTGATGGTTGTGCCTGAAGGGTTGGTGAGTTTCACGGATTTGCCTTTGCAATCCAGATAGGCATTCTGTCTTGATAGCCAATCCATGCCAAGGATGACATCAATGTCTGAAGACTTGAGGGCTATGAGCGAAGCAAGGAATACTAAACCCTCAATTGCTATTTGATTACCATGGCTCACTCTATTAGTTTGCCATCTTGACCCTGGAGTTTGAATAACCATTGGGGTGGACAATTCAACAAAGGGCAACTCATGACGAAGTGCATAACTTTCCGACATGAATGAATGAGATGCTCCTGGGTCGAAAAGAACGGAAGTAGGAACAAAATTGACTGGGAGCGTACCAAGAATGACGTCAGTGGTGTCGTTAGTCTCTTCGGCGGCAATCTGGTTCAGACGTCCACGAGTGGCGGGAGGAGCGGGTTTGGCGGTGAAGACCTTCTGGGGTGGCTTGCCACGACCATTGTTGTTGTTGTTGTTGCCTCCGGCACGGGGTGGAGCGTTCTGGTGCTGGATCTGGTTCTGGGGACACTCGCGAGAATAGTGACCTGCCTGACCACACTTGTAGCAAGCTCCGAAAACAGTGCGTGGAGCTGGGTGGTTTTGTGGAGCTGGGTGGAACTGGGTGGGTGGACGAGGCGCCACATAGGATGGCCTCGGTGGGTTGTTCTGGCGGAACATGCTATTGGGGATCCAAATCCTGCGCTTCTGGGAGCCAGAACTGGATGAACTATCATCTCTGGGGTGTTTGCGAAAGTCGTTGGGGGTGTTCATGTCCTCTGCCTTGATGGCCTTGTTGACAAGGACCTGGAAAGTGGCAAAGTCATGAAGGTTGAGCTCGCGACGGAGTCCACTGTTGAGGCCACGACGGAACCTCTCTTGTTTCTTGGAGTCGGTGGAGACTTCTTCAGTTGCATAACGAGCAAGTCGGTTGAACTCACGACGGAACTCGTCAACTGTTCTTCTGCCTTGAGTGAGGTTACAGAATTCCTCACGCTTGCGGTCCATGAGACCCTTGGGAATGTGGTGCTTGCGGAAAGAGGTGCAGAACTCCTCCCAAGATGCAGGTGGTCCAACTGGGCGCATATTCAGATAATTCTCCCACCAAGAGCTTGCTGCACCTTCGAGGTGATAGGTGGCATAGCTGACCTTGTCGCCATCTGCAACACGGCCGGCTTGGAGCTTCCTCTCGATGCTGCGAAGCCAGTCATCGGCGTCAAGGGGCTCGGTGGAGTAACTGAATACCGGGGGATGAAGCCGGATGAAGTCATTCAGAGACACCAGCTCATTGCGCTGCTGAGTGGTGTTGCGTGCGATGACTTCCAGCAGGTGGTGAGAGTCACGACGGTTCCTCTCGACCTCCATCAGAACTTGGGCCATCTTGGGTGGGGGTGGAAGGTTGTCTTCCTCCTGGTTGTTCCCACGACCTTGGTTACGACCAACCTGGCCACGGGTTCCTTGAGACATCCTGAAGGTGAAAAATCCAAAGTCAAACAGAGTTGATTTCAAGAGTCTAATCAAGGTATTGAAGTACTGGAAGGATTACAGAGCAAAGAAAGTAATCATCTTGACAACATGGTGATAAAAGCATACCAGCCATATATTCACAAGCTGTCATACAAACCATACATCGTTTTAGTACAAGCACTAAGCTAATACAAACGTGATGAAGATGATACATCCTTCAGAGGCACTCTGACTTCCTATACATTATTTATCTAAGCCTCTGGAACTTAGACACCTTGCTTACAATACACTAAGATACTACTACATCCTCACTAAGTAAGACCACAGGCGGTCTCACTCATCTCCATCTCCATAGTAATCCTCGTAGAAGTTACCCGCGTATCCCAGTAGCTGTAGGTGACCATCGGAAAACACGGAGGCTTGTGGACCCTGATATCCATTTGGGCAAGGATGGGGCCTAGGTCCAGTGTAGGGTGGAAGCAAAGGACCACGGGGTGGAAAAATTCCTCCAATCTCGGGCCAAGCAACTCGAGAAGGCATCTGGGTCCTTACTGGATAGATCGCATCGTACTCCACTGATCCCACGCTCACAAAGGGTGCCAAGAGCGTCAGTGCTCGGTACAGACGAACACGAGTAGCGTGGAGCTCAAAACGGAGAGCATGTGCATCACGATCTCTGTCACTAGCAAACCTAGCAGTCACCTGAAGTGCTGGATCCTCTGCAGAGTGATCTGAGTAGAGTCCGGTGTAATATCCCTCTTCTCCTGGAAGTGCAGCAGGGATATAGCGGAATGAAGTCTCTCTCAGCAAAGTGTGCTCCTCTCTCAGCAGTGTAATACATGAATATGCAGCATCCTGCACAGCCATGTTCTCGGTAACGCCTATGCCATGTCCAAAGTGGATAGGCTGGGTGACTCCAACGTGGTGCGGGTAGATCCGGACAATGCAGTGGAACTGCGTCTGGTTGAAGTCGTGGAACTGCTCCTCGATGGTGTACTCAGGGTACCATCGATATCCCACATAGGACAACATCTCGATCAACGTGGCGGGATGGCCACGCACACCGAGGCACCTGGTCAAACGAACAATCTGCCGAGGGGGAAGATCTGCCATCTGAAATAGAAAGGAGTTTGCAAATGCATCAGATTATGAGATAAACCTGGAATGACTCGGACAGCATAACGGCTGTAATTGTAAGAAATGACAATTTCTTTCAATCATGAAAACAGCACTTACATGATATGATGTAAGAAATCAGCATTATAACAATGCTAGGAAAACCTGACACAACTTTCCTATGGCTATAATGAAGCAATCAACGAGATGTGCTAATCAGACAGAGGAGAGCCTAGTCCTATCTTCCCGTAGAACAAGATGAGGTGACTCAGAACTCAGAACGAAGGGGGTAAGGAGAAAAATGAAGCCTTATGTTGTTCCCTTATATACCCAGAGTAACTATATAACTATAGCAAGCTAGACTCGACTTCGGCCAAGGCTACTAGTCCTACAGTCAGTCCTGCTCTGATACCAAGTCTGTCGGGACCCGGGGTTAGCGTATGCAAGTACAGTTAAGACATAGTCATATGGAGAGCCGAGAACCGCACCCACTTGTCTAAGCAGACAAGGCCAAGCACTGAACACTCTCGGAAAGCATCGTACGTGAGGGGCATCCCATCCAGGCCGGATGATCAACTGAGATGGGTCCTCATCGTCCGCACACAAGTCTAATGATATGGGTGGTGAACTCCCATATTCAAAGACAAGTCGCCTCAACCATACTATCGACTATCTCAAAACTCTTACATAGACATACTCCAGCCCGATCACTTAGTCGGGGTCCAGGGCGGGCTCGATCATACCACAAAGTGTGCACGAGACGGAGTCTTGGACAATCGCATCGCGATGCCCCAAGCTGCGCACATCTAAGGGCCATTTGGTGTATGAAAGACCGCCAGCCAGAACACAACTAAGATCTCGAAAACCCATACAAAGACATGCATGTTATAAACATACACGCAGCACACATGCCTTGTATGAACAGCAGGTACCATTGCAATTCTCTACAAAGTGTACATTTTATTTAGAACTCTTATAGAGTACACACAGAGATCACATACATGTGATCCAACATTACAACACAGAACGGAAGAAAATTATGTCTGAGTACAGACAAGTTTAACAAATTGGCTTAAGAAGCCTTATTCAAACATAAAGCCCTCCACGAGGGAACCAGTCTGCTGACTGGGACTAGACTAGCTTAACTTCAGTCGTCCAGCTCGATGAAGAAGCCACCTTCGGGGTCAGTGGCGTCATCTAAAACATATATTAAGCAAACGTGAGTACAAAGTCGTACTCAGCAAGACTTACATAGCAGCTATACTACTCATGCACATGTATCAAGGTAAAGGGAGGTGGGGTTCACTTGCAGAAGTGCCAGCTTTGACTTGGCTAGTCCTAAACTACGAGTACCAGACTTGAGGTAAGAAGCGTACACGAGTCCACTACTTTCACCAACCAATTACACTACTATGGTGCCTTCCTCGATTTCCCCACGAGAAAGCACACCATAGCACTCACACTTATCTTGGTGTGTTTTAGAAGTATCCGGTTCAAGTTGTCTAATAATCAAGCTAAGCTTTCCAAGCAGTCCATAACCGCGGACGCGGCTATTCGAATAGTTTTGTTAACCTTGCAAGGGTGTACCGCTACACACACATGACCATCATTTACCGCCTTTGATCTCGACACCATTCAAGGGGTGCCAGCGAGGATGCTCACCAAAACTGTTACCTCATAGCCGATCTAGTCCGAGAAAGCCGCCTACTTGGGTTGGTTACCACAATCGTGAACCCGGCCGGTTTACCGAAGTGGACCCAAGTGATGTGTGCGTGGTGCATAAGCCGGTCTCGGGTGAGCCGTTCTCTCACTTAGCATCCAGGCCACAAGCCTACCAGAACTCCGAACTATTGCGACATCTGGACCTCGAAAGGGATGAGTTAATAGGTTGAGAGGGGTCAGTGAGCCCAATGTGTGGTTGTACTCTTCATCTTGGATCACCACACAAGAACTCAGACTTAGGGCGGTGTTCAACGAGACAACCCACCGTGTACTCCTACACAGCCTCTCATCGTTCACCTTGTATTAGGGTCGATTCACCAACACTTTTCTACCATCATCAACATGATCATTCCCATCCCGACTCACATCACAGTAACAACATAGTATCATACTAAGCATGCAATAAGCGGTAACATTTGCAGGGGCCACATGATATCATTCAACTCCTACATTTGCTAGGATTATGGTTTGCTTACTACTGTGAAAAAAGATAGGTCATGCAAAGGAATGGGTTCATCTAAGCGGTAGAATCGTAACATGGTGATCATCCTATACAATGCATAAGCGAGACATGAGAGGGAAGTGGGATTATATCGACATGATCAATGGGGTTTTGCTTGCCTTGCTGACGAGGTTCGGGCTCTGGATCTTCAGCGAAGGGGGTGACCTCTTGCTCCGGTTCCACCTCTACTCGACAAACAAAGCACGAAGTAGCAATCAATATGAATGCAATGCTCAAGCACATGATTGAATGTTAATGCTTGAAGTATAAGTTTTGATGTGTGAGGCAATTCCATTTAAGTGGAATATATTGCATTTAAAATGCAAATTCAAACTCCACATTTGAATTCAACATTAACCAAGTTATATGTGATATAGTTTGATCATTTTGAATTATCTTCAAATGTGTATGATATGCCTCTGATGTGTAAGTGAAATGTAGCATGTTGCCATGGTTCAAGTTGCCAAAATATTTGAATTAAATTTGATTTAATTCCATTTAAATAAAATAGCAAATGCTACTGATCACATTTTAAATTCAACTCAAACAGAGTTGGAAGTTGCATATTTGGAAAGATAATTTTCTCCTGATCATTTTTCATATATTATTTGTCCAATTTGGAGTTAATATGAATTTTCTATGAATTTCCAAAGTTTGGGGTATTTTCTGGAATTTCTGGATTTATTAAACTATTTTTCTTTCTGGAAAAACATTTACTGCGTCACTGTGATGTCATGCTGGCGTCAGGGGGGTTTGACCCGAGTCAAACTGACAAGGGGCCCCACCTGTCAGCCTCTCTGGGATAAATCCCTGTTAATTAAGTTAACAGAGAGATTAGAGGGGGGCCTGGGCCCACTTGTAAGTGACTCAGGGGTTGGTTAATTAGTGCTAATCGTCTGGCCACGTCATCTCGCCGGCGGCTCAACGCCGGCGACCATCCAGCACGGCGGAGCTCCTCGGGACGGCGGCGCGGGGCACGATTCGCAGCGCCGGAGGCACTGGAGTGCAGCCCGTGCACTCGCGCTTCACGTGGAAGCCACGGGATGGCCAGGGGGTGACGGAGACGACGGCGGGGACCTCCCCGGCGGCAACCGGAGCACGGCTTGGAACGGGATTGGGCTAGGGGGCTCGTCAGGGTGTTGGGTTGGTCGGAACCGGACCAGAAGAGCTCGGCGAAGACGACGGACAGGATCTCAAGTTCGTTTGCTTCACGGGCGTCTGCTGGCGAGCACACCGGCGGCGAGGAGCCACAGCTCCCATGGAGGCGTAGGATACAGGGCGATAGGGGGCTCGCTAGGCAAGGGGAAACGCTCACCGAGATGCGGGGAGTGCAACGGCGCAGTCGATGGAGGCGGGGAAGGCTTGACGACGGCGAATCGAAGACGGCGAGGTTGCGGGTCCGGCGAGGTCGTGATGATGCTTGCGTCGTCCACGAGGGCTCCTCGGTCCAATTGATCGGCGACGGTGATGAAGACGGCGATGGCGGACGTCCTGGACAGGCTGGGGCGGCGAGTGGAGGCCAGTGGCCGCGGTGGCGCACGGCGGCGAGCTACGGGGCGCTCGGGTCTTCGCTGGTTTCGCACGGGAGAGAGGAGGAAGAGGGTTCCAGGGGGGGGAAAGAAGTGGATGAGCACGGGGGTTCTCCACGACGCTAGAAGGCGGCCGGGGAGGCAGGTGGAGGGCTGCGGGGCGTCGCGGTGGCGTCGGTGGCTTTCCACCGAGCACCTTGGGGGCGCGGGGAGGAAGACGACAGGGGAGGGTCCAGGTGGGCTGGGCCGTCCAGGGGAGTTGGGCCACGCCTAGTGCGAGAGGTAAGCTTTTCTGATTTCTGTTTAATCTTTCCTTTCTGTTTTTCTGTAATTTGTTCTGTTTAGCTAAAAAAAATAGCTAAACATTTTATTAAATGCTGAAAACTTTTATGTGGCCTCATAAAAAAATAAACTAGCCACTCATAAACTTTCAACATTTTTAAAATTCAAATGATTTGAATTTTAAATCAAAAAGGGGTATTTCTTTAATTCCAAGGTACTGTTTGAATATTTGAAAAATCTATGAGCATGGGGTGGGTCCCACATCACTTGATATGTGATCACACTCATTTATAAGACTTTTCAAAACTCTAACATGAATTTTTGGAAAAGATTTTTATCTGGCCTTTTGAATTAATTCATCTGGGGGGTGTTCCTTCTCCCATTTGGATTTTGAAATTGATTTCAAGGATTTCTTTTGAAAATTTTGCATGATGCAAAGGCACTAGCTAACCCTAGCACATACCTAACAGAGGGATCTGACACCGTGTACAGTAATCATACATGCAAGGTACACGACCGAGACCAGGGACTCACGTTATGATATCACAACACAACTCTACAAATAAAAATAATGCAAGATGTTTAATACAAGACAGGGGCCACGAGGGCTCGAATACAACAGCTCGAGAGCACAAAGTTAGCGGAAGCAATAGTATCTGAGTACAGACACAAGGGTACACATAATCTGCCTTAAGAAGGCTAGTACAAAAACAACAATGATTGAAAAAGCGAGGCCTCCTCCGTGGGAACCTCCAAACTACTCCAGGTCGTCGGGGATCTCCATGTCGTAGAAGGCATCGAGGATCTTCATGTTGCGGTGGTCGGCATCGGGTATCTCCTGCTCCCGGACTCCAAGGCTCCAACGTTGACTGCAGCGGCCGATCAGGAAAAACACAAGGGGTAAATAAAGCAAGGGTGAGTATAAAGCAAGGGTGAGTATCTTACGTCCGCTACTAAGCATTTATGCATTGGTATCAAATGGAAAGGGGAGGCTGTATATAGTGGACTGCAAGGTAGAAATCAGAATAAGGATAAGAAGCTAGGCCTATCGAAGACTAGCATCTTCGGACGAGTCTTGAAGCACAAGAAGAGAATAGCCAACAGTTTAAATAAAGCATAAAGTAATAATGCAGCAGAAGTTGCTGCAACATTGTATAATAGTAAGTTGTAATAGTTAACAATTTACAATGCCTCCGACTTCCCTTCCTCGACTTCCCTGCGAGGAAGAAGACCCATAGCCATACAGTTTAATAGTAGTAGTTTGTAGCAGTAGGCTCTAGCTTCAGCATAAAGCGTCCTGTTACCGTGGACACGGCTATTCGAATAGATCAAACTCCCTGCAGGGGTGTGATGGCGTGGAAGTGATAATGGCTTCTCGCCATTCGTTGGTTACCCCAAGTGGAAGGTGAGATGTAGGATAGCAGCAAATTTCCCCTATGTAGAGGATAGAGTTTATCTCCCGTAGGACTCTAGCGATGATAAGTAGGTGTCAGCGGCGCACCTGACGCAGACCTGCACACGATACACTTAACTTTGCTCCCAACAAAGTTCAGAGAGGTTGTCAATCTCTACGGTCTTGTTGTTTACAAAGGGTCAAACACACAAGGGATAATGGTAATGATAGAAACTGAAAGTAAATACTAAAAAAGGAAATAGCTTGTAAACAGTGATAAGAATATGGAACGGGATCCCGTGATGTTCACTAGTGATGTCTCTCTCCCAAAAGATGATAAAACTGCTATGCGAGGTAAACAAATTACAGATGGGCAATTGACAGGATTATAAACGCACCACAATGCTAACTATGTTACAATTAGAAAGGAAGAGGCTTATAAGCATGGGGAGTATGCCAAAATAAGTAGACCGAAATCCATCTACATCTACTACTAATCATACAGCTTGAGATATCTATCTAGAACATCTCGCTGGTATTAAGTTGCGAGTCCCACCCAAAGTGTAAACCCAAAGCAACAGACAACTGCATTAAAAGAACTTTGCGTAAAGTAAACAATCCTTGCAACCGCGGTTACAAGCACCGTTTTTTTCCCCCTTGTGGCCACAGCACATCCCCTAGACTCATGTTTCTGTCACTCAAGCGTGTCATCAGAGGGCATGTACCCACAATCGAGCATAACATTCCATCTTGGAGTTACTATCCACCACTTGGCCAAAGAAATAAACAGCAACGGAGAACATGCAAGAATTACTTAGGAAGAATTACATCACGATCACGATCTGATCATACTACTCTATCACGATCTGAACATAATCTCATAATCCATCGGATCCCATCAAACTCAACATAGCAACATCAAAAGAATTACATATGTTCCTCGATCATGTAGGTCAGCTCACGACGTCTAAACCATGAAGAACAAAGAGGGGAGGAGAAAATCACATAGATACTTATCGCGGACCCATGGTCCAAGGTAGACTACTCACGGCACATCCGAGAAGCGTCCATGATGGAGGAGAAGCTCCCGTAGGTCGAGCCTCCCTCCGACAGGGTGCCGGGAAGGGTCCTGACGGTGCTCCCGATCTTGGAAGCGTGGTGGCGGCGGAACAGAGGCGAGATCGCGAAATAGGGTTCTGTTTTTGGAGTTTCCCCGTCACGAGGAATAAATAGGCGAAGGGGGAAGACAGGGGGGCACCAGGTGTCCAGGCCCCCTGGCGCGGCCAGGCCCCTGGCCGCGCCAGGTGGCCACCTGGGCCCCTGGTGGTGGCCCTCTGGCCCCACTTGGGTGCTTCTGGAAGACTCCGTTACACAGATTTTTTATTCGATTTCCCGAATTTGTGGAGCACTTTTAATATGGGGGAAACCTGGAATACAAAAACAACAGAAAACAGAAATTGGCACTGGGGTGCACTGAGTTAGTAGGTTAGTCCAAATATTATCAAAAGTATATGAAAGTGTATCTAGATCATAGCAATATAACACAAAACATGCATGTAGCGAGCAGAAATTATCGATACGTTTGAGACGTATCAACATCCCCAAGCTTAATTCCTGCTCGTCCTCGAGTAGGTAAATGATAATAGGCATAATTTCTGTGGTGACATGCTAGCAACCATATAAGAACTTTGAAAATTAAAGTAATCAAGATATGTAATTCAATTCAAGTCATAACATGCAAGAGTTTATATTAGCATTGAAACAAGCAACGAAAGAACATTAGGTGCAAGATCTCTTGCTGTCCGTGACTCGAATGTCTCCAAGTGGTATTTGCGTGCAAGAAGGGGGGTAGGGAATACGAGAAAAAAAAGTATTTTTGTGTTGAGAAATCAATCTACTAATGTTTCACACTTGGTATTCTTTGGAATCTTATCTTGACTCGTCCCCAGACCACTAGCCAGGTACAAGTCAATTTGATCCACTCAGTTTCGATATTTTGATCACTCATGCAATGAATGAGCGTAAGCACGAGAGTTGACACTTAGGATGGCAAAGAGAGAATATGGTGGAGAAGGAAGACAAAAAGGATGAGAAAGGCTCAAATCAATGAGGACAATCATAGGAGAGAAGGCCAAATGATAGATATGATGTGAGGAATAGGGATTTCCATGCAACAGATGCACATATGAGCTGAAAAGATCTCCAATGGAACTAGTGGGGGTGCATCTAACTTTCTCGCTCATGATGACCTAGAGCTCATTTGAGGAGGCTCATCCTTGGAATATGCAAGCCAAGTTCTATAGTGTGTAGGTCCCCACATAGCTATATGCATGATCATCTCTATGGAGTACAAGGATAAGAAGGACTACTAGTGTGGATCTTTCAAAAGGATAGTAGTGTTGCCCCTTTCTCTCTTTTTATTTATTTTTCTCTTTTTTTTGGTGGACTCAATGGCTCTTTCTATTTAACTCTCATTTGTCCTCTTTGGGATCTTTTTATTTTGTCCACTTTGCGATCTTTTCCTCACTTAAGGGCAACACTCTAATTTACAAGAGGGTATAGAAGATCTTTAACACTTTACAAGGTACTCAAATCATAAAGAAGATGTAGCTATCATGATGTATGCAATATATGTCGCTGCCAGTGTAGCAGGAACATGTATGACATGAAGATGAAGTCATGAAGAGGTGGAAGTTGCATGGTGATACGTCCCAAACGTATCTATAATTTCTGCTTGCTCCATGCATGTTTTGTGTGACTTTGCCATGATTTGCTTGAACTTTCATACACTTTTGAGCATATTTGGACTAATCTATTAACCCAGTGCACCCAGCTGCCAGTTGTTGTTTTCTTCTGTTTTTGTATTTCAGGTTTTCCGGCCATTAAAAGTGCTCCAAAAAATTCCGAAAAATCAGATAAAAAATCAGCGACCCGGAAGCTTCCGGAATCACCAAGGCAGCGGAGGGGGGCCACCAAAGGGATTCCAGAAGGGTCCCTGGCGCGGCCCCACCCTAGGCCGCGCCAGGGAGCCTCCTGGCTGCCCTGTGGATCCCCTTGACACTCCCCTCCGCCTATATTTAGCCCTCGGGGTGGAAACCCCTAATATCGATCTCTTTCCCGCGGACTCGCCTTTGTACCGCCGTCGCCGCCGTTTCTAGATTGGGGCTGCCTGGAGAAGCTTCCCCTTCACCCTGCCGGGAGGAGGAACCCTCTCCGGGAGACCATCCATAGCCATGGACGCCTCCTGGATGTACCGTGAGTAGTCCCCCTTGGATCATGGGTCCGTGACCAGTAGCTATGTGATGTTCCTCTCCCCTCTTTGTGCTTCCACTTTCGAGACCTTGTGAGCTGCCTCACATGATCAAGGCACTTTTGTAATTTCTGCTGTTGCTATGCTGAGTTTGTTGGGATCTGATGGATTATGAGACTATGTTCAGATTGTGATGAGTAATATATTTGGTTCTTCTCTTTTATATTTTGTTCTTGAGTAAATTCTTGCATGTTCTCCGTTGCCGTATTTTACTTTGGCCAAGTGATTTGTTTCAACTCCAAGAGGGAGCGTTATGCTTGATTGTGGGTTCAGCCCCTTGATGTCTAGCTTGAGTGACAGAAACATGAGAATAGGGGATGTGTTGTTGCCACCAGGGATAAAACAACGGTGCTTGTATCCGCAGGTGCAAGGATTGTTTACTTTACGCAAAGTTCTTTTAATGCAGTTGTCTGTTGCTTTGAGTTTACACTTTGGGTTGGATTCACAACTTAATACCAGCGAGATGTTCTGGATAGATATCTCAAGGTGGATGATTCATAGTAGATGCAGTTGGATTTCGGTCTACTTACCTTGGCGTACTGCCCATTGCTTTTGAGCCCTTCCTTTCTTTGCAGCATAGTTAGCATTGCGGTGCCTTCATAATTGTGCCAATTGCCCAGCTGTGATTTGTTTACCTCTCTAGCACTTTTATTGTCTTTTAAGAGAGAGACATCACTAGTGAAAATCATGGGACCCCGGTCCATCTTTACATTATTGTTTACATCCTTAGTTTACTTTCAGTTGCCACTATTATTATGTCTTGCGTTGATCCTTTGTAAACAGCAAGGCCGGAGGAATTGACAACTCCTCTGTACTCGTTGGGAGCAAAGTTATTTGTTGCTGTGTGCAGGTCCACGTCAACTTCCTAATTTATGGCCCCGTTGACACCTTCTTGTATCTCTTGGAGTCCTACTGGTTCGATAACCTTGGTATCTTCACCGAGGGAAATTTGCTGCTACGCTACATCTCACCTTCCACTTGGGGTAACCAACGAGGAGTGAGAGAACTATCCTCACCGTATCAAGCTAATTTCTGGCGCCGTTGCCGGGGACTCCAGTATACAAGATAGGGGAGTTGCACACTATCTTTTATCTTTGCTATTTAGTCTTGTTAGTTTACCTTTCAGTTTTTACTTTTGTGTCCCTTATCAAAAATACTAAAAATTCCCGCTGCTACTATGGGTTCCAATGAAAACACCAAGTTGTGTGACTTCACCAGCCACAACAACAGTGACTTTATCTGCACTCCTATTGCCACACCTGCCTCTTCAGCTACCTCTTTGTTGGGGTTCGGGGCAGAAAACAGAAATTTTTCCTTGACCTACGATACCCAATCCCAAGACCTATGCTATGCTGATGCAAGTAACGCACAGAAATAGATCACATACCAGTATGTAGTCCGTTAAGCGGGAAACGTTCCCGCATGAACGTGGTTTGTGTAGTCGTACCGGCAATTCCCGATGCCGCGCAGATCCACGATGACTCCTGTAGCCACCCGATCCTTGCAGACCGATGACGGGATTACGTCCCCGTCGGAACGTTGCTGATGAAGACCTCGTGATACGACCACGACGATGAAGTAGCACCACAAGTGTAGTGCCTCGCGGGATTATACACATAAAGTATACCCGACGTCCCTCCGGGCTCCGAACCAGTAGAGCAGCGGAAAGAAGATGGATTCGGATCCCGATTCCAGCAGCACGACGGCGTGCGTATAGTGGAGAAATCCCCAACCCAGAGCAGCCTCCAAACAAGGGGAGTCCACTCAGAGGAAGGAGAAAGGAGGGAGAGAGATGAGAAACTTTTCTCAAAAATTCATGATTAAAAGGGCACCCCTACCCCTCCTTATATAGGCCAAGGAGGGGTGCCACCCCTCCTCAACTTCCCATGTGGGACTAATCCCAAGGGGAGGGGGGTGGCGCACCAATAAGGGGGGTGGGCCCCCACATGGCGCCATGGCCCTTGGGGGAGGACTCCCTCTCCCCCTAATGGGCCCTATGAGGCCCATATGCCTTTTAATTCATTTTTAATTATATTTAAATACATTTTAATATTTAATTCAGATAATTAAATAATATAACATATATTAAACATTATTAAATATATTTTGAACCTTTCAAAATACCCAGAACAACTTCCGGCCTTCATCGGAACAATTTCGGTCATCACCGGAACAATTCCGGTGTTCTCTCCAATTTCTCCGGTGATCCCGAATCAATCCTTACTGCGTTGAGTACCCTTAAGTGTAACACCCTACGGTCCGGGAAACAGCAGACATGATCGAGACAATTCTCATTGATCAATGACTAATCAATTGGACCTGGTTACAATCCTTGATAGCCCCTGCGCTTCCATCGAATGAACTTCAATCGCTGTTGGTTCCGTTAACCTTGTGCCTGTTCCCTTTGTCCCATGGTACTTTGCTTGTCCGAGGTTTGATCATCGGTATCGAATATACCTAGTCCGTCCTCGTTCTCAACAAACAAGTTTACTCGTTCCCGTGATATTACAACTCCGTGACCTAGTCACACGTTTGCAAACTTTATGATGTAACATCACCGAGTGGGCCCAGAGTACCTATCCGTCACACGGATGGACAAATCCCGCTTTGATCTATTTGCATACTCATCAACCATCTATTTCGGAATACCCAAAGTGCACCGTTATAGCCAACATATTTCAGTCAGGCGGTGGGATACAAATCAAAGTCTCCTCATAGATGACAATTACGTATGATCATTACGGTCAAAGGATCTGGTCACTACGTTATAGTTATCACAATGTCGAACTATGTGACTTGATCACATCGCAACACTTCTGGTGGGTGTATGTCCATCATATCATTATCCAATGATACGACTCCATTGTCAACAGACGCCATTGTCTCATGATCAGGAAACCTTGATCATCAATCTCCCAATGGACTAGTATACTAGGGTTAACTAGGGACCTGGTTTTTTGCATACCACACCTGTATTAATGTTTCCGCTTAATACAGTTCTAGCACGGTATCAAACGTATTATGAACTAATGGAATATGCTCGATAAAACATATTTTATTTGCCTCTAGGGCACATTCCCAACAGTCTCCCACTTGCACTAGAGTACAAATAATCTAGTTGCATTTTCTCTGGATCATAACTCCTTATTGATCATGCTTGCCCGTGGAAGAGGTTGTATCAACGGTCTGGGTACCATTCAGAACCGTATGTCCTTTTGCAAATCATAATGTCACCTAATTTGACATTCCTTCATTATCCACTATAATGATGAGGTATATATATTTGGCGGTGAAGTGAGACTTCGTTTGCTGTGTCATAGCAATGACATCCGGTGGGTCACGCGGACTTTCCCATAGTCATGCACACTTGAAACTCACTCAATCAGAAGTCGAACTTCTTAAGCCATAATATAACTCCTGCTACTTCTAAAGCAGCCACATCAATGTAGATTCAATCCTTAGTGCATTGTATGCAACTTTGATGTCTAACCATGTTTCTTTCAACTTAGGCATTCATTAGTATGATATCTCAATTTTCTAGGTTAGTGTCAAAACTTGAACCAACATAACATTTATGGTCAAGTCCACTATCCTTTACAAATTGACATGTATCCTCAGTTCTCTCCAGACACTGAAGGATAAACTTAACTCTTTGTTCAATGATTTACTCATAAATCATATCACAACATGTTCTTACTGCTAAGAACTTGGGTCACATTACGTCGAGTACATAACTCTGGTTTTATATGAAAGAACCTATGACAAAGGCATAGAGGATCCAACACATCCATTTCTTTCATTAACCATTGTTCTTGTACTGAGATTAACTCAACACTTCTCTTGGATATACAAGTAAGGACCACTTCTTGACTTGTCCCATTCGGAACTCCTTCAGAATCTTATCCAGGAAAGTATTACGACTCAATGTTATTAAACACATATCTATCTTAATAGATCTTCAATGCTTAATACTTATTCATCTTCATTTATGAAAGATTCAAATAATCATTAACACCAACTGCACCATTCATAATATCTTATCCATATATGAGAATGTTATCATGCTCCCACTCAAATATGTCATGCACATATTAAGTTATAGGCTAACACTCATATTGCTCCCACTCAAATATGTCGGCCACATATAAGACAAGGATAACATCCACATGGCTCCCTCTTAGATATGTCAGACACATATTAAGTTCAGGATACTAACCACATGGCTCCTACTCAAATATGTCATTTACATATAAGTCTAGGATAATACTCCCATAGCTCCCACTCAAAATATGTCGTCTACATATATCAAGTTTCGGAAACTATTCAGCTCCCACTCAGTTTCATGCAAATGCATGTTTCCTCGATATTTTGGTTAAGTCCAAAATCCTTTGATCATTCATCAAAATGAGAATTCAGTTTACGAGACACTAGTATCCATATGTTTTTCAAAACCTTCTTGTTGTACCAATTACAACACTTCTTCAAATACAGGATTTGAGGAAGTCACGGTATTGACAACAATCCTGGATCAATCGTAGTGAATATCCCTTTGACTCAAGCATTGCTACACATTGTAGTCAACCCATTGAATTTGTCAGAAACAATCTTTGTGACAAACCAATCTTGACGTCCCTTTGATGTTCACATTTATTCCTCATAACTCTGAAGTTATTGTGAATATCAAGTAACCTCCTTAATTGATAAGATTCAAACAATCTTAAATGTAACTCAACATAGGATTTTCATGACTCGTAGTCATATCTCGTACTTAGGTCCACCATCGCTTCTTTGTAGTTCGTAGGAATGTCTTGTTCCATTAACATGACAAGTGAATCATGAATATCATTTTGCACCAGGGGCAAATATATATTCTTGAATCCTACCTTTCTCAGTAAAAGCTCCCATCAGAAGATCATGATCATTATCATTAGTTTCTCCTCTTATTGTAGAGCTTTGCTTCCAGAACATATTCCGTTGCACTACTCTGACATTTCGAGGCAAGGTCAATTACCTTGGTTGAAATTTCACTTTTCTTCCATGACCACATTTATCAAGAACAATTCTTGACAAACACCAAACATAGCAATACAAGTTTTGCTCCTTTTGGTTCTAGTTGTGGAAGATGCATCCATAGTTGTCTAAGGATACACTTACAAAGATAATTTATCTTACATAAATCAAGCTTCCTAGAAACCACAACACACCATGACATATATAGTGTTGGTTTCCACGAACTCAGATGGTTCCCTATGCTGAAGTGAGTGTTTGCATATTAAATTAATAACTCTAAACAATAATAACGTAACTTGGTAAGAGATAACTTAGACCATACACTTTTTCATAGAATATGATCACAATGTTCAGGCACGTCAATCATATTGAAGTGTCTCAAGACATTGCAATTTGTGGAACAACTTTCACACAAGTCTTTATGCCCAAGACTAACTCAAAACATTTGTCACTTTGATCAAATCGTAGAGACTTGTCTTTCTTGTTAATTTAATATCCATCTTTACTCTGAAATCCCTTTTGATCATATCAAATTATTTCAGACTCATGTTTCATTAGTGAATACAAATATTCATCTAAGTCCACATACGAAGTTCACGAAATAATGAAATTCACCACATGCTGACATACGATACATCACAATGTATGATACTCAACAATCAGTACACAATCTGTTTTATCAGAATGCGAGGTTTTAGTCATCTCACCTCAAAGGCATGGTTTGTATATGTCAAGAGATCAAGTATCTTAAGACATCATCATACCATTCATGACTTAAACTGTAGTGTCATTATTAAGACTGGATATTTCTTGGCATTACAATATTTCTTATAAATGATCAAACAACTATCATCAATATAAGAATAGCTCATTCATAATCGTAATGTGACCATAAGAGATATCATTCATAAAAGGAGAACAACTGACTTGTTTCTCACTAATATGAATAATTGTCTTCGCGAGATGCAAGACACACTAATAAAGTCCTCATTCAAACGATCATAAAATTTATTCATATATTAATCAATTGATAGATGTAGAGGGAGAGTGTTGTCGACCATCAACTATCTTGATTGCCGTCAGCACAGATTGTCACCTCATCCCTTCCAAGTCACTCTCAAGCAGTAAGTTCAAGCATCAAATACTTAATCAACCGCAATTAGTGTTTCGTGGGAAAGACATTTATAACTCGTATATCAAATATACCTTCTCCGTCAATGACCATTCCTGCATTGGTTCTACTCTTAAAGTTCTTGACTTTAACCATGACCTCATGACAGGTGAACGATTCTCCTTCATGACATAGTCCAGACATGGTCTTTGTAACTGGGAGGAAGCGGATGCAACTCCCCAGTTATCGCAAAGTAACCAGTCATTCAGTAGTCCAAGTTATACACAAGGTTTTCCATGTATCTTATACATTTTCCAAGTGACTTTCTCAGCAGGTTGTTCCTTCCACCATAGTTGAAAGAAACCCCGTCCATATACTCATATTCCATTACTCTGATTTGTGACCAAGTGCTTTCAAGTTCACCTAGCACGTCATACGTGTTGGTTAACATGCATTCACAATTCAGACTCATAGAATGACGTATGGTGTATTGGACAGTCATTCATAAGTGACGGTGAGTACGATACTCATCATCATCTTCCTTGAATACGGAGTTAACAGGTGTATCTCCTAGCAGTTCTTCGTATTATGTTTAGGAAGTCATTACTAATGAGTATGTCTCTAATGGTGTTGGTACACATCAATGAAGTAAGACCCATTTACCTTAAGTTCTATCATACTAAAAGAGCCATAGTTCTAAACATTGGTATGCCGTTATCTACAATGATATTTGCAAAGACATGAAGATTAAGTTCATAATATGGAGTTCATGTTTCAAAAACAATTCTGGAACTCCCACTCAGACAAACATCCCTCATAGTTTGTTCTAAGTGTTTACACGATCCTTGAACACCATACCTCCCCCGATCGTCACGGCCATCAGTATGTTGTTCAAGGTAGGCCATCATGCCAATCACATCATCCGTGTGACTCATGCTCGACCTTTCGGTCTCTTGTGTCCCGAGGCCATATCATATACATATGCCAGGCTCGCCACCACACCCTATGTGATTTGTTGCTGTGTCATGCAAGGCCATATCATATACATATGCCAGGCTTGCTACACCCACCTCATGTGAACGAAAAAATGTTTGACACACGTGTGACACGTGGTGCCTCCATAATGTAGAACTTTCCAGGTGGTGCTCACTAGGGTAAGGACACTATGTTGGTTTTAGTGAGGGATCATCCTATTATGCTACCGTCGTATATCTAACATATTAGCAAAACAGGATGCAACATAAATCATACATGCTATGATTCCCCCCGACATGCAAATTAAAGTTGAAAACGCCTTTCTACTTTATCTTTTGCAAGTTTTACGTGGCTGCTAGGGGTTTCGAGAAAAGAACCGCTTTCTATCCTGCGAAAACAAGCCACAACACTAATCCCGCAATTGTCTCTATTACACCCCTGTCGGGGCCCTTCGTTGCAAACATCTTCGCATCGCTAATGCAGAGAGAAAGACACCCCCCCAGCCACTTTATATGGTACAAGCCATATGTCAAGCGTGGAACCAGTCTCGCGTAAACGCGTAAGGTCGGTCGGGGGCCGCTTCATCAAACATTGCCGCAACGCTAAATGAGTACACGTGAGAGGGTAACAATTGAGAATTTATGCCCACATACTAGATGTGTTCTATCCGTACAATACATCTACGCATAGCCTTGCTCATGATACCACTGTTGGGGTTCGGGGCAGAAAACACAAATTTTTCCTTGACCTACGATACCCAATCCCAAGACCTATGCTATGCTGATGCAAGTAACGGACAGAAATAGATCACATACCAGTATGTAGTCCGTTAAGCGGGAAACGTTCCCGCATGAACGTGGTTGGTGTAGTCGTACCGGCAATTCCCGATGCCGCGCAGATCCACGATGACTCCTGTAGCCACCCGATCCTTGCGGACCGATGACGGGATTACGTCCCCGTCGGAACGTTGTTGATGAAGACCTCGTGATACGACCACGACGATGAAGTAGCACCACAAGTGTAGTGCCTCGCGGGATTATACACATAAAGTATACCTGACGTCCCTCCGGGCTCCGAACCAGTAGAGCAGCGGAAAGAAGATGGATTCGGATCCCGATTCCAGCAGCATGACGGCGTGCGTATAGTGGAGAAATCCCCAACCCAGAGCAGCCTCCAAACAAGGGGAGTCCACTCAGAGGAAGGAGAAAGGAGGGAGAGAGATGAGAAACTTTTCTCAAAAATTCATGATTAAAAGGGCACCCCTACCCCTCCTTATATAGGCCAAGGAGGGGTGCCACCCCTCCTCAACTTCCCATGTGGGACTAATCCCATGGGGAGGGGGGTGGCGCACCAATAAGGGGGGTGGGCCCCCTCATGGCGCCATGGCCCATGGGGGAGGACTCCCTCTCCCCCTAATGGGCCCTATGAGGCCCATATGCCTTTTAATTCATTTTTAATTATATTTAAATACATTTTAATATTTAATTCAGATAATTAAATAATAAAACATATATTAAACATTATTAAATATATTTTGAACCTTTCAAAATACCCAGAACAACTTCCGGCCTTCATCGGAACAATTTCGGTCATCACCGGAACAACTCCGGTGTTCTCTCCAATTTCTCCGGTGATCCCGAATCAATCCTTACTGCGTCGAGTACCCTTAAGTGTAACACCCTACGGTCCGGGAAACAGCAGACATGATCGAGAAAATTCTCATTGATCAATGACTAATCAATTGGACCTGGTTACAATCCTTGATAGCCCCTGCGCTTCCATCGAATGAACTTCAATCGCTGTTGGATCCGTTAACCTTGTGTATGTCCATCATATCATTATCCAATGATACGACTCCATTGTCAACAGACGCCATTGTCTCATGATCAGGAAACCTTGATCATCAATCGCCCAATGGACTAGTATACTAGGGTTAACTAGGGACCTGGTTGTTTGCATACCACACCTGTATTAATGTTTTCGCTTAATACAGTTCTAGCACGGTATCAAACGTATTATGAACTAATGGAATATGCTCGATAAAACATATTTTATTTGCCTCTAGGGCACATTCCCAACACTCTTATGAAATTAAAACTGCTTTGCTAAACCTTGTTATGAGAGATCAATTCTCTGGTGCTGGAGATGATGCTGCTTTACACTTGAATAATTTTGTTGAATTATGTGATATGCAAAAGTATAAAGAAGTAGAAGGTGATGTTGTTAAGCTCAAGCTTTTTCCTTTGTCTCTGAGGGACGGAGCTAAAATCTGGTTTCAATCATTGCCTAGGAATAGCATAGATTCTTGGGATAAGTGCAAAGATGCTTTTATTGGGAAGTACTACCCACCTGCTAAGATTATCCAATTGAGGAGTAACATTATGAATTTCAGGCAATTGGATAATGAACACGTTGCCCAAGCTTGGGAACACATGAAATCTCTTGTCAAGAACTGCCCCACACATGGACTGACTACCTGGATGGTGATCCAGACTTTTTATGCAGGCTTGAACTTTACCTCGCGAAACCTGTTAGATTCGGCCACGGGAGGAACTTTTAAGTCAACCACACTTTGTGCTGCCACAAAGCTACTTGATGAGATGATGCTGAACTACTCTCAGTGGCACACCGAACGATCTCCAACTGGTAAGAAGGTAAATTCTGTCGAGGAGATCTCCTCTCTAAATGAAAAGGTTGACCTTATCATGTCTCTACTTACCAAGGAAGCTCCTATTGATCCTCAGGATGTTCCTTTAAATTCTTTGGTTGCTCAGGAACAAGTAGATGTGAACTTTATCTCTAGAAACAACTTCAACAATAATGCTTATAGGAGTAACTTTGCTAGTAATCCTAGACCGTTTCCATCCACTTATGGGAACAACAACACCTACCCTAGCAACAAGAACCCACCTCTGAACTAGAGAGTATGCCTAGAGACTTTATCACTACCCAAAAAGCCTTCAACAAGAGTGTGGAAGAAAAACTAGCTAAATTAGATAATCTTTGTTTGAGGGTAGACAACTTAGCCCTTGATGTTGAGATGTTAAAAATTAGAACTTCTCCCCTTGAGGAGAGTAAGGTCACTCCTATTAATGCTATCCAGTTACAAATCAATGAAAATATTAGGATGATGGCTAAACTCAAAGAAAGATGGGCTAGAGAAAAAGAGGACGAGGATAGAATTAAGAGAATTCCTACTTACCACACAGTAGCCACTATCCAAATAGTTGAGGATGTCCAAACTGTTAGCACCCATCACACCCCTAGTCCCACTGGACCTATCAATGGTGATGCTACCACCTCAACCATAGATGAAGAAACCTCTATAAACATAGAGGCTTTCAAACAAGTGAGCCTAAATGATATCACTACCTCCTTGATAGATAGTAGTGACCTAGACTTTGACAACTGCACTTTACCTGAAGTTATTGGTTTCCCACACAAGATGTCTAGAGACCCCCACACTAGCACACTTAATCTTGCCTTCATTGAGCATATCACCAATGATCTAATCAAACTTAGGGAGGAGAAGCTTAGACTAGAAGCCTCCATACCTAGGAAGCTAGAAGATGGTTGGGATCCTATGATAAAAATAATATTGAATAACTTTTCTTGTTATGCTCTTTGTGATGTTGGAGCAAGTACCTCTGTTATGCCCAAAAGAATGTATGATATGCTTGAATTGAAACCTTTTGATCCCTGTTCTTTTGGTGTTCGTCTTGTTGATTCTTCCGTAAAGAAGCCTTTGGGGAAGATCGACGATGTTCTTATCATTGTCAAAGACAATTATGTTCCCGATAATTTCACTATTATGGACATTGAATGTGAACCTTCTTGTCCAATTATTTTGGGACGTCCTTTTCTTCGCACAGTTGGTGCTGTTATTGACATGAAAGAGGGGAATATCAAATTCCAATTCCCTCTCAAGAAAGCGATGGAACATTTCCCTAGGAAAAAGATTAAGTTACCTTTTGAGTCCGTCACACGGGCTAGTTATTCTCTTGAAAAGACTTGATCTTCTGCATTAAGCCTAGCTAATGGCTTTAAAGAAGCGCTTTCGGGAGGAAGCCCGCAACGAATTTAGGTTTTTATTTTTGCTTTTCTTCTGTTCTTAGTGGTCTTGATGATTTTTACTACTGTAGCAACATCATTGTATCTTTATTTTTCAAGCTTTGTGCCTTTTATAGCCTCATACGACAAGGGAAGTGAAAGTTGTGACATGTTGTCCAGAAACAGATTCTGTCCTCGTGGTTAGAAAAATCCCAGTTCATCTTTTTGAGCTGAATTTTTTACACAGAGTGCTCTATACAATTACGGAACTTTCGTATGTTCTGAGTTTTTTTTATTTCAGTTGCAGAAGTTCCCCAAAAAATTATTTACTACCTGCTGGTCTGTTTTTCGCAGCTTCTGTCCTGTTTTGCCTTTTCTTCGTTTTGCAAACCTTAAGCTTGCTTTTTCTTTGCAAAAACTTTTTGGAAATCTTGAGAAACAGTAGCTCTTCAAGTTTATCTTTATATCCAGTAGAGGAAAAATTCTTTTATTATGGGTACTAACCTATCTAATCAGTCTACGATGAGTTATGTATGAAGGGAGTTTTCAAGTGCGCGATGGAAGATGATGAAAGAAGATCTTGGAGTGTCAAATGCTCAAGCTTGGGGATGCCCATTTGCACCCCCAATAAATATTCAAGGAGACTCAAGCGTCTAAGCTTTGGGATGGCCCCGTGCATCCCCTTATTCATCAACAATTATCAGTTCGTCTCTCGTTGCACTATATTTTTATCACTTCATGCGTTGTGTGCTATACTTGGAGCGTCTAGCTCTTTACTTTTCTTAGGTTTGTTTTTTCTTTTTTTGTTGTAGTAACAAGTTAGACCCCAGCTTATTCTTTTGTGTGGGAGAATTACACGCTCCGCTTGAACTAGAACTCCTCATAGGATTTGCATGCTTATTCTTTTAGCTGTGAGTTGTTCTTTTTCTTTTCTTAGTTGTTGCTCTGTTTAGTTGTAGTGCTTTAGTTTTTTCTAGAGATTTTTTTTGTTTTAGGTTGAACTTTCTATAGGTTGCATGTTTTATCTTGTTAGAGAGTTTGCCTGTTGCACTGAGTTTTGTGTCTTGACTAGAAGTAGGTAGTTGAAGTTGCTATTCTCTTTGTAGTAGTAACTTGCAATACTTTTGAGGTATTGACTAGAGTAATGTTTGAACTTTTTGTGTCAAGAGCTCGAGCCTATTAGTGATAGATGTCGTATTTTGGGCAATCCGTGTGTTTTTCTAAAACCAAAAACCCCTGTTGAGAACCCTAGCTACTAGATGGATACCTGATACGTCCAAAACGTATCTATAATTTCTGCTTGCTCCATGCATGTTTTGAGTGATATTGCTATGATCTAGATACACTTTCATACACTTTTGATCATATTTGGACTAACCTATTAACTCAGTGCACCCCAGTGCCAGTTCCTGTTTTCTGCTGTTTTTCTATTTCAGTTTTCCCCCATATAAAAAGTGCCAGAAAAATTCGGGAAAATTCAGATAAAAAATCAGCGTGACGGAAGCTTCGTGAAGAGCCCGGGAGGGGCCAGAGGGGAGCCAGGGGGGCCCAGGAGGCCACTCGGCGCGACCCCACCCCTGGCCGCGCCAGGGGGGCGCTTGGGGCCCCTGGCCCACCTCTGGCTGCCCCCTTTCGCCTATTTATCCCCCGTCACGGGCAAACCCCAGAAGCAGAACCCTATTCCGCGAACTCGCCTCTGTTCCTCCGCCGCCGCGCTTCCGAAGATCAGGAGCACCAGAAGACCTCTTCCCGGCACCCTGCCGAAGGGAGGATTGACCTCCGGGAGTCTCCTCTCCACCATGGATGCTCCCCGGATGTCCCGTGAGTAGTTTTCCTTGGACCATGGGTCCGTGATCAGTAGCTATGTGATGTTCTCCTTCCCTCTTTGATCTTAATTTTTTAGACCTCGTGAGCTGCCCTACATGATCGAGGCACCTTTGTAATATTTCTGCTATTGCTATGTTGAGTTTGATAGGATCTGATGGATTATGAGATTATGTTCAGATTGTGATAGAGTAATATATTTGGTTTTTATCTCTTATAGTTTTGTTCCTAAGTAATTCTTGCATGTTCTCCGTTGATGTTTATTGCTTTGGCCAAGTAGTAGGTAGTGACTCCAAGAGGGATCGTTGTGCTAGATTGTGGGTTCATGCCCCCCGATGACACGCTTGAGTGACAGAAACATGAGTCTAGGGGATGTACTGTTTCCACAAGGGGGAAAACAATGGTGCTTGTAACCGCGGTTACAAGGATTGTTTACTTTACACAGAGTTCTTTTAATGCAGTTGTCTGTTGCTTTGGGTTTATACTTTGGGTGGGGCTCGCAACTTAATACCAGCGAGATGTTCTGGATAGATATCTCAAGGTGGATGATTAATAGTAGATGCAGATGGATTTCGGTCTACTTACCTTGGCGTACTGCCTGTGCTTTTGAACCTCTTTCTTTTGTAGCATAGTTAGCATTGCGGTGCGTTCATAATCCTGTCAATTTCCTTTCTGTAATTTGTTTACCTCGCATAGCAATTTTATTGTCTTTTGGGAGAGAGACATCACTAGCGAACATCACGTATCCCAGTGCATATCCTTATCATTGTTTCCACGCTATATTTACTTTTCTACATTTACTTTCAAGTTGCTATTATTATCCCTTGCGTTTTATCCTTTGTAAACAACAAGACCGAAGAGATTGACAACCTCTCTGAATTTCGTTGGGAACAAAGTTATCTGTGTCTGTGTGCAGGTCTGCGTCAGTTGCGCCGCTGACACCTACTTATCATCTCTGGAGTCCTGCTCGAGACAAACCTTGGTATCTTCACCGAGGGAAAACTGCTGCTGCACTACATCTCAACCCTCCACTTGGGGTAACCAACGAAGGGGGCGAGAAGACACCAAGCAATCACTAACCTCTGGAGGGTTCGAATATTAGAGTACACTCACGTACCATGAGCGAGGATGGACAAGGATAACCAAACCCCCATACACTCCTTCTCGGGGTACTTGGCTCTTTGTGAACCTCCTGATTAGATTGAGAGTTACCGATAATAAGTGCATGAGTTCTTCGGACTAATGTGAGTATTCGAAAGTTGACACTTCCACCCACCTATACTTTTTCTAGCCTCTTCGGTAGCGTGCATTGCCCTTTCTCACATTGAGAGTTGATCATACTTCGCCGGTGCATCCAAACCCTTGGCACGATACGCTCTGTCATCATAAGCCTCCTTATATCTTTCCTCAAAACAGCCACCATACCTACCTAGAAGGCATTTCCATAGCCTTTCTGAGAACATTTCCATGCAACATCCACCTTCTCATGACTTGATCCTCATGTCATACATGCTACTTGCTTGATCGATGAGCCGCATGCTAGTTGGGCCTTGCCCTAATCATTGCTACATGACGCTCTAGTATCATTGCATATCCTGCTATCCTGGCAGAGGTATACATTTGCATCATGATAGTTATATCTTCTTTATGTGAGTACCTTTGTAAAGTGTGAAAATCTCCTATATTCTTGTAAAATATAGAGTGTTTCCCCTAAAGTGAGGAAAAGATCCCAAAGAGGACAAAATCAAAAGATCCCAAAGAGGACAAATGAGAGTTAAATAGAAAGAGCCATTGAGGCCACCAAAAAAATACAAAAAAATAGAAAAAAGAGAAAAAGAAAAATAAAAAGAAAGAAGGGGCACACTACTATTCCTTTTGAGAGATCCACACTAGTACTTCATCCCCTATCCCTTGTACTCCATAGAGGTCATCATCATGCATATAGCTATGTGGGGACCTTCACACTATAGAACTTGGCTTGTATATTCCAATGATGAGGCTCCTCAAACGAGCTCTAGGTCTTCTTGAGCAAGCAAGTTAAATGCACCCCCACTAGTTCCCTTGGAGAGATTTTAGCTCACATGTGCATCGGTTGCATGGCAATCCCTACTCCTCACATCATATCTATCATATGGCCTTCTCTCGCCTATGATTGTCCTCATTGATGTGAGCCTTTCACACCTTTTTTGTCTTCCTCCTCCACCTTCTTTCTGTTTTGCCTTTTAGGTGTCAACTTTCTTGCTCACGCTCATCCATTGCATGAGTGCTCAAAATATCGAAAGGGAGTGGATCAGTTTGACTTGTACCTGGCTAGTGGTCTGGGGACGAGTCAAGATAAGAATCCAAAGGAGACTAAGTGTGAAACTTTAGTAGATAGTTGTTCTCAACAACCTTTTTTCTCTCTTTTTTCCCAGTCCCCTGCTTTCACGCAAAAACCATATGGAGACATTCGAGTCACGGACAGCAAGAGCTCTTGCACCTTTTGTTCTTTTGTTGCTTGTGTCAATGCTAATATAGACTCTTGCTTGTTCAGACTTGAATTGAATTGCATACTTTGATTGCTTCACTTAAAAGTCCAGATATCGTTGTGTGGCATGTCACCAAAGAAATTATGCTTGTTATCATTTACCTACTCGAGGACGAGCAGGAATTAAGCTTGGGGATGTTGATACGTCCCAAACGTATCTATAATTTCTGCCTGCTCCATGCATGTTTTGTGTGACTTTGCCATGATTTGCTTGAACTTTCATACACTTTTGAGCATATTTCAACTAATCTATTAACCCAGTGCACCCAGCTGCAAGTTGTTGTTTTCTGCTGTTTTTGTATTTCAGGTTTTCCGGCCATTAAAAGTGCTCCAAAAAATCCGGAAAAATCAGATAAAAAATCAGCGACCCGGAAGCTTCCGGAATCACCAAGGCAACGGAGGGGGGCCAACACAGGGACTCCAGAAGGGTCCCTGGCGCGGCCCCACCCTAGGCCGCACCAGGGAGCCTCCTGGCTGCCCTATGGGTCCCCTTGACACCCCCCTCCGCCTATATTTAGCCCTCGGGTTGGAAACCCATTATATCGATCTCCTTTCCGCGAACTTGCCTCTGTACCGCCGCCGCCGCCGTTTCTAGATCGGGGCTGCCTGGGGAAGCTGCCCCGGCACCCTCCCGGGAGGAGGAACCCCCTCCGGGAGACCATCCATAGCCATGGACGCCTCCCGGATGTACCCTGAATAGTCCCCCTTGGACCATGGGTCCGTGACCAGTAGCTATGTGATGTTCCTCTCCCCTCTTTGTGCTTCCACTTTTGAGACCTCGTGAGCTGCCTCACATGATCGAGGCACTTCTGTAATTTCTGCTGTTCCTATGTTGAGTTTGTTGGGATCTGATGGATTATGAGACTATGTTCAGATTGTGATGAGTAATATATTTGGTTCTTCTCTTTTATATTTTGTTCTTGAGTAAATTCTTGCGTGTTCTCCGTTTCCGTATTTTACTTTGGCCAAGTGATTTGTTGCAACTCAAAGAGGGAGCGTTATGCTTGATTGTGGGTTCAGCCCCTTGATGTCTAGCTTGAGTGAAAGAAACATGAGACTAGGGGATGTGATGTTGCCACCAGGGATAAAATAACGGTGCTTGTATCCGCGGGTGCAAGGATTGTTTAATTTACGCAAAGTTCTTTGAATGCAGTTGTCTGTTGCTTTGAGTTTACACTTTGGGTGGGATTCACAACTTAATACCAGCGAGATGTTCTGGATAGATATCTCAAGGTGGATGATTCGTAGTAGATGCAGTTGGATTTCGGTCTACTTACCTTGGCGTACTACCCATTGCTTTTGAGCCCTTCCTTTCTTTGCAGCATAGTTAGCATTGCGGTGCCTTCATAATTCAGTCAATTGACCAGCTGTGATTTGTTTACCTCGCTAGCACTTTTATCGTCTTTTGGGAGAGAGACATCACTAGTGAAAATCACGGGACCCCGGTCCATCTTTACATTATTGTTTACATCCTTAGTTTACTTTCTGTAACAGCCCAGTTTTTGCAAAAATCAAAATTTTTGTTTTCGGTGGGAATTGTTTGCTTGTCTGATTTGTTTGCGGTGTTTGCATCCCCGATTTATCGATCGGCGATTATTTTCCCCCCTCTTATCTCGTACCGCACGGAGACCAACCCTTGCCACCCTGACACTCGACCTTTGCGACACCGGGTTTCGCCCGATCACCGTCGCGAAAACCGCACGAGACCAGCCGCAGCCAACGGAACGAAAAACCCCGTTTAATAATTAGACGGGATATTTTTATAGCGCGCCGGAAAGTGTTTTCGAAACGGTTCCAGCGCGAGGTGAACGCCACCGGCTCGACGCACTGATCGCGCAGTTCGAAGTTTTACCCGAATCGGAGGTCCTGCGGACCCTCGGCGGTCAGAAACGTGAGCACCGTGCGCGCGAGGTAAAAACCAGGGATGATTTTGCAAACTGCCAGCCACCGGGGCTATATAAAGACCACCACACTCCCACCCATTTTTAGGGTTTCCCTAGCCACAGAGTTGCAGCCACCCCCCTAACAATAGTCAATTTTTCACATTTTTGCCCAATGAGTTATGGACCGTCAGATCTCGCGATCCGACGGCCCAGATGCGCCCTAGCCACCTCCCTTTCTCTCTCCTCTCCCTATCCTCCCACCGCGCCGCCTGCACCATGGAGCCGTCGCGCCGCCGTGCTCCTCCGGCGAGCAGCCGGCCGGCCAGCCCTCTCTCCCGCGCCCGGCCCCTCCTTCCTCCTCTCCCTTCCCCTCTCCTCTCTTTCCCCTCCTCCCTCTCTCTAACTCCTCTCCCCCGCAGGAACCAGCAGCCGCCATGGCTGGCCCGACTTCGAGCTCGTCCGCCGCCGCCCTATGATGCCCGCCGCCGGAGCCTCCCAGCCACTGGCTAGAACCCTGCCGCGCCCGTTCCTCGCCTCCACAGCCGCCCCGCTGCCCTCGTCGCCGGTGGCCGGCGCGCCACCGGGAGGCAGCCGCCGCCGCTGGTGCTCCCGCTCGGGAGCGAGCTCGAGATCGAGCCGGTGCCCCTCCACGCGTGGCATGCCAGGATGGCCGGCCTCAGCCCCAGGCCCAGCAGGCGCCTCCCACGGCCAGGCCAGGCCTCCAGCCCAGCAGCGGCCTCCAGCGGCCAGATGGGCTCGGCCCAGTTGGGGTGAGCCCTTTATTTTTTTTTAGTATGACCCTGCTGTAATTTTTGCTAAGTGTTGGAATATTTTGCTGCTGATTCGATTCCGCGTTGACGATAGCAAGCGATCCGTAGCTCGGATGACTTTGCGCCGAAAAGACGAATTGTTTAAAATTGCGTCATCTAGCATTCATCTTTTGTGAGAATTTTCATTTGAGCTCATCTTGATTATGTAAATGTGTGCTGAACAGGGCATCAGGCCGTTAAACTGCTACTTTTCCTGTTAGATGCTGCTGTTGTTATTTTGTTGCAACTTTGCATGATGATTGTAACAAATCCATGAGGCCTATTGCATTAATTCCTTTTGCGTTGCGTTAAGCAATGTTTCTAATTCAGTTTAATGCATTCACATGCCATATTTTCTTTCTGCATCATGTTTATATCTTGCTCCAAAGTAGCTATCCTGATGTTATTGTGCTGCTATTGCTGAAACTGCTATTTTGTTGCAACTTCGGTCGACGAGTGTGTCGCGACCGTTTATCGGAATTGAGTGAGTAAAATTGCATTTTGTTAAGCATCATGTCTACTTTCATCCCATGTATTGCTATGTCATGTTGCTGCACTTTTGCATATAGATTTACCCCTGTTTATACAGCATGTGTGCATAACTTGTCTTGCTTATATCTTTTTAACCGTAACTCCGTTTGGGGTGTTCTTTATATGTAACTTGATTAGTTTTTTGTGTACTTTGTGTTTGTTCTGTTGTTTGATGTTGTTAACCAACCTAAAATATGGTTTAGGGCAGAACAGTACCAATTCCTTTAATCATCGTGCGACACTTAGTGTTATGCCATGTTTAGGTTGCGCCTCACTTAAATTGACTAGCATAGATAGTTTACTGTGTGCTTCACCTCTTGACATGTTTGTGTGCTATGCCATGTTAATAACCGTTGTTTGATCACCTGTAGCTAAACAACTTGAACCACCGTAAACGTGCGGTATTCGTCGTGTGTGACGAGTACTCCACTTAAATCGTTAGTAACCGTTCTCGACGATAGATCCGCATCGTGTTGCCGTGCCTTGTGTTGTCTCTTTGATCTTGTGTTGCTCCGTAGTAATGGTGGTGCACCGTTCATTGCTTTCCAGTGTCTCCTTCTTGTGTGCTCCCGCGGGTACCTCTCGGAGACGATGCGAGCGTGCGATCAACTACAGCTTCGGAACCCGACTTATCAACAGGCAAGGACTATACATTACTTATGATCCATTCTATTTCAACCAGCGGTTTGCATGCTAGTCTAGGTTAGGTTCGATGTTTGATCCTACCACATGTTTACAGCCTCTTTCAAACCGATACAGCCATGTCCCCTCCCAGCAAACCTTGTACTGCTATGTTACTATTGCTCGTTGCTCAGCCCCTTCTTAGTATGCATGCTTAGGATGCTACGATGTTACCCTGTTACTCTTTGGGTTGGGATATCACCTATTATTATATTATTGCTGATGATATGATTATTATAATGTTGACTATATTCGACGAAGGATGGAAGGTCTAGGCTATCCCGCCCCGACGCTTTGTTCCATTCGAGTCACCTAGGATCCGAGTTCCGGGTATTGGTTTTAAGACTGAGCGTGCCTAACCGCGTGTGGGATTTTATGGGGTCCCCTTTTCTTACCTATTTAGCTTCAAACAGTTCTAGTGGTGGCCCAAGCTGATTTACCATTTCAAACTCATGCATATACGTCTGTCGGGTAGCTCCTTGCAGATGTCTTTTCAAAACACCCCGGGCCAGCGAGGACATAGCTTCTCTGTTGGTCCAATCTGACTGGCTGAGGACCCGGTCTCATAAGAGAACTAACCGGTAATCCAAACCCGAGTTATACGGTAGAGTCCAATTCGAGAGCGTGGCCAGCTTTTGAGTTGGGTGTCGACTCACCGGGGGCCACCCGGATTTGTTCGTTGTTAGCTAGAGGGACTTGTCGTTTCGGATCTCTTGGAACTAAATCATAAAATGGTTGCCTGTGATGGGTAGAAACTGAGAGAGAAGGGCGTGCGTGCGGAGCCTTGTAATGGGCAGTTGGTACACCCCTGCAGGGTTAAATCTTTTCAAGAAGCCGTGTCCACGGTTATGGACGACTTGAGACCTACGTCCTGTTCATAGACAACAACAACTGAGATAATCTTAACATAACTTGATCAACGTGTTCGTGTTCCTTGATTGCTTCTTCTTCGTCGGGATGCGAAGAGGAGGACAAGGATAGGATAGGTGTTATGATTGCGACAGTAGTTGATAGCAAGACTTGTTGGAGGCGATTCCTCATTGAATGCTTGGCTTCTTATCTTACTCTCTAGATCGTTAGCCACTTCATAAATGCTAGTGCGGCAGCAACCTCACCACTTACCCCTTCCTTACCGTAAACTACTAGTTGTCCTAGAATGACGAGTGATGAAGTCCTTGCTGGGTCAGATGACCAATACAGTTGGATGTTGAGTACCTCTGTACTCATGATACTACCCCCAAACTCTTTTCAGGGTTCTGATCGACGACGGGTATGGTGATCGACGTTTCACGTGGAGACTCGACGACGACTAGTTAGGCGGATCCCGGCGGAGGGCCTGGACCCATGTGGTTATGGGATCGATGTTTTTTATCTTTGCCAGTAGGCATTTTCTTGTAGTCTGTACTCAGACATATATCTTCCGCTGTTGTATTATATCTGAGGCAGTTGTATGCCGATTGTATGAGATGTTGTATCCTTGTATCTGTAATGTTTTGATATCATGTTGGAAATCCGGGGCATATGGCTTTGTCATATGTCGTGGTGGGACCGATATGTGCTTCGTCCCCGGATCTGGGTGGAAACACCTAGATCTGGAACAGTACCGCATATCGGGCCTTACACTTTCATTCTTTACTTTCGGTTGCCAATATTATTATCTCTTGCATTGATCCTTTGTAAACAGCAAGGCCGGAGGAATTGACAACTCCTCTGTACTCGTTGGGAGCAAAGTTATTTTTTTCTGTGTGCAGGTCCACGTCAACCGCCTAATTTCTGGCGCCGTTGACACCTTCTTGTATCTCTTGGAGTCCTACTGGTTCGATAACCTTGGTATCTTCACCGAGGGAAATTTGCTGCTACGGTACATCTCACCTTCCACTTGGGGTAACCAACGAGGAGTGAGAGAACTATCCTCACCGTATCACATGGCAATATATCTCGGAAAGGCTATGGAAATGCCTTGACAGGTAGGTATGGTGGCTGTTTTGAGGAAAGATATAAGGAGGTTTATGATGACGCCAACTCTCGGAGTGAGAAGGAGGCAATGCACGGCACAGGAGAGGCTAGCAAATATTAGGAGGTGGAAGTGTCAACTTTCAATACTTACATTAGCCCGAAGAACTCACGCACTTAATATCGGTGACTCTCAATCTAATGAGGAGGTTCACAAAGAGACAAGTACCCCGATGAGGAGTGTATGGGGGTTTGGTTATCCTTGCGCATCCTCGACTCATGGTACGTGAGTGTACTCTAATATCCGACCCCTCAGAAGAGTAGTGATCCATCAAGTAGCTAGAGTTCTCAACTAGTTTTGTAGGTTTTGAAAATAACACATGGATTGCCCAAAATACGACACCTATCACTAATAGTCTAAAGCTCTTGAAACCAAAATTTCAAACTTTACTCACATCAATACCTCAAAACTATTGCAGGTTACTACTGAAATTAAATAGCAACCTCAATTACCTACTTCTCAAAAACAAGACATAACTCAGTGCAACAACCAACTATCTTAACAAGATAAACATGAAAACGAAAGAGAGTTCCAGCGAAAAACTAAACAAAAGCCAAGGCTCTTGCTAAGACAAACTAAGACTAAAACTAGACAGGGCAGTAGCTATGAAAAGATAAAGAACACACAACAACAAAAAGATAGGCATGAAGAATCCTATGATGTGTTCTAGATTTTGAAAGTGGAGCGTGTTTCTCTCCCACACAAAGTAAGACGGGATCTAACTTGTTATGAACAGCAAGAAAATCTAAAGAAAACTAAAAATAAAACCTAAGAGAGAGACGCTTCAAGCATAGCACATAACGCATGAAGTGATAAAAATATAGTGAGACGAAGGACGAACTGATGATTGTTGATGGAGAAGGGGATGCTCGGGGGCATACCCAAGCTTGGACGCTTGAGTCTCCTTGAATATTTGTTGGGGATGCATGGGGGCATCCCCAAGCTTGAGAGCTTGACATTCCCGAATCTTCTTTCATCATCTTCCATCGCACACTTGAAAATTCCCTTCATACACAACTCATCATAAGCTGATTAGAGAGGTTAGTACCATTAATAAAAAAACATAGACTTCATATAAAGATATTCTTGAAGATCTAATGTTTCTCAAGATTGCCAAAAGGTTTTTGCAAAGAAAAAGCAAGCTTAAGGTTTGCAAAAGTTAGGAGAGACAGAACGTGGCAGAATCTGTGAAAAATAGAACAGCGGGTAGTAAAGTATTTTTTAAGGGTACTTATGCAACTCGAATAAAAGAACTCAGAACATACGAAAGTTCCTTGATTGTATAGAGCACGATGTGTAAAACATTCAGCTGAAAAAGATGAACTGGTGATTTATTCTGATTTTTCCCGTCACAACTTTCACTTCCCTTGTCATATGAGGCTATACTTGGCACAAAGCTTGAAAATAAATATACAATGATGTTGCTACAGTAGTAACAATCATCAAGACCACTAAAAATAGAAGTAAAAACATCTTGGCTTGCCTCCCAACAAGCGCTTTCTTTTACGCCTTTAAGCTAGGCATAAGGCAAAAGAGAATCAAGTTTTATCAAGAGAAAGAGAATAGCTAGCCCGTGTAATGGACTCAAAAGGTAACTTGACTTTCTTTTTAGGGAAGTGTTCCATCCCCTTTTTGAGAGGGAATTGGAATTTTATATTCCCCTCTTTCATGTCAATAACAGCACCAACAGTGTGAAAAAAAGGACGTCCCAAAATAATTGGACATAAAGGTTCACACTCTATATCCATAATAATAAAATCAACGGGAACATAGTTGTCATTGACAATGATAAGAACATCGTCGATCTTCCCCAAAGGTTTCTTTACGGAAGAGTCGACAAGGCGAACACCAAAAGAACATGAATCAAAAGGTTTCAATTCAAACATATCATACATTCTTTTGGGCATGACGGAGGTACTAGCTCCAACGTCACATAAATCATAGCAAGAGAAGTTATTTAATTTGATTTTTATCAGAGTGTCCCAACCATCAGCTAGCTTCCTAGGTATGGAGGCTTCTATCCTAAGCTTCTCCTCCCTAGCTTTGACAAGAGCATTTGTGATATGCTCAGTGAAGGCAAGATTAAGTGTGCTAGCTAGTGTGGGGGTCTCTAGACATTTTGTGCAATAAGCTGATAACTTCTGAAAGGGTGCAACTATCGAAATCAATATCACTACTATCAAAGGTGGTAGTAGTGTCATCTAGGCTCACTTGTTTGAAACCCTCTATGTTCATAGGAGTTTCTTCTTCTACGGTTGAGGTATTAGCATCACCATTAATAGGTCCAATGAGACCAGGAGTGCATTGGGTGCTAATAGTTTTAGTGTCCTCAACAATTTGGATAGTGGCTACTGTGTGGTGTGTAGGAAGGCTCTTAATTCTGTCCTCTTCCTCTTTTCTCTAGCCCATCTTTCTTTAAGTTTAGCCATCATCCTAATATTTTCATTGATTTGTAACTGGATAGCATTAATAGGAGTGGCCTTACTCTCCTCAAGGGGAGAGGTTCGAATTTTTAACACCTCAACATAAAGGGCTAAGCTGTCTACCTTCAAACAAAGATTATCTAATTTAGCTAGTTGTTCTTCCACATTCTTGTTGAAAGCTTTTTGGGTAGTGATGAAGTCTCTAAGCATACTCTCTAGTTCAGAAGTGGGGTTCTTGTTGCTGGGGTAGGTATTGTTGTTCCTATAAGTGGATGGAAACGGTCTAGGATTACTAGCAAAGTTTCCCCTACAAGCATTATTATTAAAGTTGTTTCTAGCAATGAACTTCACATCTACTTGTTCCTGAGCAACCAAAGAATTTAAAGGAACATCATGAGGATCAATAGAGGATTGCTTGGTAAGTAGAGACATAATTATGTCAACTTTATCATTTAGGGAGGTAATTTCCTTGACAGAATTTACCTTCCTACCTGTTGGAGATCGTTCGGTGTGCCATTGGCAATAGTTGGTCATCATCTCATCGAGAAGCTTTGTGGCAGCACCAAGTGTAGTTGACATAAAGGTTCCTCCCGCAGCCGAATCTAACAGGTTCCGCGAGGTAAAGTTCAAGCCTGCATAAAAAGTCTGGATAACCATCCAGGTAGTCAGTCCATGTGTGGGGCAGTTCTTGACAAAAGATTTCATACGTTCCCAAGCTTGGGCAATGTGTTAATTATCCAATTGCATAAAATTCATAATGTTACTCCTCAATTGGATAATTTTGGCAGGTGGGTAGTATTTCCCGATAAAAGCATCTTTGCACTTATCCCAAGAATCTATACTATTCCTAGGCAAAGATTGAAACCAGATTTTAGCTCCGTCCCTCAAAGAGAAAGGAAAAATCTTGAGCTTAACAACATCAACTTCTACTTCTTTATACTTTTTCATATCACATAATTCAACAAAATTATTCAAGTGTAAAGCAGCATCATCTCCAGCACCCGAGAATTGATCTCTCATAACAAGGTTTAGTAAAGCAGGTTTAATTTCATAAGAGGTAGCTGAAGTGGCAGGTGTGGAAATAGGAGTGCAGATAAAGTCTTTGTTGTTGTGACTGGTGAAGTCACACAACTTGGTGTTTTCAGTGGAACCCATAGTAGCAGCAAGTGTCGCAGATTTTTTTGTAGTTTTTGATATAAGCCACAAAGATAAAAACAGAAAGGTAAGCAAACAAGACTAAAAAGTAAAGGTAAAGGATAGTGGGCAACTCCCCTATCTTATCACTCGGAGTCCCCGGCAACGGAGCCAGATATTTTCTTGATGGCGTGGAAGTGATAATGGCTTCTCGCCCTTCGTTGGTTACCCCAAGTGGAAGGTCATATGTAGGATAGCATCAAATTTCCTCTATGTTGAGGATAGGGTTTCTCTCCGGTAGGACTCCGGCGATTATAAGTAGGTGTCAGCGGTGCACCTGACGCGAACCTGTACACGATACAATTAAATTTTCTCCCAACGAAGTTCATAGAGGTTGTCAATCTCTCCGGTCTTGTTGTTTACAAAGGGTAAAACACACAAGGGATAATTGTAATGATAGAAACTGAAAGTAAATACTGAAAAAGGAAATAGCTTCTAAACAGTGATAAGAATATGGAACGGGGTCCCGTGATGTTCACTAGTGATGTCTCTCTCCCAAAAGATGATAAATCTGCTATGGGAGGTAAACAAATTACAGATGGGCAATTGACAGGATTATAAACGCACCGCAATGCTAACTATGTCACAGAAAGAATGGAAGAGGCTCATAAGCATGGGGAGTATGCCAAAATAAGTAGAACGAAATCCATCTACATCTACTACTAATCATCCACCTTGAGATATATATCCAGAACATCTCGCTGGTATTAAGTTGCGAGTCCCACCCAAAGTGTAAACCGAAAGCAACAGACAACTGCATTAAAAGAACTTTGCGTAAAGTAAAGAATCCTTGCAACCGCGGTTACAAGCACCGTTGTTGCCCCCTTGTGGCCACAACCCATCCCCTAGACTCACGTTTCTGTCACTCAAGCGTGTCATCATGGGGCATGTACCCACAATCGAGCATAACGTTCCCTCTTGGAGTTACTATCCAGCACTTGGCCAAAGCAATAAACAGCAACGGAGAACATGCAAGAATTACTTAGGAACAAAAATATAAGAGATCAAAACCAAATATACTACTCTATCACGATCTGAACACAATCTCATAATCCATCGGATCCCATCAAACTCAACATAACAACAACAGAAGAATTACATATGTGCCTCGATCATGTAGGTAAGCTCACGAGGTTTAAACCATGAAGAACAAAGAGGCGAGGAGAACATCACATAGCTACTGATCACGGACCCATGGTCCAAGGTAGACTACTCACGGCACATCCGGGAAGCGTCCATGGTGGAGGAGAAGCTCCCGGAGGTCGATCCTCCCTCCGGCAGGGTGCCGGGAAGGGTCCTGACGGTGCTCCCGATCTTGGAAGCGCGGTGACGGCGGAACAGAGGCGAGATCATGAAATAGGGTTCTGTTTTCGGAGTTTCCCCGTCACAAGGAATAAATAGGCGAAGGGGGCAGCTAGGGGGCCACCAGGGGTCCAGGCGCCCCCCTAGCGCGGCCAGGCCCCTAGCCGCGCCAGGTGGCCTGTTGGGACCCTGGTGGTGGCCCTATGGCCCCACTTGGGTGCTCTTGGAAGACTCCGTTACGCTGATTTTTTATCCAATTTTCCCGAATTTTTGGAGCACTTTTAATATGGGGGAAACCTGGAATAGAAAAACAACAGAAAATAGAAACTGGCACTGGGGTTAGTCCAAATATGATCAAAAGTATATGAAAGTGTATCTACATCATAGAAATATCACACAAAACATGCATGGAGCGAGCAGAAATCATCGATACGTTTGAGACGTATCAGGGTGCACTACTGTTCATCCTACACGCTCGGATCTCCAGGGTGGCGGGCACGTTGTTAGGGAACGCTCCACCAAAGCTATCCGACACGCCGCAGCCCATCCTAGGATCAACAGAGAGGCCATCCGCCGGACTATATCCTATGCGATCAGGGGTCTAGGACCCTCACCCTTCACGCTCCTGCACGGTGCGAGGCTGGCCGGTGAAGAAAAACCAAATCCAAATAAACCGCTCGAGCGAAGAAGACACACCGCTTCCCGGCAATCAGACCGTGATACTGCTGACGTCTGAAGAGCTTTCGAATGAACTACGACGTAGGGGAGCCCATAACTCCTTATCCCACGTGAAGGTAGTGCGTACAGGCCTTTGCGGCCTCTCAATTCATCCACAGAACCATTTAGAATTTTATTATTATCTCGCAGACAACCGTTATCGCTGTCTGACTAACAACACAACGGACAACGAACAGCAGCCAGGACCACCAGTACATCGGTTCTGCTCTGTCGTCCCGTTAAAGAGCGCGATTACCAACAAGATGAACCGTCTCATTACCTTATCTCGTGTGTGCTCCTGGAGGAGCTCGACTTTCGTGGTTAGGTAACTCTCACGAGATACGAATAGGGGCCAAGCACGCCAGTAACATTGATCGTACCCTCCCTGTCGTTCCCGACGCAATACCGCTCGCGGGCACCATTTGTTCGCCCGTCTCTTACCTTTAAGGACACTAGTTGATTCGAGTGCCTACCATTAAGTGAAACCAGGAGGTATCACCCGTGATGGTACACTTAAAGAGGTTCGACAGAGACATCAGGGGAATGAACTAAAGAGGTAAACATCGTATCATCCCGGTGATGCTACGCTATTGAGCCGACGAGAGTGAAATACGAGTCCATCCACTCGTAAGTCAAACTCGAAGCGACTCGGTAGAGTCTCGCCGTTGTAGGTTCCCTAGGGCATCTGTATTGGTCCGTACTTGTTGCAGTTATAATATCTTGTAATCCACGTTCACTCACCAGAGTGACCATGCCCGTTATTCTAAACTTAGCTAACAATGAGCAGGGTTCACTGCTGAATATACTATATATTTATAGGCATCATAGGATAGATGAAGGTACATCAAGGGGCGACAAAAACAGGCTATTCAATTGGATAAGATTGTAACGTAGCAGCAGCAGTAACAATGCCTAGTGCAAGAAAGTACGGAAAGATAGGCGATATCTGGGGAAGGAAAATGGCTCCGCTTGCCTAGAAGCTCGACGGTAGGGGTAGGGTCGTCGACGAAATAGTCATACTCGGCAACAGGTGTCGTCGGCGGCAACAACAGGGTCTACCAAAGAATAAGGGGGGAGAAACAGTAAATACACAACAATAATAGCAATACAAATGTATGACATAGAAGATACAAAGCAACGGGGCTCTAATGCATTGTTCGGTGATCTGCTCGGAGCGAGAATTCATCAGGGATGACTCATCAATACCGATTTATTACCGGACAGATGATCCGGAGGGGAAGGTTCCATGTCTGCAGTGTTAGAGACATCTGACAGACATGTGGATAGTGTATCTGTGATCGTTGATCCATTCTGAACGACTTTCATGTTCAGAACAATTTCATCCGGAAAGTTTTACCGGCTCCGGTCGTCTGACAGACAAATGAACCGGAGGAGAAATGTTCCACGTTCGGTATGTTAGAGGGGTGCGGTGGGTATACGGATAGTGTATTCTTATTCATTGTATTTTTTTGATCAACTTTGATGTATAAAGTTTTTCCATATGATATACGGTTTAAAAGATATTGATTTTCAAAGTTTTAAATCATTTTCTGGATTTTATTATTAAAACAAAACATTATCCAAAATAGTAGTTTGACTAGGTCAAACTTGACAAGTGGGACCTACTGACCAGTGGGTCCTACATGTCAGCCTCTATCTATTTAATTAAACCATTTTCTTTAATCATATGACAGTGGGGTCCTACATGTCATAGAGACATTTTATAATTACCAATTTAGTTAAGCTAGGGGGTTAAATAAAGTGTTGGGCCCACATGTCATAGAGCTAGGCATTCTTATTTATTTTAACATTTTAATTTAACTGTGGCCCCACGTGTCATTGACATAGTGTTAAATTAACATTATAATTACATTAACTAGTTTGGAGGGGAGGGTCCACATGTCATGGATACATCAAGCTAACTACAAAATTAATCTGACCTAAGCTAAATTGTATTAGCACTAATCACTTGGGTGGGTCCCATGTGCCAGAGACACATTCAGGAAACACACCACGCCCGGCCATAGCTGTGTCCACCACTGGTCGTTGCGAGGCCAACTAGCGGGGCGCGGGGACGCGACAACGAAGGCCAGCGCGGCGATGCGGGCGCGCGCACACGCGCGGGCGGCACGTGGGCTGGACGCGGCGGCTAGAGGCAGCAGCCACGGCGCACGGCAGCCGGAGCACGGGGTGCGGCGTCTACGGGTAGCGGATCAAAGGGGGAAATAGGGGAATCGGGGGAGACGCTCACGGGGAGGCTCGCGGACATGCTTGGCGACGCCAGGATGCGCTGGTGGTGGAGATCCACGGCAATGGCCGCGGCGATCGTGGGCGGGGATGAGAACGACGTCGAGCGCACGTGGACTCCCGGTTTGGATTCTTCTGCAAGGCGACGTGGACGTCGATGGTTAACATCTTGGACAACATGGCTAGGCCTAGGGGCGACGGTGGCCACGCAAGCGCACCGATGCGCGCCCATGGCGGCTCGGGTGAGGTGAGGTATGAGGGAGCAGAGGGGGGAAACTGGCCTGGTGATACGTCTCAAACCTATCTACTTTTCCAAACACTTTTGCAATTGCTTTGCCCTCATTCTTGCATGATTTGAGCTAAACCAACCCAGACTGACGCTTATTTCAGTAGAGCTGCCTGTTTAGTTTTATTGTTCGCAGGAAAATGGATTTTTGGACATCTCAGAAAATTCCCAGAAAAATACCAAAAATCCACGCACCCGAAGGAGCCCGGAGCCAGAAGGGGGACTAGAGGGCAGCCAGGGGGGCCCAGGCGCCCTGCTGGCGCGAACAGGGGTGGGGCCGCGCCATCTGGCCGCCTGGGCGACTCCCCCCCTCCCCTGGTGCCCTACTTCGACTCCTATTTATTCCCGTGATGGGGAAACTCCAAAACAGAAGTCGCTTTTCCAGAACCCATCGCGGAGCCGCCGCCAACCTTTGTTCTTCTTCGGGAGGGCTAATATGGAGGCTGATTTGGCCTCCGGAGAGGGGAGATCGTCGCCATCGTCATCACCATCACCACTCCATCATCCCTCCATGACTTCTCTTCACATTTGTGAATAATTCCCTATTGTAGGCAAAGGGGATGGTAGGGATTCGATGAGATTGATCATGTAATAGTTCGTCAGATTGTTGGGCTCATGTTGCCTATCATCTACTTTGGTGTTTATCATCTTTGCTACAACTTGTTGCTCTTAATGCTTGTCACTTTGGGCCCGAGTGCCATGTTTTCAGATCTGAACCACTTATGTTTTCATGAGTTTACTTATGTTCGAGATCCTATCTATGAGTTGTATGCACCTATTATGGTCCGGAACCGGCGATCCCAAAGGTGACAGCTTAGGACATTAAAGGGGATGGTCCATAATTTGAGGATTCCATGTATCCATTGAGTTTATTGCTTTGTTCCGGTGCTCCTTGACAGGAGCACCTTAATCTCCATAAGTTCCGTTTGGCTCCGTTCATAGCGGGATGGTAGGACAAAAGATGTTGTGCAAGTTCTTATTGCAAGCACGCACAACTACCTATGGGATACATGCCTAATGTTTGATATTTGCCTAGATGATCATCGCTTTTTTGTGTGCCTTTCCCCATGTAAGAATCTATTACATGTTGATTCTTATTCATGCATTGCCCGACCATCCAACTCCCTAGCCTACAGTATTTTAGTTCTGATGGTTACTACTAGTTTACTTTCGCTATCATCACTATTGCTATCATATCACAGTTGCTATTAATAGCTTGTTGCAAGCAAGCATATTTCAGGTGTGGTTGAATTGACAGCTCAACTGTCAAAGATTATAAATACCCTTTGGTTCCCCTTGTGTCGAATCAATAAATTGGGTTAAGTTACCCGCGAGAACATTACGATCGATCCCCTACAGTTGAGGGTCATCAAGTACTGTTTTCTGGCGCCGTTGCCGGGGACCATAGCAATATTTACAAGTCTACTTGAAGTATCATTCCTGCCACACTTCATCCGCTATGGGTAAGAAAGGAGACCCCCAAGGTTCCGATCCTACCATCCACTACAAGAAAAGGTACCATTCTGAGTACCAGTGCTACGCTTGATTCACCTTCCGTTATAAGTAAGTTTGCTTCACCACTACCACCACATGCTACTTCTACTGAGTCTGTCACTATGTCCGGTACTTTTGATGATGCTTCCACTACTCTTGATGATACTAGTTTTCTTGGTCACTATATTGAAACTCGGACTGCTAAGGCTGCAGCAGAACCCGAGACCAAGACTCCTGCTACCTATATTTCTACTTGCAAAACCTTTGGTTACCCAAACTTAGAAGAACTCAAGGAGATGATCCTTGATGATGAATATATTACTCTTGATGATGACTTTTGCAGGGAACTCAGAGAGTGTGCCGACTCTGACCCTGATTTTGTTAAGGAGTTGCTCGAAAAGCACTCCATGAAGAACAAGAATATTCCTGATCCTAAATTTGCCACATCTCCTATATGCATCATTGATCCTGATTACAATTTCTCTGTTGATCTTTCACTTATATCTACAGTCGAGGATGACCCTTTTTATGGCAGAGAAAATGATGATGCTATAGCACACCTCAGCAAACTCGCTGAGTTAGGTGACCTATTTACTACTGATGAAAAGATACAAAATTTCTATGTGGCCAAGCTTTTTTCCTTTTTCTTTGAAGGGAGACGCTAAATCCTGGTACAATTCACTACCCTATGGTTCCATTGAGAGTCCTTAGGACTTAGTTCAATTTTTTGTTGATAAATATTTTTCCCGTCATATGCAAGATGCTGCTTTGCAAATAATCTATATCTTTAAACAGTTGCAGGATGAGCACCTCCCTAAATCTTGGTGGAGGTATTGTGACTTAATTAAGGCTAGACCAGGACATGATGTCCCAAAGAATGAATTACTTGATATATTTTATGTTGGCCTAACCGATGAATCCGGGTCCTATCTGGATAGTTGTGCTGGTTGTGTTTTCAGGGAAAGAACACCGGACGATGCTGAAGAACTAATGGGCAAGATTGCCAAGAACCACAAAGATTGGTCCGTCCCTGAACCACCTCCACCACCAAAGAAGAGGGGCATGCTTGTTCTGAGCCCCGAAGATATGCAAGAAGCAAAGAAGTCTATTAAGGAAAAAGTTATTAAAGTCGAAGACGTGAAGAATATACCGCCTTTCGAGAAGTTGTGTGAACCTACTACTCACCCTCCCTTGGTAGAGGTACACTCTCTATTAGACTTTACTGAAAGTGACATCCCTAAAGGTAAGCCTCCCGACCAATGCATAGATGAGCTTGATAATTTTATTATTAAGCAAGACAATTTTAATATGAGGATACAAAGTCAATTACATGATAATTCTCTTGCTATCAAAAGTTTACTTTGTGTTCTTGAAAGAACAGTTAATGATGTTAAATGTCTTGTTAAGCATTTTCATATGGTTCAAACTCAACTTGAACAAATTTCTAATGTGCAAAAATATTTGCTTGCTAACAATGCCAAAAAGGATAGACAAGCTTATGGCATCAAGACCAGGGGTGAAACACACACCCAGGACCCACCCTATCCTGAGGGGCATCCGAAGAGGATCGAGCAAGATTCTCAAGTGCAAGTAGAAGACGAGATTGTTAGCTCTCCAAAGAAGAAAAAGAAGAAGAAGAAACACAAGGAAGCTGACAACTCCAATGATCCTATTACAAGTGAAGAACCTACTATTGATCCTAAAAGCATATCTACCTCCGATGCTGAAACTGAAGACGGTGCTGAGCCCGAAGAAAATGATAAGGAGAAGGGTGATCCTCTTGAGGTGCGAGAAGAAGAAGCACCCGATAAACGCAAGAAGTACACAAGAGAAGACTTCATAGAAAGAAGACATGGGAAGGAAAGAGAACCATGGGTACAAAAACCCATGCCCTTTCCAGGTAAGTCTCTCAAATCTAAAGAAGAAGAGCATTACAATAAATTTTGTGAATGGATGAAACCTCTTTTTCTGCAAATTCCTTTGACTGATGCTATCAAGTTACCTCCTTATTCCAAATACATGAAAGATATTGTCACTAATAAAAGAAAAGTCCCTAATGAGGCAATATCTACTATGCTTGCTAACTATTCTTTCCGTGGAAAGATTACTGAGAAGCTTGGTGATCCAGGTATACCCACCATTCCTTGCTCTATAAAAAATAATTATGTCAAGACTGCCTTATGTGATCTCGGAGCAGGGGTGAGTGTTATGCCTTCTTCTCTTTATAAAAGGCTATGTTTAGATAAGCTAATCCCTATAGATATGTCTCTTCAGATGGCTGACAAATCAACAGCCGTCCCGATAGGTATTTGTGAGGATGTTCCAGTTGAAGTTGCTAATTTTTTAATTCTTACAGATTTTGTTGTGCTTGACATGCCCGAGGATGGGAGCATGTCCATTATCCTTGGTAGACCTTTCCTTATCACCGCAGGTGCCATTATTGATTGCAATAAAGGAAAGGTCACCTTCAACATAGACGATAAAGAACACACGGTGTATTTTCCGAAGAAGATCGACAAAAGGCATGGCCTTAACTCAATAGAGAATATCGAGATCGTGAAGATTGGAGAATGGGATTGTCCTCTTCATGTACACCACAAATAAAAAACCATTATGGTGGGACAATTTCCATTAAAGTAAAGGTGCAATGATCACTTCATAAGAGGTGAGACTTTTTGTTCTATATATCGCCGGTTAGTTGGTAAGACCTGATCAACCTTGCCAGCTAGCATGTTTTATATAAGTAAAAAAGTGAAGCTTGCTATGTTTTCATTTGCTTTAGCTTTTATTCTTCCTTTTGTACCAAGTTTATATGTTTTTTATGCTTCACAATTCTAATCACTGCTTTGACTTTTCAGAAAGTTTCGCAGCTTTTTGAACTCCATAAAATTTTCAACAGTGAAGTTTTCAGAAAAATTCCGTAAAATTCAGAATAAAAATTTCCATGCCGGGAGTGACCCAGAGGCACCTGAAGCTGACCAGGGGGGCCACCAGTGGCCCAGGCGGACAGCCCCCTGGCCGCGCCCACAGGGCGCCTGGGGCCCACAGGCCCCACCTCCAGGTATGTCTTCTTCCTCCTTCTTCCTCTCTCTCCAAAAACACGAGTTCTGCTCCAGTTCTTGCATTCTTGCTGTTCTTGGAGGCGTTTTTCAATCTCTCTCTGTAGCCCACCATTTGAGCTGAGATTTTGAGAAAATAATCCCTGGTATGCAAATCCTTCACCCCTCTAATTAGAATTTTGATTAGTGGCTTCATTTGTGAGTATTAAGTAGTTCTTGGTGCTGTTTAGATGAGCTTGCATGCATGTGTAGAAATTTATTTTCCAAGTTTTGATGCAATTTTATGCCTTAGGTAAGTGAGTAGAGTAGTTTTCCTCAACTCACTTTGTTTAAATCCTTGTTTTTGTGAATTTTCAAAAATGTCAGAAATGAGTTTGCTAGGAAAAGAAAAGGGGTGGCTTGGGAAGAAGAAGCCCGAGCGCTCCGATCGAGTTACTAGAGCTACAGCTCCACCCTCAGCTGCTAGGGTGAGCTACAATGAAGATCATGTGCCCGTGGAGTTGTTGGAAGACACAAGTCCAGCATGCGCAATGATGTATTCGTGCGATGATTTTCTTACAGCTGCATGAATTAAGGAGGAATTCTAAGGGCTTTGTGCCAATGCAGGTTTGACACGGCTAGCACTATGTTGTGTGGTACAATACAAGAAGCTCACCTCCTGCTTTGTTAACAGTTTTTTGTTAAAACCATTCTGCTAGAACCGTCGAATTTAAACTTTATAACGATCTTATAACCATGTCTTTGGCACAGTTTTGTGATATAATAGGTGTGCCAAACGCTGGTCAGACAGCAAAGATGAACACTCAGTCCTCTGAGTTGAGGGCCCTTTTTAACTCCCTTTGTTGCCAGGAGGAGAGCGACATTCGGCGTACAAAGATTTCCAGCATTTTATTCCCACACATCAGGTATTTCGCGTACTTAATTGCTAGAGGGGTGTTGGCTCGTGACAACACGAGCAATGGTTCTGCACCAGATTTCGCTATTTATGCGAACGCCCTCTCTGGTAAGAATGATTATAATGTGGGTGCCTTAATTTCTCGGCGCCTTGTTATGAACAGTAACAAGGGAGATCTATATGATGGTTTTTACGCCATGCTTATCCTTGAGTCTCTTAATCGCACCCCGCATCCTGATGATATTCCCTTTTCATACACAAGTCTCGATCTTGCTGCTATGAAGAGGCATAAGTTTGTTACCATGACTTCCCAGTTTGGTAATCTTGTTTATATTTTGAGGTTTGAAAAGACCATTACTCGTGAGATCCGTCTACCTGCACCACTTTTGTTTGATAACACTCGCAGGAACGGATGGTCCTTCAATGATATCCAGTTTGATGAGTTCATGGCTCAATACCAGCTGCATAACCCCATGGAGGGGGTTGTGCCCGACGAGGAGGAGCATGGCGAGTTCCCACCTTTTCAGGGGGAGACCTTCACCCAGCAGGGTGAGGGGTCTTCTTATGCTTGGAGCGCAGACCCTTCCTCATGGGAGGACCCGAGGACTTCGGTGTACGCACCGGAGGGCTCATTCGACTCTTGGACTCACCCGTACTACCCCGGAGTAGGAGGCTCCTGGGGGCAGTAGCTGCTACCAACTTAGGCCAAGAGCCTAAGCTTGGGGGAGTACGTACCCTTCTCACCTTTCCATTGTATTATCCTTTTTTTTGCTTTGATCCTTTTGAAGTTTTTGCCCGTTCTTCTTTGTTCTTTTATTTTTCAAAAACAACGAAAAGATTTCTCTTTTCTTTTTATTTTGTAAAACCCTTCAAAAATCAAAAAAGATTTCCTTTCTCTCTTTAGTTTTCTTTGTTTTAAGAGTTCAGCTCGAGTCTGTGATGGCATTTGATTATATTTCCCACGTTTGGCCGTGCAAGTTACAAGGCAGTAATGACGAAGATCGACGAAAGGGAAGCAACAAGGAAAACCGGTATGAACTCTTCTTGTTTCTACTTTTGTACATATGCCTGTACTTATGATCTAGAGACGAGCTTGTAGCGACATAGTGCTATGTTTACAATGCTTTCCCAGTGTTCATGCTTTCTTTGTGGCTGATCTCAAATAGCTAGGGTGCATAATATGTTGTTGGAATGATTTACATGCATTGCATTGCTCATGGTTTGGCATATTGAAGTGGTATTTCCCTTCGGAGAATTCTTGGATTGACTTGGCACATGTTCACACATGTTTATGACTATAATGTCTATCATGCCTTGATGACCTTTTTATTTCAGAATAGTTATATCACTTTCATGCCCGATTCAATGTTGCTTTGTCGCTCTGCATGATTATGAAAATTATTGCTCTCTAGTTGGTCGCTTCCCAGTCTTTTGCTAGCCCTCACTCGCACTAAGCGTAATTCTGCTTGTGCATCCAAACTCCTTTTCAAACCAGTTATTCCACTTGAGTCCACCATACCTTCCTATATGTGGTATTTACCGGCCACTCCTAACTTAGACTTTCTTGTGTCGTCTCAAAATCTATTCAAAATCTTCCCTTTTGTAACTGTACAAGCTCATGGTTCGGTGAGGGAAACTCGGTATCTACCATGCCAAATATATTTTGACGGATGTTTTAACTAGTCAACTTAAATGAAAAGAGAGTTACACCTCCCCCATACTTGATGATGGGATGAAATGGACCAAATGCTGCTAATGATAGATGGAACGATAACCTCCTTCCATACTTGAGGCAAAACAAAAGGTTCCATAGACCATCGAAGGATTTATGGATAAGGGAACAAGTGTAAGCAAAAAACATTAATATGGTTGGCGTGGGAGATATTGAGAGACCTTTACCGTTCACCGTTGATTGGAAAGTTGCATTTCTCAAAAGAATTTTATCTCTGTTTTCAAAACTAAGAGCTCTCGCACATGTTTAGTCTTTGCTTCCAATCACGGGTCTTCAATCTTGCCATCAAAAAGCCACGGTTCGAGAGTCTCACCTTCTTTCTTCAAAGCACCAACTATTGAGAGCATAATTGTCATTCTTAGTGTAACATGCATTGTCCCAAAGTATTACATTGTCTTCTGCATGCTTGTGGTATTGCTAGTCTGAAATTTTTAGTTCTAGTCTCCTTTAAAACTCCGGAGGAGTTTATGCATTTATGTTTTTCTTCACTCATGGAGGCTAGCGAGATACCACTCTGATATGTTTAGGCTATGTGCATTGTGATCTTGTCTTGATTTTCGACAGCATATTGTTTACTTTTGGTTGTTTGTGATTGATCACTTGAAAGAATAATTGCTTCGTGCATTGTTCCCATAGAATTGTTTTGATACTTGCTAAACTTTTTTTTCGTAGTACCGGCTTATATACATCTTATCAAGCAAAAGGGTTTGTCAAAGTTTTCTTTGTCGCGTGCAGTATGTTGAACTGAATTCCTTGAGGACAAGCAATAGGCTAAGCTTGGGGGAGTTGATACGTCTCAAACGTATCTACTTTTCCAAACACTTTTGCTATTGTTTTGCCCTCATTCTTGCATGATTTGAGCTAAACTAACCCGGAATGACACTGTTTTCAGCAGAGCTACCTTTTTGGTTTTATTGTGCGCAGGAAAATGGATTTTTGGACATCTCAGAAAATTCCCAGAAAAATACCAAAAAATCCATGCACCCGAAGGACCAATATACTAGAAGTGGGGCCAGAGGGCAGCCAAGGGGCCCCAGGCGCCCTGCTGGCGCGGCCAGGGGTGGGGCCGCGCCAGCTGGTTGCCTGGGCGACTCCCCCCTACCCCGGTGCCCTACTTCGACTCCTATATATTCCCGTGACGGGAAATCTCCGAAACAGAAGTCGCTTTTCCAGAACCCATCGCGGAGCCGCCGCCAACCTCTGTTCTTCTTCGGGATGGCTAATCTGGAGGCTGATTTGGCCTCCGGAGAGGGGAGATCATCGCCATCGTAATCACCATCACCACTCCATCGTCCCTCCATGACTTCTCTTCACATGTGTGAGTAATTCCCTGCTGTAGGCAAAGGGTATGGTAGGGATTGGATGAGATTTATCATGTAATAGTTCGTCAGATTGCTGGGGGCATGTTGCCTATCATCTACTTTGGTGTTTATCATCTTTGCTACAACTTGTTGCTCTTAATGCTTATCACTTTGGGCCCGAGTGCCATGTTTTAAGATCTGAACCACTTATGTTTTCATGAGTTTACTTATGTTCGAGATTTTAAGGCCCGATATGCGGTACTGTTCCAGATCTAGATGTTTCCATCCAGATCCGGGGACGAAGCACATATCGGTCCCACCGCGACATATGACCTAGTCATATGCCCCGGATTTCCAACATGATATCACAACATTACAGATACAAGGATACAACATCTCATACAATCGGCATACAACTGCCTCAAATACAATACAACAGCGGAAGGTACATGTCTGAGTACAGACTACAATCAAATGCCTAGTGGCAAAGAGAAAAACATCGATCCCCATAACCACACGGGTCCAGGCCCTCCGCCGGGATCCGCCTAACTCGTCGTCGTCGAGTCTCCACGTGAAATGTCGATCACCATACCTGTTGTCGATCAAGAACCCTGAAAAGAGTTTGGGGGTAGTATCATGAGTACAGTGGTACTCAGCATCCAACTGTAGTGGCCATCTGACCCAGCAAGGACTTCATCACTCGTAATTCTAGGACAACTAGTAGTTTACGGTAAGGAAGGGGTAAGTGGTGAGGTTGCTGCCGCACTAGCATTTGTGAAGTGGCTAACGATCTAGAGAGTAAGATAAGAAGCCAAGCATTCGATGAGGAATCGCCTCCAACAAGTCTTGCTATCAACTACTACGCAAACATAACACCTATCCTATCCTTGTCCTCCTCTTCGCATCCCGACGAAGAAGAAGCAGTCAAGGCACACACACACGTTGATCAAGTTGTATTAGGATTATATCAGTTGTTGTTGTCTATGAACAAGGAGTAGGTCTCAAGTCGTCCATAACCGTGGACACGGCTTCTCGAAAAGATTTAACCCTGCAGGGGTGTACCAACTGCCCATTATAAGCTCTGCAGGTACGCCGGCTCTCTCAGTCTGCGGAAGCACACAAGACGATAAACACTGGAAAGCAATCAACGAGAAAGCACTCTATTATTACGTGGCAACACAAGATCAAGAAGACATCACACGACACGGCAACACGATACGGATCTATCGTCGAGAACGGTTACGAACAGTTTAAGTGGGGTATCGGTCACACACGACGAATACCGCACGTTTACTGTGGTTCAAGTTGCTTAGCTACATGTGATCAACCAATGGTTATTAACATGGCAACTCAAGCAAGCATGGAATATCACACAAACATGGAAAAAGGTTAAGCACCAAGTAAACTACCTAGGCTAGTCATTTTAAGTGAGGCAACCCCTAAACATGCATAACACTACTTGCCCCACAACAATTAAAGGATTTGGTACTGATCTGCCCTAAACCATGTTTTAGGTTTATTAACAACAGCAAACAATAGCATAAACACAAAGTACACGAAAAACTAATCAAGTGACATATAAAGAACACCCCAAACGGAGTTACGGTTAAAAAGATATAAGAAAAACAAGTTACGGGCACAACCTGCCAACATCAGGAAGCACACTTTAGAGCAATGCATAAACAGGATAATCAATGCAAACATGCTCACAAAATGATATGGAACTAAAGTATACATGACAGGGAAGGCATGGCAAAAAGAATCATGCAAAAAGGTGTAGGGGAACGCGGCAGAAAACAAAAAAAATTCCGCACTACGAACAGCCCAGGACCACTATGGAGACTGCATACAAGGTTTTGATCTGATCGTTACCGACTCGTAGCGCAGCGGAAGTAGAGTCGATGTAGATCGTTGGTGCAGACCCCCGCAGCTAGGATTTACAACCTCCCAACCGCGAGGATGTTCTCCCTCGTCTGCTCCTCGGACAACGCTCCGAGAGGCGGTCGGACAGTCCCTCGGACGATGTCACGGACAGCCCTTCGGGAGGACCCTCGAAACTTGAACGGTAACTCGGACAGCCCTTCGGGAGGACCCTCGAACAGTCCCTCGGGCAAAAGATCGAAACTACGACCTCTCTATAGGGTTGCACACATACGGTGTCATCTATCCGGCAGGGCTTCGCCGTCCAGAACTAGTTCCTGCCGGAACCCAGACAGCCTTTCGGCTCTACGAAACTATTTCGTGGGAGGGAGAGAAGAAAGCCAGATCATGCAATGGCACTTGTTGAGAGTTCAAGTGAGAACTTGGATCAGATTTGAGAGACCCCTCTCCACCCCTATTTATAGGGTGAGAGGCTATGGGGAAAAACCCAAAATGCCCTCCAAACTGCATCATCGCCTGCATCATCATGCAAGCTGCATCATCGCCTGCATCATCATGCAAGCTGCATCATCGCCTGCATCATCATGCAAGCTGCATCATCGCCTGCATCATCATGCAAGCTGCATCATCGCCTGCATCATCATGCAAGCTGCATCATCGCCTGCATCATCATGCAAGCTGCATCATCGCCTGCATCATCATGAATAGTGTATCCACTATTCATAGTGTATCCACTATTCATGAAGACATTTATCTGCGACCGTAAAATCCGAAACTTTTCTGTAGGTCTTAGAAAAATTCCAGTACCCACTAAAAGGATTTTGGACGCGTTCCGAAACAATTCCGGATTAGTGATTTTCATCTGCGAAAAGCAACCAAAGCGGTTCCGGCAGCTCTGGAACATTTCCGGTTTTTTCTCTCTAGAAAAATCCCAGAAGTTCCCAGAACAATTCTGGCACCCTCCAAGAATTTCCAGGCGTGTGCCGAAACCATTTTGACTTAATGATATATTCCGAAACAACTTTTCGGTTTTACCGAAATTATTCCGGTGTTCTCTTTCCGGAACTTTTCCGTTTTCTCCGAAACCTTTCCGGTGACTTTCTCTCAGACTCCCTGTCTAGTATTCAGCAGATAGATGACCCTTAAGCGTGTGACCCTATAGGTTCGGTGAAGTATAGACATGACCCGGAACACTTTCCGATCAATGATCAACATCGGAGCCGTGGACACCCATATTGACCCCTATACCCACACGAATAAAAATTCGAGTGAACCTCCAGTTGCCGTGTGCTATTCCTGTTGCTTCGCGATATGTTACAAATACCCGAGGTGAGACTTATCGGCATCCCCGTGGATCAACACTTGTCCACTATGCCAGTTACCTCGTTACTGGTATTGTTCTCTTTTCTCGTTCCCGCGTTCCGGCATCCCTGTGATCAAATCACACTGTGTCTGGCCAGACGATGGTGGATACCGTAACACCGAGAGGGCCCGAAGAATATCTCTCCATCGACGGAGGAGCAAATCCCAATCTTGAGCTACCTAGTTCCTTGTCATACTTTTCCGTGAACCCGTAAGCCGCCGTAATAGCCACCCTTTTACAGGTTACGTTTAACAAACCCCAAAGTTCACGAAGCATGTACGAAGGAACTCGATACTCTCATGGTCTAAGGAATTATGCAAACGCTCAACTTTCTCTGTGTTATAATCCATTAACTGGTGACGAATGTATCTCATAGCATAACATCAATCTGGGTCGATTCAACACAAATGTTCTTCTAACATTGTGCCCTCAAAATTGCCGGCATAGTCATGCCCATGATCAGGAAAACAGAACCATCATGCAACACTTGAGCTAGTCTTAGAGGCGAGACTAGGAATATATATATTTTATCCGTTTATTATTCCACACGTGCATATGAGTCTTCCTCCGAGCCTCGTGGTTATTGCAGACTCGAGAACCATAGCAGTTATAGCATGGAATATAAACATAATTAGGAACATGGGGATAAATAATAACATTTATTATTGCCTCTAGGGCATATCTCCTACAGACTCCCACTTGCACTAGAGTCAATAATCTAGTCAATGCTAATGCACTTTACACCTACGGCATACTGGTGTAAAATATGCTTCACATGTGGTATAGCCTGATGTCCAACGGATCTGACAACTTCAACTCCGTGTGTATCTTTGCATATCCTCGCGTTTTCACGCTTTCACAAAATTCATACTTTGTGTGGACTTGGCTTTGTATATATGCGAATCACTAGTCGAACCTTGATTCCTCAGACTGAGCTATGGAGCAACTATCTTCAATAGTGTTCCATTGACCAAAGCCATATTGGAACCATACTAAGTTCATGAATGAACTATATGATTCAACATTTTCTTTGTTGCTTCTAAAGCAGCAACATACATAGCCATTTGTTATAGAATTTCGCCACAGTAACCTGTTATGAACAGTTCCAACTTACTGTGCCACCATATTGTGTATTACACACAAAAATACTTTAACTCAAATCGAAAATCGCATGGAGCATTGATGAAGACCGTATCGATGTAATTACTTACAACAAGTACTTCATAATCTCTTCTTGCGAGAAATCATGTCATCAGTGCTACTTTAGTACTCAATGACATTTTTCACTGTTGTCCCACGATCAGTTCTTTGATCACTTTGGTATCTATACTCGCAACAACTTTGGAGTATTGGACATATCTGGTTGTTTTACATACCATGGAATACATGATTAATCCCAACACGAAGGTGTGTGGAATCTCCATCATGTAATTTGCTCATCAGTGTTTTGGGACACTGAGTCTTGCAAAAACTCTTTCCATGTGACTTTGGCAAGAATCACTCCTTGTCGTTTTTAATGCTAAATTGTTTTGGCATCTTGTCAGTATGTATTTTGGCTTAGCCCTATTAGGCAATTCTATCTCTTAGATAATTATGCCTAATATCAAGGCTACTTAACCCAAGCACTTCATCAAAAAACTATTTTCAATGAAGTCCTAATTCATGTCAAGAAATTTATATTATTTCCAATTAACAATGTGTCAAGCACACACAAGGTTTTTAGAAATATTATTATGCTCCCACTTACTTTCTTGCAATCACAAGCATCTTCGTTATCCATTGACGAAATCAAACTCTTTTGACTATTTCATCAAAAACGAAGATTCCAACTCCATTATGCTCTCTTTTGTCCATCGCAGGAACTCTGAAGTTTGAATACTTACTAGCATCCTCTGGACTGACAAAATACCTTGGACTGTATCTCCAAGGCAGTATTTCCATCTCATGGAAATCCTTTTGGCATCCATGTTTCATATCTCATGAATGAAATACGTATTAATTGCTAGTTTAACCCGAACCGACTTTAAGCATCGCTACGGAGAGACAATCTCGACGTAGTTAATTCCTTGAAATTGTTATAAGCAACAAGTTGAGCTTTATGGATAAAACATTTTTATCCGTATCAGTTTATAGTTCCATTAATATTCGTTAGACTCTAAGTCTTCCGAATGGTCCATCAAGATACAATCTTGAATTACGTATATGGAAACTATCTCGGATTTGTATTGGCATTTAGCCAATTCTGGAGTCAGGGCCCATCATCGCTTCCTTGATTATCGTAGGTATGCTGTTGTCTAACAACAATATCTCGTTTGCGCACCTGAGAGGTTTGCACGAGTTTTGCCTACGTGGCTCAGTTGCAAGTTTGACCGAAGTCCATACATCTCATGTAGAGGCTTCCGTATCAGTTGCAGTAGGAAACTCTGGAATCACTTCCAAGGTTCCTTTCCTTTGATCTGATGACGAAGATACTGTTATCTCGTCGAGTTGCACTGTCCTCCCACTCAACTTTTTGCAAGAACCATTCTCTTTAAAAGCATACCGTTCTTTGTGGCAAAACCTTTTGCCTCGGTATAGTGGTGGAGGAATTCCCAATAATTTGGGATAACCTACAAAGTAGCACTTGTCTGATTTGGAATAGGTTTGTAAACAGTTTACACAATCCCCATATTCCAAATGTTAAGAAAAGATAAAACATGGTTGGGCGTACCATACCATGGCGTCATTTCAACAGACCTGATGGTGCTCCTTTCAGTGTAAAAGCCGCAGTCTCTAAAGCATTACATTAAAAGGGATAATGGCAAATTGATTTATGTCATCTTTGATCTTACCATGTCATAAATGGTTTCATTACATCTTCAAGGGCATTCCACTTGCAGTGGTGTTCCGGGAGGTGCAAGTTATGAAAACTCTTTTCACAACTCATCAGACATTGGCTAAACTTGTAACTCAAAAATTCCTTTCTGCAATCGAATTGTAGAAACATAATTTTCTTGTCACAATAACTTTCACTTCATTTTTGAAAACCTTTCGAATGATTTCAAAAGATCCAGACTTACGTCTCATCAAGTAAATATCCATATATCTACTTGAGTCTTTTCTGAAGATAGATAAATCCACTACTAACAACATTTATCGGACTACACACATCAAATGTATGATCACCAATAAGTTTGTTGTTCGTTCCTCATGGCCTGTGAACGGTATTTCAGTCACTTAACTTTTCGGACGAAAGTTGCAAGTGTGAGATGATTCATAATCAAATGACTTCAAAATCCATCATTATGGAATTTCTCCATGCGGGTTTCTCCAATGTGACCAAATGCAGTGCCACACATATGTGGTATTCTTTTAGTCTTTCGACATTTAGCGTCATTGTTATGGATGTATCATATTACCATCAATATTCGTAACATACATCCCATCCCCGATGGAAGCATGGCCCTTTATGTTATTCATAATACTGAACAACAATTGTTCTTTTATGAACAACCTTCTTGCAACATACTTTATGCAATGGGCTAGAGTGTATAAAACTCTAAAACGAATTATGAAAATAAATACAGATGGTGATACACCGATGGAAGGTATAGTAACTTTTACTATGTTCCCAGCGCGTATCTAAACCTCATTACTGGCAAGTCTTTTAGGCCGTAGTGGTTCTTGCATCGAGTTGCAACAGAATGCAATCGAGCGGGTATTCTTGTGATCAACTTTTAATCATAATACCCAAGAATCATGGACTAACTGTTTAATCACAATTACCAAGAACTATTTATTTTTTGACCAGCCTTCCATACATCAATAACTTTCATGACTTTTATACATGAGCTGGACATTCCAGTCTTCTTTCTTTTTGCCCTTATACTTTTAACAGTTTAACTTTCAATATATTTCTCCTACTCTCAGAAGAAGCACCCAACTTTAAGAGTGGCGTTAGCCCCGGACTTCCTAGGCGTGTGAGTCATACTAACACCCTTGGGACATTTCCTTTCTCTTTAAGTTGTTTGTTTTATTCACCTTCATCATACGACAGGCGTTCTTCTGGATCCCTCTCTTATCAGTCAAATGCCCAGTAAACATTTTACTAATACTTTGCAAACAAATGTTGCTTTGGATATCTCATATCTTTTAGCCTTTGTCTGTATCTGAAAACAATTTTCAGTTCCATGAATATTACATAACTATCCCAAAACTTGTGAAGTTCGGGTTTTATGGAAGCAAACGTATTGCACTTGACCACAATGGAATTCTAGCTTTTGGATCGAAGGATGAGAGTCACATCATCCATAGCATTAGCGGGAGGACACCGAAAGCATGCGATAGGACAAAATCCTTCTCGGCACTCTTGAGGACAATCCTCACATTACGTTACCAACCGTAAAGTTTTGACCAGATATTTAACAGCTTATTCAATTTTAATAGGGAAGGTGGAAACGCGAGCCATTATTCTACAACTATTAGCAAATTATACTTAGACAGTGTTCATAATTAATTGCACTCAGAATTAAACAAGTTAATTCTAAAATGCGCTCCCACTCAAATCAATATCTCTCAAAATTGATTATGAGTGATTCAAGATCCAAATATCAATACAACGCCATAGAATCATCATCTCATGACGAGGATTTTGAGTTGGTAGGCCAACTTGCCGATCACATCTCTATGTGACTCTTGTTCATCTTTCGATGCGTGTGTTCCGAGCTCAGGACGATCCTGCCATGAACGTCAAGACAACCAAGTGATCTTGCTGCGAGGTCTGACCTCACCCGCCTTACATTTCTCCAGTCGTTCGTACCCATGCATCCATGGCGCACCCCGAAAGGATAGATGCTGTGACGGTGCTACATTTGGGAGAACACTAACTACTTGATATTTTAAGTGAGAGATCACCCTAATAAAAAGCGACTACCGCGCAATCAAGAAGGGTGCAACTTAAGGGATAAACATCTCAGGTAATTCATAATTGCATGATATGGTATAGCCCCTTCTGACGGAGAAGTCAAGTATTTCTTCGTCTTTGGCATTTGCGTCGGAGTTCACCTTCGCGAAGTTTGCCACCACCTTTTCGATGCACCAAATAATATTGCTATCTCTATAGCTAATAAAAATAAGTGCCTTACATAAGGTTGACACGCAGGTCATTAAAGTGACAATCATATGGCTCCAGCCATCATGCCGAATCATGACACGCAGGTCATGTTAATAAATTTACATTATATAGTCATCTCATACATAATCAAATTAATATGAGCTTTGCTATACCACATCACATGCACATCCTGCACAACCAAGTTAGACGCCTCTAATCGTTTTATGCAAAATTTTATTTTACGTGGCTTCTAAGGTTTTGACTTAAACCGCAGCTACCAACGTTTATCATCAAGCATGATTATTCAAGTCGCTAGATTAACTTTGCGGGGTGTATGAAACACGAGATAATAAAATCTCGAGCCCCATACTGAACTTCGTCATACGCGTGATTCCCGTGCAGATCATATCTGCATTGCCCTTTAGTCTGCAGAATTTCTTCTTTCTCTAACTACGGTGGAATTCAACGAACTGTTAGCACTTCTTTGATCAATCAGGATCGCAGATTGCCAGAACTTTGAAACTCCACCATACTGTTATTGAGATCAGAAATACACAAATTCCAGGGAAGCAACAAGAACATCGGGTAACAGATTTCATCTGCCACCCGCATAAATAATTTTCAGCAATAGATCTGATCTACTCCAAAATTATATTATGCAATACCCATACATCTCTATGTATTCTAGATCGCAACATGCATCTACGCATAGCACGGCTCTTGATGCCACTGTAGGGGAACGCGGCAGAAAACAAAAAAAATTCCGCACTACGAACAGCCTAGGACCACTATGGAGACTGCATACATGGTTTTGATCTGATCGTTACCGACTCGTAGCGCAGCGGAAGTAGAGTCGATGTAGATCGTTGGTGCAGACCCCCGCAGCTAGGATTTACAACCTCCCAACCGCGAGGATGTTCTCCCTCGTCTGCTCCTCGGACAACGCTCCGAGAGGCGGTCGGACAGTCCCTCGGACGATGTCACGGACAGCCCTTCGGGAGGACCCTCGAAACTTGAACGGTAACTCGGACAGCCCTTCGGGAGGACCCTCGAACAGTCCCTCGGGCAAAAGATCGAAACTACGGCCTCTCTATGGGGTTGCACACATACGGTGTCATCTATCCGGCAGGGCTTCGCCGTCCAGAACTAGTTCCTGCCGGAACCCAGACAGCCTTTCGGCTCTACGAAACTATTTCGTGGGAGGGAGAGAAGAAAGCCAGATCATGCAATGGCACTTGTTGAGAGTTCAAGTGAGAACTTGGATCAGATTTGAGAGACCCCTCTCCACCCCTATTTATAGGGTGAGAGGCTATGGGGAAAAACCCAAAATGCCCTCCAAACTGCATCATCGCCTGCATCATCATGCAAGCTGCATCATCGCCTGCATCATCATGCAAGCTGCATCATCGCCTGCATCATCATGCAAGCTGCATCATCGCCTGCATCATCATGCAAGCTGCATCATCGCCTGCATCATCATGCAAGCTGCATCATCGCCTGCATCATCATGAATAGTGTATCCACTATTCATGAAGACATTTATCTGCGACCGTAAAATCCGAAACTTTTCTGTAGGTCTTAGAAAAATTCCAGTACCCACTAAAAGGATTTTGGACGCGTTCCGAAACAATTCCGGATTAGTGATTTTCATCTGCGAAAAGCAACCAAAGCGGTTCCGGCAGCTCTGGAACATTTCCGGTTTTTTCTCTCTAGAAAAATCCCAGAAGTTCCCAGAACAATTCTGGCACCCTCCAAGAATTTCCAGGCGTGTGCCGAAACCATTTTGACTTAATGATATATTCCGAAACAACTTTTCGGTTTTACCGAAATTATTCCGGTGTTCTCTTTCCGGAACTTTTCCGTTTTCTCCGAAACCTTTCCGGTGACTTTCTCTCAGACTCCCTGTCTAGTATTCAGCAGATAGATGACCCTTAAGCGTGTGACCCTATAGGTTCGGTGAAGTATAGACATGACCCGGAACACTTTCCGATCAATGATCAACATCGGAGCCGTGGACACCCATATTGACCCCTATACCCACACGAATAAAAATTCGAGTGAACCTCCAGTTGCCGTGTGCTATTCCTGTTGCTTCGCGATATGTTACAAATACCCGAGGTGAGACTTATCGGCATCCCCGTGGATCAACACTTGTCCACTATGCCAGTTACCTCGTTACTGGTATTGTTCTCTTTTCTCGTTCCCGCGTTCCGGCATCCCTGTGATCAAATCACACTGTGTCTGGCCAGACGATGGTGGATACCGTAACACCGAGAGGGCCCGAAGAATATCTCTCCATCGACGGAGGAGCAAATCCCAATCTTGAGCTACCTAGTTCCTTGTCATACTTTTCCGTGAACCCGTAAGCCGCCGTAATAGCCACCCTTTTACAGGTTACGTTTAACAAACCCCAAAGTTCACGAAGCATGTACGAAGGAACTCGATACTCTCATGGTCTAAGGAATTATGCAAACGCTCAACTTTCTCTGTGTTATAATCCATTAACTGGTGACGAATGTATCTCATAGCATAACATCAATCTGGGTCGATTCAACACAAATGTTCTTCTAACATTGTGCCCTCAAAATTGCCGGCATAGTCATGCCCATGATCAGGAAAACAGAACCATCATGCAACACTTGAGCTAGTCTTAGAGGCGAGACTAGGAATATATATATTTTATCCGTTTATTATTCCACACGTGCATATGAGTCTTCCTCCGAGCCTCGTGGTTATTGCAGACTCGAGAACCATAGCAGTTATAGCATGGAATATAAACATAATTAGGAACATGGGGATAAATAATAACATTTATTATTGCCTCTAGGGCATATCTCCTACAAAAGGCATCATAGATCAAAAGATATTAAGCAAACAACATGGCATCGGAACGTTACAGACTTAGAGAAAAACAGAGGTGGCTGTCAAAAACAGCAGCATAGCAACTTTGGAGCTAAATATCTATATGACCAGTAATGCTAACATGAATATGCAATACATTTAATGAAAGTAGACATGATGCTTAACAATATGCAATTGGAATCACTCAATTCCGATAAACGGTCGCGACACACTCGTCGACCGAAGTTGCAACAAAATATAAACAGCAGCACACTAACAGCAGGATAGCTACTTTGGAGCAAGATACAATCATGATGCAGCAAGAAATTATGGCATGTGAATGCATGAAACTGAAGTAGAAACAATGCTTAACGCAACGCAAAAGGAATCACTCAATTCCGACGTACGGTTGCAAAGCAACCGTCTCCCGAAGTTTCAATCAAGCAACAGTTTTCAGACAGTTTAACAACAACAGTTGCAATTAACGATCTGATGCCCTATTTAGCACACAATTACACAATCAAGATGACCTCAAATGCAAATTCTCACAAAAGATGAGTTGAAGTACACGTAATTCTGAGCAACTTTCGTTTTGGAGGCACGTTCATCGGAGCTACGGATTACTCGCAAATTACCGTGCAAACACAGATCAGAAGCAATAATATCTCAGACTTAGCAAAAAAAGAAAAAAGAAAGAAAAAAAGCTGCAGACGGGAAAAAAACGAGGCCTCACCCCTAGTGGGCCTCGGCCCACTGGCCTGGGGCGCTGGGCCTGGAGGAGGTGGCCGGCCCAGCTAGGTCAACGCGGCCACCCGGTCTCGCTCGGCTCGTGCCCGAGCAGGTGGCGGCGCCAGCGACCTCGGCTCGCTGCCGGCGAGGGAGGCACGCAGGGGGGCGCGGTGGAGACGAGGGGCGGTGCCGGCGTGCAGGGGAGGTGCGGCTCCGTCGCTAGAGGGGCCGGGGCGACGCGGCGGCGCGAGCTCGAGGCCGGCCAGTCATGGAGATGGCGGCGGCGGATCCCTGTTGAAAACGAGAGAGGAGAGAGGTGAGAACGAGAGGAAGGAGGGGAGGAGGCTGGCGCGGGAGAGGAGGTCACCGGGCGGCGGCTTCTCCGGCGGCTCGTCGACCGGGGAGGCGGCGGCTGCTTCTCCACGGCAGGGGAGAGGAGAGAGAGATGGGGAGGCTGCTGGTGCTGCGTGGCTCAGATCTGAGCCGTTGGATCTCAGATCTGACGGCCCAGATCTGAGGAGGGGCTAGGGTTTCGATTTTTGGGGGCTATTTGGGAAGATCTGAGCAATCTCAGGGGGGTGGCAGCAATTTTTGTGCTAGGGAAACCCTAGAAAGGGGTGGGAGTGTGGTGGTCTTTATATAGCCCAGGTGGCTGGCAGTTTGCAAAAACATCCCCGGTTTTTCTCTCGCGAGCGCGGTGCTCACGTTTCTGACCGCCGGGGGTCCGCAGTACCTCCGATTCGGGTAAAACTTCGAACTGCGTGATCAGCGCGTCGAGCCAGAGGTGTTCACCTCGCGCTGGAACCGTTCCGATAACACTTTCCGGCGCGCTATAAAAATAACTCGTTTAGTTATTAAACGGGGTTTTCGTTCCGTTGGCTGCGGCTGGTCTCGTGCGGTTTTCGCGAAGGTGATCGGGCGAAACCCGGTGTCGCAAAGGTCGAGTGTCAGGGTGGCAAAGGTCGGTCTTCGTCCGGTACGAGATAAGAGGGGGGAAAATAATCACCGATCGATAAATCGGGGATGCAAACACCGCGAACAAATCAGACAATCAAACAATTCACACCGAAAACAAAAATTTTAATTTTTGTGAAAACTGGGCTGTTATAGAGATTATATCTATGAGTTGTATGCACCTATTATGGTCCCGAACCGGCAATCCAAAAGGTGACAGTTTGGGACACAAAAGGGGATGGTCCATAATTTGAGGATTCCATGTATCCATTGAGTTTATTGCTTTGTTCCGGTGCTCTTTGACGGGAGCACCTTAATATCCATAAGTTCCTTTTCTCCCCGTTCATAGCGGGATGGTAGGAAAAAAGATGTTGTGCAAGTTCTTATTGCAAGCACGCACAACTACCTATGGGATACATGCCTAATGTTTGATATTTGCCTAGATGATCATTGCTTTTCTGTGTGCCTTGCCCCGTGTAAGAATCTATTACATGTTCATTCTTATTCATGCATCGCCAGACCATCCATCTCCCTAGCCTACAGTATGTTAGTTCTGCTGGTTACTACTAGTTTACTTTCGCTATCATCACTATTGCTATCATATCACAGTTGCTATTAATACTTTGTTGCAAGCAAGCATATTTCAGGTGCGGTTGAATTGACAACTCAACTGTCAAAGCTTATAAATACTCTTTGGTTCCCCTTGTGTCGAATCAATAAATTGGGTTAACTTACCCGCGAGAACACTACAATCGATCCCCTACAATTGAGGGTCATCACGTGGGGAAGCTCTCCACTATATCTCTGTCTTTGCCATCCTAAGTGTCAACTCTCGTGCTTACGCTCATCCATTGCATGAGTGTTGTAAGTATCGAAAGGGAGTGGATCAAATTGACTTGTACTTGGCTAGTAGTCTGAGGAAGAGTCAAGATAAGATTCCAAAGAAGACTAAGTGTGAAACATTTGTAGATTGAGTTCTCAACAAATACATATTTTTTCTCGTATGCCCATCTCCCACTTCTTGCACGCAAACACCATCTGTAGACATTCGAGTCACAGACAGCGAGAGCTCTTGCACCTTTATGTTATTATGTTGCTTGTTTCAATGCTAATATAGACTCTTGCCTGTTATGACTTGAATTGAATTGCATACCTTGATTGCTTTATTTACAAAGTTTTTATATGGTTGTTAGCATGTCACCAAAGAAATTATGCTTGTTATAATTTACCTACTCGAGGACGAGCAGGAATTAAGCTTGGGGATGTTGATACGTCCCAAATGTATGTATAATTTCTGCTTTCTCCATGCATGTTTTGTGTGATATCGCTATGTTTTATATACACTTTCATACACTTTTGATCATATTTGGACTAACCTATTAACTCAGTGCACCCCGGTGCCAGTTCCTATTTTCTGCAGTTTTTCTATTTCAGTTTTCCCCCATATTAAAAATGTTCCAAAAATTCCGAGAAAATACAATAAAAATCAGCGCATCGGAAGCTTCCGGAAGATCCTTAGTGGGGCCAGAGGGCCACCGCCAGGGTCCCAAGCGCCCTAGTGGCGCGACCTAGGGGGAGGTCGCGCCAGGTGGTCGCCTGGACCCCTGGTGGCCCCCCTTGTTGTCCCCTTTCGCGTATATATTCTCCGTCAGGGGAAACCTCCAAAGACAGAACCCTTTTTGGCGATCTCACCTCTGTTCCTCCGCCGCCGCGCTTCCAAGATCGAGAGCGCCAGCAGACCTCTTCCCGGCACCGTGCCGGAGCGAGGATCGACCTCCGGGAGCTCCTCCACCACCATGGACGCTTCCCGAAGGATCCGTGACTAGTCCACCTTGGACCATGGGTCAATGATCAGTAGCTATGTGATGTTCTCCTCCCCTCTTTGTTCTTCATGGACTAGACCTTGTGAGCTGCCCTACATGATCAAGGGACATATGTAATTCTTTCTGTTGTTGCTATGCTGAGTTTGCTGGGATATTATGGATTATGAGACAATGTTCAGATTGTGATTGAGTAATATATTTGGTTCTTATCTTTTATATTTTTGTTCTTGAGTAATTCTTCCATGTTCTCCGTTGTTGTTTATTGCTTTGGCCATGTAGTAGGTAGTGACTCCAAGAGGGAGCGTTATGCTTGATTGTGGGGTCATGCCCCCTGATGACTAGCTTGAGTGACAGAAACATGAGTCTAGGGGATATGTTGTTGCCGCAAGGGGGAAACAATGGTGCTTGTAATCGTGGTTGCAAGGATTGTTTACTTTACGCAAAGTTCTTTTAATGCAGTTCTCTGTTTCTTTGGGTTTACACTTTGGGTGGGGCTCGCAACTTAATACCAGTGAGATGTTCTGTATAGATATCTCAAGGTGGATGATTAGTAGTAGATGAAGTTGGATTTCGGTCTACTTATTTTTGCGTACCGCCCATGCTTTTGAGCCTCTTCCTTTCTTTGTAGCATAGTTAGCATTGGTTTGCGTCCGTAATCCTATCAATTGCCCAGCTGTGATTTGTTCACCTCGCATAGCATTTGTATCGTCTTTTGGGAGAGAGACATCAGTAGTGAACATCATGGGACACGGTCCATATTTCTCATCACTGTTTACACACTCAATTTACTTCTTGCTTTTACTTTCCAGTTGCAATTAACACCACTATTATATGTTACGTTGATCCTTTGTAAACAACAAGACCGGAGAGATTTACAACCTCTCTGAACTTCGTTGGGAGAAAAGTTACTTGTTGTGTGTTGATAAACCCACAACTGCAGGGGATCGAGATAGTCTTCACGGGTAAGAATAACCCAATTTATAGATAAGACTCAAGGGGAGCCAAAGAATACCCACAAGATTTGATAGTGGAGTTGTCAATTCCACCGCACCTTAGATACACTTACTTGAAACAAGAGATTAATAGTAACTGCGATATGGAAGTGATGGTGGCAACGGAAATAGTGGTGGTAAAACAGCGACAGTAAAACAGCAAAAGCAAACAACTAGTAACCAACAGAACTAAAAACACTGTAGTCTAGGGAGATGGATGGTTGGGTGCTCCATGGATGAGATACTTCATACACTTAACTTGGGGCAAGGCACACAGAGAAGCAATGACCATCTAGGCATATATCAAACATTAGGAAAGTACCCCACAGGTAGTTGTACGTGCTTGCAATAAGAACTTGCACAACATCTTTAGTCCTACAATCCCGCTACGAACGGGGCCAAAAGGAACTTATGGAGATTAAGGTGCTCCTGTCAAAGAGCACCGGAACAAAGCATTAACAATCAATGGATACACGGAATCCTCAAACTATAGTCAATCCCCTTTGGTGTCCCAAGCTGTCACATTTGGGATCGCCGGTTCCGGACTATAACAGGTGCATACAACTCGTAGATGGGATCAAGAACACAAATATATTCATACAAACACATAGGGTTCAGATCTGAAAACATGTCACTCCGGCCCAAAGTGACAACCATTAAGAGCAACAAGTTGAAGCAAACATGATAAACACAAATCTAGATGATAGGCAACATGCCCCCAACAATCTGATAAACTATTACATGATCTAGCTCATCCAATCCCTACAATCCCCTTTGCCTACAGCAGGGAATTACTCACACATGGAAGGAGAAGTCATGGACGGAGGATGGAGTGGTGATGACGATGACGATGGCAATGATCTCCCCTCACCGGAACCCAAAACAACCTCCAGATTAGCGCTCCCGGAGAAGAACAGAGGGTGGCGGCGGCTCCATGACGAGAATTGGGAAAACGACTTTTGTTCTGGGGTTTTCTCGCCACGGGAATAAATAGGAGGAGAAGTAGGGCACCAGAGGGGGGAGAACCCTCCCAGGCTTCCTCCTAGCGTGGCCAAGGGTGGGGCCGCGCCAGCAGGGCGCCTGGGGCCCCCCTGGCTGCCCTCTGGCCCCACTTCTGGCACATTGGTCCTTTGGGTGTGTGGATTTTCTGTGATTTTTCCTGGAATTTTCTAAGACACCTAAAAATCCATTTTCCTGCACACAATAAAACCATACAGACAGCTCTGCTGAAAACATCGTTAGTCCGGGTTAGTTTCGTCCAAATCATGCAAGAATGAGGGCAAAACAATAGAAAAAGTGTTTGGAAAAGTAGATACGTTTGAGACATATCAACTCCCCCAAGCTTAGCATATTTCTAGTCCTCAAGCAATTCAGTTCAACGAACTGAACGCGACAAAGAAAACTTTGACAAACTCTTTTGCTTCATTAGATGTATATAAGCATGTACTATGAAAAGAGTCTAGAAGGTATTGAAACAATGCTATAAGGACAATGCACGAAGAAATCCTTCTTTCATGTTATCAATCACAAACAACTAAAAGTAAATAATATGCTACTGAAAACCAAGACAAGATTACAATGCACATAGCTTTAACATATTACAGTGGTATCTCGCTAGCCTCCATGAGTGAAGCAAAACATAAATGCAGAAACTCCTCCGGAATTTTAAAGGAGACTAGAACTAAGAACTTCAAAATAAGTAATACCAAAATCATGCAGAAGACAATGTAGTACTTTGGGACAATGCACATTACACTCAGAATGACAATTATCCTCTCATAGTTGGTGCTTTGAAGAAATAAGGTGGAGACTCTCGAACCGTGGATTTTGATGGCAAGGTTGAAAACCCGTGGTTGGAAGGAAAGACTAAACATGTACCAGAGCTCTTGGTTTTGAAAACAGAGATAAAAAGTTTTTGGGAGTTCCATGATTCGTCAACGGATGCTAGGTGACAACCCAATCACCTCTTATGCTAGGCATGTTTCGAGGAATGGCTCCCAAGATGGGGACGGTCAAATCCCCTTAATCTCCTTTGTTTATCACTACCAAAGTTTTCTGATTTCTCATAAACAAAGCGTGAAGGAGGGTTTGTTGGTTGTGATTATCTTTTGTGAGCTGGGCGCACTCATGCCCGTCCCTCCTCATATTAGGGGTTTGCAAATTAGACATGCAATCCCGGGATAAAACATGTCTAACATAAGAAGATCAAGAATTACCTACTACTTCCTCATGAGCTAAAGCAGAGGCACAACACAGGAGTGTTTTTGAATAATTTCGAGATGATACAAGAAAGTCTTCATTAGGATGGCCGGTAAATACCACATTGGAATGTATGGTGGACTCATATGGAATAACTGATTTCATGGATTTTGGATGCACAAGCAGAATTCCGCTTAGTGCGAGCGAAGGCTAGCAAAAGACTGGGAAGCGACCAACTAGAGAGCAATAATAGTCATAATCATGCAGAGCGACAAAGCAACATTAAATTGGGCATGAAAATTATATAACTATTCTGAAATTCAAAGATCATCAAGGCATAGCAAAAAATTTAGTCTTAAACATGTGTAAGCATGTGCCAAGTCAATCCAAGAATTCTCCAAAGGGAAATACCACTTCAGTATGCCAAACCATGAACAATGCAATGCATGTAAATCATTTCAAAAACACATTATGTACCCTAGCTATTAGAGATTAGCCACAAAGAAAGCATGAACCACTGGGAAAGCATTGTAAACATAGCACTATGTCGCTACAAGATGGTCTCTAAATCATAAGTACAAGCATATGTACAAAAGTAGAAACAAAAAGAGTTCATACTGGTTTTCCTTGTTGCATCCCTTTCGTCGATCTTCGTCATCACTGCCTTGTCGCTTGCACGATTGAACGTAGGAAAATATAATCAAGTGCAAATGCCATCACGAACTCGAGCTGAACTCTGCAACAAAGCAAACTAAAGAGAGAAAAGAAATCTTTTTGGATTTTTCAAAGGCTAAACGAAAGAAAAAGAAAGATAAAATCTTTTTGTTGTTTTTGCAAAGAAAGAATCAAAGAAGAACAGGCAAAAACTTCGAAAAGATCAAAACGAACAATCATAAAACGGATAATACAATGGAAAAAAAGAGAAGGACACATACTCCCCCAAGCTTAGGCTTTTGGCCTAAGTTGGTATCTGCTACTGTGGTCCCCGGGAGCCTCCATCTCCAGGGTAGTACTGGTGTGTCCATGGGTCGTACGGGGCTTCAAGTGCATAGACCGAAGTCCTGGGATCCTCCCACGAAGAAGTCTCGGCGCTCCAAGCGGAAGAAGACCCTTCACCCTCTGGGTAACGGGCTCCTCCTCCTCATCATGCACAACCCCCTCCATGGGGTTATGGAACTGCTGCTGGGCCACGAACTCATCAAACTGGGTGACGTTGAAGGACCATCCGTTCCTGCGAGTAGAATCTAACCAAAAAGGAGAAGGTAGACGGATCTCCCGAATATCGATTAGTCCAAACCTCAGAATATAAATAAGGTTACCAAACTCGGAAGTCCTAGTAACAAACTCATGCCTCTTCATAGCAGCAAGATCAAAGCTTATAAAAGGAAAAGGCTCATCATCAGGATGTGGGGTGCGCTCAAGAGACTCAAGAATAAGTGTGGCATAAACGCCACCAAAGAGATCTCCCTTATTGCCATTAAGGGCAAGTTGGCGAGCAATCAAGGCACCCAGATTATACGTAGTTTCCCCTGAGAGGGCGTTTGCCAGGATAGCAATATCCGGCGCAGAACTGTTGCTCGTGTTGTCACGAGCTAATACCCCTCTAGCAATATAATATGCAAAATACCTGAGCTAGGGAAACAAGATGCTGGAAATTTTTGAACGTCGGATATCCCTTGTATCTTGACTGCAAAGAGAGTTGAAAAGCGTTCTCAGCTCGGTGGGATGAGTGTTCATCTTTGCCGTCCGTCCAACATTCGACACACCTATTATTTCACAAAATCTTTCCAAAGACATGGTCAAAGGATCATTGTAAATTTTAAACTCAATAAGACCATCATCATCATTATATCCAAAACTGTTAATAAAACAGGAGGTGAGTTTACGGTATTGAGTAACACGGCATGTTGCAAGCTGTGTCAACCCTGCATTAGCACAATGGTTATAAAACTCCTCCTTAATATCTGCCGCTTCAAGAAAATCGTTGCACAGAAACATCATTGCCCGTGCTGGGCTTGTATCTTCCAGCAACTCCAGGGGCACAACATCTTAATTGTAGCTCACCCTAGCAGCTGAGGATGAAGTTGCAACTCTAGTTACTCTATCACTGTGCTCGGGCTTCTTCTTCCCAAGCCATCCTTTTGCTTTTCCTAAGAAACTCATTTCTGAAATTTTTGACAATCCACAAAAACAAGGATTTAAGAAAATAGAGTTGGGGAAAACTACTCTACTCACTTCCCTAAGTCATAAACTTGCATCAAAACTTGGAAAATAAATTTCTACACATGCTTGCAAGCTCATATGAACAGCACCAAGAGCTACTAAATACTCACTAATGAAGCCACCAATCAAATATCTAATTGGAGGGGTGGAGGAGTGACATACCAGGGAGTATTTGCTCAAAATCTCAGCTCGAATGATGGGCTGTAGAGAGAGATCGAAAATCGTCTCCAAGAACAACAAGAACGCAAGAACAAGTGCAACACTCATGTTTTTGGAGATAGAGAGAGAGAGATAGAGAGAGAGAGAGAGGAAGAAGACTCACCTGGAGATGGGGCCTGTGGGCCCCAGGCGCCCTGTGGGCGTGGCCAGGGGGAAGGCCGAGCCAGCTGGCCGCCTGGGCCAGTGGTGGGCCCCCTGGTCAACCCCAGGTGCCTCTGGGTCACTCCCGGCATGAAACTTTTTATTTTTATTTTTCAACAGTTCTGCGTCGGATATTGCTGAACTTTCTGAAAACTTTCTGAAAAAATTTCACTGTTGAAAATTTTTCGAGGTTCAAAAAGACTGCAAAACTTTCTGAAAACTTGAAATAGTGGTTGATACACGAGATAACTTCTCGCCCTCGTTGGTTACCCCAAGTGGAAGGTGAGATGTAGCGTAACAGCAAGTTTCCCTCGGTGAAGATACCGAGGTTTTAAGATTGTCTCCCGTAGGACTCCAAGGTCAAATAGTAGGTGGTTCGGCAAGTGAGGCGTCGTTTTAAGATAATCACTTGCTTCTCCTGGACCTGCACACACACAAATAGCTTTTCTCCCAACGAGTACAAAGGAGTTTTCAATTCCTCCGGCCTTGTTGTGTACGGGATAATAATGATAGATAGTGATAGCTACTGAAAAGTAAATACTGAAAGTAAATTGATAGTGTAAACAGTGGTGGAAGTATGGACCGGGATCTCATGATGTTCACTAGTGATGTCTCTCTCCCAAAAGACGATAAAATAGCCATGCGAGGTAGACAAATTACAGATGGGAAATTGACAGGATTATGTGCGCAAACCAATGCTAATTATGCAAAAAAGAAAGGAAGAGGCTCAAAAGCATGGGAGGTACACCAAGACAAGTAGACCGAAATCCATTTGCATCTACCCACTAATCATCCACCTTGAGATATCTATCCAGAACATCTCACTGGTATTAAGCTGCAAATCCCACCCAATGTGTAAACTCAAAGCAACAGACAACTGCATTAAAGAAATTTGCGTAAAGTAAACAATCCTTGCACCCGCAAGTACAAGCACTGTTGTTTTCCCCCTTGTGGCAACAGCACATCCCCTAGACTCATGTTTCTGTCACTCAAGCTAGTCATCGGGGGGCATGAACCCACAATCATGCATAACGCTTCCTCTTGGAGTCACTACCTACTTGGCCAAAGCAATAAACAGCAACGGAGAACATGCAAGAGTTACTCAAGAACATAAATATAAAATAAGAGAATCAAATATATAACTCAATCACAATCTGAACATAATCTCATAATCCATCGGATCCCAGCAAACTCAGCATAGCAACAACAGAAAGATTACATATGTGCCTCGATCATGTAGGGAAGCTCACGAGGTCTAATCCATGAAGAACAAAGAGGGGAGGAGAACATCACATAGCTACTGATCATGGACCCATGGTACAAGGTGGACTACTCACGGTTCATCCGGGAAGCATCCATGGGGGTGGAGAAGCTCCCGGAGGTGATTCCTCCCTCCGGCAGGGTGCCGAGAAGAGGTCTTCTGGTGCTCCCGATCTTGGAAGCGCGAAGGCGACGGAACAGAGGAGAGATCGCAAAAAAAGGGTTCCGTCCCAGAGGGTTTCTCGTCACGGGGAATAAATAGGGGAAAGGGGGTAGCCAGAGGTGGCCAAGGGGCTCCAGGTGCCCCCCTAGCGTGGCCAGGGGCCTGGCCGCGCCCTCTGGCCCCCCTTGCTCCCCTCTGTCCCCTCCTAGGGTCTTCGCGAAGCTTCCGGTACGCTGATTTTTCCTATATTTTTCCCGGAATTTTTCTGGTACTTTTAATAGGGGGGAAACCTAAAATAGAAAAACAGCCGAAAACGGGAACTGGCACTGGGGTGCACTGAGTTAATAGTTTAGTCAAAATATGATCAAAAGTGTATGGAAGTTCATCAATATCATAGCAATATCACACAAAAGAGGCATGGAGCAAGCAGAAATTATAGATACGTTTTGGATGTATCAGCATCCCCAAGCTTAATTCTTGCTCGTCCTCGAGTAGGTAAATGATAACAAGCATAATTTATGTGGTGACATGCTAACAACCATATAAAAACTTTGTAAGTAAAGCAATCAGAGCATGCAATTAAATTCAAGTCATAAAAAGCAAGAGTCTATATCTACCATTGAAATAAGCAACATAAGAACATAAAGGTGCAAGAGCTCTCGCTGTCCGTGACTCGAATGTCTCCAAATGGTGTTTGCGTGCAAGAAAAGGGGATAGGGATATACGAGAAAAAGTATTTTTATTGTTGAGAACTCAATCTACTAAAGTGTCACACTTGGTATTCTTTGGAATCTTATCTTGACTCATCCCCAGACCACTAGCCAGGTACAAGTCAAAATGATCCACTCCTTTTCGATATTTTGAGCACTCATGCAATGGATGAGCGTAAGCAAGAAAGTTGACACTTAGGATGGCAAAGATAGAATAAGGTGGAGGAGGAAGACAAAAAGGTGTGAAAGGCTCACATCAATGAGGACAATCATAGGCGAGAGAAAGCCAGATCATAGATATGATGTGAGGAGTAGGGATTGCCATGCAACGGATGCACTTGTGAGCTAAAAGCTCTCCAATGGACTAGTGGGGGTGCATCCAACTTGCTTGCTCAAGAAGACCTAGAGCTCATTTGAGGAGGCTCATCATTGGAATATACAAGCCAAGTTCTATAGTGTGAAGGTCCCCACATAGTTATATGCATGAATGATAATCTCTATGGAGTACAAGATACAAGATGTAGTACGAGTGTGGATCTTCTAAAAAAGGAATAGTAGCGTGCCCCCTTCTCTCTTTTTTTTCTTTCTGTTTTCTATATATTTTTTTATTTTTTTGGTGGCCTCAATGGCTCTTTCTATTTAAGTCTCATTTTTCCTCTTTGGGATCTTTTAATTTGTCCACTTTTTGATCTTTTAATTTTGTCCACTTTGGGATATTTTCCTCACTTTAGGGGCAACACTCTATATATTACAAAAAGTATAGAAGATCTTTCACACTTTACAAAGTACTCAAATCATAAAGAAAATGTAACTATCATGATGTATGAAACTGTATGCCTCTGCTAGTGTAGCAGGATATGCAATGATACTAGCGCATCATGTAGCAATGATTAGGGCAAGGCCCAACTAGCATGCGGCTCATCGATCAAGCAAGTAGCATGTATGACATGAAGATCAAGTCACGAGAAGATGGATGTTGCATGGCAATGTATCTCGGAAAAGGCTATGGAAATGCCTTGATAGGTAGGTATGGTGGCTGTTTTGAGGAAGGATATAAGGAGGCTTATGATGACAGAGCATATCGTGCCAAGGGTTTGGATGTACCGGCGAAGGTGGACGCTAACTCTCGTGTGAGAAGAAAGCAATGCACGACACATGGAAGGCTAGCAAAATATGGGAAGGTGGAAGTGTCAACTTTCGAATACTCACATTAGTCCGAAGAACTCATGCACTTATTATCGGTAACTCTCAGTCTAATAAAGAAGTTTCACAGAGATACAAGTACCCCGGGGAGGAGTGTATGGGGGTTTGGTTATCCTTGCGCATCCTCAACTCATGGTACATGAGTGTACTCTAATATTCGACCCCTCAGAAGAGTAGTGATCCAACTAGTAGCTAAAGTTCTCAACTAATTTGTAGGTTTTTGAAAACAAACACAGATTCCCCAAAATACGACATCTATCACTAATAGGCTAAAGCTCTTGACACCAAAAGTCCAAACATTACTCAAGACAACACCTCAAAACTTTTGCAAGTTACTACTACAAAAAGAATAGCAACCTCAATTATCTACTTCAAGTCAAGACACAAAACTAAGTGCAATAGGAAAACTCTCTAAACAAGATAAACATGAAAACTCAAGAGAGTTCCAGCAACAAACTAAACAAAATCTCTTTTAAAAGCTAAACATGAAAGCTAAGAGCAAAGCATGACAGCAGCTACGAAAAAGATAAAGAACAAACACAACAAAGATAAGCAGGAAAAAGTCCTATGTTGTGTTCTAAATTTTTGAAGTGGAGCGTGTTTCTCTCCCACACAAAGAAATCCGGGCTCTAACTTGTTATGAATAGCAAGAAAAGCTAAAGAAAACTAAAAAAAAACCTAAGAGCGAGACGCTCCAAGAATAGCACATAACACATGAAGTGATAAAAAATATAGTGAAACGAGAGACGAACTGATAATTGTCGATGGAGAAGGGGATGCACGGGGGCATCCCCAAGCTTAGACGCTTTATTATACTTGAATATTTCTTGGGGATGGGGGCATCCCCAAGCTTGAACGTTTGACACTTCTTAATCTTCTTTCATCATCTTCCTTCGCACACTTGAAAACTCCCTTCATACATAACTCATCATAATCTGATTAGCGAGGTTAGTACCCATAATAAAATAATTTTTTCTCTACTGGAAATAAGGTAACCTTGAAGATCTACTGTTTCTCAAGATTGCCAAAAAGTTTTTGCAAAGAAAAATCAAGCTTAAGGTTTGCAAAACGAAGAAAAGGCAAAACAGGACAGAATCTGTGAAAAACAGACCAGCAGGTAGAAACGAATTTTTTAGGGATACTTCTGCAACTCAAATAAAAAAACTCAGAACATACGAAAGTTTCGTAATTGTATATATCACGCTGTGTAAAAAATTCATCTTAAAAATATGAACTGGGATTTTTGTCTGATTTTTCTAGTCACGAGGACAGAATCTGTTTTCTGGACAGCATGTCACAACTTTCACTTCCCTTGTCGTATGAGGCTATAAAAGGCACAAAGCTTGAAAAGTAAAGATACAATGATGTGGCTACAGTAGTAACAATCATCAAGACCACTAAAAACAGAATTTAAAAAAAAAGAAAAACCTAAATTCATTGCGGGCTGCCTCCCGAAAGCGCTTCTTTAAAGCCATTAGCTAGGCTTAATGCAAATAGATCAAGTCTTTTCAAGAAAATAACTAGCCCGTGTGAAGGACTCAAAAGGAAACTTAATATTTTTCCTAGGGAAGTGTTCCATCCCCTTCTAGTGAGGGAATTGGAATTTTATAATCCCTTCTTTCATATCAATAACAGCACCAACGGTGCGAAGAAAAGGACATCCCAAAATAATTGGACAAGAAGGTTCACATTCAATGTCCATAATAGTAAAATCAACGGGAACATAGTTGTCATTGACAATGATAAGAACATCATCTATCTTCCCCAAAGGTTTATTTATGGAAGAATCGACGAGACGAACACCAAAAGAACAAGCATCAAAAGGTTTCAACTCAAATATATCATACATTCTTTTGGGCATAACAGAGGTACTAGATCCAAGATCACATAAAGCAAAGCAAGAAAAGTTATTCAACTTAATTTTAATCATAGGATCCCAACCATCTTCTAGCTTTCTAGGTATGGAGGCTTCTAACCTAAGCTTCTCCTCCCTAGCTTTGATGAGAGCATTAGTGATATGCTCTGTGAAGGCAAGATTAAGTGTGCTAGTGTGGGCGTCTCTAGACATCTTGTGAAGGAAACGAATAACTTCAGAAAGAGTGCAATTATCAAAATCAAGGTCACTACTATCAAGTAGAGTGGTAGTGGTGTCCTTTAGGCTCACTTGTTTGGTAGCTTCTATAGTCATAGGAATTTCTTCTTCTACGGTTGAGGTCATAGCATCACCATTAATAGGTCCTATGGGACTAGGGGTGCATTGGGTGCTAAGAGTTTGGATATCCTCAACCACTTGGATAGTAGCAACAGTATGGTGTGTAGGAAGGCTCTTAATTCTATCTTCTTCCTCCTTTTCTCTAGCCCATCTCTCTTTGAGTTTAGCCATCATCCTAATGTTTTCATTAATTTGCAATTGGATAGCATTTATAGGAGTGACCTTCCTCTCCTCAAGGGGAGAAGTTCTAATTTTAAGCAATTCTACTTCATGAGCTAAATTGTCTACCTTCGACGAGAGGGTATCTATATTATCTAGTTTTTCCTCTACATTCTTGTTGAATGCTTTTTGGGTATTGATAAAGTCTTTAAGCATACTCTCTAATTCAGAAGTGGAGTTTTTGGTGCTAGGATAAGTGTTGTTGTTCCCATAGTTGTTGGAGGGGAACGGTCTAGGATTGCTACCAAAGTTACTCCTATAAGCATTGTTGTTGAAGTTTTTTCTAGAGATAAAGTTCACATCTACTTGATCCTGAGCAATCAAAGAATTAAAAGGAACATTTTGAGGATCAATAGGAGATTTCTTGGTAAGTGAAGACATGATGAAGTCAACTTTTTCATTTAGGGAGGAGATCTCCTCGACAGAGTTTACCTTCCTACCTGTTGGAGCTCTTTCGGTGTGCCATTGGGAATATTTGGTCATCATCTCATCGAGAAGTTTTGTGGCAGCACCAAGTGTAGTTGACATAAAGGTTCCTCCTGCGGCCGAATCTAACAAGTTCTGCGAGGTAAAGTTCAAGCCTGCATAAAAAGTCTGGATAACCATCCAAGTAGTCAAACCATGTGTAGGGAAATTCTTAACAAGAGATTTCATGTGTTCCCAAGATTGGGCAACGTGTTCATTATCCAATTGTTTAAAATTCATAATAAAGCTCCTCAACTAGATAATCTTATAAGGAAGGTAGTACTTCACGATAAAAGAGTCCTTGCACGTATCCCAAGAATCTATGCTATTCATAGGCAAGGATTGAAAAGCTTCATCCCTCAAAGAGAAAGGAAAAAATCTTAGGTTTAACAATATCACCGTCTACTTCTTTGTACTTTTGCATATCACAAAGCTCAATAAAATTATTTAAATGCAAAGCAGCATCATCTCTAGCACCAGAGAATTGATCTTTCATAACAAGGTTCAGCAAAGCAGGTTTAATCTCATAAGAAGGTGCTGAAGTAGCAGGTGTAGCAATAGGAGTGCAGATAAAGTCACTGTTGTTGTGACTAGTGAAGTCACACAACTTGGTGTTTTCAGAGGAACCCATAGTAGCAACAAACAAGATAACTATTTTTTTGATTTTTGATAAAGGACACTAAAGCAAAAACTGAAAGGTAAACTAACAAGACTAAAAAGCAATGATAAAAGATAGTGTGCAACTCCCCTATCTTGAAGAGTGGAGTCCCCGGCAACGGCGCCAGAAATTTTTCGGTTGATGGGATGATACGTCCCAAACGTATCTATAATTTCTGCTTGCTCCATGCATGTTTTGTGTGACTTTTCCATGTTTTGCTTGAACTTTCATACACTTTTGAGCATATTTTGACTAATCTATTAACCCAGTGCACCCAGCTGCCAGTTGCTGTTTTCTGCTGTTTTTGTATTTCATGTTTTCCGGCCATTAAAAGTGCTCCAAAAAATCCGTAAAAATCAGATAAAAAAATCAGCGACCCGGAAGCTTTCGGAATCACAAAGGCAGCGGAGGGGGGCCACCACCAGGAGACCAGGAGGGTCCCTGGCGCGGCCCCACCCTAGGTCGCGCCAGGAGGCCTCCTGGCTGCCTGGTGGGTCCCCTCGACACCCCCCTCCGCCTATATTTAGCCCTCGGGGTGGAAACCCCGAATATCGATCTCTTTTCCGCGAACTCGCCTCTGTACAGCCGCCGTCGTTTCTAGATTGGGGCTGCCTGGAGAAGCTGCCCCGGCACCCTGCCGGGAGGAGGAACCCCCTCCGGGAGACCATCCATAGCCATGGACGCCTCCCGTATGTACCGTGAGTAGTTTCCCTTGGACCATGGGTCCGTGACCAGTAGCTATGTGATGTACTTCTCTCCCTTCTTTGTGCTTCCACTTTCGAGACCTCGTGAGCTGCCTCACATGATCGAGGCACTTCTGTAATTTCTACTGTTGCTATGCTGAGTTTGTTGGGATCTGATGGATTATGAGACTATGTTCAGATTGTGATGAGTAATATATTTGGTTCTTCTCTTTTATATTTCTTTCTTGAGTAAATTCTTGCATGTTCTCCGTTGCCGTATTTTACTTTGGCCAAGTGATTTTTTGCAACTCCAAGAAGGAGCTTTATGCTTGATTGTGGGTTCAGCCCCTTGATGTCTAGCTTGAGTGACAGAAACATGAGACTAGGGGATGTGCTGTTGCCACCAGGGATAAAACAATGGTGCTTGTATCCGCGTGTGCAAGGATTGTTTACTTTACGCAAAGTTCTTTTAATGCAGTTGTCTGTTGCTTTGAGTTTACACTTTGGGTGGGATTAGCAACTTAATACCAGCGAGATGTTCTGGATAGATATCTCAAGGTGGATGATTCGTAGTGGATGCAGTTGGATTTCGGTATACTTACCTTGGCGTACTGCCCATTGTTTTTGAGCCCTTCCTTTCTTTGCAGCATAGTTAGCATTGCGGTGCCTTCATAATTCTGTCAATTGCCCAGCTGTGATTTGTTTACCTCGCTAGCACTTTTATCGTCTTTTGGGAGAGATACACCACTAGTGAAAATCACGGGACCCCGGTCCATCTTCACATTACTGTTTACATCCTTAGTTTACTTTCATTTGCCACTATTATTATCTCTTGCGTTTATCCTTTGTAAACAGCAAGGCCGGAGGAATTGACAACTCCTCTGTACTCGTTGGGAGAAAAGTTATTTGTTGTTGTGTGCAGGTCCACGTCAAGTGCCGTGACACCTTCTTGTATCTCTTGGAGTCCTACTGGTTCGATAACCTTGGCATCTTTACCGAGGGAAATTTGCTGCTATGCTACATCTCACCTTCCACTTGGGGTAACCAACGAGGAGTGAGAGATCCTCACCGTATCATGGGACCACTCTTTTTCCGCCTTGGAATCCCTGGCAACGGCGCAAGAAATTTTCTTGATACAAGAGATATCTTCTCGCCCTCCTTGGTTACCCCCAGTGGAAGGTGAGATGTAGCGTAACGGAAAGTTTCCCTCGGTGAAGATACCGAGGTTTTAAGATTGTCTCCCGTAGGACTCCAAGGTCAACAAGTAGGTGGTTTGGCAAGTGAGGCGCCGTTTGAAGATAATCACTTGCTTCTCCTGGACCTGCACACACACAAATAGCTTTGCTCCCAACGAGTACAGAGGAGTTTTCAATTCCTCCGGCCTTGTTGTTTACGGTATAATAATGATAGATACTGATAACTACTGAAAAGTAAATACTGAAAGTAAATTGATAGTGTAAACAGTGGTGGAAGTATGGACTGGGATCTCATGATGTTCACTAGTGATGTATCTCTCCCAAAAGACGATAAATTATCCATGCGAGGTAAACAAATTAGAGCTGGGCAATTGACAGGATTATGTGCGCAAACCAATGCTAATAATGCAAAATAGAAAGGAAGAGGCTCAAAAGCACGGGTGGTACGCCAAGACAAGTAGACCGAAATCCATCTGCATCTACCCACTAATCATCCACCTTGAGATATCTATCTAGAACATCTCACTGGTATTAAGTTGTGAATCCCACCCAAAGTGTAAACTCAAAGCAACGGACAACTGCATTAAAGAACTTTGCGTAAAGTAAACAATCCTTGCACCCTCAAGTACAAGCACCGTTGTTTTCCCCCTTGTGGCAACAGCACATCCCCTAGACTCATGTTTCTGTCACTCAAGCTAGTCATCGGGGGCAAGAACCCACAATCATGCATAACACTCCCGCTTGGAGTCACTACCTACTACTTGGCCAAAGAAATAAATAGCAACGGAGATCATGCAAGAGTTACTCAAGAACATAAATATAAAAGAAGAGAATCAAATATATAACTCAATCACAATCTGAACATAATCTCATAATCCATCGGATCCCAGCAAACTCTGCATAGCAACAGCAGAAAGATTACATATGTGCCTCGATCATGTAGGGCAGCTCACGAGGTCTAATCCATGAAGAACAAAGAGGGGAGGAGAACATCACATAGCTACTGATTATGGACCCATGGTCCAAGGTGGACTACTTACGGTTCATCCGGGAAGTATCCATGGTGGTGGAGAAGCTCCCGGAGGTGATTCCTCCCTCGGGCAGGGTGCCGGGAAGAGGTCTCCTGGTGCTCCCGATCTTGGAAGCGCGACGGCGGTGGAACAGAGAAGAGATTGCGAAAAAGGGTTTCGTCCCCAAGGGTTTCTCGTCACGGGGAATAAATAGGCGAAAGGGGACAGCCAGAGGTGGGCCAGGGGCTCCAGGCGCCCCCCTGCCGCGGCCAGGGGCCTGGCCGCGCCCTTTTGCCGCCTGGGCCCCCCTGGCTCCCCTCTGGCCCCTCCCGAGCTCTTCGCAAAGCTTCTGGTACGCTAATTTTTCCTATATTTTTCACGGAATTTTTCTGGTACTTTTAATAAGGGGGAAACCTGAAATAGAAAAACATCAGAAAACAGGAACTGGCACTGGGGTGCACTGAGTTAATAGGTTAGTCTAAATATGATCAAAAGTGTATGGAAGTTCATCAATATCATAGCAATATCACACAAAAGAGGCATGGAGCAAGCAGAAATTATAGATAAGTTTTGGACGTATCAATGGTTAGCTACGTGAAGCTTCAAAAATATAAAACTTTGGACCAGCAAGAAAGATAAAGCTAAAAGAAATGCAAACATAACAACCTCTACTTTTTACTTATATAAAAGTCATTTAATAGCAAGGTTGATCAAGTCCTACTACTAAACTAGCAATACATAGAGCAATAAGTTTCACTTACTATGAAGCATTCATGGTACCTTCACTTTAATGGATATTGTCCCCACCATAATGGTTTTGTATTTGTGGTGCACATGTAGAGGACAATCCCATTCACCAATCTTCACGGTCTCGATATTCTCAATAGAGTTGAGGCCATGCCTTTTGTCAGTCTTCTTCGGAAAATACACCGTGTGTTCTTTATCATTCGCATTAAAAGTAACCTTTCCTTTATTGCAATCAATAATAGAACCTGCGGTGTTAAGAAAAGGTCTACCAAGAATAATAGACATGCTCCCATCCTCGGGCATGTCAAGCACGACAAAATCAGTAAGGATCAAACAATTAGCAACTTCAACGGGAACATCCTCACAGATACCAATGGGAACGGTTGTTGACTTCTCAGCCATCAGAAGAGAGATATCTGTAGGGATTAGTTTCTCTAAACAAAGCCTCTTGTAAAGAGAGAAAGGCATAACACTCACTCCTGCTCCAAGATCACATAAAGCAGTCTTGACATAATTATTCTTTATGGAGCAAGGAATGGTGGGTATACCTGGATCACCAAGCTTCTCAGGAATCTTGCCACTGAAAGAGTAGTAAGAAAGCATAGTAGATATTGCTTCATTAGGAACTTTTCTTTTATTAGTAACAATATCTTTCATATATCTCTAATAGGGAGGTAACTTAATAGCATCAGTCAAGGGGATTTGAAGAAAAAGAGGTTTCATCCACTCACAAAACTTATTGTAATGCTCTTCTTCTTTAGTTTTGAGATACTTACCTGGAAAGGGCATGGGTTTCTGTACCCATGGTTCTCTTTCATTCCCATGTATTCTTGCGATGAAGTCTTCTCCAGTGTATTTCTTGCGTTTGTCGGGTGCTTCTTCTTCTCGAACTTCGGGTGGATCATTCTTTTCACCATCCTTTTCAGGCTCAGCACCATCTTCAGTCTCAGCATCGGAGGTAGATATACTATTTGGATCAATAACAAGATCTTCACTTGCAATTGGATCATTGTAATTGTCATCTTCTTTGTGCTTCTTATTCTTCTTCTTCGGGGAACTAACAGTTTCTTCTTCTTGCATTTGAGAATCTTGCTCGATTCTCTTCGGATGCCTCTCTGGATAGAGAGGATCTTGAGTGCTAGTTCCACCTTGGGTTTTAATCCCGAAGGCCTGTATATCCTGTTTGGCATTGTTAGCAAGCAAATCTTTTTGCACATTAGAAATTTGTTCAAGATGAGTTTGAACCATATGAAAATGTTTCACAAGACATTTAACATCATTAACTGTTCTACCTAGAACATCAAGAAAACTTTTGATAGCAAGGGAATTATCATGCAACTAACTTTGTATCCTCTCATTAAAGTGACTTTTCTTCATAATAAAATTATCAAGCTCATCTAAACATTGATCAGGAGGCTTACCATGAGGGATGTCACTTGCATTGAAATCTAAAAGAGAGTGTACATCTACCATAGGAGGGTGAGTGGTAGGCTCACACAACTTCTCAATAGGGGGTAGATTCTTCACGTCTTCAGTTTTAATACCCTTCTCTTTAATAGACTTCTTTGCTTCTTGCATATCTTCGGGGCTTAGAACGAACATGCCCCTCTTTTTTGGTGGTGGAGGTGGTTCAGGGACGGACCAATCTTCGTGGTTCTTGTCAATCTTGCCCATTAATTCTTCTGCATCGTCCGGCGTTCTTTTCCTGAAAACACAACCAGCACAACTGTCCAAATAGGATCTAGATTTATCAGTTAGACCAGCATAGAATATATCAATTAATTCATTCTTAGGGACTCCATGTCCCGGTCTAGCCTGGATCAGACTGCAATACCTCCCTCGAGATTTAGGGAGGTACTCATCCTGCAACTGTTTAAAGTTATAAATTCTTTGTAAAGCAGCATGTTGCATATGAACAGGAAAGTACTTATCAACAAAAGAGTAAGCTAAATCTTGAGGACTCTTAATGGAACCACATGGTAGTGCATCATACCATGCTTTAGCACCTTCCTTCAAAGAGAAAGGAAGAAGCTTAGTAACATAAAAGTTTCGTATCTTTTCATCCGTAGTAAACAGGCCACCCAACTTAGTGAGTTTGGTCAGGTGTGCAATAGCATCATCGTTTTCTCTGCCATAAAAGGGGTCAGCTTCAACCATAGATATAAGTGAAAGATCAACAAACCAATTATAATCAGGATCATTGATGCATATAGGAGATGTAGCAAATTCAGGATCAGGAACGGTCTTGTTCTTTAGTGAGTGTTTTTCGAGAAGCTTCTTAATAGCACCGGGGTCAGAGTCGACAAACTCTATTAGCTCCATGCATAAATCATCATCAAGCATAATATAATCGTCCTCAAGGAGTCTCTCCTTTAGTTTACTCAAATCAGGATAATTGTAAGTTCCACCAATAGGGTAGCGAGTAACAGGAATTTCAATTCCAGATTTTTTTTGCAGCAGCGATCTGTTTCTCAAGAGCGTAATCAAGTGAACCAATATCATCAAGAGTAGTAGAAGCATCATCAGAACTATCGGACATAGTAACAGATTCAGTAGAAGCATCATGTGGTGGAGGTGAAGCAAACTTACTCATAACTGAAGGTGAATCAAGTGTAGCACTAGTGTTCAGAACAATACCTTTTCTTGTACGGGATGGTAAGATCGGGACCTTAGGGTCTTCTTTCATACCCATAGCTGATAAATTGCAGCAGGTAAAATACTTCAGGTAGACTTGTAAATAAATCTATGCTCCCCGGCAACGGCGCCGGAAAACAGACCTGAGATTAGCCCTCCCGGAGAAGAACAGAGGGTGGCAGCGGCTCCGCGACGAGAATTGGGAAAATGACTTCTGTTTTGGGGTTTTCTCGCCGCGGGAATAAATAGGAGGCGAAGTAGGGTACCAGAGGGGGGAGGACCCTCCCAGGCGTCCTCCTGGCACGGCCTGGGCCCCTGGCTGCCCTCTGGCCCCACTTCTGGCACATTGGTCCTTCGGTGCGTGGATTTTCTGTGATTTTTCCTGGAATTTTCTGAGACACCTAAAAATCCATTTTCCTGCACACAATAAGACCATACAGACAGCTCTGCTGAAAACATCGTTAGTCCGGGTAAGTTTCTTCCAAATCGTGCAAGAATGAGGGCAAAACAATAGAAAAAGTGTTTGGAAAAGTAGATACGTTTGAGACATATCATGCGTACAGGTCCAGGCAAAGCAAGTGATTTTTTTCAGACGCCGCATCACATGCCGAACCACCTACTTGTAGTTATCGGATTCCTACTGGAGACAATCTTAAAACCTTGGTATCTTTACCAAGGGAAACTTTCCGCTACGCTGTATCTCACCTTCCACTTGGAGTAACCAACAAAGGACGAGAAGCGATTATCATCTCTCACGTATCACCTGCCATAGCCATGGCCTGTCCGAGCTTGGCCAGGAGCTCGAGGCCACGCCACCACGGCCACCTCGGCTCCCCTCCGGCCTGGATCCGGCTGAATCTGACCCTTCTCCGCCAAGCCAGGACATCCCCAGCCTACCCGGGCCCTCCTCGCACCGCCGGAGGCCGTCCAAGATCCGCCACGGCCATCAGAGCCGCGTACAGCCCGAGCTCCCCTCCCCTGTAAAATTTCTATGTCTTTTCCCTGCGTGATGCCATTATTTTTCTGGTGCTGTTTTGCGACAGTTATTGCGAGAGATCCGTAGCCTGTATGAGATTGATCTCAAAATGAACCTTGTTCTATGTGATGTTCTCTTCAATGTTGCTTTAGGAAGTGTATTCATTTGAGGTCATTTGAGTGATGCAAATGCTTGTTGAATACTGCTACTTTATAACTCTACCTGAAACTGATATATTTTTGCCAACTTTGGGTGATGATTGCTTCGCATCCATGCATCTTATGCATATACTTCCTTCATATGGATTTCTCAGGATCATGTGTACTTTAATACCATGTAATTACTTACCATGATACCTTGTTGTAGCTTTCTTATAAGTTGCTCCAAAGTGGGGCTCATGTTAATCTGTTCTGTTGTTTGCATATTGTTGCACTTTGCTAGCCTTATATTTATTTATCCACGCCTCCTATGATTTTACTTCAATGTAATGCATTGCTTTTTGTCATGCCTAATTTCATGCCATATATTGCTATGCCATGTTATCTTTCATGTTCATGTATATCTTGAGCTGTCAAAGTGACTACTTGTTGTTTCTACCAATATCACCGACAATCTGCTAAATCTGGAATGTCATTTACCTGTCTAGCATGTTTGATACATATTCATCCATTGGTCTTTTGACCACAAGTGCTATGTATGGATTGTTTAGCATCATGTAGACTCCATGTTCATGCATTACATTATCATGTTGTTGTAGTATTGCTATCTGTAAGAGAAAGTTTTTCCCCCGAAGGTTTTGGACATTGTTGGACAAAGCAGTAGTGGAACTAATATTGTTTTCGAGTATAAACAGATACTAGGTTCCAAAAGAATGGAGTTTGCAAGTAGAAGGTCGAAGGACAACTCACTGCAGCGAAGCTGCATTCAACTACCGAAACCTTTGAAGGAAGACGACCCCCAAAAATGTTGTGGAAGAAGAAGACACTCTCGAGTAAAAGCGCAACGAGGAGAAAGCTGAAGCTCGTCGAAGACCTAGTCTTTTTACTAGTTTCTCTTTTATTTTCTTGAAGTCGTAGAAAAACCGTACTATCAAGAGGGGTTTGCTCGTTGAGAACTTAGTCGAAGTGAATTTTCTCTGCTCAACCCAAACCCATAAAAGCCTATCGAGAGAAATCTTACTGAGTCGAGTGAATAGCTCGAAGGCAAAGTCATCGCACTTCGTGCCTTCGAGAGAGAACTCGTCCGGTAAGTCAGCTTACGTGTTCCTCAAGTAAAGTTGCGCAGTGATTGAAATCCGACCGTTGTGGACACTCGTCAAGCGGTTGCATCGGGTCACTTTAGTCATTTTACCCATCGGGATCGCCACCTATAAATACCCCGCACCTACCCGCCTTTTCGGGTTGGCTGCTCCACTGAAGATTCTAAGACAGAAGTACTGTGAGCATCCCAAGAGAGATTCATCGAGAGAAAACCAAAAACCAAGTCTGAACTGAGTTGAGCAATTCACAGAGACTTAGGTCGAGATTAGTCGATCTTTTTATCTTGGAGAACTGCAAGTCTCCTAGACGGTTAGGTGTCACCTGTCAAGCAGTCGAAAATAAATTGTTGCTGCTGAAGGACGTTTGTAAAGGTCTCGGAGATGTCCTGAATCATATACCACGAGTGAAAACTGGAAAAGCTCGAGGAGTTTGTTGCAGTGGAGAATAGGACGGAGAGAGTTTTGCTCTAGGTGTTCAATCACCAGTCCCTCCAACTAGACCTAGCACTTTGCAGAGTGTGAACTGGTTTACCAAACATCGTCGTGTCAGGCTCGTTTTCCTTCTCGCATTTACATTAAGTATTTACTCGTTGCCTGTTTGCCTTCGATGTTTTCCTTCGCTCCAACCCTTTCGACCCATGCATGTCTTTCGATACTGTATTTCCTTCGAGATGCCTGTAGTCCTTTGCAGTTTGCATGAATTCCTTCTAAGTTCCTTAGAATTTTTAGAAGTGATCATTCAGCCCCTCCCCCTCTGATCATTCTTGAGCTTTCAATTGGTATCAGAGCTAGGCACTCCCTCTGCTCTTCGTATTTTGGTCTAACCACCTGGAGTGTTGTCAAGAATGTCGTTTGCAGCTGTTCGCTCGGGGGAACCGATTCCTATTTTCAATGGGAAGGACTATCCTTATTGGAAGGACAAAATGAAGAGGAACATCATGGCCATCAACTCTGCCGCTTGGGAAGTTGTCAAGAATGGTGTAAATGTCAAAGACAAAAGTGCCATCACTCCTGAAGAGGCAAAGAAGATTTCCCTTGATTCTGAAGTTTGGGTGTTCATCACAAACCATCTGATTCCAGAAAAATAACATGAAGTCAAAAATATTTCTACAGCCAAAGGTGTCTGGGACTATCTCGAGAAGATTGGTGAAGGTGTCTCTACCCAGAAAGATGCTCGTATTGACACCCTTCGAAGCAAATTCTATCGATTAAAGAGGCACGAGGGAGAGAAAGTTAACTCCATATACAGCAGACTCACTGCTCTATCAAATGAACTGATTTCTCTCGGTTCCGAAGACATTACCAATCGGATTGTTGTCAGAACTTTGCTCCGTTCCCTTGATGATTCCTTCGATCACATTGTGCTGATGATCAAGGAAAGAACTGATTTCAAGGACCTTGTTGCCGCTGATATTCTCGAGAGACTCAACACCTTCGAGATGGAAGAAGAAGAAAAACGAGATGTCAATGGAACTCGAAGAAAATCTCATGCACTCAAGGCCAAAGCTTCACATCATTCCTCTCCTGAAGCTAGTTCTGAATCTGGAGGTACCTCAGATGACCCCGAGAACATTCGAAAAGATCTGGCACTGATAATGAAAAAATTCAACCGCTTCCAGAGAAGGAATTCCTCTTCACCGAAGAAAAACTCCTCCTCCAGACATTCGACCAATTCATCACAGCATCGATCATCATCCAGAAACTCTTCAGCGAAAGATAACTTCTGCTACAAGTGCAAGAAGCCAGGTCACTTCGTTGCTGATTGTCCTCTCTGGGAAATTGAACATAGGTCAAAGCATTCTCACAGCAACTCTTCGAGCAAGACACACAGATCGAGCAAAAACTATGAGTCGAAGAGATATGATTCAAAGTCCAGAAAAGACAAGAAAGATGGTTCTGATGATGACAAGAAGAAGAAGTATGACAAACGTCGAGAGAGTTCTTCCTTGAAATCACATTCCTCTCGACGCAAGAATTCTCACTGTGCTAAAGCCTATCTGGGTAAAGATATGAACTCTGAAGATGAAGCCTCCGGTTCCGAAGCTCAATCAAACTCAAGATCTGGTTCTGGTTCTGGTTCTGAATCTGATGGAGTTGCTGGTCTAGCATTTGCTTCGAACAAGACTTCAAGTTCATTCTTCACAACCAAAGAAGTGAAGATGAATCTCCAACTTACTGCTTCATGGACAAGACTTCAAGTTCATTCCTACGATACTTCTGATGGATCTGCTTATGAAAGTCACTCTAGGATAAGCTATGCCAAACTTGCCAAAATTGCTTCTATCCAACAAGATGAACTAGATTCTCTAAGTGAAACTATTCAAAAATCTGAGACTTTGTTGATCGATGAGATTGAGAAAGGTCAAACTTTGACAAATGAGCATGCTCCTCTGAAGGAAAAGTATGATGAACTTTCCTCTCGGCATGATCTTCTCTAAGTGGACTACGAGAAGCTAACCTATGAATTCCTAAAAAGGAAAATGGCTCTCGAGAAACTGAGAGAGGCTCATGAAGAGTTGGAGAATGTCAATCTCACGCTCATTGCTCAACAGGGCTCAGAAGCTAAAAATGAATCTACTTCACCTTGCTTGACTTGTTTGGAACGAAGTAAAATTGAGTCTATTTCTGAGAAATCGAAAGGAAAGCAACCTATTGTCATTGATGATGCTAACCACTCGAACGAGGAAACTATTACCGAGGAACTCCTCAGGTTGAAAGATTTATTGGAAACAGGCATGTTCAAAAGTTTTCAGGGACACCAGTATCTATGTGATATCCTAAAGAAGGCACTTCTTCATAGGAATCCTCGAAAGGAAGGTGTTGGTTTCAAAAGGAAACTCAACCCTGATGGCACCTACTGGGAACCCGAGCAGTATCCTAAAAATGTCTGGGTTCTGGCGAAAGAAAAGCCCATTGATATTGCTAACCTTTCAGGTTTCAACTGCAAAATTGATAAGGCTATTGTTGATGAATCACTTGATTCTGACTACAAGCTTGTCAAAGATCAGGAAGGAAAGGTGTCTGAAGAATTCGTTGGTACTCCTCCGAAGAATGGTTTCTATAAGCGACAGATTTTGGTTCGCAAATCTCTCGTAGAAAAACTGCCCCCTAACCATTCTATGCAGGGAAAATCTTCGGTACCACCGAAACACTACTATTCTCTCGAGGATAGGAATGAACCCTTGGTACCTGCTTCAAATGTTCCCCAGAAGGAATACTATCGAGTTTATAGAAATGTTTATCTTCATCGTGACAATAACGACAAAATTTCTTTTACCTACCAATACTTTAACCCCTCATCGAGGAATTATGTTTATGGTGTGCTTGATGGTCCCCCTCGCCAATATGATCATGTTCGCTCTAATATCGCTAAGTCATCTAGCACTTCCATGCCTTCTCAGTCACCTACTCGTTTGTGGGTGGTTAAGAAGAACTAATTCTTCTGCAGGGCTATGTCTCCGGTGGATCCGAATGGTTCATGGATAGTGGTTGTACAAATCATATGACCGGAGACAAAGATCTGTTCATCGAAGACAAACTTACTGAATCTTCTCAGAGATATATTACCTTTAGTGACAACAACAAAGGAAAAGTACTTGGTTTGGGTAAGGTTGCTATATCGAAGGATAAGCATATTGACAAGGTTATGCTTGTTCAATCTCTAGGTTATAATCTCATGTCTATCTCAAAACTTTGTGATATGGGTATGCTTGTACTGTTTTCTGCTTCTCGTTGTGTTGTCTTTTCATAGGATAATTATTCCTTCGTGTTCGAAGGATATCGCAAAGGTGATCTGTATATTGTCGATTTCTCCTCGGGACCTGCAATGTCCACATGCTTAATGGCTAAATCCACATCTGGCTAGTTATGGCATCGAAGGCTAGGTCATGCAGGAATGAAAAATATTCAAACTCTTATCTCGAAGAAGAATATCGTTGGTATTGATAATGTAAAATTCGACAAAGATCGTCTATGCAGTGCTTGTGAAGAAGGAAAGATTGCCAAGAAACATCACTCAGCAAAAACTATCATGAATACTACTCGTCCTCTTGAATTACTTCATATGGATTTATTCGGTCCTCAAAATTATGCTAGCCTTGGAGGTAACAAGTATGGTCTGGTTATTGTTGATGATTTATCTCGATATACTTGGGTTTTCTTCCTAGATGACAAGATCAACGTTGTTGAAATTTTCAAAACTTTCGCAAAGAGAGCTCAGACTGAATATGAATTATCTCTCAAGCATATCAGAAGTGATAATGGTACAGAATTCAAAACACTCATATCGAAGAATTTCTTGATGAATATGGCTTTACTCATGAATTCTCGGCTGCTTATACACCGCAACAGAATGGTGTGGTCGAGAGAAAGAATCGAACTCTTATTGAAATGGCCAGAGCAATGCTTGTTGAATACAAGACTCCTATCAGGTTCCGGGCCGAAGCTATTAACACTACATGTCATATCATCAACAAGGTTTATTTGCACAAATTTCTGAAGAAAACTTCACATGAGCTTATCACTGGTAAAAAGACGAATGTTTCATATCTCAGGGTTTTGGTGCTCCATGTTATATCAGAGATATGAATCACATCTCCAAGTTTGCCCCAAAGGCACACAAAGTTTTTCTCCTATGTTATGGTTCAAATTCTCCCACTTACAGAGTTTACAACTCTCATCTTGGGAAAGTTATAGAAACTATAAATGTTCGATTTGATGAAACTAATGTCTCTCAAAAGGAGCAATTACCTCTTAACCTGGATGAACCACCTTTGGATGAAGTTATCAGGTACATGGCTATTGAAGATATTCAGCTTGTCGAAGGAAATGCACATCAAGTCAACAAGGATGATGATGGTCCAATGTTCCCACACATAGCCCGGGGCGCTGGAGATCAACATCCTGAAGTTAATGATGTACAGGTCGAAGGAGAACGCATGAACGAAGAAAATGCTCAACCCGAAGGTCAAGCTGAACCCGAAGGAAATGATCCCGAAGGACAAGCTGATCCTGAAGGCCAAGCTGATCCCGAAGAACAACCGGATCCTCAAGAAGTAGAAGGAGCCTTATCTCGTGTTCGAAGGAGAGTGGACGTCGACTCAATACTTGAACAGATTCGCCTACCAGGTCGTCCTACCACTCGCTCTCGCACTTGTTTAGCTAACTTCTGTGGAAATTTCTCGTTTGTATCCATGCTAGAACCGTCAAAATTCGATGAAACCATGATCGACTCAGACTGGATGACTGCAATGCTAGAGGAACTTAACCAGTTCGAGAGAAATAAAGTCTGGTCCCTTTTCGATAGACCTGGTCCCAAGAAGCATAATATCGTTGGTATGAAGTGGATTTTTCTCAACAAGCAAGATGAATATGGTATTGTTATAAGGAATAAAGAAGGACTGGTTGCACAAGGTTACACCCAAATCGAAGGTATTGATTTCGGTGAGACTTATGCTCCAGTCGCTCGACTTGAATCCATTCGTGCCATGCTTGCTTTTGCCAATTACAATGGTATATTGCTATATCAAATGGATGTCAAAAGTGCATTTCTTAACGAGAAATCGAAGAAGAAGTATATGTTATGCAGCCACCAGGTTTTGAAGACCCGAAGAATCCTGATGAGGTGTACAGGTTGCACAAGGCCCTATACGGATTAAAGCAAGCACCTCGTGCTTGGTATGAAACACTAAAGGACTTCCTTCTGAAGAAGGGCTTCAAACCAAGAACAACTGACCAGACTCTTTTTACTCGTGCATACAAAAATGATCTTTTTGTGTGTCAAATTTATGTCGATGATATTATATTTGGCTGTACTAACCCTGATATCAGCGAAGAATTTGCTCGTATGATGTCGAAGAAATATGAAATGTCTATGATGGGTGAATTGAAGTTCTTTCTTGGACTTCAAAACCGTCAATAGAAGAATGGGACATTTATCTCTCAAGAGAAGTATCTCAGAGATTGCCTGAAGAAGTTTGATCTTGTCAATTGCAAAACTATCAAGACTCCAATGCCTACAAATGTTCATCTAGATGCAGATGAGAAGGGAAAACCCTTCGATCAGAAGAAATATCGCTCGATGATCGGTTCGCTTCTTTACCTTTGTGCATCTAGACCTGACATTATGCTATCAGTTTGTATGTGTGCTCGTTTTCAGGCAAATCCGAAAGAATCACATCATATTGCCGTCAAGCGAATTCTTTGATATCTGGCTCATACACCTACCTTGGGACTGTGGTATCCCAAAGGTGACCAGTTTGATCTCGTTGGATATTCTGATTCTGACTGGGCTGGTGATCGAGTCGACGGGAAATCTACTTCAGGCACATGTCATTTTCTCGGTAGATCTCTTGTCTGTTGGGCTTCGAAGAAATACAATTGTGTGTCTATTTCTACGGATGAAGGCAAGTATATTGCTGCCAGTTCATGCTGCACTCAAATTTTGTGGCTCAAGCAAATGCTGAAAGATTATGGTATTCTTGTGAAGAAAAATCCATTCCTATGTGATAACGAGAGTGCTATCAAAATTTCCCACAATCCAGTGCAACACTCTCGAACGAAGCATAATGATATTCGTCATCATTTTCTTTGAGATCACGTTCAGCGAGAAGATATTGTTATCATCCATGTTCGCACCGAAGATCAATTGGCCGATATCTTTACGAAGCCCCTGGATGAGAAAACATTTTGTGCACTAAGGTGTGAGTTGAACATATTGGACTCACGCAATGTGCAGTAAGATCATAACTATCGGTACTTTGTATTATCTTTTTGTAGTTTACTTTCGTTGGTTTTCTATCGTGTTTCTTTTTCCTTTTTTTCGTTTGGTGTTGTCCTATACACTTACCACTCTGAGGTTCCTTATCGTTTGTTTTCTCTCGGATTGATTAAGTATCGGGCCCTGTTTTCCCTCTATTCTATCCCTATCCCATCTCTGCTTTTCTCTCGTGAACATGTATATTTGTAATCGATTAAGATTCCCTTCGAATGTCATTGATTCTGAAGGAATATCTATCAAACTTTTATCTACTTTTATACTCCATGTTCGATGAGTTTGGTCTCGGACGTGGAGCAACTTTCTTTTGGTTCGTTGGGATTTTCCCGCGATTACCGCCACAAAATCCGTCCGTTGAATTCGGAGAGACGCGAAATCTGTGTCGTTGGATCGGATTTGACGGTCACGTCAGACCCCACCTCTATAAATACCAATCCACCCCCATCGGCACAGACCTTGCATTCCCTCGACTTCATCTCTCTGCTCCCGAGCTCTCGCACGTCGCCGTGCTGTTCTTCGTCGTCGATTCCCTCGCCGCTTCGCTGCCGGAAGGAAGTCGCTGGAGACCTTCCCGTCGACGAGGATCTTCATCTGCGCCGGCGTAGCCTCCGTACATCACCAAGTTAGGGTATGCACGTCTCTGGACTCAATCCAATCTCTTCTGTTCATCGAGCCCCAGATTTGTTCTTGTTTTTCTTTTGTTTTTATTAGGTCTATTAGATCCGTTTGGATTGTTGACCTTTGGGAAATCAGTTTCTAGAGTTCTCTGTCAATTCCCATCTGATCTAGGTAAGAAATCCCTCGGATTTTTTCACTTAGGAAAATCCCACAGATGCATATCGATAGATTTACACTTGTTCGATTCTTTCATACAAGTTCTTCGTTAGATTTTTACCCGATGAAAATCTAGCCTGGCACTTCCATGAAAAACTTTCTTCAAGACAAATTCCTCGATATGTTAACTGCGTTCGAAAAGTTTTTTTTCCTCGAAAATGGTCGGTACATGTTCACAACTTTCCTATATTCCCTCGTACCTATCTATTTCGCAGGAATATGTCTGAGAACGAAGGAAATTTCAGAGAGCCCAACCATGTTGGAGGTCGAACAAGAATCACCAACAATTCTGAAGGTCTGTCAGAGGATCTGATTATTGAGAAGAAGTTGAGAACTCCAGAAGGCTCAGTTGAAGACGATCGTACGAGAGAAAATAGACTGCAAGAGATTCGAAGGCTTCAAGCGCTTCGATGGTATGAATACAAGTCACTTATCCCTCGTTGGGAGAAAATGTTTGCACTGAAGAATCCCTGGTCTGATGTCAAGGCATTGAGGCCCAAGTGGACGAAGGCAAATAGACCACTTCCTCCACCCAATGGTCACCCATCCTCTCTCAAAACACTTGATGATTTCAAAGAGTTTGTTGTTGCTCGAGCTGAACGATCGAAAAAGAGAAAGGAAGCTAAAGCTAGGAAGGAGGCTTCTACTGCTGAGGGCACCAAGGATGTTGGTCCTAGCACCAAATCGAAGGATGGCAAGAAATCTACCAAGCAAAAGAAAAAGCAAGTTATTGTTTCTCCACCAGAGGCAACTTCCGACGAAGAAGAAGCCAACTCCGATGGTCAAGATCCTGGTGAAGAGGCAGATGTCGAGGATATTGCTCAGAAGAAAAAGTCGAGCAATAAAGGCATCAGGATCCAGGAGCCAGCTGCTAAGTCTCCTCGAGGAACCATTGACATGACCAATATGGTCACTGATCCACCAATTTCCTCTGCTCCCCCAGTGCCACCTCGTGGACGAAAACCTTCGGCCAAGTCCAAGGGAAAGCAAGCCCAAGTGGCTGAAGATGATGAGACTTTGATCCAGCGAAAGGAAAGGCTGGCCAAGCAATAGGAATTTGAAGCGCGAGACTTGATAAAGTCCAAGCTACTCAACTTCCACAGTCATCCCGAGCATAAGAAGGCTCAGGTTGCTCAACAATTGGGCATCCTGCATCTGGTAAACGAGAGATGCAGACGCAAGATCGAAGGAGGTACTGTCCCAAGTGCTCCGAAGGAAAAGGTTGTGGCCCCAAGTTCCACCGAGAAAGTTGTCACTCCCACCGTCATGAAGGATAAGGATGCAGTCGCTAGTTCTGCGAAGAAAAATGCTGAGGCGTCTAGTGCCTCGAAGGATAAAGTTGCCGGCCCCAGTGCCGTAACTAAACCGGTTGCTGCTGCCAAGGCCACCAAGGAGGCCGAAAGGAAAGCCAAAGAGGCAAGGCAGAAGGCTCAGGCTGCTCTAGTTCCTCGAGCTGCCCCTGCTCCTGCCCCTACTGCACCAGTTGTGTCCGGCCCTTGTGCCGATGAAGAAAGATCCAACTAAGAAAATATTGCTGACAATGCTGCATGGGATGCAGTTCAGATTTCCAACGTTCTTTGGCGTATGGCCACCACACCGAGCAAAGTGACTGCCGAGGATGATGTTCCTCCTGAGATCCAAGAACGAGTAGCTCGTTACATGATTCGATGGGATGGATATCTAACCCAGGATCGCAAGTACAAAGAGCAAGAATTTTTTTATTCCAAGCAGCTTCAAGAAGAAACTGAGGACCTTGTGTCTCGACAGTTTTTCAAGTCCAAGCTTGCTACACTTGCTGATTCCAGAAGAGCACAGAAAGAAAATATCACTGTTGTCAACGAAAAGGTTCGACAGATAGTGAGCGATATGTGAAAGGAGCACAATGAAGCCCTCACCGAGAGACAATCTCGAAAGAGAAAGTCTGCTGCCCCATCCTCTGCGCGTGGGACGCCAAAGATCGAGAAAATTGCTAAGAAGCAGAAGTCTGCCGAGGTCGTTGCTGCAACAACACGACAGGAAACTGCACCAACCCCCGCCAAGCAACCCACTCCACCCCGTACAAAAACTCCTCCACCTCGCCAAGCCACCCCTCCACCTCGCCAACAAACTCCACCTCCACGTCAACCTTCACCACCAAAAGCTTCGTCGCCACCACCCAACCCACCATCACCACCACAAGGCATTCCATCATCCACCCCAACCGTCGAGCCCCATGCTCAAATTGTGACCGAGCAACCTTCTCAGGTTGTGCAAGAACCACCTTCCCCAATTACATCTATGCAGAAGGATTATTCCTCTGCCCAGACTCTGAACGAAGGAAAAGAAGCCGATGTCGACATAACAACGGTTTCTTCTCGACAAGATGTTGCCAAAGGAGAAAGTTCTGGAGATGCCAGTTCGAGTGAAAGTTCCTCCTCCTCTTCAAACTCTTCGAACGAAGAAATGGTTGATGCCTTTGCACAACTCGATGAGAAGGCTGATGAAAATGCTCCTGCAGCTGCCCCATCTCAGGACATTGTAAATGTTCCATCTTCATTTTCTCGCCCTGCTGAGCCATTTCTTCAAATGCCAGATAATGTAGCTGAAGTGTTTCCAGTTGATGAGTTGCTGCACTCTGCGCATGCAAGAGAAATGCTGCCCTTGTTCCGCCCTAATGTTCCTCGAGGAGGCCCTATCTTCAAGAGGAGGGAACACAAGACATTTTTCTTCGGGACCAATCCCTACGAGAAGCGAAGGAATGCATATTCTCTTCGCTTTTGGACCCAGGAGCAAGCCATCTATTACACTCGTGTGTTGTACAACAAGGCTCGGATTTTCCAACATCAGTACCTTGATATGCCTTCGGTGTACGCCACTTCATGTTTCGAGAATGTTGCCAAAACAATTAATGGTCTGCATGCCCACAATATGTTTTCTCTCGACTGTGGCTACAATCCAGAGCTCATCAAGAAATTTTATGCCACTTTGTATGTCACTGGTGATCCTGAGAATTCGAAGACTTGGAAATGTGATTATATGATTCAAGGACAAGTGTTCCATATGACCGTCGATCAATTTCTGTCCATCATCAATTTACCTCATTTCGAAGGATTACCACACAAGCTTCATGATCTGCCTGCTCCAACTCCAGCTGAATTTTCTACGTTGATGAATCCAGATGTCGTAGGAGATCACTTCCCAGATGAGTCGAAGCCAAGGCATCTAGTTTTTGAAGCAGAGTCATGGTTTTATATTCTTTCGAAAACTTTGATGCCAATGCTCGATGTGCACGATGATTTACCCATTCCCCATGATGTGCAACTTGCTCTGTTGAAGTTAGTCCATGGTCATCCCTTCGATTTTGAAGACTACTTCATTCGCACGAAGGTTTCCTGTGCTGATGATCACAATTCTCACAAGCCATATGCACCCTGGATGATGGCAATCTGCAATTACTCTCAGGACGTGCCATTCCCCGTATCAATTTTCCCCAAGATTTTTACTCCACCTGTAAGGGAAGTAATGCAGATTATTGCTCAATCCAATGATCAATTTGCAGAGCACACTGGCATCCTCGCCCACATGAAAGAGCGCAACATTCGCTCGAAGTTCATCAAGCCAGTGCATCACATGGAGGTATATCTTCGGTCTCAGCAGATGCTTCAACATCATATCGACCAAGATTTCCTGCAGAAACAGAAGATGATGGATGAAATCAACCATCTGCGCAACATTGCTATGAACAATAATCAGATGCTGCGTGAATGCCTTCGCCGCGATTGGAAAGGGCTACGCAAGTTCAATTCCCTCGGTCAACTTCAGCGCTGCGGGTTCGAAGAATATCCTCCGCATTTGAACAGGCAATGGACCACTGATGATCGTGTCGATCGTCCAGATTTCAACATACCATTGCTGCCGAAGAACAGGGACGTGATTTCTGTCGATGATTTCTATCACATCACGGTGAAAACCAATTCCTCCGACTCCGACAGAGATGACCCTCCTCGACGCCAAGCGATAGTTTACTCTCCACTTCCTCGAAGCCCCAAGACCCCGCCGGAATCGCAACTAGAATCTTCTAGAGATCAACACTCTTTTCGGACGAAGATTACTCCTCCAGGCGGTCTCCCCATTCGTCGTCCTTCAACGCTGGTGGAATCCTCTCGACATCGCCCGCGCCGTTCAGACGAGTAGGGATTTCTTTCGACCCTATTCTCTCGACTTTTTGTATGTTGTGACAAAAAGGGGGAGATGTAGTGGCATCGAAGAAATTATTTTGCCATCGGGGTTAAGGGCTTTGCTTTTCGTTCGTTGAACTTTTGAACTTTAAGTTTCTGAGTAGTTTCAACAAACTTTCGATTCATATTCGATCTGGTTGTAACTAACTCTAAGTAGGTCTGTGAACTGCTATTTTTCTCGTAAGATATCTATTTGCTATGCTTGCGTTACTTAACCTTTTGCAGGAAGTTATCTTTCATATAAGTTCACAGGTTATTCGAGGAGATTGCTTATTTTTCATTGAAAACTATTTGGACTGCAATCTTGCTCGCTAAGATTATTGATGTTTTTCCCTCGACTCAATTATTGTCAAATATGCACTTTACTGGAAATTCACATCTTCCGTGCATACATCAAGGGGGAGTATTTCATCGATCTTAGCACTGGTTTATCATCGAAAACTCAAAACTTTCAAATTATTAATCGATGCCTGTTTTTTCAACAATCGTCCAAAAAGGGGAGATTGTAAGAGCAAGTTTTGCCCCCGAAGGTTTTGGACATTGTTGGACAAAGCAGTAGTGGAACTAATATTGTTTTCGAGTATAAACAGATACTAGGTTCCAAAAGAATGGAGTTTGCAAGTAGAAGGTCGAAGGACAACTCACTGCAGCGAAGCTGCAGTCAACTACCGAAACCTTTGAAGGAAGACAACCCCCAAAAATGTCGTCGAAGAAGAAGACACTCTAGAGTAAAAGCGCAACGAGGAGAAAGCTGAAGCTCGTCGAAGACCTAGTCTTTTTACTAGTTTCTCTTTTATTTTCTTGAAGTCGTAGGAAAAACCGTACTATCAAGAGGGGTTTGCTAGTTGAATTATTAGTCGAAGTGAATTTTCTCTGCTCAACCCAAACCATAAAAGCCTTCCGAGAGAAATCTTACTGAGTCGAGTGCATAGCTCGAAGGCAAAGTTATCGAACTTTGTGCCTTCGAGAGATAACTCGTTTGGTAAGTCAGCTTAATTGTTCCTCAAGTAAAGTTGCGTAGTGATTGAAATCCGACCATTGTGGACATGCGTCAAGCGGTTGCATCGGGTCACTTCAGTCATTTTACCCATCGGATCGCCACCTATAAATACCCCGCACCTACCCTCCATTTCGGGTTGGCTTCTCCACTGAAGATTCTAAGACAGAAGTATTGTGAGCATCCCAAGAGAGATTCATCGAGAGAAAACCAAAACCCAAGTCTGAACTGAGTTGAGCAATTCACAGAGACTTAGGTCGAGATCAGCCGATCTTTTTATCTTGGAGAACTGCAAGTCTCCTAGACGGTTAGGCGTCACCTTTCAAGCAGTAGAAAAGAAATTGTCGTTGCTGAAGGAAGTTTGTAAAGGTCTCGGAGATGTCCTGAATCATCTACCACGATTGAAAACTGGACAAGCTCGAGGAGTTTGTTGCAGTGGAGAATAGGACAGAGAGAGTTTTTCTCCAGGTGTTCAATCACCAGTCCCTCCAACCAGACATAGCACTTTGCAGAGTATGAACTGCTTTACCAAACATCATCGTGCCAGGCTCCTTTTCCTTCTCGCATTTACATTAAGTATTTACTCGTTGCCTGTTTGCCTTCGCTGTTTTCCTTCGCTCCCAATCCTTTCGAACCATGCATGTCTTTCGATACTGTATTTCCTTCGAGATGCCTGTAGTCCTTCACAGTTTGCATGAATTCCTTCTAAGTTCCTTAGAATTTTTAGAAGTGATCATTCACCCCCTCCCCCTCTGATCATTCTTGAGCTTTAACTATCACTTTTGCTACTGTTTAGGGAGCATGATTATAACAGTTTCCTGATTCCTGTTTTCCACTAAGTCTCTAATCTGCAGTAGCTCTCTTGCATCCTTGTTATATGTTGATACATGATTCTTATGAGCATAAGCATAATGTATAGATTCATGTGCCTCATGTAGGCTTGATGTTGATATATTTATTTGTAAATTTGGAGTTAGTTTGGTATTGCTTTACCTGCTGTTTAGAGAGCATGTTATTAACCTTGTACCTTGTTTTCCTTATTTCACTAAGTCCTAAACCAGTAGCATAAATTAGCTTTTTGTATGGGTTATAATTATTTAATCTTGATGCTTATATACATGAAACCTTTATTCCAAGTCTTTCTTGTCATTATACTGTTAGTGCATATCATTTTTGTGCATGTTTACAATCTCTAGCATGTTGTTTCACTGCTATTTACATGTCATTCCACTGTAAAATGTAATAGGCAATAACTTAATAACCGTAGATCTGTTTAAAATGTTCTTTATATTTAACTTGACTAGAATTGCATGTAGATTATGATTATTCTATTTTTTCTTGCCAATAAAAATAATAAAATATGGCCTAGGACAGAATGGTAATAAAATCATTATTTACTATGGGGTATTTAGCAGTTTGCCATGTTTAGAATTTTGCCTCACTTAAATTGACTAGCATAGATAGTTTACTTTATGCTTCACCTTTCGCCCTGATAGTGTGACATGTCATGCCTGTGTGATATACCATGTTAACAACCTCTGCTCATGTTGTGTAGCTAAACAACTTGAACCATTGTAAACGTGAAGTATCGTCGTGTGTGACCGATACATCACTTAACCTGTTAGTAATCGCTCTCGACGGTAGATTTGTATCGTATGTCGGGACCCGGGGTTAGCGTATGTAATTCCGGTCACAATGCAATCACATGGAGAGCCGAGAGCCGTACCCACTTGTCTAAGCAGACAAGGCCAAGCACGGATCACTCTCGGTAAGCATCGAACGTGAGGGGCATCCCATCCAGGCCGGATGATCAACTGAGATGGGTCCTCATCGTCCGCTCACAAGTCTAAATGCTTATGGGTGGTGAATCCCATACTCATAGAAAAGTCGCCTCAACCATGTTATCGATTGAATCATAACCCTTACATAGACTTACTCCAGCCCGATCACTTAGTCGGGGTCTAGGGCGGGCTCGATCATACAACAACGTGTGCACGTGACAGAGTCACGAGCAATCGCATCGCGATGCCCCAAGCTGCGCACATCTAAGGGCCACTTGGTGTATAAAAGACCGCCAGCCAGATCACAACTAAGGTCACGAAAACCCATACTAAGACATGCATGTTATAATCATACACGCAGCACACATGTCAAGTATAAACAGATGGTAATCACAACATGAACTCTACAAACTCATAGTCTTTATAACTTCTGCTAAACAGAGCAGACATAGTAGTTGTATTACAAGCAGAGATCACATGACTGTGATCCAACATTACATCAAGCATCAACGGAAGCAAATTATGTCTTAGTAAAGACAAGGTCAAAAAATGGCTTAAGAAGCCTGAAAGAAAAAGTACAACGACCCTCCAAAGGGCACATGCTGTTGTCTGGAACTATACGACCTGGTCCACGTCGAGCTCGAGGTAGAGGCCACCATCAGGGTCAGTGGTCCCGTCTCTAAAACATAGATTAAGCAAACGTGAGTACAAAGTCGTACTAAGCAAGACTTACATAGGAACTATACTACTCATGCACATGTATCAAGGCAAAGGGAGGTGGGGTTTCACTTGCAGAAGTGCCACCTTTGACTTGGCTAGTCCTGTACTACGAATACCAGAAAGAGGTAAGGAGCGTACACGAGTCCAAGTAACAAGTCTCCAACCAATACACCACTATGGATATTTCCTCGACTTTCCCACGAGGAAGCACGCCATAGCACTCACGCTTATCTTGGTGAGTTTTAAGAGTAACCGTTCAAGTTGTCTATGATCAAGTAAAGGTCTCCAAGTAGTCCATAACCGCGGACACGGCTATTCGAATAGTTCATTAACCCTGCAGGGGTGTACTGCTACACACACGCCTCCTCAGTTACCGCCTAGGGATGGACCCTTCAAGTGAGTACCGGCGAGGATGTTGCCACGACACTTCACTCACGGCACCATCTCTAGTCCTATGGAGTCGCCTATTTGAGTTGGGACCACAATCGGAATCCGACCGATTTTTCCGATGCGGACTCAAACGTTGTGTGACCGCCATCAAGCTCAACTCGATCATGATCACTTGATTCAACGTGCCCACAACCTACGCCAACCACTTACCTTGGTTCCACCTGCTTGAGATCGTTAAAGGGCGAACTACTTGCGACTCCTGGACTGGTCCGGGGTGAGGTACTAGGCCGAGAGGGGTCAGTGAGCCCAATGTGTGGTCGTACTCTTAGTCTTGGATAACAACACAAGAACTCGAGCTTAAGGCAGTGTTCAACGAGACAACCCACTGTGTACTCCTACACAGCCTCTCATCGTTCACCTTTGTTTAGGGTAGATTCACCAACACGTTACCACCATCATTCACATGATCACTACCATCCCGACTCACAACAAAGTAGCCTCAGGTAACAACTCTAAGCAAAGAAATAAGCTGTAACAGTTGCAGGGGCCACATGATATCAACCAACTCCTACATCTGCTAGGATTGTGGTTTGCTTACTACTGTGACAAAATGATAGGTCATGCAAAGGAATAGGTTCAACTAGCGGTAGAACGTATCATGGTGACATCCTAAACATGCATTTGCGAGAATGAGAGGGAACTAGGATTTTATCGACATGATCAAAGAGGGGGTGCTTGCCTTGCTGACGATCACGATGTAACACTCTTCTGACGTGAGGTTGAACTCGTCTCCGAGATCAACTCTACAGCGAAGAAGCAATCACCGAAGCACTGAAAGTAATGCACATTCAACATAGTACAATGCACAATCAATATGCAAAACATAGCATGACAAGGTACTGATGTGACCTATGTTTGAATTGCCACATGTTAATTGAAGTTGATTTGAAAAGTGAATTCAATTTCAAACTCCAGGTGTTATTCAAATTTTGTCAACTTGCACTTGCTAATGTTTGTTCATTATAAACCAATTGGTCATATGTGTGAAATGTTTCTGAAGTGTAAGTGCTCACCTTTGCATTGCATTGGTTGAATTTCAAATGAGCATTGTAATTTATTTGTTTTAATACAATAGAGCCAAATAGCAAAATGCTACTGATCCCTCATTGTAAAAATTTCAAACATGGTTGAAAGTTGATTATTTGGATAGAGAATTTTATTCTGATAATTTTTCATATATTACACTTTGAATTTGGAGTTATAGTTTAAAAGATATTCAATTTCAAAGTTTAGGCCATTCTCTGGAATTTACTGATTAAATTAATTCATTTAAGATTTACTGCGTCATGCTGGTATCAGCTTGACGTCAGGGGACTGACCAGTCAACCCTGTCAGTGGGGCCCTCTTATCAGCCTCTCTGGGTTAACCAGAGAGTTAACTAACTAACTCTAATTAGATTAGGGGGCCTGGCCCCACAAGTCAGTGGGTCAGGGGTTAGTTAGCTAGGTCATTAGGGTTAATGGCCTTGGGCCCACTGGTCAGAGAGAGAGGGGAGGTGGGTTAGGCTCGGGCTGGCCGGCGGCTGGTCGGAGACCTCGCCGGAGTTGGCTGGAGGGCACGGGAGAGGGGGCAAGGGGCACTGGCAGATGCCTCGCGGGCTTCCGCATCCAAAGGAGCAAGTGATGGTCAACGGGGCGCTCGGGTTCACGTCCACGACGACGAAGGCGGCGGCTGAAGCTCCTGTTCATGGAAAAAGGCGGCAGGGGGCACGGGAAGAAGCACGGCTGGGGGGGAACGGAGCGTAGAGCTCACCTGAGCAGGACGACGAGCTCGGCGAGGCTTGAGGCGGCCCGGCGGTGACGAATTGGAGCTCGAGCTCCTCGGCGGCCGGCGGCGAACTGGAGAAGGGGGCGGCGTCTCTAGGGCCTCCGGGTTCGATTCCACGCGCAGCTTGACGAAGAAGACGACAGGGAAGATGCTGGACACGGCGGCACGGCGAATGGAGCACGGTGGCCACGTTGGGTACGGAGGCCGCTCCGGCTAGGGCTCGGGTCGCGCGGGATTTGTCGCCGGAGAAGAAAGGGGAGACCAGGGAGAGGGCAGAGGAGTGCGGGGGGGGGGGGGGGTTTGCTGCTGCGTGGCGTGCGAGAGAGAGGCGAGGGGAGGCCTAGAAGGCAGGGGGCGTCGCCGTGGCGTCCATGCCGTGGGCGCACGGCTCCTCTGTCTCTCCTTCTGGCGAGGAGGAAGACGACAGGGGAGGGGCTGGGCTAGGCCAGGTGGGCCGCGCCTAGGCAGGAGGTAAGTCCTCCTCATTTTTTCTTTTTTTTTGTTTTCTGTTATTTGTTTGCCCATTTAAAAAAATAGCTAGGGCATTTGTAAAAATCCCAAATTATTTTTATAAAACCTAGGTGTCAGAACCCTCTTTTAGGTATGTGCTAGGGTTAGCTAGTGCCTTTGCATCATGTCAAAATTTCAAAAAGAAATCTTGGAAATCAAATTCAAAATCAAAATGGGAGAAGGAACACCCCCAGATGAATTAATTCAAAAGGCCAGATAAAAATATTTTCCAAAAATTCATGTTAGAGTTTTGAAAAGTCTTACAAATGAGTGTGATCACATTTCAAGTGATGTGGGACCCACCCCATGCTCATAGATTTTTCAAATATTCAAACAGTACCTTGGAATTAATGAAATACCCCTTTTTGATTTAAAATTCATATCATTTGAATTTTAAAAATGTTGAAAGTTTATGAGTGGCTAGTTGATATTTTTATGAGGCCACATAAAAGTTTTCAGCCTTTAATAAAATGTTTAGCTATTTATTTTAGCTAAACAGAACAAATTACAGAAAAACAGAAAGGAAAGATTAAACAGAAAAGGGAAAAACCTTACCTGGCGCCCAGGCGAAGTCGGCCCACCCCAGCCCAGCCGGCCCAAAGGGGCATGGGGGTCTTATTCCCCCTCCCGCGCCTCCAAGCTGCTCGGTGGAATGCCACCGAGCTAGCTGGTGGCGACACGTCGTCGTCGACGAGCTTCCACCCCTCCCCGTGGCCCTTCTCGCACCTGGACGCGCCCTGGAGAACGACGCGTCCATTCCCCCCCTCCAGAGCTTCCTCCTCCTCCTCCCGTGATCGTTTCCATCGCCACCCGAGAGCGCCGCCGCTCGCCGTCGCAAGAACTCGTGGCCATTGACGTCGAGGAGTCAAGCCAACGTGTCCAAGCTCTTCGTCGTCGTCGTCATCGTCGAACTGAAGCAGGAATCAAACTCGGAGCCGTCGAAGTCGCCGGATTCTTCCTCGAGCTTCCGCCGGCCGCCGTGGAAAACTTCGTCAATTCCGCCGCCGTTGAGCCACCCCAGACCTCGCCACCGCCTCTGCTGGATTGAGGGTGAGCTTTCGAGTGAAACCCCTCTCTTCTTCCCCTGGTTTGCTTGCTCTAGCCGGATACGCCATGGATGCCGAAGCTTGTCGCCGCCATGGATGAGCTCGAGGTCGCCCCTGTGCCCCTTCGTCTCAGCCAGAGCGTGCGTTTGGCTCCTGAGCATGCTAGCTTTCGAACGCGAGCGAGTTCAGCCTGAACCGTGCACGGTAGCGTCATCTACGACCTCGCCGTGGTTCTGCTTCCGCCGGAGTCGTCGCCGTCGTAGATTCCGAGCACCCCGCGAACCCCTGTTGCCTCCAGAAGACGCGGACGATCTCCAGGAGCAAGATGGTGTCCTCCCTGTGGCTTCCCGTCGCCGCCGTGGCTCCAGTCGCCGGCGTCAAGCCGCCGGTGGGTTAGCCACTAATCACCCAGTTAGTGACCCCCTGGGTCACTGACCAGTGGGCCCAGTGGCTTAATTAAGCCACTGGATTAATTTAACCCACGGGTTAAGTTAACCCAGCCACTGACAGGGTGGCCCCACATGTCAGCCCCCCCCCCCCCTGACGCCAGCCTGACGCAGTAAATCATTTAATTGAATTTCCAGAAAAGCAAAATAGTTTAATAAATCCAGAAATTCCAGAAAATACCCCAAACTTTGGAAATTCATAGAAAATTCATATTAACTCCAAATTGGACAAATAATATATGAAAAATGATCAGGAGAAAATTATCTTTCCAAATATGCAACTTTCAACTCTGTTTGAGTTGAATTTAAAATGTGATCAGTAGCATTTGCTATTTGATTTAAATGGAATTAAATCAAATTTAATTCAAATATTTTGGCAACTTGAACCATGGCGACATGCTACATTTCACTTACACCTCAGAGGCATATCATACACATTTGAAGATAATTCAAAATGATCAAACCATATCACATATTACTTGGATAATGTTGAATTCAAATGTGGAGTTTGAATTTGCATTTTAAATGCAATATATTCCACTTAAATGGAATTGCCTCACACATCAAAACTTGTACTTCAAGCTTTAACATTCAATCATGTGCTTGAGCATTGCATTCATATTGATTGCTACTTCATGCTTTGTTTGTCGAGTAGAGGTGGAATCGGAGCAAGAGGTCACCCCCTTCGTTGAAGATCCAGAACCCGAACCTCGTCAGCAAGGCAAGCAAAACCCCATTGATCATGTCGATAAAATCCCACTTCCCTCTAATGTCTCGCTTATGCATTGTTTAGGATGATCACCATGATTCGTTTCTACCGCATAGATGAACCCATTCCTTTGCATGACCTATCATTTTGTCACAGTAGTAAGCAAACCAAAATCCTAGCAACTGTAGGAGTTGAATGATATCATGTGGCCCCTGCAATTGTTATCGCTTATTGCATGCTTAGTATGATACCATGTTATTACTGTGATGTGAGTCGGGATGGTAGTGATCATGTTGATGATACTAGAAAAGTGTTGGTGAATCGACCCTAATACAAGGTGAACGATGAGAGGCTGTGTAGGAGTACACGGTGGGTTGTCTCGTTGAACACCGCCCTTAGTCCGAGTTCTTGTGTGGTGATCCAAGATGAAGAGTAGAACCACACATTGGGCTCACTGACCCCTCTCAACCTATTAACTCATCCCTTTCGATGTCCAGCTGTCGCAGTAGTTCGGAGTTCTGGTAGGCTTGTGTCCTGGATGCTAAGTGAGAGAACGGCTCACCCGAGACCGGCTTATGCACCACGCACACATTACTTGGGTCCACTTCGGTAAACCGGCCGGGTTCACGATTGTGGTAACCAACCCAAGTAGGCGGCTTTCTCGGACTAGATAGGCTATGAGGTAACAGTTGTGGTGAGCATCCTCGCTGGCACCCTTGGAATGGTGTCGAGATCAAAGGCGGTAAATGATGATCATGTGTGTGTAGCAGTACACCCCTGCAGGGTTAACAAAACTATTCGAATAGCCGCGTCCGCGGTTATGGACTACTTGGAAAGCTTAGCTTGATTATTAGATAACTTGAACCGGATACTTCTAAAACACACCAAGATAAGTGTGAGTGCTATGGCGTGCTTTCTCGTGGGGAAGTCGAGGAAGACACCATAGTGGTGTATTGGTTGGTGAAAGTAGTGGACTCGTGTACCCTTCTTACCTCAAGTCTGGTACTCGTAGTTCAGGACTAGCCAAGTCAAAGCTGGCATTTCTGCAAGTGAACCCCACCTCCCTTTACCTTGATACATGTGCATGAGTAGTATAGCTCCTACGTAAGTCTTGCTGAGTACGCCTTTGTACTCACGTTTGCTTAATCTATGTTTTAGATTACGCCACTGACCCCGAAGGTGGCTTCTTCATCGAGCTGGACGACTGAAGTTAAGCTAGTCTAGTCCCAGTCAGCAGACTGGTTCCCTCGTGGAGGGCTTTATGTTTGAATAAGGCTTCTTAAGCCAATTTGTTAAACTTGTCTGTACTCAGACATAATTTGCTTCCGCTTTATGTTGTAATGTTGGATCACATGTATGTGATCTCTGTGTGTACTCTATAAGAGTTATAAATAAAATGTACACTTTGTAGAGAATTGCAATGGTACCTGCTGTTCATACAAGGCATGTGTACTGCGTGTATGTTTATAACATGCATGTCTTTGTATGGGTTTTCGAGACCTTAGTTGTGTTCTGGCTGGCGGTCTTTCATACACCAAGTGGCCCTTAGATGTGCGCAGCTTGGGGCATCGCGATGCGATTGCTCGAGACTCCGTCTCGTGCACACTTTGTGGTATGATCGAGCCCGCCCTAGATCCCGACTAAGTGATCGGGCTGGAGTAAGTCTATGTAAGAGTTTTGAGATAGTCGGTAGTATGGTTGAGGCGACTTGTCTTTGAATATGGGAGTTCACCACCCATATCATTTGACTTGTGTGCGGACGATGAGGACCCATCTCAGTTGATCATCCGGCCTGGATGGGATGCCCCTCACGTACGATGCTTTCCGAGAATGTTCAGTGCTTGGCCTTGTCTGTTTAGACAAGTGGGTGCGGTTCTCGGCTCTCCATATGACTATGTCTTAACTGTACTTGCATACGCTAACCCCGGGTCCCGACAGACTTGGTATCAGAGCAGGACTGACTGTAGGACTAGTAGCCTTGGCCGAAGTTGAGTCTAGCTTGCTATAGTTATATAGTTACTCTGGGTATATATGGGAACAACGTAAGGCTTCATTTTTCTCCTTACCCCCTTCGTTCTGAGTTCTGAGTCACCCTCATCTTGTTCTACGGGAAGATAGGACTAGGCTCTTCTCTGTCTGATTAGCATATCTCGTTGATTGCTTCCCTATAGCCGTAGGAAAGTTGTGTTAGGTTTTCCTAGCATTATTATAATGCTGATTTCTTACATCGTATTATGTAAGTGCTGTTTTTCATGATTGAAAGAAATTGTCATTTCTTACAATTACAGCCGTTATGCTGTCCGAGTTATTCCAGGGTTATCTCATAATCTGATGCATTTGCAAACTCCTTTCTGTTTCAGATGGCAGATCTTCCCCCTCGGCAGATTGTTCGTTTGACCAGGTGCCTCGGTGTGCGTGGCCATCCCGCCACGTTGATCAAGATGATGTCCTATGTGGGATATCGATGGTATCCTGAGTACTCCATCGAGGAGCAGTTCCACGACTTCAACCAGACGCAGTTCCACTGCATTGTCCGGATCTACCCGCACCACGTTGGAGTCACCCAGCCTATCCACTTTGGACATGGCATCGGCGTTACCGAGAACATGGCTGTGCAGGATGCTGCATACTCATGTATTACACTGCTGAGAGAGGAGCACACCATGCTGAGAGAGACTTCTTTCCGCTATATCCCTGCTGCACTTCCAGGAGAAGAGGGATATTACACCGGACTCTACTCAGATCACTCTGCAGAGGATCTAGCACTCCAGGTGACTGCTAGGTTTGCTAGTGACAGAGATCGTGATGCACGTGCTCTCCGTTTTGAGCTCCACGCTACTCGAGTTCGTTTGTACCGAGCACTGACACTCTTGGCACCCTTTGTGAGCGTGGGATCAGTGGAGTACGATGCGATCTATCAAGTGAGGACCCAGATGCCTTCTCGAGTTGCTTGGCCCGAGATTGGAGGAATTTTTCCACCCCGTGGTCCTTTGCTTCCACCCTACACTGTACCTAGGCCCCATCCTTGTCCAAATGGATATCAGGGTCCACAAGCCTCCGTGTTTTCCGATGGTCACCTCCAGCTACCGGGATACGCGGGTAACTTTTATGAGGACTACTATGGAGATGGAGATGAGTGAGACCGCCTGTGGTCTTACTTAGTGAGGATGTAGTAGTATCCTAGTATATTGTAAGCAAGGTGTCTAAGTTCCAGAGGCTTAGATAAATGATGTATAGGAAGTCAGAGTGCCTCTGAAGGATGTATCATCTTCATCACGTTTGTATTAGCCTAGTGCTTATATTTAAACGATGTATGGTTTGTATGACAGCTTGTGAATATATGGCTTGTATGCTTTTATCACCATGTTGTCAAGATGATTACTTCCTTTGCTCTGTAATCCTTCCAGTACTTCAATACCTTGATTAGACTCTTCAATCAACTCTGTTTGACTTTGGTTTTTCCACCTCAGGATGTCTCAAGGAACACGTGGCCATATTGGTCGTAACGAAGGTCGTGCGAATGACCAGGAGGAAGGCAACCTTCCACCCCCACCCACGATGGCCCAAGTTCTGATGGAGGTCGAGAGGAACCGCCGTGACTCTCACCACCTGTTGGAAGTCATCGCACGCAACACCACTCAGCAGCGCAATGAGCTGGTGTCCCTGAACGACTTCATCCGGCTTCATCCCCCGGTTTTCAGTTACTCCACCGAGCCCCTTGACGCCGATGACTGGCTCCGCAGCATCGAGAGGAAGCTCCAAGCCGGCCATGTTGCAGATGGCGACAAGGTCAATTATGCCACCTATCACCTTGAAGGTGCAGCAAGCTCTTGGTGGGAGAATTTTCTGAATATGCGCCCAGTTGGACCACCTGCATCTTGGGAGGAGTTCTGCACGTCCTTCCGAGATCACCACATCCCCAAGGGTCTCATGGACCGCAAACGTGAGGAGTTATGTAACCTCACTCAAGGCAGAAGAACCGTGGACGAGTTTAGTCGTGAGTTCAACCGACTTGCTCGTTATGCAACTGAAGAAGTCTCCACCGACTCCAAGAAACAAGAGAGGTTCCGTCGTGGCCTCAACAGTGGACTCCGTCGTGAGCTCAACCTTCATGACTTTGCCACATTCCAGGTCCTTGTCAACAAGGCCATCAAGGCAGAGGACATGAACACCCCCAATGATTTTCGCAAACATCCTAGAGATGACGGATCATCCAGTTCTAGCTCCCAGAAGCGCAAGATCTGGATCCCCAATAGCATGTTCCGCCAGAACAACCCACCGAGGCCATCCTATGTGGCGCCTCGTCCACCCACCCAGTTCCACCCAGCTCCACCAAACAACCCAGCTCCACGCACTGTTTTCGGAGCTTGCTACAAGTGTGGTCAGGCAGGCCACTACTCTCGCGAGTGCCCCCAGAACCAGGTCCAGAACCAAAATGCTCCACCACGTGCCGGAGGCAGCAACAACAACAACAATAGTCGTGGCAAGCCACCCCAGAAGGTCTTCACCGCCAAACCCGCTCCTTCCGCAACTCGTGGACGTCTGAACCAGGTTGCCGCTGAAGAGACTGACGACACCACTGACGTCATTCTTGGTACGCTCCCAGTCAATTTTGTTCCTACTTCCATTCTTTTCGACCCAGGAGCATCTCATTCATTCATGTCGGAAAGTTATGCACTTCGTCATGAGTTACCCTTTGTTGAATTGTCCACCCCGATGGTTATTCAAACTCCAGGGTCAAGATGGCAAACTAATAGAGTGAGCCATGGTAATCAAATAGCAATTGAGGGTTTAATATTCCTTGCTTCACTCATAGCCCTCAAGTCTTCAGATATTGATGTCATCCTTGGCATGGATTGTCTATCAAGACAAAATGCCTATCTGGATTGCAAAGGCAAATCCGTGAAACTCACCCATCCTTCGGGAAAAACCATCAACTATACCTCACCCAGAACAAGAACCCAAGTGCATTCTTTGAATGTACTCCCCATTCCCGAACTTGAAGATATTCCGGTGGTTCGTGACTTCCCGGATGTCTTTCCTGAAGAGCTGCCGGGCATGCCACCCGACAGATGTGTAGAATTTATAGTGGATCTTGTTCCAGGAACCGCACCAATTTCCAAACGCCCATATAAAATGGCCCCACATGAGTTAGCTGAGCTAAAAACCCAACTTGATGCTTCGTTGGCAAAAGGCTTCATCCGCCCAAGCTCATCGCCATGGGGTTGCCCCGTTCTGTTCGTAAAGAAGAAAGATGGAACAGAAAGGATGTGCGTAGATTATCGCCCGCTAAATTTAGCGACGATAAAGAACAAATACCCACTGCCCAGGATCAATGATCTTTATGATCAACTTGCAGGATCCGCTGTCTTTTCTAAGATGGATTTGAGATTAGGCATTCCCAAAACGGCTTTTACTACTCGTTATGGTCTTTACGAGTACACCGTCATGTCCTTTGGTTTAACCAATGCCCCCGCCACCTTCTCACGCTTGATGAATTCGATCTTCATGGAGTACCTAGATAAATTTGTTGTGGTTTATCTCGATGACATTCTCATCTACTCGAAGAACGAAGGAGATCATGCCGAACACTTAAGGCTGGTATTGATGAAACTTAGAGAACATCGCCTGTACGCTAAATTCTCCAAGTGTGAATTCTGGCTACCAGAAGTGACCTACTTAGGCCACATGATTTCTGCAAAAGGCATTGCTGTGAATCCCGAGAGAGTTCAAGCCGTCCTTAACTGGACTCCACCTGAATCGGTTAAGCAAGTTAGAAGTTTTCTTGGCCTAGCCAGCTATTGCCGTCGCTTCGTCGAGAACTTTTATAAAGTTGCAAAGCCTCTAACTGAACTCCTCAAGAAAGATAAGAAATTCTTATGGACTCCCAAGTGCGAGGAAAGCTTTCAAGAGCTAAAAAGAAGATTGACTTCCGCACCCGTACTTGCACCTCCAGACACAAAAAGGGATTTCGAGATCTATTGTGACGCATCACGGCAAGGGTTAGGATGCATACTTCTGCAAGATCGACATGTGGTAGCTTATGCTTCACGCCAATTGCGGCCACATGAAGAGAACTATCCTACCCATGACCTTGAACTCGCTGCCGTAGTTCATGCCCTAACAACTTGGCGACATTTCCTCCTTGGTAATCGTTGTGAGATTTATTCCGACCACCAAAGCCTCAAATATATTTTCACCCAGCCAGATCTTAATCTTAGGCAAAGACGCTGGATTGAGTTGATAAAAGATTACGACGTAGCAATTTCTTACACCCCAGGCAAAGCCAATGTCATGGCTGATGCACTAAGTCGTAAGTCGTACTGTAACAACCTCATGTTACAGCAGTATCAACCACTTCTTCATGAGGACTTTCGCAAGCTCAACCTTGAAATTGTTCCTCATGGCTATCTTTCAACCTTGGTGGCGAAACCAACTATTGAGGATCAAATTATAGTTTCCCAAAGGCGTGCACGAGGTGTTCGCCGGATCAAGGAGAACATTGTTAGAGGAGTTGCTAAATGTTTCTCCACAGATAGCAAAGGAACGGTATTCTTTGAAAATCGTTTAGTAGTACCTAAGAATAAGGAACTAAGGCAACTCATACTCAAAGAAGCCCATGACACACCCCTCTCAATTCATCCCGGTAGCACAAAAATGTACCGAGATCTACGCCAGAGATTTTGGTGGACTAGGATGAAGAGAGACATTGCTCAATTTGTTGTCGAATGTGATGTTTGTCGTCGCATTAAGGCAGAACATCAAAGACCTGCTGGTACACTTCAACCTTTGTCCATTCCTGAGTGGAAATGGGACAAAGTCGGTATGGACTTCATCACCGGCTTTCCAAGAACCCAGAAAGGAAACAATGCCATCTTCGTTGTCATAGATAGGCTTTCCAAAGTTGCTCACTTCCTTCCGGTTCGCGAGTCTATAACTGCTAGTCAGTTAGCGGACTTGTACATCTCCAGAATTGTATCACTTCACGGTGTTCCGTTGGAAATCAATTCTGATCGCGGTAGCCTTTTCACCTCTAGATTTTGGGGAAGCTTCCAACGTGCTTTGGGAACTCATCTCTCCTTTAGTACGGCTTTCCATCCTCAGTCTAGCGGTCAAGTCGAAAGGGTTAACCAAATTCTTGAAGACATGCTCAGAGCTTGTGTTATCTCATTCGGGAAGAATTGGGAGAATTCTCTTCCATTTGCCGAATTTGCTTATAACAATAGTTTTCAATCTAGTCTGAACATGGCTCCTTTTGAACTCCTTTATGGACGACGATGTCGAACACCACTAAACTGGTCTGAAACCGGTGAAAGACAATTCTTTGGACCGGACATGATCAAGGAAGCAGAAGAGAAAGTTCGCATTGTTCGTGATCAATTGAAAGCAGCCCAGTCTCGTCAGAAAAGCTACTATGATCGTCATCATAGGCAAGAGAGCTACAATCTGGATGAGAAGGCTTACCTCCGGGTTACTCCTCTGAAGGGAACCCAACGTTTCGGTATCAAAGGCAAGTTGGCCCCACGTTACATCGGACCTTTCCGCATTATTGCTAAACGTGGAGAAGTTGCCTACCAACTTGAACTACCTCCGCACCTCTCCCGAGTACATGATGTATTCCATGTGTCCCAACTCAGGCGTTGCTTCAAGGACCCCATCCGCGAAGTCGACCATGAAACGCTTGATCTCCAAGATGACCTTTCTTATCGAGAATACCCCGTTCGTATTCTTGATTCCGCAGAGCGTGTCACTCGTCGTCAGAAGATTAGGTTTCTGAAAGTGCAATGGTCACACCACTTTGAAAGAGAAGCTACATGGGAAAGAGAAGACCGTCTCAGTACCGAGTACCCCTCCTTCCTCCCGCAGACTTCTGAATCTCGGGACGAGATTCTTTTGAGTGGGGGCGAGTTGTCAGAACCCTCTGTTAGGTATGTGCTAGGGTTAGCTAGTGCCTTTGCATCATGTAAAAATTTCAAAAAGAAATCTTGGAAATCAAATTCAAAATCAAAATGGGAGAAGGAACACCCCCAGATGAATTAATTCAAAAGGCCAGATAAAAATATTTTCCAAAAATTCATGTTAGAGTTTTGAAAAGTCTTACAAATGAGTGTGATCACATTTCAAGTGATGTGGGACCCACCCCATGCTCATAGATTTTTCAAATATTCAAACAGTACCTTGGAATTAATGAAATACCCCTTTTTGATTTAAAATTCAAATCATTTGAATTTTAAAAATGTTGAAAGTTTATGAGTGGCTAGTTGATATTTTTATGAAGCCACATAAAATTTTTCAGCCTTTAATAAAATGTTTAGCTATTTATTTTAGCTAAACAGAACAAATTACAGAAAAACAGAAAGGAAAGATTAAACAGAAAAGGGAAAAACCTTACCTGGCGCCCAGGCGAAGTCGGGCCACCCCAGCCCAGCCGGCCCAAAGGGGCACGGGGGTCTTCTTCCCCCTCCCGCGCCTCCAAGCTGCTCGGTGGAATGCCACCGAGCTAGCTGGTGGCGACACGTCGTCGTCGACGAGCTTCCACCCCTCCCCGTGGCCCTTCTCGCACCTGGACGCGCCCTGGAGAACGACGCGTCCATTCCCCCCCCCCCTCCAGAGCTTCCTCCTCCTCCTCCCGTGATCGTTTCCATCGCCACCCGAGAGCGCCGCCGCTCGCCGTCGCAAGAACTCGTGGCCATTGACGTCGAGGAGTCAAGCCAACGTGTCCAAGCTCTTCGTCGTTGTCGTCATCGTCGAACTGAAGCAGGAATCAAACTCGGAGCCGTCGAAGTCGCCGGATTCTTCCTCGAGCTTCCGCCGGCCGCCGTGGAAGACTTCGTTAATTCCGCCGCCGTTGAGCCACCCCAGACCTCGCCACCACCTCTGCTGGATTCAGGGTGAGCTTGCGAGTGAAACCCCTCTCTTCTTCCCCTGGTTTGCTCGCTCTAGCCGGATCCGCCATGGATGCCGAAGCTTGTCGCCGCCATGGATGAGCTCGAGGTCGCCCCTGTGCCCCTTCGTCTCAGCCAAAGCGTGCGTTTGGCTCCTGAGCATGCTAGCTTTCGAACGCGAGCGAGTTCAGCCCGAACCGTGCACGGTAGCGTCGTCTACGACCTCGCCGTGGTTCTGCTTCCGCCGGAGTCGTCGCCGTCGTCGATTCCGAGCACCCCGCGAACCCCTGTTGCCTCCAGAAGACGCGGACGACCTCCAGGAGCAAGATGGTGTCCTCCCCGTGGCTTCCCGTGGCCCCTAGCTCATTCCGGCGAGTCGCCGCCGTGGCTCCAGTCGCCGGCGTCAAGCCGCCGGTGGGTTAGCCACTAATCACCCAGTTAGTGACCCCCTGGGTCACTGACCAGTGGGCCCAGTGGCTTAATTAAGCCACTGGATTAATTTAACCCACGGGTTAAGTTAACCCAGCCACTGACAGGGTGGCCCCACATGTCAGCCCCCCCCCTGACGCCAGCCTGACGTCAGCCTGACGCAGTAAATCATTTAATTGAATTTCCAGAAAAGCAAAATAGTTTAATAAATCCAAAAATTCCAGAAAATACCCCAAACTTTGGAAATTCATAGAAAATTCATATTAACTCCAAATTGGACAAATAATATATGAAAAATGATCAGGAGAAAATTATCTTTCCAAATATGCAACTTTCAACTCTGTTTGAGTTGAATTTAAAATGTGATCAGTAGCATTTGCTATTTGATTTAAATGGAATTAAATCAAATTTAATTCAAATATTTTGGCAACTTGAACCATGGCGACATGCTACATTTCACTTACACCTCAGAGGCATATCATACACATTTGAAGATAATTCAAAATGATCAAACCATATCACATATTACTTGGATAATGTTGAATTCAAATGTGGAGTTTGAATTTGCATTTTAAATGCAATATATTCCACTTAAATGGAATTGCCTCACACATCAAAACTTGTACTTCAAGCTTTAACATTCAATCATGTGCTTGAGCATTGCATTCATATTGATTGCTACTTCATGCTTTGTTTGTCGAGTAGAGGTGGAACCGGAGCAAGAGGTCACCCCCTTCGCTGAAGATCCAGAACCCGAACCTCGTCAGCAAGGCAAGCAAAACCCCATTGATCATGTCGATAAAATCCCACTTCCCTCTAATGTCTCGCTTATGCATTGTTTAGGATGATCACCATGCTTCGTTTCTACCGCATAGATGAACCCATTCCTTTGCATGACCTATCATTTTGTCACAGTAGTAAGCAAACCACAATCCTAGCAACTGTAGGAGTTGAATGATATCATGTGGCCCCTGCAATTGTTATCGCTTATTGCATGCTTAGTATGATACCATGTTATTACTGTGATGTGAGTCGGGATGGTAGTGATCATGTTGATGAAAGTAGAAAAGTGTTGGTGAATCGACCCTAATACAAGGTGAACTATGAGAGGCTGTGTAGGAGTACACGGTGGGTTGTCTCGTTGAACACCGCCTTAAGTCCGAGTTCTTGTGTGGTGATCCAAGTTGAAGAGTACAACCACACATTGGGCTCACTGACCCCTCTCAACCTATTAACTCATCCCTTTCGATGTCCAGATGTCGCAGTAGTTCGGAGTTCTGGTAGGCTTGTGTCCTGGATGCTAAGTGAGAGAACGGCTCACCCGAGACCGGCTTATGCACCACGCACACATCACTTGGGTCCACTTCGGTAAACCGGTCGGGTTCACGATTGTGGTAACGAACCCAAGTAGGCGGCTTTCTCGGACTAGATAGGCTATGAGGTAACAGTTGTGGTGAGCATCCTCGCTGGCACCCCTTGAATGGTGTCGAGATCAAAGGCGGTAAATGATGATCATGTGTGTGTAGCGGTACACCCCTGCAGGGTTAACAAAACTATTCGAATAGCCGCGTCCGCGGTTATGGACTACTTGGAAAGCTTAGCTTGATTATTAGATAACTTGAACCGGATACTTCTAAAACACACCAAGATAAGTGTGAGTGCTATGGCGTGCTTTCTCGTGGGGAAGTCGAGGAAGACACCATAGTGGTGTATTGGTTGGTGAAAGTAGTGGACTCGTGTACGCTTCTTACCTCAAGTCTAGTACTCGTAGTTCAGGACTAGCCAAGTCAAAGCTGGCATTTCTGCAAGTGAACCCCACCTCCCTTTACCTTGATACATGTGCATGAGTAGTATAGCTCCTACGTAAGTCTTGCTGAGTACGTCTTTGTACTCACGTTTGCTTAATCTATGTTTTAGATGACGCCACTGACCCCGAAGGTGGCTTCTTCATCGAGCTGGACGACTGAAGTTAAGCTAGTCTAGTCCCAGTCAGCAGACTGGTTCCCTCGTGGAGGGCTTTATGTTTGAATAAGGCTTCTTAAGCCAATTTGTTAAACTTGTCTGTACTCAGACATAATTTGCTTCCGCTTTATGTTGTAATGTTGGATCACATGTATGTGATCTCTGTGTGTACTCTATAAGAGTTATAAATAAAATGTACACTTTGTAGAGAATTGCAATGGTACCTGCTGTTCATACAAGGCATGTGTACTGCGTGTATGTTTATAACATGCATGTCTTTGTATGGGTTTTCGAGACCTTAGTTGTGTTCTGGCTGGCGGTCTTTCATACACCAAGTGGCCCTTAGATGTGCGCAGCTTGGGGCATCGCGATGCGATTGCTCGAGACTCCGTCTCGTGCACACTTTGTGGTATGATCGAGCCCGCCCTAGATCCCGACTAAGTGATCGGGCTGGAGTAAGTCTATGTAAGAGTTTTGAGATAGTCGGTAGTATGGTTGAGGCGACTTGTCTTTGAATATGGGAGTTCACCACCCATATCATTTGACTTGTGTGCGGACGATGAGGACCCATCTCAGTTGATCATCCGGCCTGGATGGGATGCCCCTCACGTACGATGCTTTCCGAGAATGTTCAGTGCTTGGCCTTGTCTGGCTAGACAAGTGGGTGCGGTTCTCGGCTCTCCATATGACTATGTCTTAACTGTACTTGCATACGCTAACCCCGGGTCCCGACACTAGGTGACTTAGTATTAGTCAATCCCAAGTTTTGGGAATTTTTGAAATTCAAATTATTTGAATTTCAATTCAAATAGGCAATTGATTTAATTTCCAAGCCACTATTTGGATTTTTGAAAAATCTGTGAGCATGGGATTAATCCCAAATCACTTTTAAAATGATCACACTCATTTTTAGGATTTTTCAACACATCCAAAAGAATTTTGGAAAAAGATTTATTTCTGGCCTTTTTATTTAATTCAATTAGGGATTTTCTTTTCCCCATTTCCTTTTCTTTGGAAATTGTTTTCATGATTCAAAAATGCAAGCTAGGTTAAACACAAACCTAATTAGGGTTCTGACATCGTATTGCCTTGTCTTGTGTTCTGTTCTTGATCTTGGCTTGCTTGTGATTGCTTCGTAGTAATAGATCCATGTTCGTCGATTGCCTTTCTAGTGTTTCCTTCTTGTGTGCTCCCGCGGATACTCTCGGAGACGTTGCGAGTTTATGATCGACTACACCTTCGGAACCAGACTTATCAACAGGAAAGGACTATACATTACTCATGATCCATTCTATTATAACCAGCGGTTTGCATGCTAGTCTACGATAAGTTCGATGTTTGATCCTACCACATGTTTACAACCTCTCTTAAACTGATACAGCCATGTCCCCTCCCAGTAAACCATGTACTGCTATGTTACTATTGCTCGTTGCTCAGCCCCTGCTTAGTTTGCATTCTTAGGATGCTACGAATGTTATCCTGTTACTCCTTCGATTGGGCTATCACACTGTTATATTTTTGCGGATGATATGATTATTGTAATGTTGACAATATTCGACGAAGGGTGGAAGGTCAGGCTATCACGCCTCGATGCTTTGTTCCATTTGAGTCACCTAGGATCCGAGTTCCGGGTATTATGTCTATTGATGAGCATGCCTAACCGCGTGTGGGATACTATGGGGTCCCCTTGTCTTAACTATCTAGCTCCAAAAAGTTCTAGTGGTGGCCCAAGATGATTTACCATTTGAAACCGTGTGTGTGATTGGTTGGGCCCCCAACATATTTTTAAAACAAACCGGGCCAGCGGGGGCAGTGTTTCTTGTTGGTCCACTTGATAGGCTAGGACCCGAGCCTCAATTAGTGCACCGGTAATCTGACCAGCATCAGCCGGAAGAGTTCGATCCGAGAGCGCGTCCGGCTTTTCGATTGTGTGTCGACTCCCCGGGGGCCACCCGGAATTGTGCGTTGTTAGTTAGAGGGATTGTGACGTCCAGATCTCTCGGAACAACTCTTCAATGAGTGTCTCTAACGGGCCCGACTGAGAGAGTCGGCGTACATGTGGAGCTTATAATGGGCAGTTGGTACACCCCTGTAGGGTTAAATCTTTTCGAGAAACTGTGTCCACGGTTATGGACGACTTGAGACCTACCCCTTGTTCATAGACAACAACAACTGAGATAATCTTAATAACTTGATCAACGTGTGTGTGCCTTGACTGCTTCTTCTTCGTCGGGATGCGAGGAGGAGGACAAGGATAGGACAGGTGTTTTTACTGCGTAAGTAGGTGGATAGCAGACTTGTTGGAGGCGATTCTTCATCGAATGCTTGGCTTCTTATCTTACTCTCTAGATCGTTAGACACTTTATAAATGCTAGTGCGGCAGCAACCTCGCCACTATCCCTTCCTTACCGTGAACTACTAGTTATCCTAGAATGACGAGTGATGAAGTCCTTGCTGGGTTAGTTGACTACTAGAGTTGGATGCTGAGTACTTCTGTACTCATGATAATACCCCCAAACTCTTTTCAGGGTTCTTGATCGACAACAGGTATTGTGATCGACGTTTCATGTGGAGACTTGACGACGACTAGTTAGGCGGATCCCGACGGAGATCCTGGACCCGTGTGGTTATGGGAGCGATGTCTTTTCTCTTTGCATCTAGGCATTTGATTGTAGTTTGTACTCAGACATGTACCTTCCGCTGTTGTATTGTATTAAGGCAGTTGTATGCCAATTGTATGAGATGTTGTATCCTTGTAGTTGTAATTTTGTGATATCATATTGACAACCAAGACATATGGCTTCGTCATATGTTATGGTGGGTCCGATATGTGCTTCGTCCTCGGGTCTGAACGGAAACGTCCAGATCTGAAATAGTATTGCATATCGGGTCTTACATGGAGCACCAGAAGACCTCTTCCCGGCACCCTGTTGGAGGGAGGATTGACCTCCGGGAGCTTCTCGAACACATGGATGCTTCCCTGATGTGACGTGAGTACTCCCCCTTGCACCATGGTTCCATGACCAATAGCTATGTGATGCCTTCTCTCCAATATTGTGCTTCAATTCTTAGCCCTTGTGAGCTTCCCTACATGATCAAGGCATCTATGTAATTCTTTCTGCTGTTGCTATGCTGAATTTGCTCGGATCCGATGGATTATGAGATTATGTTCAGATTGTGATGAATTATATATTTGGTTCTCCTTTTATATTTTGTTCTTGAGTAATTCTTGCAAATTCTCCGTTTCTTTTTATTGCTTTGGCCAAGTAGTAGATAGTAACTCCAAGAGGGAGCGTTTATGCTTCATTGTGGGTTCATACCCCCCGATGTCTAGCTTGAGCAACAGAAACATGAGACTACTGGATGTGTTGTTGCCACCAGGGAGAAAACTACGGTGTTTGTAACCGCGGTTGCAAGGATTGTTTACCTTACGCAAAGTTTGTTAATGCAGTTGTCTGTTTCTTTGGGTTTACACTTTGGGTAGGGCTCGCAACTTGATACTAGTGAGATGTTCTGGATAGATATCACAAGGTGGATGATTAGTGAGTAGATGCAGTTGGATTTCGGTCTACTTGTTTTGGTGTACTGCCCATACTTTTGAGCCTCTAACTTTCTTTTAGCATAATTAGCATTGCGGTTCTTTTATAATTCTGTCAATTGCCCAGCTGTAATTTGTTTACCCAGCTTAGTTATTTTATTATCTTTTGGGAGAGAGACATCACTAGTGAACATCATGGGACCCCGGTCCATATTTCCACCACTGTTTACACCTCCACTATTTACCACTTTATTTCCTTTCGTTGCAATCATCTCCATCACTATTATCCCCCTTGTGTTTTGATCCTTTGTAAATGACAAGGACGGAGATATTGATAACCACTCTATACTTGTTGGGAGAAAAGTTATTGTGTGTGCAGGTCCAGGTCAAGGAAGCAAATTTTGTCTTAAAAACGATGCCATTGTTTCCTTGCCACCTACTCGAAGAATTAGGAGTCCAACTGGTTGACTCAAACCTTGGTATCTTCACCGAGGAAAATTTGATGCTAGGCTACATCCAACCTTCCACTTGGGGTAGCCAACGAGGAGCACTACTTCAGTGCCATCAGGCACCCACGACGTGTCCTCTCCCAAGGGGAAGGAGTTAGTCAAATTACTATCTTTATCAAAATAGCTAACAAAATTGGCTCCTGGGTAAGCATTTCTGGGGATGAAAATCATAAACATATCTCTTTGCACCAATACCATTTTAATGTCTATATTTAGGTATCAACTAGTCTGTTATGTTCCTTCTGTTGGTTTGATGATGCAATGACATGTTCAAATATGTTGTGTTTGGCTATGTAATGCATGATCTGCTAAAAAAAATCATGTTCTTAAAAGTCCTTTTATGGTTGGTAGCATGTCACCACAGAAATTATGCTTGTTATCATTTACCTACTCGAGGACGAGAAGGAATTAAGCTTGGGGATGTTGATACGCCCCAAACGTATCTATAATTTCTTCTTGCTCCATGCATGTTTTGGGTGATATTGCTATGCTTTTGATACACTTTCATACATTTTTATCATATTTGGACTAACATATTAACTCAGTGCAGCCCAGTGTCACTTTCTGTTTTCTGTTGTCTTTTTATTTAGATTTTCCCATTACGTAAAATGGCAGAATTTTTTTGGGAAAATATATAAAAAATCAGCGCAATGGAAACTTCCAGAGTCCCGAAGGGGGGCTGGGGTCGCGCCAGGGGGCCGCCTGGACCCTTGGTGGGCCCCCTGGCTTCCCCCTTCGCCTATATATTTCCTTCGTCCCGAAACCCTCGAGGACAAAACCCTTTTTCGTGATCTCGCCTCTGTTTCGCCGCCGCCGCGCTTCCAAGATCGGGAGCACCAGAAGACCTCTTCCCGGCACCCTGCCGGAGGGAGGTTTGACCTCTGGGAGATTCTCCACCACCATGGACGCTTCCCAGATGATCCGTGACTAGTCCACCTTGGACCATGGGTCCATGATCAGTAGCTATGTGATGTTCTCTCCCCCTTTTTTTTCTTCATGGATTAGACCTTGTGAGCTGACCTACATGATCAAGGCACATATGTAATTCTTTATGTTGTTGCTATGTTGAGTTTGCTGGGATCTGATGGATTATTAGACTATTTTCAGATTGTGATGAGTAATATATTTGGTTCTTCTCTTTTATATTTTTGTTCTTCAGTAATTCTTGCATGTTCTCTGTTGTTGTTTATTGCTTTGTCCAAGTAGTAGGTAGTGACTCCAAGAGGGAGCGTTATGCATGATTGTGAGTTCATGCCCCCTGATGACTAGCTTGAGTGAGAGAAACATGAGTCTAGGGGATGTGTTCTTTCCACAAGGGGGAAAACAACGGTGCGTGTAACCGCGGTTGCAAGGATTGTTTACTTTACGCAAAGTTCTTTTAATGCAGTTGTCTATTGCTTTGGGTTTACACTTTGGGTGGGGCTCGCAACTTAATACCGACAAGATGTTCTGGATTTATATCTCAAGGTGGATGATTAGTAGTAGATGCAGATGGATTTAGGTCTACTTATCTTGGCGTAGCGCCCATGCTTTTGAGCCTCTTCCTTTCATTTGTAGCATAGTTAGCATTGCGGTGCGTTTTGAATCCTGTCAATTGCCCAACTGTAATTTGTTTACCTCACATAGCTGTTTATCGTCTTTTGGGAGAGAGACATCACTAGTGAACATCATGGGACCCCGGTCCATATTTCCACCACTATGTACACCCTTAATTTACTTCTTGCTTTTACTTTCTAGTTGCAATTATCACTACTATTATCTGTTGCGTTTGATCCTTTGTAAACGGCAAGGCCGGAGAGATTGACAAACTCTCTGTACTCATTGGGAGCAAAGTTATTTGCTTCTGTGTGCAGGTCCAGGTAAAGTAAGCAACCCGAGGTTGTGAACAGCGCCATTGTTCACTTTACCACCTACTTGTCGACCTTGGAGTCCTACTGGTCGATCTCAACCTTGGTATCTTTGCCAAGGGAAATCTTGCTGCTATGCTACATCTCAACCTTCCACTTGGGGTAACCAATGAGGGGCAAGTATCACTTCCTCGCCAGCATCATCAACTATGATGTGTTTGGTTATGTAATGCATGATCTGCTAAAAAACTTGGTTCTTGGGCAAGCATTTCTGGGGATTAAAATCATAAACATATCTCTTTGCACCAATACCATTGGAATGTCTATAATTAGGTACCAACTATTTTGTTATGCTCCTTCTGTTGGTTTGATGATGCAATGACATGTTAAACTATGTTGTGTTTGGCTATGTAATGCATGATCTGCTAAAAAAACTTGGTTCTTGGGTAAGCATTTCTCGGGATGAAAATCATAAACATATCTCTTTGCAACTCATTCAAGGTTTCTAAATGGTGCTAATATGATCTACCTATTCACTGATATTGATGTCATGATATGTTAAATTGTGATGTGTTTTCCTGTGTTATGCACACTGATATTTAGGTATCAACTAGTCAGTTCAATTCCAGCAATACCATTTAATGTCTATATTTAGGTATCAACTAGTCTGTTATGCTCCTTCTATTGGTTTGATGATGCACTGACATGTTAAACTATGATGTGTTTGGTTATGTAATGCATGATCTGCTAAAAAACTTGGTTCTTGGGTAAGCATTTCTGAGGATGAAAGTCATAAACATATCTCTTTGCAACTCATTCCAAGTTTCTAAATGGTGCTAATGTGATCTACCTGTTCACTGATATTGATGCCATGATATGTTAAACTATGATGTGTTTGTCTGTGTTATGCACACTGATATTTAGGTATCAACTAGTCAGTTCGATTCCACCAATACCATTTAATGTTTATATTTAGGTATAAACTAGTCTGTTATGCTCCTTTTGTTGGTTTGATGATGCACTGACATGTTCAACTACGATGTGTTTGGCTATGTAATGCACGATCTGCTGAAAAACTTGGTTCTTGGGTTATCATTTCTGGGGATGAAAATCATAAACATATCTCTTTGCAACTCATTCCAAGTTTCTAAATGGTGCTAATATGATCTACCTATTCACTGATATTGATGCCATGGTATGTTAAACTATGATGTGTTTGTCTGTGTTATGCACACTAATATTTAGATATCAACTAGTCAGTTCGATTCCACCAATACCATTTTAATGTCTATATTTGTTTGTAAACAATCCTCTTCTAGTTAACATGATTCCCGACTTTTCTCTATGTTGCTTTACTATGATATTAATCTACACAATGAAACTATCTTTTTACTGCAATGATCTTCCAAGACAGCAACATGGCAGTCAATAAGTACTTGTTTAAATATTCAAATTAATATCTGTATAAAACTAGCTCATTTTTTTGGTTTGACGATGCAATGACATGTTCAACTATGTTGTGTTTGACTATGTAATGCATGATCTTCTAGTATTTAAGTAATAACAAATACTTGCTAGAACGGCTATATTTCATTGTCATCACTCATAGTCTAGTTAACATGATTTTCATTTTTCGTTCAGTTTCTTTACTATCATATTAATCTTCAAAATCAAACTATCTTTCTTACTGTCATGATATGCAAAGAGAGAAATAAGGACGTCGAATGGTGACTTGTTTCTTACTGTCATTTGCATCTATCTCTCTTACCCAAAATGGTTTACCAAAAATCAAGTTTGGTCCGTGCATAACGGTATTCTTCTCTTGTGAGAACCTTTAATGCTCTTTTGACTGCTCTTTGGCACCATGGCAAACGGTGCCACATTACAGGATTAGTTAGCCTCCACCATATATCAATAAGGATCAAGAGAATCCACATACAGTATCTCTCAGGTGTGTTATACAAGGTCCTTACTAGAGCTGGTTACCGTTATGCACAGATAAAAAACTTGGTTCTTGGGTAAGCATTTTTGGGGATGACAATCATATACATATGTCTTTGTAACTCATTCCATGTTTCTAAATGGTGTTAATATGATCTACTTATTCATTGACACTGATGCCATGGTATGTTAAACTTTGACTTGTTGGCCTCTGTTATGCATACTGAAATTTGGATATCAACTAGTCACTTCGATTCCACCAATAGCATTTTTAATGTCTATATTTGTTTGTTGGCAATCCCCATCTAGTTAACACGATTCTCTACTTTTCTATGTTGCTTCCCTAGGATATTAATCTACACAATAAAACTATCTTTTTACTTCCATGATCTACCATGAACTATGTTGTGTTTCTTTCTTATGCACAATGTGATATTTAAATATTAATAAATACTCAGTTAAACTTCACCAATACCAGTTGTAATCACCGTAATTGGTTGTTGTCAATCATGTTTCAGTTAACATGCTTTTATATTTGCATTCTGTTTAATTTTGATTTATCTCATTATGTGTATATCCACCAAAACTATGGTCCAGTTGTACCCCTTCCTTTACCAGCATCTTAAAACTTAACAGTCAATATATCTTTCATTGTCTGATGATTTGTATCCCAGTCTGTAGTTATACAAGAAAAACAATGGGTGATGTCGTTGTTCAGCATCGAGGTTAGTTTCATCCCATGGATTTTATTGCCCATTCCACAATTACATAATATATTTTAATATTTTCTTTGTTGCTTCTTTAGGTACATACATCAGGGGTTCAGATCCAAACTTTGACCCTTATTGTGTATGGGGTAATGAAATATTCATGAGCGAGCGCCAAGTGAGGAAACTAAAAAAGATTGTTAGGAGAAAGAGACGGGAGATGAGAATTAAACTCTTCGTCTATTCTTTATCCAAGACAACGGTGAACTTCAGGACGGTAATAACTACGCAACCTTCCTTTTCCATGCTCATATTGAGTTGTTAGTCATCATTAACCAGTATCTGAATGTTATAATTTACAGTGGTTCCCAAAGCAGTTTACTCCAGATTACCTAGCAAACTCCATGCTTGGTGTGGAGGCAACCAAAATAAAAGTCTATCATCCATACTACCATGAAGATGGTCTACACGTCTTCCTGAAGTCTGTGAAGGATGGACGGGCAATCATCACAAGAGGTTGGACTAAAGTTGTGCGCGCCTTCGGCAATGTAAGGCCCGATACGCGGTACTGTTCCAGATCTAGATGTTTCCATCCAGATCCGGGGACGAAGCACATATCGGTCCCACCGCGACATATTACAATGTCATATGCTCCGGATTTCCAACATGATATCACAACATTATAGCTACAAGGATACAACATCTCATACAATCGGCATACAACTGCCTTAAATACATTACATCAGCGGAAGACATATGTCTGAGTACAGACTACAATCAAATGCCTAGTCGCAAAGAGAAAATCATCGATCCCCATAACCACATGGGTCTTGGCTCTCCGCCGGGATCCGCCTAACTAGTCGTCATCGAGTCTCCACGTGAAACGTCGATCCCGATACCTGTTGTCGATCAAGAACCCTGAAAAGAGTTTGGGGGTAGTATGATGAGTACAGAAGTACTCAGCATCCAACTCTAGTAGTCAACTAACCCAGCAAGGACTTCATCACTCGTCATTCTAGGATAACTAGTAGTTCACGGTAAGGAAGGGATAGTGGCGAGGTTGCTGCCGCACTAGCATTTATGAAGTGTCTAACGATCTAGAGAGTAAGATAAGAAGCCAAGCATTCGATGAAGAATCGCCTCCAACAAGTCTTGCTATCATCTACTTACGCAAACATAACACCTATCCTATCCTTGTCCTCCTCTTCGCATACCGACGAAGAAGAAGCAGTCAAGGCACACACACACACTGATCAAGTTATTAAGATTATCTCGGTTTATATTGTCTATGAACAAGGAGTAGGTCTCGAGTCGTCCATAACCATGGACACGGCTTCTCGAAAAGATTTAACCCTGCAGGGGTGTACCAACTGCCCGTTATAAGCTCCGCAGGTACGCCGGCTCTCTCAGTCTGGCCCATTAAAGACACTCATTGAAGAGTTGTTTCGAGAGATCCGGACATCATAGTCCCTCTAACTAACAACTAACAAATCCGGGTGGCCCCCGGTAGAGTCGACACCCAACTCAAGAGTTGGTCGTCTCTCGAATTGGCCTCTTCCATCTCACGTCAGGTTGGAATGACATCTGCAAAGCAGGTAGGCATCCCGCGCTCCACAATGTTTTGGACCAACAGGATATACCATCCCACTAGCCCGCGTGAACCTATTGCGAGAACCTGCGGGCCCCTGCCCACCTCTCCTATGGTGCAAATGTAAAACCAGCTTGGGCCACCACTAGAAGTGTTTGAAGCTAGGTAGGTAAGAAGAGGGGACCCCATAGAATCCCACACGCGGTTAGGAACGCTCTTCAAGAGACACAATACCCGGAACTCGGGTCCTAGGTGACTCGAATGGAACAAAGCGTCGGGGCAGGATAGCCTAGACCTTCCATCCTTCGTCGAATATAGTCAACATTATAATAATCACATCATCCACAACAATATAATAGTGTGATATCCCAATCCAAGGAATTACAAGGTAACATTTGTAGCATCCTAAGCATGCATACTAAGCTGGGGCTGAGCAACGAGCAATAGTAACATAGCAGTACAAAGTTTGCTGGGAGAGGACATGGCTGTATTGGTTTGAGAGAGGTTGTAAACATGTGGTAGGATCAAACAACGAAGCTAACCTAGGCTAGCATGAAAACCGCTGGTTATAATAGAATGGATCATAAGTAATGTATAGTCCTTGCCTGTTGATAAGTCGGGTTCCGAAGGTGTAGTCGATCGCAAAGTCGCAACGTCTCCAAAGGTATCCGCGGGAGCACACAAGAAGGAAACACTAGAAAATCAATAGACGAGCAAGACTTTATTACTATGAAGCAATCACGAGAAAGCATCAACAAAAAGGCAACATGGGGCAACGCACTTCGATGCAGATCTACCGTCGAGAGCGATTACGAACAGGTTAAGTGGAGTACTCGTCACACACGACGAGACTGCACATTTAGAAAGGTTCAAGTTATTTAGCTACACAACATGAGAAAATGTTGTTAACATGGCATATCACTCAAGCATGGCATGTCACACAAACATGGCAAGAGGTGAATCATAAAGAAATCTACCTATACTAGTCAAGTTAAGCGGGGTAAAATTCCTACGCATGGCATATCACTATTACCCCGCGATATTTAAAGCATTTGTTACTGTTCTGTACTAAACCATATTTAATTATTTTTATTAGAAAGAAAGAGCATCATATTCACAACCTACACAAAATTCTAGTCAAGTTACATATAGAAAACATTTTTATCGGAGCAACGGTTGAAAAGTTATTAAATAAACAGTTTCCGATGGCATGCGGTGTAATTAGCAGGTAAACAACATGTAAACAAGTTCAAACATAGTAAAGGAGCATATTTTATTAATCTACATGAAATTCTAAGCAACTTTCATGTAGAACACGTCGCGATCCGAGCTACCGTTAAAAAGATACGAACATTACAAAAAACTATATAGTCTGCCAAAATAGTAAGCCTAGAGAAAAAAACAAGCAATGGGCCGAAAGCTACTTAACGGGCCTAAACGGAACGGGCGCACCCTAACTATCATGCGCTCAGGGCGATATATCACACCATCAACAGTATTGGGCTGGCCCAACAGCAAACAGAGATATAAAACGAGTAAATGGAAAAAAAGGTTTCTCACCCTAGTGGGCCAAGGCCCGTCAGGAGGGGCGGCGCGTGATAAGCTAGCGCTCCCACGGGCGAGAGGAGGAAATGGGCTAGGGTCAAGCGGCTGGGCCATGCGGAGCGCTGGACCGTGGGGGCGCGGCCAGCTGGGTCATGGGGGCTGCACTGGCCCACGTGCCTGGCGGTGGATGGAACGTCGCCCTCATCCTCACGGGAGAGGCTGGCGGCGGCGCAGTGGCCTAGTGCGGAAATTGAGGAGGCTGGCTAGGGTTTGTCCAGATTTGGTAGGTAGCACCTACTATTTATAGTAGGTGGCTGTTTAGGGTTGTTTTGGGCCACAAAGTGAGTTGTTTTAGGTGGGGTTTGGGCCTAGTCTCTAGGTGGGCTGGTCTAGAAGACAAGAGGGAACTCTAGGGGGTCAGCTAGTAGTGCAGTGCATTTTGTTAAATACGCCCCTGGACATACACCGGCTACTATGCCTGGCACGTCCGATCGTTCACCTACCAAACGAAACCGGAAACGAACGAAACCTGAAACACAGCGTCGCCACGCTGCACTGACATCGTCTATAGCGTTTCACACCAAATGAGAGCATCAAATATAGCCCGATAAAATAACTCATTTAAATATAAATGGGGGTTTTCGCACCGATGGTGAAGGCTGGTACTGTGCTAGCGGTTGCGACGGTGATCGGGTGACTTTCCCGGTGCCGCAACGAGGTCGTGTGTCATGTGCACGGGGTCCGGTCACGCATGCCGATACGAGGAGGGGGGAATATTCACCAATTATTAATTTGGCAAAAACAAATACTGCAAACAATTCTAGCAACATTAGTTTTTTTAGGGTAGACCATTTGTTGTTGTGATTTGAAATATTCTTCGTTTGTTGAACCTTTGTAAATTTGATGAATATATTTACGAGTTTCGCCTATTATTTAATTCAATTTATATTTTCAAATACAGGATAATTGTAATTGTTGGGAATAAATTAAGCTGAAACAATTACTGTTCTATAGATTAAATTGCACACAGTTTTTTGGACAAATCGTTCGTGATAGAACTCAACAACACAAACGTTGTCCCTCCGAAAAATGTGTCGATTAGATCATGCATCGTACACGTTCTGCATATAAAAACCGTCAGCCAGTATCCACAACAGACCACACGTTTTGATTACAAAAACTGTCTGCGATTATGAGTATCATCCCACACAATATAGAAACATGAAATGTGTGTGATCTATCCTAATAGCACACACGCGTTGCGAAATACAAACGTTTGTGACCTCTCTAAATTAGCACACTTGTACTGAAATAAAACCATTTGGAACATATAGACCGTGCACACTTTTAAAATGTAGAAACCGTGGCCGATAATAGTATTATCCCACACAAATAGTTGTAGCAAATTTTCAGTGATTGATAATGGGTCACAACCCTAAACCCAAAACCCGATAGTGTAAACCCAAACCCGGTAACGTAAATAAACTGTTTGGGATCTATGTAATGTCACAGACGGTTCTGACCTATTGCTTGTTTGTGTTCCTGGTTGCATAGCAAACGATCATGTCGAGTAAACTGCATGTGATACATATGTTATGTCCACATGGTAATTCTGCCAATGGCTGTGTGGGATATCGTTGTACACCATACATGATTGTTTACACAGAAGCGTCTGCTTGACATCGGCACATAGCAAACAACTTTTCCATATCGTGTGGAAAAGGCCCCCCGTATCGCAATCGAAGGCAAGGCTACGGTTCCAATTCCCGTAGGCTATAGGGATCAAAAACCGTTTGGATAGAACCTAACAACACAAGTGTATGTTAACAAATGATAGCCTGATAAACTTGAACGAAAGGAGGAAATATGTATTTTTTTAGGCTATCCAAAAGAAACCATTGGGTACACTTTCTTGATGCTAGCGAGGAAGAAATAACTCTCGCCCTTCGTTGGTTACCCCAAGTGGAAGGTTGAGATGTAGCGTAGCGGAAAATTTCCGTCGGTGAAGATACCAAGGTTTATGTCTTCAGTAGGACTCTGAAATCGAAAAGTAGGTGGTAAAGTGAACAATGGCAACGTGCACAACCTGAGGGTTGCTTACTTTACATGGACCTGCACACACACAGATAACTTTGATCCCAACGAAGTTCAGAGAGGTTGTCAATCTCTCCGGCCTTGTTGTTTACAAAGGATTAAAAGCAAGGGTAGATAGTAGTGATAATTGCAATGGAAAGTAAAAGCGATAAAATAAAGTGGAGGTGTAAACAGTGGTGGAAATATGGACCGGGGTCCAATGAAGTTCACTAGTGATGTCTCTCTCCCAAAAGAAGATAAACAGCTAAGCTAGGTGAACAAATTACAGCTGGGTAATTGAGAGAATTATAAACGCACCGCAATGCTAATTATGCTACTTGAAAGTAAAGAGGGTCAAAAGTATGGGCAGTACGCCAAGACAAGTAGACCGAAACCCATCTGCATCTACTACTAATCATCCACCTTGAGATATCTATCCAGAACATCTCGCTGGTATTAAGTTGCGAGCCCCACCCAAAGTGTACACTCAAAGCAACAAACAATTGCATTAACAATCTATGTGTAAGGTAAGCAATCATTGCAACCGCGGTTACAAGCACCGTTGTTTTCTCCCTGGTGGCAACAGCACATCCCCTAGTCTCATGTTTCTGTCACTCAATCTAGACATCGGGGGGCATGAACCCACAATCATGCATAACGCTCCCTCTTGGAGTCACTATCTACTACTTGGCCAAAGCAATAAAAAGCAACGGAGAACATGGAAGAATTAATCAAGTAAAAAATATAAAAGGTAAACCAAATATATAACTCGTCATGATCAGAACATAATCTCATAATCCATCGGATCCCAGCAAACACAGCATATCAACAGCAGGAAAATTACATAGGTTCCTTGATCATGTAGGGCAGCTCACAAGGTGTAAATATTGAAGAATAAAGGTGGAGAGAATACATCACATAGCTACTGGTCATGGACTCATGGTCCAAGGTAGACTACTCACGGCACACCTGGGAGGCGTCCATGGTAGTGAAGAGGTCCCTGGAGGTCAATCCTCCCTCTGGCAGGGTGCCGGGAAGAGGTCTTCTGGCGCTCCCGATCTTGGAAGCGCGGCGGCGGAATAGTGAGGTAATTCGTGATGCGGGCTTCTCCTCGAGGGTTTCTGCAACGAGGGGTAAAAAAATAGGCCGAACGGGGAGCACCAAGGTGGGTCCCACCTCCATGGCGCCCTGGTGGCGCGGCTAGGGGTGGGGCCGCGCCACCTGGTCGCCTAGGAGGGAGGTGGCCCCCCTCTGGCTCTTCTTAGGTGGCTCCGAAAGCTTCCTTGATATAAAAATCACTGCAACTAAAGACATAAGCAGACAAGAACTAGAATTGGGTACACTGAGTTAGTAGGTTAGTAGAAATATGTGTAAAATGATATAAAAGTGTAGCAAAACATGTAGCAATGTCACATAAAAGTGCATGGAACAAGCAGAAATTATAGATACGTTTGGGATGTATCTACATCCCCAAGCTTAATTCCTGCTCGTCCTCGAGTAGGTAAATGATAACACAGATAATTTCTGTGGTGACATACTAACACACATATAAGAACTTCAAAGTAAAGCAAGTAAGATATGCAATTCAAGTCAAGATAATAATAGGCAAGAGTCTTAGTATTAATTCTAGCAAAGCATAAACATAAAGGTGCAAGAGCTCTCGCTGTCCGTCACTCAAATGTCTCCAAATGGTGTTTGCGTGCAAGCAATGGGAGATGGGATTAGAGATAAAAAAATAGTTAATTGATAACTCAATCTACTAAAGTTTCACACTTGGTCTCCTTCGGGATCTTATTTTGACTCATCCCAGACAACTAGTCAGGTACAAGTCAAACTGATCCTCTCCCTTTCGACTTTGAGCACTCATGCAATGGCTGAGCACGATTAAGATATGTTAGCACTTAGGATGGAAAAGAGAGAAATGATGGGGAAGGAAGACAAAAAAGTGTGAAAGGATCACATCAACGAGGACAATCATAGGCGAGAGAATGTCAAATGATAGATATGATGAGAGGAGTAGGGATTGCCATGCAACGGATGAACATATGAGCTAAGGTAAGCTCCCTAATGGAACTAGTGGGGGTACATCCAACTTGCTTGCTGACGAGGGGGTGACCCCACGACTCCTACATGTGAGACTACCTGGTGCCTGTGAAGACAGAAGGCCCGTTGGGAAGCTCCGACAGGCCCTCGATTGGCCCAACCAAGCACCGACGTAGGAGTTCACGACTAACATGGAAGGTGCAACTTGGCGTACAAGGCAGGACTAGAATTAGGAAACTACCTATGTAACCTAGCACGGACTCCCCGAGACTTAGCCTAGTATATAAAGGCTAGGAGGGGAGACGTCCGGATCAACTCAATACGCATCTACTCACCCTAGCCTTGCAAGAACTCGACTTGGCCCCCATTCTAATCGCCTCCTCACGCAATAATATCGAGCAGGAAGTGCTTCTCCTGTTAGCCGACGAGTATCGTCCAACATGTGCCTATCTCCATGACTAACCTCGGGTCCCTGACCATGGGATTTGCCGGGGTTGATCCCCGTGAATTGGCACCGTCTATGGGAACTACACAGGTTGGAATCACGATCTCGGCGGTCCCGACCTCAACAGATCAAGACTCGAGGACTAGAGCCAGATCCAATCCGCTCGAGAGATTCAAGTTCACCGCAAGCGTCTCCGTCACCCCATCAGGATCACCCAGCCTGCAGCAGAACCAAGTCTAGCACCTCGACGACTGTCAGATCCATCACCGAAGGAAAAGAACTCGACGACCCAGAAGACAAGCACAAGGAGGCTACTCGAGAATCCCACTCGAGGAGTCGCAACGCGTGGCCGAAGGCTCGCCCATCAGTCAACGACCCGCCGCCACCCGGACTCCTACCACACGCCAAGACAGTGAGTCCGAGACCCAGACCGGAGATTACTACGACCCAGATCGAAGGCCAGACAAATTCGCCAACTCCATCCGGAATCAATCACTCAGCGACGGGATAGAGCTCGACCCAAGAGTTCACAGCCGAGCAAAAGACCGCTCGCAGATCTTCCAAGTCTCAAGGAGAAGAAGGCACGCCGGCTCCAGCAAACTCACAGCTAAAGAGCAATTGGAAGGACCTTGCGCGATCCATTATTTTGAAGACAGACGAGGACACTGTCGGGACCCGGGGTATGCGTATGTAATTCCAGTCACGATACAATCACATGGAGAGCCGAGAGCCGTACCCACTTGTCTAAGCAGACAAGGCGAAGCACAGAACACTCTCGGAAAGCATCGAACGTGAGGGGCATCCCATTCAGACCGGATGATCAACTGATATGGGTCCTCATCGTCCGCTCACGAGTCTAAATGCTTATGGGTGGTGAATCCCATATTCATAGACAAGTCGCCTCAACCATGTTATCGATTGAGTCCTAACTCTTACATAGACTTACTCCAGCCCGATCACTTAGTCGGGGTCTAGGGCAGGCTCTATCATACAACAAAGTGTGCACGTGACAGAGTCACGAGCAATCGCATCGCGATGCCCCAAGATGCGCACATCTAAGGGCCACTTGGTGTATAAAAGACCGCCAGCCAGATCACAACTAAGGTCTCGAAAACCCATACTAAGACATGCATGTTATAAACATACACGCAGCATACATGCCTAGTATGAACAGCAGGTATCATCACATAACTCTACAAAGTGTATCTTTATTGACTTACACATAGAGCATACAAAGATCACATGTCTGTGATCATCATTACATCATACAACGGAAGCAAATTAGGTCTGAGTACAGACAAGTTTAACAAATGGCTTAGAGAAGCCTTGTACAACAAACATGCCCTTCCACGAGGGACCAGAGAAGCCTTGTACATCCAAGGAGGAAGTGGGCTAGGGTCAAGCGGCTGGGCCACGCAGGGCGCTGGACCGTGGGGGCGCGGCCAGCTCGGTCGTGAGGGCTGCACCGGCCCACATGCCTGGCGGTGGCTGGAACGTCGCCCTCGTCCGCACGGGAGAGGCTAGCGGTGGCGGAGTGGCCTAGTGCGGAAATTGAGGAGGCTGGCTAGGGTTTGTCCAGATTTGGTAGGTAGCACCTACTATTTATAGTAGGTGGCTGTTTAGGGTTGTTTTGGGACACAAAGTGAGCTGTTTTAGGTGGGGTTTGGGCCTAGTCTCTAGGTGGGCTGGTCTAGAAGACAAGAGGGAACTCTAGGGGGTTAGCTAGTAGCGCGCGTGCATTTTGTTAAATACGCCCCTGGACTTACACCGGCTACTATGCCTGGCACGTCCGATCGTTCACCTACGAAACGAAACCGGAAACGAACAAAACTTGAAACACAGCGTCGCTACGCTGCACTGACATTGTAACACCCCGGGTATCACACTACAGTAATCACCTTGATAAATGCCATGTCATCATGATTAGGCAAGTGTTAAACCCCCTTGATTATGTCAAGTTCAAATTCAACCCCAAATAAAAATCCCAAAAAAACCAAGTGGAAATAAAACCTTGCACTAAAATTATGCAAGCAATTTTATTAAATACCTAAAAGTCATTAGGTCATATTAAAATAGCCATGGATATTTATTATAACATTTAGATATTTTAAACCATTCAAACAGTAGCTAAAACATGCCCAATTAATTCCTTTTGAATAAAACAAATATTCAAATGATTTTTTAATGCCTCAAACATTCTATGGCAGTGCCAAACTTTGCAACAATTTTATTGGTACTAATTGCATTGTTCTATAAATTCATTTGCTACTCACGATAAAATGTAAATAAAAAGAAAAATTGTAGAGAAAACAAACAAGAAAACAAATCCTATCCTACACCTAGGGCACAGCCTCCCATTGGGCCTAGCCCAACCCACCCCATTCCCCTTTCCCCTACCTCTCGCTATAGGGGCAGAGGGGAGACGTCGTGGCGTGCATCCACGGCAGCCAGGGCCGTGGATGTCCAACAACTTCCCCCCTTGGCCTATAAGAAGGCCATCGAAGCCCCCTCCCAAACTCTAGCGCCCCCTTCTTCCGCCTCGGCCGTCGTCCTCCTCCTATATCCTCGTCGGTCGCCCTGCTACCTCGCCGCTGCGCCGCCTCATCGTCGTGGCCCCCGTGCCCCCCCCCCCGCCTCTCCGACGAGCCCACCAGCATTGCTTGTGTCCTCCACTTTCCTCCTCGATCGCGCGTTCAAGCCGAAGACCGCCACAAGGCGCGAAGCGAGTTCTTCCCCGCCACGACCACCGCAGCGCCGACTCTCGATACCTGCTGCTCTGGCCGCCCCTGGCTCCCCTAAGCTCCCCTCGACCTCGTTGTGAGCCTCCAAGTCGGCCTCCCCTTCTCCCCCTTGCTCATCGCGCCTGTTGTCGATAACGTCATGGGAGCCCGAACCAACCACCCGTAGGCGTGCTCACCGCGCCCTGTGTGTGCCCGCGTCTCCAGCCGCGTGTGTCCCACACCGCTCGCCCTACTGCCCGCCACGCCATGCTCCGGCCACCCGCGATCTGCCGTGCTGGCCACACCCCCCCCCTCCCCCCATCGCAGCCGCTCTCCCTGCTCGCCTTGCCGCCGGCGGGCTCGTCGCCGGCATGCACGGAGTCGTGGGTTGCAGCCCCCCCCCCCTGGGAAAATGACATGTGGGTCTGGGGCCCTAATTATCTTCACTTAATTTAAACAGAGAAAAGTGCATGTCCATTACATGTGGGTCCCCACACTAAATAAACCTATTTAGTGTTTTAGTTAAAGTTTCTGCCAATGACATGTGGGCCTCAGCAGATTATTAGATAATAACAACCAATAGTTAAACATGTGTCTATGGCAGGTGGGACCCCCTGGTCAGTTTGACCAGTCAAAGGCCTCAGTCTATGACAGGGTGGCCCCACATGTCAGTGGCACTATTCTGGATAATGTTATAGATAATGTTGTATTTAAATAATAAAAAGAATTCCAGAAATTCAATAAAATGATTTAAACATTAGTAATTAATATCTTTTAAACCGTAACTCCGATGAAAATATTTTATACATCAAAATTGATCAGAAAAATGTAATGAATACAGATACGCCACCCATACATCCACAACACCCCCCTAACATACCGAATGTGGAACATTTCCCCTGCGATTCATCTGTTTGTCAGACGACCGGAGCCGGTAAAACTGTCCGGATGAAAATGTTTTGAACACGAAAGTTGTTCAGAATGGATCAATGATCACGGATACACTATCCACATGTCTGCCAGATATTCACGACACTACAGACATGGAACCTTCCCCCCAGGGTCGTCTGTCGGTAATCACCCGGAGCCAGTATTTCATCCCCGGATGAATTCCCGCTCCGAGCGTAACACATTGCACTGCGTTAGAACACCGTTAACATTGTGTTTGCCATGTCATGTATTTGTATTGCTATTATTGATGTGTATTTACTGTTTCTCCCCCCTCTCTTATTGTCCGGTAGTCATCGACGATCGTACCCCTACCGCGAGCCTCCAGGCAAGAAGAGCCATTCTCTTCCCCACATATCGCCTATATTTTCCGTACATATCTTGCACTAGGCATTGTTACTGCTGCTGCTACGTTACAATCTTATTTAATTGCATAGCATGTTTTTGTCACCCCTTGATGTACCTCCTTTATCCTATGCTGCCTTTAAATATGTATATTATTCAGCAGTGAGCCATGCGCATTGTTAGTCAATTAGGATTAGATTGCGGGCCGTGATCACTCAGGGGAGTGATGCGGATACGATATATATAACTTCACAGGTACGGTACAATGCAAACACCTTCTAAGGCCCATAGCTCGGCTCTGTCGAGCCACCATCAGTGCGAGCTATCAAGGAGTAATCCTTGTACTCCACTCGTTGCTGGCTCTGTATAGCCGATCTAGTCCTGAACTACGAGTACCAGACTTAAGGTAAGAAGCGTACACGAGTCCACTACCAAGTCTCCACCCAATACACCACTATGGTTACTTCCTCGACTTTCCCACGAGGAAGCACACCATATCACTCACGCTTATCTTGCGAGTTTTAGAAGTATCCATTCAAGTTGTCTAATAACCAAGCACAGCTTTCCAAGTAGTCCATGACCGCGGACGCGGCTATTCGAATAGTTTTGTTAACCTTGCAAGGGTGTAAACTACACACACATGAACATCAGTTACCGCAAAGTCTCTCCACCGTTCAAGAGGTGACAGCGAGGATGTTCATGTTGGAAATATGCCCTGGAGGCAATAATAAAATGTTATTATATATATATATTTCCACGTTCGTAATTAATGTTTATATTTCTGTGCTATAATTGCAATGACCCTGACTGTGAGATTCAGAAGAAAACTCATTTGCATGTGTGGAAATGTAAACACCAAGAGTTCCTGGTTTAGCCTCTAAGACCAGCTCATGTGCTAACTGATGATTACGTTTTCTTAATCATGGACATTGTTCTTGTAACAAGGATGTCAGTAGCAATGGGAACATATTGTTAGCAGAACAATGATGTTGAACCGACCCCAGTATTGAATGATATACTTAGAGATCACATCGTAACTACGTTATAAGTCATATCATGAAATGTTATCATATACGTAATTCCTTAGACCATGAGAGTATCGAGTTGCTTCACACAGGAAGACATGCTTTGGTTCTTAGATGAATCCTCCCGTAAATGGGAAGTAGTAAAATAAGTTCTGGGTATGTCAGATGGTGTGGCTAGTGACTGTGATAGTTCAAGAATGGGATTTTCTCCTTCACGATGAAGAAGATATTCACTTCGGGCCCACTCGGTATGACGGTATCCATTATAGTCTGGCCAGACGCATTGTGATTCAGTCACGGGGATACCGGAATACGATAACGAGAAAATGGACGAACTAGCAAAGAGGATAACGAGTGGCTTGTGTTCAAGAAGTTGTTACACATGGGTGCCAAACTTCTCTCCTCTAACTTTGTCATATATCACGAAGCAAAGGGAATGGTACATGAATAAACATAATGGTTCACTCGAAGTTTCTTCGTGTATGTGTGGGAGTCAACATGGGTGTCCATGGCTCCGCTGTTGATTATTGGCTATTGACAAAAGGCTGTTGACCTTTGTCCGGAAGATGTTCTGAGTCATGTCCGCATTATACCGAACCTATTGGGTCACACACTTAACGAGCAGTAGTCTGTTAGAATACTAGTATGGTAGAAGGTTTAGTGGAAGCAAAGCAGAATAGTTCATACGGGTACCGGAAGTAGTTCCGGAGATTTATGGAACGATCTCGGAAGGTCCTGGAAGTGCTCCAGAAGTGTCCGGAATGTCCCGAAACGGTCCCGATATGTCCCGGAAGGTCCTGGAAGCTTCTAGAAGGTCATGGAAGGTTCCGGAAGGTTCCGGGCAGTACCACCCACTCCCCTGCGCCCCTAGCCTTGGGGGGCAAGCCACCTAGGCTGCCATGGCCGGCCAAGGGGTGGGGGCGCACCAAGGGGAAGGAATCCTCCTCCAGGTGGAAAGTCCAACTCTCCAATATGGCAGGTTTCCGGTGGGAAGGTATGGGAAGATTTGGGAGGTTTGGGAGTCCAACTTGGACTCCCCACCCACCTTATTGCGCCCCAAGGGCCTCTTGGCCACCTATATAAAGTGGGGGGGGTGGGGGCGCAACACAACTTGTCCCCAAGGCCTATGCGCCACCCTCCCTCCTCTAAACCCCGTTGCTCCACTTTTAGACCCCGGTTTAGACGCTGTTCTAGATCGGAATCCGTTAGGGTTTTCTCCCTCTAGTTTTCTCGGTGGCGTTAATCTCTGGACGGCGGAGCGCTGCTGGATTGCTGCTACGGGATGTGTGGATACTAATGGAGGGGTCGTACCTTCGACCCTTCTTCGAGGAGCTTGTTCATGGTACTTGTCCGTGGGACTAGATCGCGGGACTTGTTCGTGGGATTGATCGAGGGACTGTTCGTGGGAGAACTTGCGAGATCTACTTCCACTACGTCCACGAGCTTCACCAACTCTACTTCCGCTACATAGGTTGGTGAGCCATGACCTAAAACCTTGTATGCAATCTTCTTGGATGATCTTGGGTTCTTGATTCGTAGGCCGAAATTTTTGTTTTCTGCTACGTTTCCCAACAGTGGTATCATGAGCGATCCTTGATTAGATGCATGTTTAGGTAGATCATATGTTGATATGAGGCATTTATTTTCTTGTTTTCTTCCCTATCATGTGATCTTTTCTTTGCTCGACGGCATGATGTGATTTTGCTACAAGGTTTGAGTTTTGCCATGATCCCTCTATGCTGCTCTTAGTATGCTGGTTGCCTTGATCATGGACTACATCAAATTCCTTGGATCTCATCCTAGTCTTGCTATAGAAAATTTTACATGAATGGGCTTGTGGATTTTATGAACTCAAATCCACACGGGGGTCACGCGTTTAACGAAGTTTGGCTTGTGGCATTAGTTGCTACACGCACCCCGTATGTTAAACTAGCAACAAAAGAAGTATCGTGTTTTTGTTTTGTCTAGGGTTTCTCGTTTGCCTTGTAAACCTGCTTAACAACCACGATAAAAGTTGCAACAACCCGTGTAGATGGCGATCTAACTCGTTTTTGCAGAGTATGCATGTGATGTGGTATAGCCTTCAAGATTTGCAATGTGTTTGTATGAGATGCTATATGTTATGTAATATTTATTCGCGACCTGCGTGTCGTGGTACGGCGTGATGACTGGAGTCATATGATTGTCACTTAATTATGGCCTGCGTGCCAGAACTGTTTATTAGCTCGAGGCAAAGCAATAGATAGATGCAAGGTGATGATCTACGATGCGGAGGTGGACCCCGACGCACATGCCGGAAGCCGTGGTGTTTGTCCCGGCACCAAGGACAAAGTTGGTGGACACGGTGACTTCAACCACGATGACGTGAAGATAATGAAGACTTCACGAAGCAAAGGGCTATATCATATCACATAATTTTATGAACTTCCTGTGATGTTTATCCCTTTGATGCACCCTTGTTTGATGCGCGGTAGTCGTGTTTTATTAGGGTGATCTCTCGCAAAACAATATCAATTTGATAGTGTTCTCCCAACTGTAGCACCGTCTATACTATGTTTCACACCGGAGCAGGTCATGTCACATGGGTGCACACGGTGTGACGCATAAAAGACGGGTGTGTTAAAAGAACACACAGCACATTACACTTGGTTATCTTGACGGTTTGGATAAAAGTTTGCTACCGGAACACGCCCATCGAAAGATGAACAAGAATCACCTTTGGCGTGATTGGCATGTTGGCCTACCGGTCCAGTCTAAGTCATCAGTGATGTCACATCAATGGCGAACGATTGGGTCGGATCTTGAATCACTCCAGCATCAATTACGAGAGATATTGATCTGAGTGGGAGTGCACTAAGTAATTAAATTGATTAATCACAAGTGCAACTTAATTATGAACAAAGTCTTAGTATTTGCTTTATCGTTGTAGAATAATGGCTCGCGTTACCACCTTCCCAATTGATTTTGATTAACTGTTTTATCTGGTAAAAACTTTACGATTGGTACCGTATTGTGAGGACTATCCTCAATAGTGTCGAGAAGGATCTTGTCCTATCGCAAATTTTTGATGCTCTCCCGCTGATGCTATGGATGATGTGACTTATGTCCATAATCCAAAATGCTAGAATTCCACGACAGCTAAGTGCATTGTCTTCACCACCATGAAACCCGAACTTCGAAAATTTTGGGATAGTTATGTTATATTCGTGGAACTGAAAAATAAGTTTTCAGTAGTAAGACAATTAATGTTGGATATAAGATATCTAGTACAATGTATGATTGTAAGCATTAGTGAAAATGTTCATTGTGCTCTAAACAAAACTGATAAGTGTGGGATCCAGAAGAACAATGATCATATGATGATGAGGATTAAGGGAAAGGAAGTTCCATAGGGTGTTAGTAAGACTTACACGCCGGAAAGTCCATGGCCTGCGCCACCCTTGATCATGTGTGATCTTTTGTGAGTAGGAGTGACATTGGAAATAGAACTATGATACGTATAAAGGCAAAACGAAAGAAGACTGGAACATCCAGCTCAGAAATGAAAGTCATACAGAGTTATAGATGAATTCATTGCTGGTCAAGAGATGTAATTCTTGGGAATCATGATTAAGCAGTTAATTGTGGATTCTGTATATTGTGATTAAACTGTTGATCACCGGAATATCACATCGATTGCATATTGTTGCAACTCGATGCAAGAAATACTATGGCCTTTATGACTAGCTAATGATGAGTTTTGACACACTCGGGAACACGGTAAAAGGTTTACTATACCGTGTGTTGACTCTATGATTATCTTCATAATTCATTTTAGATTTGAGTAAATTGTTACTACACTTTAGCCTTGTTGCAAAACATCATTTTGAATCATGTTTGTTGCAAGAGAATTGTTCAAAGCTATGAATAACGTAAAGGCCATACTTCCATTATGAATAGGGTGTATGTTATGAATCTTGATAATAATACTAAACATCCATAACACTGACGCTAAACGTCGCAAGACTGACAGAAATACCACATAGATGTGGCACTGCCGTTTATCACAAGTGACATAACATGCATGAAGAATTTCCATAAGTGATAGACTTTCGAGTCATATGATTATGAATCACTTGACGCTTGCGATCTTTGTCTCGAAGTAATGTGACTAAAACACCGTTAATAGGCCATACATGAACGGGCAACTAAACCATTGGTAATCATACATGATGATGTGTGTAGTCCAATAAGTGTAGTTGTGTGCAGTGGATTCCCTATCTTCACTCATGAGTTGAAGTAGATATGTGGATATCTGTTCAATAGAGACATAAGTCTGAAATCTTTGAAATGTTCAAGGAATTTTAGAGTGAAATAGAAATTCATTGTAACAAGAAAGTAAAGCTTCTGCAAATTAGATTGTAGAAAGTAATATTTTAGTTACAAGTTTAGTGAACGTCTGATGAGTTGTGAAGAAGTGTCATAACTTGCGTCTCCCGGAACACCACTATGAGTAAAGTGTTCGAGAGATGTAATCAATCCATGTATGACACGGTAAGATCAAATATGACGTTTATCAATTTGCCATTATACTTATTAAAGTTATGCGTTAGTGACTACAGGTTTTACACTGAAAAGAGCATCATCAAATCTGTTGAAATGACACCATATTAGATGTGGTATGGACTGTTAAAACCATGTTGTCTTTTCTTAAAATTTGGGTATATGAGGCATATGTTTGACATACTCAAAACCCCAAATCAGATAAGTGCTACTTTGTTAAGGTTATGCCAAAAGTTTTGGTATTCCTCTATCACTACATAAAAGCAAAACTGTTTGTTGTTAAGAACGGTGTGTTTTGAAGAAAAATAGTTTCTTACAAAAGAGTGAGTGGGAGGAAAGTGCAACTTGTCAAAGATTGTTGAATCTTCAGAGAAGTGCGTAGCTGAACCACACAGGTTAGACAAAACTCGTACAAACATTTTTATGTAAACGAGATATTGTTGTTCGACAACGATAAACCTGTGATATACAAAGAAGCGTTGATGGGCCCTGACTCCGGGATTTGGCTAAATGCCAAATAATCTGAGATAGTATCCATGGAAGTAAGTCAAGTTTTGAACTTGGTAGACCCTCCGAAAGACTAAAAGTCTGAAGAATATATATATGGATCTATAATTGATTCGGATGAAATTGTTTTATCCATAAAGCTCAACTCGTTGAAAAATTGTTTTCTAGCAAGTTCAAAAGTTGACTACGGCGAAATAGTGTCGACCGTAGAAATGCTTTAGTCAGTTCAGGTTATACTAGCAATTACTACATATCTCATTTATAGGATATGGTAGAATGAACGTCAAAACAAAGTTCCTACAAGGAAATATAACAAAGGACGTATACGTGATACGACCGGAATGTTTTGTCGATTCAAAGGATGCTAAAATAGATGCAAGCCTTGGATATCCAGTGATGGACTGAAGCTAGCATAATGGAGTTGGAATTTTCGTTGTGATGAAATTGCCAAAAGAGTTTGTTGTCATCAGGAATAACGAAGATGCTTGAATATTCAAGAAAGTAAGTGGGAGCTGAACAATATTTCTAAAACCTTATGTAGATGACATATTGTTGATTAGAAATGATGTAAATTTCTTGACACGAATAAGGACTTTATTGGAAATAGTTTTCAGCTGAAGTACTTGGGCTGATATAGCATTAGTATTGAGCATAGTGATCTATGAAGATAGTAAGTGCCTGATCATGCTAAAGCCAACACTACATATTCACATGATACTAAAGTAGTTTAGTATGAAATGCCAAGAAACATGTTCTTGCCAAAGTCGTGGTGAAAAGTTGTTTGCAGAAATCGGTGTTGATGAACACAGATAAGCAAAAACACGTGAATTGAATTCCACTCACCCGTGTGTTTGGATTAATCATGTACACCATAATATGTAAAACGACCAGATATGTCCAGTGCTTCTAAAGGTTATGAGCAAGATAGCAAAGTGATCAATATGTTGATCATTGGACAAACAGTGAAAAGTTAAACTTATGATAGATAAGATATGTTTCTCGGAAAATGGAGATAATGAAGAGCTCGTTGTAATAAGTTACACCAGCTGAATTTTGATGTAAACAGTTACACCAATTCAGTCTTCATATTTAATCCGACCGATTTTTGATTTTAATTGGGATTATGTGTTTCACACGTAAGGGTGGCATAGTATGGAGGAACTATGTCAAGTTCGATACTGTGGCGAATTCTATAACAGAGGCTAAGTATATTCTTGCTTAAAGAAGTAACAAGGAGGGTATTTTGAATCATAAATTCATTTATGAACATGGTATGGTTTCCTAGATGCTTGAAGCTCATGGAACATTGACGAATGATTTCATGACTTATTCTAAAGGAACCAAGGTCCTGCCAAATGATTCAAACATATACAAAGCTAAACTGATAAAATTAGTGAATTTTATGATAGCGTGAAAACGCGAAGATATGCAAGATACAAACGGGTCTGAAACGTCAGATCCGATGATGAAGTCTATACCACAAATGAAGCATGTATTACACTGGTATGCCATAGGTGTAAAGTGCTCAAGCACTGATAATATTATTGACTCTAGTGCAAGTGGGAGACTGTTTGAAATATGCCCTAGAGGCAATAATAAAATGTTATTATATATATATTTCCACGTTCGTAATTAATGTTTATATTTCTGTGCTATAACTGCAATGACCCTAACTGTGAGATTCAGAAGAAAACTCATTTTCATGTGTGGAAATGTAAACACCAAGAGTTCCTGGTTTAGCCTCTAAGACCAGCTCATGTGCTAACTGGTGATTACGTTTTCTTAATCATGGACATTGTTCTTGTAACAAGGATGTCAGTAGCAATGGGAACATATTGTTAGCAGAACAATGATGTTGAACCGACCCCAGTATTGAATGATATACTTAGAGATCACATCGTAACTACGTTATAAGTCATATCATGAAATGTTATCATATACGTAATTCCTTAGACCATGAGAGTATCGAGTTGCTTCACACAGGAAGACATGCTTTGGTTCTTAGATGAATCCTCCCGTAAATGGGAAGTAGTAAAATAAGTTCTGGGTATGTCAGATGGTGTGGCTAGTGACTGTGATAGTTCAAGAATGGGATTTGATCCTTCACGATGAAGAAGATATTCACTTCGGGCCCACTCGGTATGACGGTATCCATTATAGTCTGGCCAGACGCATTGTGATTCAGTCACGGGGATACCGGAATACGATAACGAGAAAAGGGACAAACGAGCAAAGAGGATAACGAGTGGCTTGTGTTCAAAAGTTGTTACACATGGGTGCCAAACTTCTCTCCTCTAACTTTGTCATATATCGCGAAGAAAAGGGAATGGTACATGACTAAACATAATGGTTCACTCGAAGTTTCTTCGTGTATGTGCGGGAGTCAACTTGGGTGTCCATGGCTCCGCTGTTGATTATTGGCTATTGACAAAAGGCTGTTGACCTATGTCTGGAAGATGTTCTGAGTCATGTCCGCATTATACCGAACCTATTGGGTCACACACTTAACGAGCAGTAGTCTGTTAGAATACTAGTATGGTAGAAGGTTTAGTGGAAGCAAAGCAGAATAGTTCATACGGGTACCGGAAGTAGTTCCGGAGATTTATGGAATTGTTCATAAGGGCACCAGAAGTAGTTCTGGGTATTTAAGGTTATGTCTGGATCACTCTGGAGTAGTCCTAGGTGGTTCCGGAACATATGAGAATGGTAATGGGGAAGTCCTGGATCAACCGGAATAGTTTCCGGATAATCGCTGGGCGTCCCGACAACCTTCGCGGTCATCGGGTGGCGTAAACTGTAACTCGGATGGTCTTGGCAACTATCCGGATGGCTCCGGAACGTCCGAGAACGGTCTCGGAAGGTCCTGGAAGTGCTCCAGAAGTGTTCGGAATGTCCCGAAACGGTCCCGGTATATCCCGGAAGGTCCTGGAAGCTTCTAGAAGGTCATGGAAGGTTCCGGAAGGTTCCGGGTAGTACCACCCACTCCCCTGCGCCCCTAGCTTTGGGGGCAAGCCACCAAGGCTGCCCTGGCCGGCCAAGGGGTGGGGGCGCACCAAGGGGAAGGAATCCTCCTCCAGGTGGAATTACCAAATCACATTATGGCAGGTTTCCGGTGGGAAGGTGTGGGAAGGTTTGGAAGGCTTGGGAGTCCAAGTTGGACTCCCAATCCTCCTTGAGCTGCGCCCTAGGCCTCTTGGCCACCTATATAAGGTGAGCCAGGGGGAGAGGGAGAGTAACACAACTTGTCCCCAAGGCCTATGCGCCACCCTCCCTCCTCTAAACCCCGTTGCTCCACAATTAGACCCCGGTTTAGACGCTGTTCTAGATCGGAATCCGTTAGGGTTTTCTCCCTCTAGTTTTCTCGGTGGCGTTCATCTCTGGACGGCGGAGCGCTGTTGGATTGCTGCTACGGGATGTGTGGATACTAATGGAGGGGTCGTACCTTCGACCCTTCTTCGAGGAGCTTGTTCATGGGACTTGTCCGTGGGACTAGATCGCGGGACTTGTTCGTGGGATTGATCAAGGGACTGTTCGTGGGAGAACTTGCAAGATCTAATTCCACTACGTCCACGAGCTTCACCAACTCTACTTCCGCTACATCGGTTGCTGAGCCATGACCTAAAACCTTGTATGCAATCTTCTTGGATGATCTTGGGTTCTTGATTCGTAGGCCGAAATTTTTTGTTTTCTACTACGTTTCCCAACACCTAGACCCCTGAGCGCATAGGATATAGTCTGGCGGATGGCCTCTCTGCTGAGCCTAGGATGGGATGCGCCATGTCGGATAGCTTTGGTGGAGCGTTCCCTAACAAGGTTCCCGCCACCCTGGAGATCCGAGCGTGCAGGATGAACAGTAGTGCACCCCTGCAGGGAGTTTAACCTATTCGAATAGTCGTGTCCATGGTAACAAGACGCTTTATGCTGAAGCTGGATCTTACCACTACAAACTACTACTATTAAACTGTATGGTTCCGGGTTTTCTTCCTCGCAGGGAAGTCGAGGAGGGGAACTCAGAGGCATTATTATTATTAATCATTACAACTTATTATTATAAAATGTTGAAGCAACTTCAGCTTCATTGTTACTTTATGCTTTATATGAACTGTTGGATGTTCTCTTCTTGTGCTGCAAGACTCATCAGAAGATGCTAGTCTTCGATAGGCCTAGCTTCTTACCCTTATTCTGATTTCTACCTTGCAGTCCACTATATACAGCCTCCCCTTTCCATTTGATACAAATGCATAAATTCTTAGTAGCGGACGTAAGACTCAAGGGTATGCTAGATACTATCCCTTGCTTTATTTTCCCCCTTTATGTTTTGCCTAATCGGACGCTCAGTCGACGTTGGAGCCTCGAAGTCCAGGAGCAGGAGATCCCCGATGTCGACCACCGCAACATGAAGATCCATGATGTCTTTTACGACGTCGAGTTCCCGGTTGACCAGGAGTAGTTAGGAGGTTCCCAGGCAGGAGGCCTCGCCTTTTCGATCGTTGTTGTTTTTGTGCTAGCCTTCTTAAGGCAGATCATCTGTACCTTGTGTCTGTACTCAGATACTATTGCTTCCGCTAGATTTGTGCTTTTGAGCTGTTGTATTCGAGCCCTCGGGGCCCCTGGCTTGTATTAAACAGCTTGTATTATCTTATTTGTAGAGTTGTGTTGTGATATCTCACCGTGAGTCCCTAATCTCGATCGTGTACCTTGCTTGTATGATTAATGTACACGGATTGATTTTGGGGGCGTCACAGACATCGTCTATAGAGTTTCACACAAAACGAGAGAATCGAATATAGCCCGCTAAAATAACCCATTTAAATATAAATGGGGGTTTTCGCACCGATGGTGAAGGATGGTACTGTGCCGGCGGTTGCGATGGTGATCGGGTGACTTTCCCGGTGCCGCAATGAGGTCGTGTGCCATGTGGATGGGGTCCGGTCACGCATGCCGATACGAGAAGGAGGGGGAAATGTTCACCAATTATTAATTTGGCGAAAACAAATACTACAAACAATTCTAGAAATCAACAAAATAAAGCAAAGAACAAAAAAATTAATTTTGGGTGAAAATCCGGGCTATTACAATACAACACCACTAACAAGGGATCTCGTCCCAAGATCCTGGACGATCCGGGGGAGAAGGGGGAGATAAAGAGAGTCAACAATCTTCAACACCACCAACAAGGAACTCTGGTCCATGTCGACGACGAACTTCCGTCGAGATAATTTTCCGTAGAGAGACGACAACGTCGGAGAACGAAACCATCAGGTAGTCAGGAGGAAGAACGATAGTTCAAAGCGACGATCAAGGGAGCATTCTCATGTAAATCATGAGGTTACTAGGCAAGAGGACTGAAGTCAACAGACGGCCAAGATGTTTATCCAGAGTCGGAAGAACTAAATGTACTACAGGATTTGCCAAACCTGAGATCGGAATCGAGACAATACGCTTCAAGAAAGGCATTGTAACGGTTGTGAAACTCCACACACTCAAGATCCTAGAGTTTGAAGGGCATAAGTCGAGATTAAAACACTTACGTCACTTGTCCTGTCCAGAGCAAGGGTAAGGAGTAAAAGATTCCTACTCTCTAATAACTAACTTAGTAACTACAAAATAGTTTATGTCTAGACTCGACTTCGGACAAAGAGGGGATCCTATAGTCGTTAAAGCTCTGATACCAAGTTGTAAGGCCCGATATGCGGTATTGTTCCAGATCTAGATGTTTCCATCCAGATCCGGGGATGAAGCACATATCGGTCCCACCGCGACATATGACAATGTCATATGCCCCGGATTTCCAACATGATATCACAACATTACAGCTACAAGGATACAACATATCATACAATCGGCATACAACTTCCTTAAATACATTACATCAGCGGAAGACATATGTCTGAGTACAGACTACAATCAAATGCCTATTGTCCAAGAGAAAATCATCGATCCCCATAACCACATGGGTCCTGGCTCTCCGCCCGGATCCGCCTAACTAGTCGTCGTCGAGTCTCCATGTGAAACGTCAATCCCCATACCTGTTGTCGATCAAGAACCCTGAAAATATTTTGGGGGGTAGTATCATGAGTACAGAAGTACTCAGCATCCAACTATAGTGGTCAACTGGCCCAGCAAGAACTCCATCACTCGTCATTCTAGAATAACTAGTAGTTCACGGTAAGGAAGGGATAGCGGTGAGGTTGCTGCCGCACTGGCATTTATGGAGTGGCTAACAATCTAGATAGTAAGATAAGAAGCCAAGCATTCGATGAGGAATCGCCTCCAACAAGTCTTTCTATCATCTACTGACGCAAACATAACACCTATCCTATCCTTGTGCTCCTCTTCCCATCCCGGCGAAGAAGAGTAGTCAAGGCACAAACACATTGATAAGTTATTAAGATTATCTCAATTGTTTTTGTCTATGAACAAGGGGTCGGTCTCAAGTCGTCCATAACCGTGGACACGGCTTCTCGAAAAGATTTAACCCTACAGGGGTGTACCAACTGCCCATTATAAGCTCCGCATGTACGCCGGCTCTCTCAGTCCGGCCCCTTAAAGACACTCATTGAAGAGTTGTTCCGAGAGATCCGGACATCATAGTCCCTCTAACTAACAACGAACAAATCCGGGTGGCCCTAGTAGAGTCGACACCCAACTCAAGAGTCGGTCGTCTCTCGAATTGGCCTCTTCCGTCTCACGTCAGGTTGGAATGACATCTGCAAAGCAGGTAGGCATCCCGCGCTCCGCAGAGTTCTCGCAAGGCTAGGGTGAACCTATTATGAGAACCTGCAGGCCCCTGCCCGCCTCTCCTACGGTGCAAATGTAAAACCAGCTTGGGCCACCACTAGAAATGTTTGAAGCTAGGTAGGTAAGAAGAGGGGACCCCATAGAATCCCACACGCGGTTAGGCACACTCGTCAAGAGACACAATACCCGGAACTCGGGTCCTAGGTGACTCGAATGGAACAAAGCGTCGGGGCGGGATAGCCTAGACCTTCCATCCTTCGTCGAGTATAGTCAACATTATAATAATGACATCATCCAAAACAATATAATAGTGTGATATCCCAATCCAAGGAGTAACAAGGTAACATTCGTATCATCCTAAGCATGCATACTAAGCAGGGGCTGAGAAACGAGCAATAGTAACATAGCAGTACAAGGTTTGTTGGGAGGGGACATGGGTGTATCGGTTTGAGAGAGGCCATAAACATGTGGTAGGATCAAACAACGAAGCTAACCTAGGGTAGCATGCAAACCGCTGGTTATAATAGAATGGATCATAAGTAATGTATAGTCCTTGCATGTTGATAAGTCGGTTTCCGAAGGTGTAGTCGATCGCAAACTCGCAACGTCTCGGAAGTTATCCACGGGAGCACACAAGAAGTAAACACTGGAAAAGCAATCTACGAGCTAGCATATATTACTACGAAGCAATCACGAGCAAGCATAAAAAAAAGGCAACACGGGGGAACGCACTTCGATACAGATTTACCGTCGAGAGCGATTACGAACAGGTTAAGTGGAGTACTCGTCACACATGACGAGACTGCACATTTAGAATGGTTCGAGTTTTTTAGATACACAACATGATCAAAGGTTGTTAACATGGCATATCACTCAAGCATGGCATGTCACACATACATGGCAAGAGGTGAAGCATAAAGAAATCAACCTATACTAGTCAAGTTAAGCGGGGTAAAATCCTACGCATGGCATATCACTATTACCCCGCGATATTAAAAGCATTTGTTACTGTTCTGACCTAAACCATATTTAATTATTTTTATTAGCAGGCAAGATCAGCATATTCACAACCTACACAAAATTCTAGTCAAGTGACATATAGGAAACATTTTTATTGGAGCAACGGTTGAAAAGTTATTAAATAAACAGTTGACGGTGGCATGCGGTGTAATTAGCAGGTAAACAACATGTAAATAAGTTCAAACATGGCAAAGGAGCACATTTTAATAATCTACATGAAATTCTAAGCAACTTTCATGTAGAACACGTCGCGATCCGAGCTACCGTTAAAAAGATACGAACATTACAAAAAACTATATAGTCTGCCAAAATAGTAAGCCTAGAGAAAGAAACAAGCAATGGGCCGAAATCTACTTAACGGGCCTAAACGGAACGGGCGCACCCTAACTATCATGCGCTCAGGGCGATATATCACACCATCAACAGTATTGGGCTGGCCCAACAGCAAACAGAGATATAAAACGAGTAAATGGAAAAAAAGGTTTCTCACCCTAGTGGGCCAAGGCCCGTCAGGAGGGGCGGCGCGTGATAAGCTAGCGCTCCCACGGGCGAGAGGAGGAAATGGGCTAGGGTCAAGCGGCTGGGCCATGCGGAGCGCTGGACCGTGGGGGCGCGGCCAGCTGGGTCATGGGGGCTGCACTGGCCCACGTGCCTGGCGGTGGATGGAACGTCGCCCTCATCCTCACGGGAGAGGCTGGCGGCGGCGCAGTGGCCTAGTGCGGAAATTGAGGAGGCTGGCTAGGGTTTGTCCAGATTTGGTAGGTAGCACCTACTATTTATAGTAGGTGGCTGTTTAGGGTTGTTTTGGGCCACAAAGTGAGTTGTTTTAGGTGGGGTTTGGGCCTAGTCTCTAGGTGGGCTGGTCTAGAAGACAAGAGGGAACTCTAGGGGGTCAGCTAGTAGTGCAGTGCATTTTGTTAAATACGCCCCTGGACATACAACGGCTACTATGCCTGGCACGTCCGATCGTTCACCTACCAAACGAAACCGGAAACGAACGAAACCTGAAACACAGCGTCGCCACGCTGCACTGACATCGTCTATAGCGTTTCACACCAAATGAGAGCATCAAATATAGCCCGATAAAATAACTCATTTAAATATAAATGGGGGTTTTCGCACCGATGGTGAAGGCTGGTACTGTGCTAGCGGTTGCGACGGTGATCGGGTGACTTTCCCGGTGCCGCAACGAGGTCGTGTGTCATGTGCACGGGGTCCGGTCACGCATGCCGATACGAGGAGGGGGGAATATTCACCAATTATTAATTTGGCAAAAACAAATACTGCAAACAATTCTAGCAACATTAGTTTTTTTAGGGTAGACCATTTGTTGTTGTGATTTGAAATATTCTTCGTTTGTTGAACCTTTGTAAATTTGATGAATATATTTACGAGTTTCGCCTATTATTTAATTCAATTTATATTTTCAAATACAGGATAATTGTAATTGTTGGGAATAAATTAAGCTGAAACAATTACTGTTCTATAGATTAAATTGCACACAGTTTTTTGGACAAATCGTTCGTGATAGAACTCAACAACACAAACGTTGTCCCTCCGAAAAATGTGTCGATTAGATCATGCATCGTACACGTTCTGCATATAAAAACCGTCAGCCAGTATCCACAACAGACCACACGTTTTGATTACAAAAACTGTCTGCGATTATGAGTATCATCCCACACAATATAGAAACATGAAATGTGTGTGATCTATCCTAATAGCACACACGCGTTGCGAAATACAAACGTTTGTGACCTCTCTAAATTAGCACACTTGTACTGAAATAAAACCATTTGGAACATATAGACCGTGCACACTTTTAAAATGTAGAAACCGTGGCCGATAATAGTATTATCCCACACAAATAGTTGTAGCAAATTTTCAGTGATTGATAATGGGTCACAACCCTAAACCCAAAACCCGATAGTGTAAACCCAAACCCGGTAACGTAAAGAAACTGTTTGGGATCTATGTAATGTCACAGACGGTTCTGACCTATTGCTTGTTTGTGTTCCTGGTTGCATAGCAAACGATCATGTCGAGTAAACTGCATGTGATACATATGTTATGTCCACATGGTAATTCTTCCAATGGCTGTGTGGGATATCGTTGTACACCATACATGATTGTTTACACAGAAGCGTCTGCTTGACATCGGCACATAGCAAACAACTTTTCCATATCGTGTGGAAAAGGCCCCCCGTATCGCAATCGAAGGCAAGGCTACGGTTCCAATTCCCGTAGGCTATAGGGATCAAAAACCGTTTGGATAGAACCTAACAACACAAGTGTATGTTAACAAATGATAGCCTGATAAACTTGAACGAAAGGAGGAAATATGTATTTTTTTAGGCTATCCAAAAGAAACCATTGGGTACACTTTCTTGATGCTAGCGAGGAAGAAATAACTCTCGCCCTTCGTTGGTTACCCCAAGTGGAAGGTTGAGATGTAGCGTAGCGGAAAATTTCCGTCGGTGAAGATACCAAGGTTTATGTCTTCAGTAGGACTCTGAAATCGAAAAGTAGGTGGTAAAGTGAACAATGGCAACGTGCACAACCTGAGGGTTGCTTACTTTACATGGACCTGCACACACACAGATAACTTTGATCCCAATGAAGTTCAGAGAGGTTGTCAATCTCTCCGGCCTTGTTGTTTACAAAGGATTAAAAGCAAGGGTAGATAGTAGTGATAATTGCAATGGAAAGTAAAAGCGATAAAATAAAGTGGAGGTGTAAACAGTGGTGGAAATATGGACCGGGGTCCAATGAAGTTCACTAGTGATGTCTCTCTCCCAAAAGAAGATAAACAGCTAAGCTAGGTGAACAAATTACAGCTGGGTAATTGAGAGAATTATAAACGCACCGCAATGCTAATTATGCTACTTGAAAGTAAAGAGGGTCAAAAGTATGGGCAGTACGCCAAGACAAGTAGACCGAAACCCATCTGCATCTACTACTAATCATCCACCTTGAGATATCTATCCAGAACATCTCGCTGGTATTAAGTTGCGAGCCCCACCCAAAGTGTACACTCAAAGCAACAAACAATTGCATTAACAATCTATGTGTAAGGTAAGCAATCATTGCAACCGCGGTTACAAGCACCGTTGTTTTCTCCCTGGTGGCAACAGCACATCCCCTAGTCTCATGTTTCTGTCACTCAATCTAGACATCGGGGGGCATGAACCCACAATCATGCATAACGCTCCCTCTTGGAGTCACTATCTACTACTTGGCCAAAGCAATAAAAAGCAACGGAGAACATGGAAGAATTAATCAAGTAAAAAATATAAAAGGTAAACCAAATATATAACTCGTCATGATCAGAACATAATCTCATAATCCATCGGATCCCAGCAAACACAGCATATCAACAGCAGGAAAATTACATAGGTTCCTTGATCATGTAGGGCAGCTCACAAGGTGTAAATATTGAAGAATAAAGGTGGAGAGAATACATCACATAGCTACTGGTCATGGACTCATGGTCCAAGGTAGACTACTCACGGCACACCTGGGAGGCGTCCATGGTAGTGAAGAGGTCCCTGGAGGTCAATCCTCCCTCTGGCAGGGTGCCGGGAAGAGGTCTTCTGGCGCTCCCGATCTTGGAAGCGCGGCGGCGGAATAGTGAGGTAATTCGTGATGCGGGCTTCTCCTCGAGGGTTTCTGCAACGAGGGGTAAAAAAATAGGCCGAACGGGGAGCACCAAGGTGGGTCCCACCTCCATGGCGCCCTGGTGGCGCGGCTAGGGGTGGGGCCGCGCCACCTGGTCGCCTAGGAGGGAGGTGGCCCCCCTCTGGCTCTTCTTAGGTGGCTCCGAAAGCTTCCTTGATATAAAAATCACTGCAACTAAAGACATAAGCAGACAAGAACTAGAATTGGGTACACTGAGTTAGTAGGTTAGTAGAAATATGTGTAAAATGATATAAAAGTGTAGCAAAACATGTAGCAATGTCACATAAAAGTGCATGGAACAAGCAGAAATTATAGATACGTTTGGGATGTATCTACATCCCCAAGCTTAATTCCTGCTCGTCCTCGAGTAGGTAAATGATAACACAGATAATTTCTGTGGTGACATACTAACACACATATAAGAACTTCAAAGTAAAGCAAGTAAGATATGCAATTCAAGTCAAGATAATAATAGGCAAGAGTCTTAGTATTAATTCTAGCAAAGCATAAACATAAAGGTGCAAGAGCTCTCGCTGTCCGTCACTCAAATGTCTCCAAATGGTGTTTGCGTGCAAGCAATGGGAGATGGGATTAGAGATAAAAAAATAGTTAATTGATAACTCAATCTACTAAAGTTTCACACTTGGTCTCCTTCGGGATCTTATTTTGACTCATCCCAGACAACTAGTCAGGTACAAGTCAAACTGATCCTCTCCCTTTCGACTTTGAGCACTCATGCAATGGCTGAGCACGATTAAGATATGTTAGCACTTAGGATGGAAAAGAGAGAAATGATGGGGAAGGAAGACAAAAAAGTGTGAAAGGATCACATCAACGAGGACAATCATAGGCGAGAGAATGTCAAATGATAGATATGATGAGAGGAGTAGGGATTGCCATGCAACGGATGAACATATGAGCTAAGGTAAGCTCCCTAATGGAACTAGTGGGGGTACATCCAACTTGCTTGCTGACGAGGGGGTGACTCCACGAATCCTACATGTGAGACTACCTGGTGCCTGTGAAGACAGAAGGCCCGTTGGGAAGCTCCGACAGGCCCTCGATTGGCCCAACCAAGCACCGACGTAGGAGTTCACGACTAACATGGAAGGTGCAACTTGGCGTACAAGGCAGGACTAGAATTAGGAAACTACCTATGTAACCTAGCACGGACTCCCCGAGACTTAGCCTAGTATATAAAGGCTAGGAGGGGAGACGTCCGGATCAACTCAATACGCATCTACTCACCCTAGCCTTGCAAGAACTCGACTTGGCCCCCATTCTAATCGCCTCCTCACGCAATAATATCGAGCAGGAAGTGCTTCTCCTGTTAGCCGACGAGTATCGTCCAACCTGTGCCTATCTCCATGACTAACCTCGGGTCCCTGACCATGGGATTTGCCGGGGTTGATCCCCGTCAATTGGCACCGTCTATGGGAACTACACAGGTTGGAATCACGATCTCGGCGGTCCCGACCTCAACAGATCAAGACTCGAGGACTAGAGCCAGATCCAATCCGCTCGAGAGATTCAAGTTCACCGCAAGCGTCTCCGACACCCCATCAGGATCACCCAGCCTGCAGCAGAACCAAGTCTAGCACCTCGACGACTGTCAGATCCATCACCGAAGGAAAAGAACTCGACGACCCAGAAGACAAGCACAAGGAGGCTACTCGAGAATCCCACTCGAGGAGTCGCAACGCGTGGCCGAAGGCTCGCCCATCAGTCAACGACCCGCCGCCACCCGGACTCCTACCACACGCCAAGACAGTGAGTCCGAGACCCAGACCGGAGATTACTACGACCCAGATCGAAGGCCAGACAAATTCGCCAACTCCATCCGGAATCAATCACTCAGCGACGGGATAGAGCTCGACCCAAGAGTTCACAGCCGAGCAAAAGACCGCTCGCAGATCTTCCAAGTCTCAAGGAGAAGAAGGCACGCCGGCTCCAGCAAACTCACAGCTAAAGAGCAATTGGAAGGACCTTGCGCGATCCATTATTTTGAAGACAGACGAGGACACTGTCGGGACCCGGGGTATGCGTATGTAATTCCAGTCACGATACAATCACATGGAGAGCCGAGAGCCGTACCCACTTGTCTAAGCAGACAAGGCGAAGCACAGAACACTCTCGGAAAGCATCGAACGTGAGGGGCATCCCATTCAGACCGGATGATCAACTGATATGGGTCCTCATCGTCCGCTCACGAGTCTAAATGCTTATGGGTGGTGAATCCCATATTCATAGACAAGTCGCCTCAACCATGTTATCGATTGAGTCCTAACTCTTACATAGACTTACTCCAGCCCGATCACTTAGTCGGGGTCTAGGGCAGGCTCTATCATACAACAAAGTGTGCACGTGACAGAGTCACGAGCAATCGCATCGCGATGCCCCAAGATGCGCACATCTAAGGGCCACTTGGTGTATAAAAGACCGCCAGCCAGATCACAACTAAGGTCTCCAAAACCCATACTAAGACATGCATGTTATAAACATACACGCAGCATACATGCCTAGTATGAACAGTAGGTATCATCACATAACTCTACAAAGTGTATCTTTATTGACTTACACATAGAGCATACAAAGATCACATGTCTGTGATCATCATTACATCATACAACGGAAGCAAATTAGGTCTGAGTACAGAAAAGTTTAACAAATGGCTTAGAGAAGCCTTGTACAACAAACATGCCCTTCCACGAGGGATCAGACTGCTGTCTGGGACTATGCTACCAAGGTCAACGTCGAGCTTCATGAAGGTGACTCCATCGGGGGTCCGGGTTCTCATCTAAAACATAGAATAAGCAAACGTGAGTACAAAATCGTACTCAGCAAGACTTACATCAGAACTACACTACTCATGCTCAAGTATCAAGGTAAAGGGAGGTGGGGTTCAACATGCAGAAATGCCAGCTTTGACTTGGCTAGTCCTGAACTACGAGTACCAGACTTAAGGTAAGAAGCGTACACGAGTCCACTACCAAGTCTCCACCCAATACACCACTATGGTTACTTCCTCGACTTTCCCACGAGGAAGCACACCATAGCACTCACGCTTATCTTGCGAGTTTTAGAAGTATCCATTCAAGTTGTCTAATAATCAAGCACGGCTTTCCAGGTAGTCCATGACCGCGGACACGGCTATTCGAATAGTTTTGTTAACCTTGCAAGGGTGTAAACTACACACACATGACCATCAGTTACCGCAAAGTCTCTCCACCGTTCAAGAGGTGACAGCGAGGATGTTCATGTTGGAAATATGCCCTAGAGGCAATAATAAAATGTTATTATATATATATTTCCACGTTCGTAATTAATGTTTATATTTCTGTGCTATAATTGCAATGACCCTGACTGTGAGATTCAGAAGAAAACTCATTTGCATGTGTGGAAATGTAAACACCAAGAGTTCCTGGTTTAGCCTCTAAGACCAGCTCATGTGCTAATTGATGATTACGTTTTCTTAATCATGGACATTGTTCTTGTAACAAGGATGTCAGTAGCAATGGGAACATATTGTTAGCAGAACAATGATGTTGAACCGACCCCAGTATTGAATGATATACTTAGAGATCACATCGTAACTACGTTATAAGTCATATCATGAAATGTTATCATATACGTAATTCCTTAGACCATGAGAGTATCGAGTTGCTTCACACAGGAAGACATGCTTTGGTTCTTAGATGAATCCTCCCGTAAATGGGAAGTAGTAAAATAAGTTCTGGGTATGTCAGATGGTGTGGCTAGTGACTGTGATAGTTCAAGAATGGGATTTGCTCCTTCACGATGAAGAAGATATTCACTTCGGGCCCACTCGGTATGACGGTATCCATTATAGTCTGGCCAGACGCATTGTGATTCAGTCACGGGGATACCGGAATACGATAACGAGAAAATGGACGAACTAGCAAAGAGGATAACGAGTGGCTTGTGTTCAAGAAGTTGTTACACATGGGTGCCAAACTTCTCTCCTCTAACTTTGTCATATATCACGAAGCAAAGGGAATGGTACATGAATAAACATAATGGTTCACTCGAAGTTTCTTCGTGTATGTGTGGGAGTCAACATGGGTGTCCATGGCTCCGCTGTTGATTATTGGCTATTGACAAAAGGCTGTTGACCTTTGTCCGGAAGATGTTCTGAGTCATGTCCGCATTATACCGAACCTATGGGGTCACACACTTAACGAGCAGTAGTCTGTTAGAATACTAGTATGGTAGAAGGTTTAGTGGAAGCAAAGCAGAATAGTTCATACGGGTACCGGAAGTAGTTCCGGAGATTTATTGAATTGTTCATAAGGGCACCAGAAGTAGTTCTGGGTATTTAAGGTTATGTCCGGATCACTCTGGAGTAGTCCCAGGTGGTTCCGGAACATATGAGAATGGTACTGGGGAAGTCCTGGATCAACCGGAATAGTTTCCGGATAATCGCTGGGCGTCCCGACAACCTTCGCGGTCATCGGGTGGCTTAAACTGTAACTCGGATGGTCTTGTAAACTATCTGGATGGCTCCGGAATGTCTGAGAACGATCTCGGAAGGTTCTGGAAGTGCTCCAGAAGTGTCCGGAATGTCCCGAAACAGTCCCGATATGTCCCGGAAGGTCCTGGAAGCTTCTAGAAGGTCATGGAAGGTTCCGGAAGGTTCCGGGCAGTACCACCCACTCCCCTGCGCCCCTAGCCTTGGGGGGCAAGCCACCTAGGCTGCCCTAGCCGGCCAAGGGGTGGGGGCGCACCAAGGGGAAGGAATCCTCCTCCAGGTGGAAAGTCCAACTCTCCAATATGGCAGGTTTCCGGTGGGAAGGTATGGGAAGATTTGGGAGGTTTGGGAGTCCAACTTGGACTCCCCACCCACCTTATTGCGCCCCAAGGGCCTCTTGGCCACCTATATAAAGTGGGGGAGGGGTGGGGGGCGCAACACAACTTGTCCCCAAGGCCTATGCGCCACCCTCCCTCCTCTAAACCCCGTTGCTCCACTTTTAGACCCCGGTTTAGACGTTGTTCTAGATCGGAATCCGTTAGGGTTTTCTCCCTCTAGTTTTCTCGGTGGCGTTAATCTCTGGACGGCGGAGCGCTGCTGGATTGCTGCTACGGGATGTGTGGATACTAATGGAGGGGTCGTACCTTCGACCCTTCTTCGAGGAGCTTGTTCATGGGACTTGTCCGTGGGACTAGATCGCGGGACTTGTTCGTGGGATTGATCGAGGGACTGTTCGTGGGAGAACTTGCGAGATCTACTTCCACTACGTCCACGAGCTTCACCAACTCTACTTCCGCTACATAGGTTGGTGAGCCAAGACCTAAAACCTTGTATGCAATCTTCTTGGATGATCTTGGGTTCTTGATTCGTAGGCCGAAATTTTTGTTTTCTGCTACGTTTCCCAACAGTGGTATCATGAGCGATCCTTGATTAGATGCATGTTTAGGTAGATCATATGTTGATATGAGGAATTGATTTTCTTGTTTGCTTCCCTATCATGTGATCTTTTCTTTGCTCGACGGCATGATGTGATTTTGCTACAAGGTTTGAGTTTTGCCATGATCCCTCTATGCTGCTCTTAGTATGCTGGTTGCCTTGATCATGGACTACATCAAATTCCTTGGATCTCATCCTAGTCTTGCTATAGAAAATTTTACATGAACGGGCTTGTGGATTTTATGAACTCAAATCCACACGGGGGTCACGCGTTTAACGAAGTTTGGCTTGTGGCATTAGTTGCTACACGCACCCCGTATGTTAAACTAGCAACAAAAGAAGTATCGTGTTTTTGTTTTGTCTAGGGTTTCTCGTTTGCCTTGTAAACCTGCTTAACAACCACGATAAAGGTTGCAACAACCCGTGTAGATGGCGATCTAACTCGTTTTTGCAGAGTATGCATGTGATGTGGTATAGCCTTCAAGATTTGCAATGTGTTTGTATGAGATGCTATATGTTATGTAATATTTATTCGCGACCTGCGTGTCGTGGTACGGCATGATGACTGGAGTCATATGATTGTCACTTAATTATGGCCTGCGTGCCAGAACTGTTTATTAGCTCGAGGCAAAGCAATAGATAGATGCAAGGTGATGATCTACGATGCGGAGGTGGACCCCGACGCACATGCCGGAAGCCGTGGTGTTGGTCCCGGCACCAAGGACAAAGTTGGTGGACACGGTGACTTCAACCACGACGACGTGAAGATAATGAAGACTTCACGAAGCAAAGGGCTATATCATATCACATAATTTTATGAACTGCCTGTGATGTTTATCCCTTTGATGCACCCTTGTTTGATGCGCGGTAGTCGTGTTTTATTAGGGTGATCTCTCGCAAAACAATATCAAGTTGATAGTGTTCTCCCAACTGTAGCACCGTCTATACTATGTTTCACACCGGAGCAGGTCATGTCACATGGGTGCACACGGTGTGACGCATAAAAGACGGGTGTGTTAAAAGAACACACAGCACATTACACTTGGTTATCTTGACGGTTTGGATAAAAGTTTGCTACCGGAACACGCCCATCGAAAGATGAACAAGAATCACCTTTGGCGTGATTGGAAAGTTGGCCTACCGGTCCAGTCTAAGTCATCAGTGATGTCACATCAATGGCGGACGATTGGGTCGGATCTTGAATCACTCCAGCATCAATTACGAGAGATATTGATCTGAGTGGGAGCGCACTAAGTATTTAAATTGATTAATCACAAGTGCAACTTAATTATGAACAAAGTCTTAGTATTTGCTTTATCGTTGTAGAATAATGGCTCGCGTTACCACCTTCCCAATTGATTTTGATTAACTGTTTTATCTGGTAAAAACTTTACGATTGGTACCGTATTGTGAGGACTATCCTCAATAGTGTCGAGAAGGAGCTTGTCCTATCGCAAATTTTTGATGCTCTCCCGCTGATGCTATGGATGATGTGACTTATGTCCATAATCCAAAATGCTAGAATTCCACGACAGCTAAGTGCATTGTCTTCACCACCATGAAACCCGAACTTCGAAAAGTTTGGGATAGTTATGTTATATTCGTGGAACTGAAAAATAAGTTTTCAGTAGTAAGACAATTAATGTTGGATATAAGATATCTAGTACAATGTATGATTGTAAGCATTAGTGAAAATGTTCATTGTGCTCTAAACAAAACTGATAAGTGTGGGATCCAGAAGAACAATGATCATATGATGATGAGGATTAAGGGAAAGGAAGTTCCATAGGGTGTTAGTAAGACTTACACGCCGGAAAGTCCATGGCCTGCGCCACCCTTGATCATGTGTGATCTTTTGTGAGTAGGAGTGACATTGGAAATAGAACTATGATACGTATAAAGGCAAAACGAAAGAAGACTGGAACATCCAGCTCAGAAATGAAAGTCATACAGAGTTATAGATGAATTCATTGCTGGTCAAGAGATGTAATTCTTGGGAATCATGATTAAGCAGTTAATTGTGGATTCTGTATATTGTGATTAAACTGTTGATCACCGGAATATCACATCGATTGCATATTGTTGCAACTCGATGCAAGAAATACTATGGCCTTTATGACTAGCTAATGATGAGTTTTGACACGCTCGGGAACACGGTAAAAGGTTTACTATACCGTGTGTTGACTCTATGATTATCTTCATAATTCATTTTAGATTTGAGTAAATTGTTACTACACTTTAGCCTTGTTGCAAAACATCATTTTGAATCATGTTTGTTGCAAGAGAGTTGTTCAAAGCTATGAATAACGTAAAGGCCATACTTCCATTATGAATAGGGTGTATGTTATGAATCTTGATAATAATACTAAACATCCATAACACTGACGCTAAACGTCGCAAGACTGACAGAAATACCACATAGATGTGGCACTGCCGTTTATCACAAGTGACATAACATGCATGAAGAATTTCCATAAGTGATGGACTTTCGAGTCATATGATTATGAATCACTTGACGCTTGCGATCTTTGTCTCGAAGTAATGTGACTAAAACACCGTTAATAGGCCATACATGAACGGGCAACTAAACCATTGGTAATCATACATGATGATGTGTGTAGTCCAATAAGTGTAGTTGTGTGCAGTGGATTCCCTATCTTCACTCATGAGTTGAAGTAGATATGTGGATATCTGTTCAATAGAGACATACGTCTGAAATCTTTGAAATGTTCAAGGAATTTTAGAGTGAAATAGAAATTCATTGTAACAAGAAAATAAAGCTTCTGCAAATTAGATTGTAGAAAGTAATATTTTAGTTACAAGTTTAGTGAACGTCTGATGAGTTGTGAAGAACTGTCATAACTTGCGTCTCCCGGAACATCACTATGAGTAAAGTGTTCGAGAGATGTAGTCAAGCCATGTATGACACGGTAAGATCAAATATGACGTTTATCAATTTGCCATTATACTTATTAAAGTTATGCGTTAGTGACTACGGCTTTTATACTGAAAAGAGCACCATCAAATCTGTTGAAATGACACCATATTAGATGTGGTATGGACTGTTAAAACCATATTGTCTTTTCTTAAAATTTGGGTGTATGAGACATATGTTTGACATACTCAAAACACCAAATCAGATAAGTGCTACTTTGTGAAGGTTATTCCAAAAGGTTTGGTATTCCTCTATCACTACACAAAAGCAAAACTGTTTTCTGTTAAGAACAATGTGTTTTGAAGAAAATGGTTTCTTGCAAAATAGTGAGTGAGAGGACAGTGCAACTTGTTAAAGATTGTTGAATTTTCAAATAAGTGCGCAGCTGAACTACACAGGTTAGACAAAAGTCGTACAAACATTCATGATATGTAAAACGAGATATTGTTGTTCGACAATGATAAACCTGTGATATACAAAGAAGCGTTGATGGGCCCTGACTCCGGGATTTGGCTAAATACCAAATAATCAGAGATAGTATCCATGGAAGTAAGTCAAGTTTTGAACTTGGTAGACCCTCCGAAAGACTAAAAGTCTGAAGAATATATATATATGGATCTATAATTGATTCGGATGAAATTTTTTTATCCATAAAGCTCAACTCGTTGGAAAATTGTTTTCTAGCAAGTTCAAAGGTTGACTATGGCGAAATAGTTTCGACCGTAGAGATGCTTTAGTCAGTTCGGGTTATATTAGCAATTACTACATATCTCATTTATAGGATATGGTAGAATGAACGTCAAAACAACGTTCCTACACGGAAAAATAACAAAGGACGTATATGTGATACGACCGGAATGTTTTGTCGATTCAAAGGATGCTAAAATAGATGCAAGCCTTGGATGTCCAGTGATGGACTGAAGCTAGCACAATGGAGTTGGAATTTTCGTTATGATGAAATTGCCAAAAGAGTTTGTTGTCATCAGGAATAACGAAAATGATTGAATATTCAAGAAAGTAAGTGGGAGCTGAATGATATTTCTAAAACCTTATGTAGATGACATATTGTTGATTGGAAATGATATAAATTTCTTGACACGAATAAGGACTTCGTTGGAAATAGTTTTCAGTTGAAGAATTTGGGCTGATATAGCATTAGGATTGAGCACAATGATCTATGTAGATAGTAAGTGCCTGATCATGCTAAGACCAACATTACATGTTAACATGATACTAAAGTAGTTTAGTATGAAAACGCCAAGAAGAATGTTCTTGCCGAGGTCACGGTGAAAAATTATTTGCAGATATCAGTGTTCATGAACACAGATAAGCAAAAACACGTGAATTGAATTCCACTCACCTGTGTGTTTGGATTAATCATGTACACCATAATATGTAAAACGACCAGATATGTCCAACGCTCCAAAAGGTTGTGAGCAAGATACCAAAGTGATCAATATGTTGATCATTGGACAAACAATGAAAAGTTAAACTTATGATAGATAAGATTTGTTTCTCGGAAAATGGAGAGAATGAAGAGCTCGTTGTAATGGGTTACACCAGCTGAATTTTTGATGTAAATAGTTACACCAATTCAGTCTTCATACTTACTCCGACGGATTTTCGATTTTAATTGGGATTATGTGTTTCACACGTAAGGGTGGCGCAGTATGAAGGAACTTTGTCAAGTTCGATACTGTGGCGAATTCTATAACACTGGCTAAGTATATTGTTGCTTAAAGAAGTAACAAGGGAGGGTATTTTGAATCATCAGTTCATTTATGAACATGGTATGGTTTCCAAGATGTATGAAACATTTATGAATGATTTCATGACTTATTCTAAAGGAACCAAGGTCCTGCCAAATGATTCAAACATATACAAAGCTAAACTGATAAAATTAGTGAATTTTATGATAGCGTGAAAACGCGAAGATATGCAAGATACAAACGGGTCTGAAACGTCAGATCTGATGATGAAGTCTATACCACAAATGAAGCATGTATTACACCGGTATGCCATAAGGTGTAAAGTGCTCAAGCACTGATAATATTATTGACTCTAGTGCAAGTGGGAGACTGTTGGAAATATGCCCTAGAGGCAATAATAAAATGTTATTATATATATATTTCCACGTTCGTAATTAATGTTTATATTTCTGTGCTATAATTGCAATGACCCTGACTGTGAGATTCAGAAGAAAACTCATTTGCATGTGTGGAAATGTAAACACCAAGAGTTCCTGGTTTAGCCTCTAAGACCAGCTCATGTGCTAACTGATGATTACGTTTTCTTAATCATGGACATTGTTCTTGTCACAAGGATGTCAATAGCAATGGGAACATATTGTTAGCAGAACAATGATGTTGAACCGACCCCAGTATTGAATGATATACTTAGAGATCACATCGTAACTACGTTATAAGTCATATCATGAAATGTTATCATATACGTAATTCCTTAGACCATGAGAGTATCGAGTTGCTTCACACAGGAAGACATGCTTTGGTTCTTAGATGAATCCTCCCGTAAATGGGAAGTAGTAAAATAAGTTCTGGGTATGTCAGATGGTGTGGCTAGTGACTGTGATAGTTCAAGAATGGGATTTTCTCCTTCACGATGAAGAAGATATTCACTTCGGGCCCACTCGGTATGACGGTATCCATTATAGTCTGGCCAGACGCAGTGTGATTCAGTCACGGGGATACCGGAATACGATAACGAGAAAATGGACGAACTAGCAAAGAGGATAACGAGTGGCTTGTGTTCAAGAAGTTGTTACACATGGGTGCCAAACTTCTCTCCTATAACTTTGTCATATATCACGAAGCAAAGGGAATGGTACATGAATAAACATAATGGTTCACTCGAAGTTTCTTCGTGTATGTGTGGGAGTCAACATGGGTGTCCATGGCTCCGCTGTTGATTATTAGCTATTGACAAAAGGCTGTTGACCTTTGTTCGGAAGATGTTCTGAGTCATGTCCGCATTATACCGAACCTATTGGGTCACACACTTAACGAGCAGTAGTCTGTTAGAATACTAGTATGGTAGAAGGTTTAGTGGAAGCAAAGCAGAATAGTTCATACGGGTACCGGAAGTAGTTCCGGAGATTTATGGAATTGTTCATAAGGGCACCAGAAGTAGTTCTGGGTATTTAAGGTTATGTCCGGATCACTCTGGAGTAGTCCCAGGTGGTTCCGGAACATATGAGAATGGTACTGGGGAAGTCCTGGATCAACCGGAATAGTTTCCGGATAATCGTTGGGCGTCCCGACAACCTTCGCGGTCATCGGGTGGCTTAAACTGTAACTCGGATGGTCTTGTAAACTATCCGGATGGCTCCGGAACGTCCGAGAACGGTCTCGGAAGGTCCTGGAAGTGCTCCAGAAGTGTCCGGAATGTCCCGAAACAGTCCCGATATGTCCCGGAAGGTCCTGGAAGCTTCTAGAAGGTCATGGAAGGTTCCGGAAGGTTCCGGGCAGTACCACCCACTCCCCTGCGCCCCTAGCCTTGGGGGGCAAGCCACCTAGGCTGCCCTGGCCGGCCAAGGGGTGGGGGCGCACCAAGGGGAAGGAATCCTCCTCCAGGTGGAAAGTCCAACTCTCCAATATGGCAGGTTAACGGTGGGAAGGTATGGGAAGATTTGGGAGGTTTGGGAGTCCAAGTTGGACTCCCCACCCACCTTATTGCGCCCCAAGGGCCTCTTAGCCACCTATATAAAGTGGGGGAGGGGTGGGGGGCGCAACACAACTTGTCCCCAAGGCCTATGCGCCACCCTCCCTCCTCTAAACCCCGTTGCTCCACTTTTAGACCCCGGTTTAGACGCTGTTCTAGATCGGAATCCGTTAGGATTTTCTCCCTCTAGTTTTCTCGGTGGCGTTCATCTCTGGACGGCGGAGCGCTGCTGGATTGCTGCTACGGGATGTGTGGATACTAATGGAGGGGTCGTACCTTCGACCCTTCTTCGAGGAGCTTGTTCATGGGACTTGTCCGTGGGACTAGATCGCGGGACTTGTTCGTGGGATTGATCGAGGGACTGTTCATGGGAGAACTTGCGAGATCTACTTCCACTACGTCCACGAGCTTCACCAACTCTACTTCCGCTACATAGGTTGGTGAGCCATGACCTAAAACCTTGTATGCAATCTTCTTGGATGATCTTGGGTTCTTGATTCGTAGGCCGAAAATTTTTTTTTCTGCTACGTTTCCCAACAGTTCACCACGACACTTCGCCCACAGCTCCGTTCTAATCCAAGGAGTCAACTGTCTGAGTTCCAAACCCAACTGGAGTTCCGGCCGAGCTTCCATCCAGGACTCAAACCATGTAGGCACAACTGACAAGCCCACCTCGACGGATGGTTCTCCGCTTGACAAGCCATGTTCTACAAGCCCTACCATGAATGCCACATTTCATTTCATTTATCTTTCTATGCATATGCCGAATGGAAATCCCGAACTAGGTGTGACTCCTGTACTTGGATCGGGGTGAGTTACTAGGTCGAGAGGGGTCAGTGAGCCCAATGCGTCGTTGTACTCTTTGTCTCGGATTACCATACAAGAACTCGGGCTTAAGGCGGTGTTCAACGAGACAACCCACTGTTTACTCCTACACAGCCTCTCATCGTTCACCTTGTATTAGGGTGGATTCACCAACACAGTTTCACTTTCATCAACACCATGTTCACCATCATCCCGACTCACATCAAAAGCAACCTCATTGTACCACTAAGCATGCAATAAGCGGTAATAGTTGCAGGGGCCACATGATCTCAATCAACTCCTATGTCAGCTAGGATTGTGGTTTGCTTACTACTGTGACAAGATGATAGGTCATGCATCGGATATGGGTTCAACTATGCGGTAGAATCGATACAAGGTGATCTCCTAAACATGCATAAGAGAGACTGAGAGGGAATTGGGATTTTATAGACATGATCAATGGGGTTTGCTTTACTTGCTGACGATACACGGGTCTTAACGGTGGTCTTCTTCTTCGGGGGTGATCACCGTCTCGAAAGCACTATTACCGAAGCAATCATCCACAAGGGGGGGACAACTTCGAAAGTAAATGCACAAGCACATGATAAGTTTTTCCATGATGTGAATGGTACTGGTTTGTTGATAATTCAATTTAGTTGAAGTGTATTGCAAGGGATTTGCAAATTCAAACTCCAAATTCAAATTCAAATTAAGTCATATACACATTTGCTTCTGTTCGCCCATTTTAAAATGGTCAAACATAAAAACAAATTGCATATTCTTAATCCTTGCATTTTTCCTATAATTTTTCATATATTATATGTTTAATTTGGAGTTAAAATGAATTTTCTATGATTTATTGAAGTTTTAAACAATTTCTGGATTTTTCTATAATTCTTTTAATTAGAAAAGTCCCTTACTGCGTCATGCTGACCTCAGCATGACGTGGGGGGCTTCTGGCCAGTGGGGCCCTGTGGTCAGTGGGAGAGGGGATTAATCCCTGCGGTTAGTTTAAACTGGGGGGTTAGTTTAGTGGTAGGGCCCACTATTAAGTGGGGTTAGGGGGTGTTTAGCACGCGGGTTAGGGGGGCCTAATGGTCGGCTTGACGCCGGCGGCTCTGCACGCGGCGGCGCTCCGCCGGAGTTGCGCTGCAGGCCACGGGAGGGCTCGGGGCAAGCATCCAGACGTGCCTCGCGCTCGTGCACATCTAGGGGTGCAGGAGGGGGGCCTCGAGGAGGCCCCGAGCCACGGCGGCATCCAAGCCCGCGGCGGCCGGAGCTGCCGTGGTGGTCGTCGTCGACAGAGAGCACGGGGGAGAGCGAGAGATGGGGTGAAATGACCGCAGCCTCACCGTGGAGACGAAGGCGTTGAAGTCCGAGGCGGGGAGGCACCGTGGACGACGAATTCCGGCGAGAAGCTCCACGGCGGCCGGAGCAAAACGGAGAAGATGGCGTCCTCCAGAGGGCAACTTCGCTCGATTGCCTGCATGGTGTGACGGAGTCGAGGGCGGCGAAGCGTATGGACAAGTCCGGGGCTCTTGGGGTGGCCGTTGGCCACGGCTTTCACGGTGGCGCGCTCCGGTGAGCTTCGGGCGGCGCGGGATTCGCGAGAGGAAGAGGGACAGGGCAAGCGGCGAGAGGGGGAGAAGGACATGGGGCCTTACAGGCTTCCACGGGGAGGGTTAGGAGGCCAGGGGGCAAGCAGGAGGTGGCCGCGGCGACGGCATGCTCGCCACGCCGACGAGCAGCCTGCCTGTCCCAGGGTAGAAGACAGCTCTACCCCTGGTGGGCGGGGCCGGCCAGGTAAGTGGCCAGGTGAGCTAGGCCTCTTTTCTTTTTCTATTTTTCTTTCTGTTTTGTTTTTTCTTTCATTTTTTTTCTCTGATAAATAAATACCAAAACATTTTATAAAAATTCCCAACTAATTTTATAAATACTAGGTGACCAGTAGCTAGTCACTTCTAGGATTTGGGCATTTTTGAAATTCAATACATTTGAATTTCAAGTCAAATAGGGATCAAATTTAATTTCCAAGCCCTATTTGGAATATTTGAAAAATCTTGGTGCATGCCGTGGGACCCACGTCACTTTATATGTGATCATGCATATTTATAAGACTTTTCAAAAATACGAGAGGAATTTTTGGAAGAAATTTTTGTCTGGCCATTTAATTAAATACTTTAGGGTTTTTAATTTCCCCATTTTTGAATTTCTTTTGAAATTTCTTCATGATGCAAAGGACTCAAGCAACCCTAGCACTTACCCTAGTTGGGGTTCTAACAGGCACCTCAGAGCAAGCCACACACTGGGAGACTGCCACCTATTCACCGAACTCTCCAACAGCCTCAAGGAGGAGAAGCAGCGTGAAGCCAAACGCACTCAAAGAAGCACGCAGTCACATGCACCGAGTGCAGAGGAGCAATACCCCGCGTCCTAGGGACGAATCTGCATGATCCAAGAAGGAAGACCCTCGAAAGCAAAGCAAGATGCCTACACCTTGCAGGCCAAAGCAGCCGAAGACCTAAAGACAACTGAAACCTACCAACTGAGCGGCGCCGAGACCAGCATCACCTTCTCACAAAGCGACCATCCGCCCGCAGTCCCGAGGCCTGGGCATGCACCCCTGGTCCTCGAAGCTCAGATCGGAGGATACGACATGGACAGAACCTTCATGGACGGAGGCAGCAGTCTAAACATAATCTTCGCCAGCACTCTACGCAAGATGTTCATCCCACGATCAGTTTGGAAGAAGTCAGGAACCACAATATACGGCGTAGTCCCGGGCGAAGAAGCCACCTCCATCGGAGCAATACAGCTTGATGTGATCTTCGGCAGCAAGCGCAACTTCGCAAAGCAGGCACTCGAGTTCAAAGTGCTCGACTGGCAGTCGCAGTATCACGCCACACTCGGGCGATGTAAGGTCCGATATGCGGTACTGTTCCAGATCTAGATGTTTCCATCCAGATCCGGGGACGAAGCACATATCGGTCCTACCGCGACATATGACAAAGCCATATGCCCCGGATTTCCAACATGATATCACAACATTACAGATACAAGGATACAACATCTCATACAATCGGCATACAACTGCCTCAAATACAATACAACAGCGGAAGATACATGTCTGGGTACAGACTACAAGCAAATGCCTAGTGGCAAAGAGAAAAACATCGATCCCATAACCACACGGGTCCAGGCCCTCCGCCGGGATCCGCCTAACTAGTCGTCGTCGAGTATCCACGTGAAACGTCGATCACCATACCTGTTGTCGATCAAGAACCCTGAAAAGAGTTTGGGGGTAGTATCATGAGTACAGAGGTACTCAGCATCCAACTGTAGTGGTCATCTGACCCAGCAAGGACTTCATCACTCGTCATCCTAGGACAACTAATTGTTTACGGTTAGGAAGGGGTAAGTGGTGAGGTTGCTGCCGCACTAGCATTTATGAAGTGACTAACAATCTAGAGAGTAAGATAAGAAGCCAACCATTCGATGAGGAATCGCCTCCAACAAGTCTTGCTATCAGCTACTTACGCAATCATAACACCTATCCTATCCTTGTCCTCCTTTTCGCATCCCGGCGAAGAAGAAGAAGTCAAGGCACACACACGTTGATCAAGTTATATTAAGATTATCTCAGTTGTTGTTGTCTATGAACAAGGAGTAGGTCTCAAGTCGCTCATAACCGTGGACACGGCTTCTCGAAAAGATTTAACCCTGCAGGGGTGTACCAACTGCCCATTACGAGGCTCCACACGCACACCCATCTCTCTTAGTTGCTACCCATCACAGGCAACCATTTTATGATTTAGTTCAAATAGATCCGAAACGACAGGTCCCTCTAGCTAACAACGAACAAATCCGGGTGGCCCCCGGTGAGTCGACATCCAGCTCAGTAGCCGGCCGCGCTCTCGATCTGGTCTCAACCGTATGACTCCAGGTTTGGATTGCCGGTTAATCACACATGGGAAACCGGGTCCTCAGCCGGTCATGATGGGCCAGCAAGGCAACTTTGTCCTCACTGGTCCGGGTTGGTTTAAAAACTACTGGCAGCTGACCAGCACGCACACGGATTCAAATGGTAAATCAGCTTGGGCCACCACTAGAAATTCTTGAAGCTAGGTAGGTAAGAAAAGGGAACCCCATAAAATCCCACACGCGGTTAGGCACGCTCAGTCTTAAAACCAATACCCGGAACTCGGATCCTAGGTGACTCGAATGGAACAAAGCGTCGGGGCGGGATAGCCTAGACCTTCCATCCTTCGTCGAATATAGTCAACATTATAATAATCATATCATCAACAACAATATAATAATGTGATATCCCAAACCAAGGAGTAACAGGGCAACATCGTAGCATCCTAAGCATGCATACTAAGCAGGGGCTACGCAACGAGCAATAGTAACATAGCAGTACAAGGTTTGCTGGGAAGGGACATGGCTGTATCGGTTTGAAAGAGGCTGTAAACATGTGGTAGGATCAAACATCGAACCTATCCTAGACTAGCATGCAAACTGCTGGTTGAAATAGAATGGATCATAAGTAATGTATAGTCCTTGCCTGTTGATAAGTCGGGTTCCGAAGGTGTAGTGGATCGCAAGCTCGCATCGTCTCCGAAGGTACCCGCGGAAGCACACAAGACGATAAACACTGGAAAGCAATCAACGAGCAAGAATCTATTACTACGAGGCAAACACGAGCAAGCATCAACAAGAAGGCAACATGAGACATCGCACCTACCGTCGAGAGCGGTTACTAACAGGTTAAGTGGAGTACTCATCACACACGACGATACCGCACATTTACAAGGGTTCAAGTTGTTTAGCTAGAGGTGATCAAAAAAGGTTGTTAACATGGCAACTCAAGCAAGCATGTCATAGCACACAAACATGTCAAGAGGTGAAGCACAAAGTAAACTATCTATGCTAGTCAATTTAAGTGAGGCACAACCTAAACATGGCATAACACTAAGTGCCGCACGATGATTAAAACATTTGGTACTGTTCTGTCCTAAACCAAATTTTTGGTTGGTTAACAACAGAAAACAATAGCATAAACACAAAGTACACGAAAAACTAATCAAATTACATATAAAGAACACCCCAAACGGAGTTACGGTTAAAAAGATATAAGCAAAACAAGTTACGGGCACAATCTGCCAACATCAGGAAGCACACTTTAGAGCAATGCATAAACAGGATAATCAATGCAAACATGCTCACAAATGATATGGAACTAAAGTAGACATGGCAGGTAAGGCATAGCAAAAAGAATCATGCAAATAGGCATCATATATCAAAAGATATTAAGCAAACAACATGGCATCGGAACGTTACAGACTTGAAAAACAGAGGTGGCTGTCAAAAACAGCGGGATAGAAAGTTTGGAGCTCAATAACTATATGACCAGCAAGCATATCATGACAATGCAATACATGTAATGAAAGTAGACATGATTCTTAACAATATGCAATTGGAGTCACTCAATTCCGATAAATGGTCGCGACACACTCGTCGACCGAAGTTGCAACAAAATATAAACAGCAGCACACTAACAGCAGGGTAGCTACTTTGGAGCAAGATACAATCATGATGCAGCAAGCAATTATGGCATATGAATGCATGAAACTGAAGTAGAAACAATGCTTAACGCAACGCAAAAGGAATCACTCAATTCCGACGTACGGTTGCAAAGCAACCGTCGCCTGAAGTTTCAACAAATTAACAGTTTCAGCAAGTTTAACAGCAGCAGTTGCAATTAACGATCTGATGCCCTGTTTAGCACACAATTACACAATCAATATGACCTCAAATGAAAATGCTCACAAAAGATGAATTGAAGTACACACAATTCTAAGCAATTTTCATTTTGGGCGCAACGTGATCCGAGCTACAGATCAACGGGAAATTACGTTGCAAACAGACATCGGCAGCAAAAATAAAAAGACTTAGCAAAAATTCATAGGTTCTGAAAAAAAACGGAGAGGGGGTTTGGGCCCTCACCCATGGCCGGACCAAGAGGCAGAGGGAGGAGGCCTGGGCTTCGCTGGGAATGGGCCGCTGGAGTGGGCCGCGAGGCGCCTGGCCCAGCTGGCAGTTGGAGCGACCGGCTCGGCTCGCTCCCGATCCGAGCGGCGGCGGCGGCCGCGCTACGCCGGCAAGGCGGCGGCGCGAGGACGGCAGGTGGCCCGCGGCGAGCAGGCACTGGTGGGGGAGCCGCGGTGGCGCGGCGGATCCGGTGAGGGGGGGGGCGCGAGGACGCGGGGTCGTGGCGGCGCTGCGGAGTTTCGAGCTCGGCCGAATGCTGTCCATGGCACGGCGGCTCGGGTCCAGCTCCGGAGACCTGCAGGCGGCAGCGGGCGGGGAAGGTCAGGGGGCGAGAGAAGGAAGGAGGAGAGGCGTGAGAGGAAGGAGAGGAGGCCGACGGCTGCGGCTGGCCGGCCAGAATCGAGGCGCGGCGGCGGCTCCACGGCTGGTGGGCTGGAGGAGAGAGGAGACTGCAGGGGGCGTCGTGGCACGATCTGGGCCATTGGTGCCCAGATCTGACGGTGGAGATCAGATCTGGCTAGGTTTGCTGTGAAAATTGGGAATTTTGGGCCATATCTGAAAGTAGAGAGGGGTGTGGCTGCAAATTTTGGCTAGGGAAACCCTAGAATGGGTGGGAGTGTGGTGGTCTTTATATAGCCCAGGTGGCTGGCAGTTTGCAAAAACATCCCCGGTTTTTCTCTCGCGCGCGCGGTGCTCACGTTTCTGACCGCCGGGGGTCCGCAGTACCTCCGATTAGGGTAAAACTTCGAACTGCGCGACCAGTGCGTCGAGCCGGCGGCGTTCACCTCACGCTGGAACCGTTCCGAAAACACTTTCTGGTGCGCTATAAAATATCCCGTTTAATAATTAAACGGGATTTCTCGTTCCGTTGGCTGTGGCTGGTCTCGTGCGGTTTTCACGACGGTGATCGGGTGAAACCCTGTGTCGCAAAGGTCGAGTGTCAGGGTGCCAAGGGTCGGTCTCCGTCCGATACGAGATAAGAGGGGGAAAAATAATCGCCGATCGATAAGTCGGGGATGCAAACACCGCAAAAAAATCAGACAATCAAACAATTCACACCGAAAACAAATTTTTTAATTTTTGTGAAATCTGGGCTATTACAATACAACACCACCAATAAGGGATCTCGTCCCGAGATCCAGGACGATCCGGGGAGAGGGGGGGAATAGAAAAGAGAGTCGACGATCTTCAACACCACCAACAAGGGACTCTGCTCCATGTCGACGTCGAACTTCTGTCGAGATAAATTTCCGTAGAGAGACGGCAACGTCGGAAAATGAAACCATCAGTGTCAAGAGGAAGAACGGCAATGAAACCTTTTCAAAGGGATAGTGCTTTTCGACACAAGTCATGAAAACACCGGGCAAAAGGAGGGAGGGAAAAGGACGACCCAGATGATATCTGAAACCGGAGAAGCTAAAGGTACGACAGGAATTCCCACCTGAGCTCGGAATCGAGACAATATGCTGCAAGCAAAGCATTGTAACGGTTCAGATACTCCACACACTCAAGATCCTAAAGTTTGAAAGGATAAGGCGAGAATAAAACACTTACGACACTTGTCCTGACCAGAGCATGGGTAAGGAGTAAAAAGAATCCTACTCTCCGATAACTATCTTAGTAACTACAAAGTAGTTTTTGTCTAGACTCGACTTCGGCCAGAGAGGGGATCCTACGGTCGGTAAGGCTCTGATACCAAGTTGTAAGGCTCGATATGCGGTACTGTTCCAGATCTAGATGTTTCCATCCAGATCCGGGGACGAAGCACATATCGGTCCCACCGCGACATATGACAAAGCCATATGCCCCGGATTTCCAACATGATATCACAACATTACAGATACAAGGATACAACATCTCATACAATCGGCATACAACTGCCTCAAATACAATACAACAGCGGAAGATACATGTCTGGGTACAGACTACAAGCAAATGCCTAGTGGCAAAGAGAAAAACATCGATCCCATAACCACACGGGTCCAGGCCCTCCGCCGGGATCCGCCTAACTAGTCATCGTCGAGTATCCACGTGAAACGTCGATCACCATACCTGTTGTCGATCAAGAAACCTGAAAAGAGTTTGGGGGTAGTATCATGAGTACAGAGGTACTCAGCATCCAACTGTAGTGGTCATCTGACCCAGCAAGGACTTCGTCACTCGTCATTCTAGGACAACTAGTAGTTTACGGTTGGGAAGGGGTAAGTGGTGAGGTTGCTGCCGCACTAGCATTTATGAAGTGACTAACGATCTAGAGAGTAAGATAAGAAGCCAAGCATTCGATGAGGAATCGCCTCCAAAAAGTCTTGCTATCAGCTACTTACGCAATCATAACACCTATCCTATCCTTGTCCTCCTCTTCGCATCCCGGCGAAGAAGAAGGAGTCAAGGCACACACACGTTGATCAAGTTATATTAAGATTGTCTTAGTTGTTGTTGTCTATGAACAAGGAGTAGGTCTCAAGTCATCCATTACCGTGGACACGGCTTCTCGAAAAGATTTAACCCCGCAGGGGTGTACCAACTGCCCATTACGAGGCTCCGCACGCACGCCGATCTCTCTTAGTTGCTACCCATCATAGGCAACCATTTTATGATTTAGTTCCAAGAGATCCGAAATGACAGGTCCCTCTAGCTAACAACAAACAAATCCGGGTGGCCCCCGGTGAGTCGACATCCAGCTCAGGAGCCAGCCGCGCTCTCGATCTGGTCTCTACCGTATGACTCCAGGTTTGGATTGCCGGTTAATCACACATGGGAAACCGGGTCCTCAGCCGGTCATGATGGGCCAGCAAGGGAACTATGTCCTCACTGGTCCGGGTTGGTTTAAAAACTACTGGCAGCTGACCAGCACGCACACGGTTTCAAATGGTAAATCAGCTTGGGCCACCACTAGAAATGCTTGAATCTAGGTAGGTAAGAAAAGGGGACCCCATAAAATCCCACACGCGGTTAGGCACGCTCAGTCTTAAAACCAATACCCGGAACTCGGATCCTAGGTGACTCGAATGGAACAAAACGTCGGGGCGGGATAGCCTAGACCATATATCCTTCGTCGAATATAGTCAACATTAAAATAATCATATCATCAACAACAATATAGTAATGTGATATCCCAAACCAAGGAGTAACAGGGTAACATCGTAGCATCCTAAGCATGCATACTAAGCAGGGGCTGAGCAACGAGCAATAGTAACATAGCAGCACAAGGTTTGCTGGGAAGGGACATGGCTGTATCGGTTTGAAAGAGGTTGTAAACATGTGATAGGATCAAACATCGAACCTATCCTAGACTAGCATGCAAACCGCTGGTTGAAATAGAATGGATCATAAGTAATGTATAGTCCTTGCCTGTTGATAAGTCGGGTTCCGAAGGTGTAGTGGATCGCAAGCTCGCATCGTCTCCGAAGGTACCCGCGGAAGCTCACAAGACGATAAACACTGGAAAGCAATCAACGAGAAAGCATCTATTACTACGAGGCAAACACGAGCAAGCATCAACAAGAAGGCAACACGAGACATCGCACCAATGGCCCGCGGCGAGCAGGCACTGGTGGGGGATCCGCGGTGGCGCGGCGGATCCGGTGAGGGGGAGGCGCGAGGACGCGGGGTCTTGGCGGCGCTGCCGAGCTTTGAGCTCGGCCGACTGCTGTCCATGGCGCGGCGGCTCGGGTCCGGCTCCGGCGACCTGTAGGCGGCGCGGGGAGGAGAAGGTCAGGGGGCAAGAGAAGGAAGGAGGAGAGGCGTGAGAGGAAGGAGAGGAGGCCGACGGCTGCGGCTGGCCGGCCGGAATCGAGGCGCGGCGGCGGCTCCACGGCTGGCGGGCTGGAGGAGAGAGGGGACTCCAGGGGGCGACGTGGCACGACCTGGGCCATTGGTGCCCAGATCTGACGGTGCAGATCAGATCTGGCTAGGGTTTGCTGCGAAAATTGGGAATTTTGGGCCAGATCTGAAAGTAGAGAGGGGTGTGGCTGCAAATTTTGGCTAGGGAAACCCTAGAAATGGGTGGGAGTGTGGTGGTCATTATATAGCCCAGGTGGCTGGCAGTTTGCAAAAACATCCCCGGTTATTCTCTCGCGCGCGCGGTGCTCACGTTTTTGACCGCCGGGGGTCTGCGGTACCTCCGATTCGGGTAAAACTTCGACCAGCGCGTCGAGCCGGCGGCGTTCACCTCACGCTGGAACCGTTCCGAAAACACTTTCCGGCGCGCTATAAAATATCCCGTTTAATTATTAAACGGGGTTTTTCGTTCCGTTGGCTGCGGCTGGTCTCGTGCGGTTTTCACGACGGTGATCGGGTGAAACCCGGTGTCGCAAAGGTCGAGTGTCAGGGTGGAAAGGGTCGTTTTCCGTCCGATACGAGATAAGAGGGGGGGAAATAATCGCCGATCGATAAGTCGAGGATGCAAACACCGCAAACAAATCATACAATCAAACAGTTCACACCGAAAACAAAAATTTTAATTTTTGTGAAATCTGGGCTGTTACAGGCGACCAGCGTTCGCACAGTTCATGGCGGTTCCACACTATGCATATCTCAAGCTCAAGATGCCAGGACCTGCAGGAATCATCACAGTCAAGGGAAGCCTCATCAAATCGGACCAGTGCGACCGCGACTTCCACAAAGTCTCTGACACATTCGGATCCCAACAACATCTCAAAGAAATAGCCATGGTGACGGACAAAAGCATATTTCCACTAGCAAATAGAAGCGAGACAAAGGAATTTGGTCGCGACTTCAGCGTCCACAGCGACACGATCACACACCAAGTACACCCAACAGACCCAGAGAAGACAGTCCGCGTATATGCCCACCTTCCAGAAGAGCAAGCAACCGCCCTCATAACCTTCCTTCGTGAAGAATGGAAAATTTTCGCCTGGTGCCCAGCCGACATGCCAGGGATACCACGAGAATTTGCGGAACATGCGGTCCACATCAAGCGAAACACGAAGCCAGTAAATTAGGCGTTGCGACGGTTTTCAGAGCCTAAACGCAGAGCAATCGGAGAAGAAGTCAATCGACTACTCGACGCACAGTTCATCAGAGAGACAAAGAAAGCAACATGGATAGCAAACCCAGTCCTTGTCCCTAAAAAGGACACCGAGGTACTGAGGATGTGCGTCGACTATGGGCCTATCAACAAGCATTTCCCAAAAGACCACTTCCCCTGCCAAGAATCGATCAAATAATCGACTCCACAGCAGGATGCGACCTCCTATCTTTTCTCCACGCATACTTAGGATACAATCAGATCAGGATGAAGGAATAAGACGAAGAGCACACCTCGTTCATCACCCCCTACGGAGTATTCTGTTACCAAACTATGCCCTTCGGACTAAAAAGTGCCGGAGCCACATACCAGCGGATGATGCAAGCATGTCTGAGAGACCAGATCGGCAGGAACGTCCAGGTCTATGTAGACGACATTGTCATCAAAACCTACAGCACAAACACACTACTGGACGACCTCTGCGAGACGTTCGCGGCCCTCAACAAGTACAGGATCAAGTCGAACCCCAAAAAATTTGTGTTCGGCGTCCCAGCCGGAAAATTACTCGGGTACATGGTCTTTGCCCAAGGAATCGAAGCAAACCCGGAAAAGGTTCAAGCAATCACCAAAATGCAAAGGCCAACCAACATCGGAGGAATACAGCAGCTCACAGGAAAGCTCGCAGCATTGAGCCGCTTCATCAGCAGGCTAGGCGAAAGGACCCTACCTTTCTACAAACTGCTGAGAAAAGGAGAAAAAATCAAGTGGACCGAGGAAGCCAGCAATGCATTCGCAGACTTGAAGAAGACCCTCTCTACCCCACCAATCTTTGCGGTGTCTAAAGAAAGGGAAAAGTTGTATCTCTACATAGCAGCACGCAGCAGCGTCGTGAGCACAGTGCTTGTCGTCGAGCGTGAAGAAGAAGGCAAAATCCAAAGCATCCAAAGACCAATTTATTACCTGAGCACGCTACTCACGAAGACACAGCAGCGGTACCCACATTACCAGAAGCTCCTGCTCGCCATCATCATGACCTCCAGGAAAGTATCGCACTACTTCGACGAACACTCCATCACAATCGTGAGCAGTGCACCACTCGCGGACATCCTCAACAATCCCGACGCGACCGGTCGAGTCGCCGAGTGGAACATGGAACTTAGCCCGCAAGACCTACAGTTCAAACACCCAATAGCAATCAAAGCCCAAGTACTCCCAGACTTCCTGGTCGGGTGGGCAGAAGTCCAAACTCCAGGGGCCCCAGACTTGTCCAACTCATGGACGATGTACTTCGACGGATCCAAAAGACAACAAGGAGCTGGAGCAGGCGTTGTCCTAGTCTCCCAAAGGAACGAAGCTCAAATATATCCTCCAGATCAACTTCAGCAACGCCTCCAACAACGAAGCAGAGTACGAGGCGCTAATCCACGGCATGCGCATGGCAAAAACTTGCGGTGCCACTCGCCTATCGATCTATGGCGAATCCAACCTCGTCGTCCAGCAGGCGATGAGAGACTGTAACGCAGTCGCAGACAACATGGCAGCTTACCAGAAGCTCTACAATGCGCTAGAAGGGGGATTCGACGGCTGTGAACTCAACTACATCCCCAGAGCAAACAATACAGAAGCCGACGAACTTGCGAACATCGGATCGACTCGAGGACCAATACCACCAGGAGTTTTCCTCGAAAGCATCAATCAGAGATCAATAAAAGCAAAGCCATCGGAGCCCAAAGCAGTCGCAGAAGAAGACGACACAAATGAGCCAGCACAGGTAGCGGCAACGAGCGTAGCTGACGCTACAAACAGCCAAGCAATCGAAGTTGAAGCACCAGCAGCACTCAAAGACCCGGCCTGGGAAAGACATTTTCTTCGATTCCTAATCGAAGGCACCCTACCACAAGACGTTGCAGAAGCCCAACGCATCAGTCGACGATCCAAAGCATTCACAGTAATCAACAGACAACTCCACAAGCGCAGCATTTCCCAGGTCCTACAAAAGTGCAATGACGAGGAAGAAAGCAAAGCCCTACTACTGGAGATTCATGAAGGCACCTGCGGGCACCATGCCAGCAGTAGAGCACTCATGGCAAAGGCCTTTCGAGCAGGATTCTATTGGCCAACTGTCGGGACCCGGGGTTAGCGTATGCAAGTACAGTTAAGACATAGTCATATGGAGAGCCGAGAACCGCACCCACTTTTCTAAACAGACAAGGCCAAGCACTGAACATTCTCGGAAAGCATCGTACGTGAGGGGCATCCCATCCAGGCCGGATGATCAACTGAGATGGGTCTTCATCGTCCGCACACAAGTCAAATGATATGGGTGGTGAACTCCCATATTCAAAGACAAGTCGCCTCAACCATACTACCGACTATCTCAAAACTCTTACATAGACTTACTCCAGCCCGATCACTTAGTCGGGATCTAGGGCGGGCTCGATCATACCACAAAGTGTGCACGAGACGGAGTCTCGAGCAATCGCATCGTGATGCCCCAAGCTGCGCACATCTAAGGGCCACTTGGTGTATGAAAGACCGCCAGCCAGAACACAACTAAGGTCTCGAAAACCCATACAAAGACATGCATGTTATAAACATACACGTAGTACACATGCCTTGTATGAACAGCAGGTACCATTGCAATTCTCTACAAAGTGTACATTTTATTTATAACTCTTATAGAGTACACACAGAGATCACATACATGTGATCCAACATTACAACATAAAGCGGAAGCAAATTATGTCTGAGTACAGACAAGTTTAACAAATTGGCTTAAGAAGCCTTATTCAAACATAAAGCCCTCCACGAGGGAACCAGTCTGCTGACTGGGACTAGACTAGCTTAACTCCAGTCGTCCAGCTCGATGAAGAAGCCACCTTCGGGGTCAGTGGCGTCATCTAAAACATAGATTAAGCAAACGTGAGTACAAAGGCGTACTCAGCAAGACTTACGTAGGAGCTATACTACTCATGCACATGTATCAAGGTAAAGGGAGGTGGGGTTCACTTGCAGAAATGCCAGCTTTGACTTGGCTAGTCCTGAACTACGAGTACCAGACTTGAGGTAAGAAGCTTACACGAGTCCACTACTTTCACCAACCAATACACCACTATGGTGTCTTCCTCGACTTCCCCACGAGAAAGCACGCCATAGCACTCACACTTATCTTGGTGTGTTTTAGAAGTATCCGGTTCAAGTTATCTAATAATCAAGCTAAGCTTTCCAAGTAGTCCATAACCGCGGACGCGGCTATTCGAATAGTTTTGTTAACCCTGCAGGGGTGTACCGCTACACACACATGATCATCATTTACCGCCTTTGATCTCGACACCATTCAAGGGGTGCCAGCGAGGATGCTCACCACAACTGTTACCTCATAGCCTATCTAGTCCGAGAAAGCCGCCTACTTGGGTTGGTTACCACAATCGTGAACCCGACCGGTTTACCGAAGTGGACCCAAGTGATGTGTGCGTGGTGCATAAGCCGGTCTCGGGTGAGCCGTTCTCTCACTTAGCATCCAGGCCACAAGCCTACCAGAACTCCGAACTACTGCGACATCTGGACATCGAAAGGGATGAGTTAATAGGTTGAGAGGGGTCAGTGAGCCCAATGTGTGGTTGTACTCTTCATCTTGGATCACCACACAAGAACTCGGACTTAGGGCGGTGTTCAACGAGACAACCCACCGTGTACTCCTACACAGCCTCTCATCGTTCACCTTGTATTAGGGTCGATTCACCAACACTTTTCTACTATCATCAACATGATCACTACCATCCCGACTCACATCACAGTAATAACATGGTATCATACTAAGCATGCAATAAGCGATAACAATTGCAGGGGCCACATGATATCATTCAACTCCTACAGTTGCTAGGATTGTGGTTTGCTTACTACTGTGACAAAATGTTAGGTCATGCAAAGGAATGGGTTCATCTATGCGGTAGAAACGAAGCATGGTGATCATCCTAAACAATGCATAAGAGAGACATGAGAGGGAAGTGGGATTTTATCGACATGATCAATGGGGTTTTGCTTGCCTTGCTGACGAGGTTTGGGTTCTGGATCTTCAGCGAAGGGGGTGACCCCTTGCTCCGGTTCCACCTCTACTCGACAAACAAAGCATGAAGTAGCAATCAATATGAATGCAATGCTCAAGCACATGATTGAATGTTAAAGCTTGAAGTACAAGTTTTGATGTGTGAGGCAATTCCATTAAAGTGGAATATATTGCATTTAAAATGCAAATTCAAACTCCACATTTGAATTCAACATTATCCAAGTAATATGTGATATGGTTTGATCATTTTGAATTATCTTCAAATGTGTATGATATGCCTCTGAGGTGTAAGTGAAATGTAGCATGTCGCCATGGTTCAAGTTGCCAAAATATTTGAATTAAATTTGATTTAATTCCATTTAAATCAAATAGCAAATGCTACTGATCACATTTTAAATTCAACTCAAACAGAGTTGAAAGTTGCATATTTGGAAAGATAATTTTCTCCTGATCATTTTTCATATATTATTTGTCCAATTTGGAGTTAATATGAATTTTCTATGAATTTCCAAAGTTTGGGGTATTTTCTAGAATTTCTGGATTTATTAAACTATTTTGCTTTTCTGGAAATTCAATTAAATGATTTACTGCGTAAGGCTGACGTCAGGCTGGCGTCAGGGGGGGCTGACATGTGGGGCCACCCTGTCAGTGGCTGGGTTAACTTAACCCGTGGGTTAAATTAATCTAGTGGCTTAATTAAGCCACTGGGCCCACTGGTCAGTGACCCAGGGGGTCACTAACTGGGTGATTAGTGGCTAACCCACCGGCGGCTTGACGCCGGCGCCTGGAGCCACGACGGCGACTCGCCGGAATGAGCTAGGGGCCACGGGAAGCCACGGGGAGGACACCATCTTGCTCCTGGAGGTCGTCCGCGTCTTCTGGAGGCAACAGGGGTTCGCGGGGTGCTCGGAATCGACGACGGCGACGACTCCGGCGGAAGCAGAACCACGGCGAGGTCATAGACGACGCTACCGTGCACGGTTCGGGCTGAACTCGCTCGTGTTCGAAAGCTAGCATGCTCAGGAGCCAAACGCACGCTCTGGCTGAGACGAAGGGGCACAGGGGCGACCTCGAGCTCATCCATGGCGGCGACAAGCTTCGGCATCCATGGCGGATCCGGTTAGAGCGAGCAAACCAGGGGAAGAAGAGAGGGGTTTCACTCGCAAGCTCACCCTGAATCCAGCAGAGGTGGTGGCGAGGTCTGGGGTGGCTCAACGGCGGCGGAATTGACGAAGTCTTCCACGGCGGCCGGCGGAAGCTCGAGGAAGAATCCGGAGACTTCGACGGCTCCGAGTTCGATTCCTGCTTCAGTTCGACGAGGACGACGACGACGAAGAGCTTGGACACGTTGGCTTGACTCCTCGACGTCAATGGCCACGAGTTCTTGCGACGGCGAGCGGCGGCGCTCTCGGGTGGCGATGGAAACGATCACGGGAGGAGGAGGAGGAAGCTCTGGAGGGGGGGAATGGACGCGTCGTTCTCCAGGGCGCGTCCAGGTGCGAGAAGGGGCCACGGGGAGGGGTGGAAGCTCGTCGACGACGACGTGTCGCCACCAGCTAGCTCGGTGGCATTCCACCGAGCAGCTTGGAGGCGCGGGAGGGGGAAGAAGACCCCCGTGCCCCTTTGGGCCGGCTGGGCTGGGGTGGGCCGACTTCGCCTGGGCGCCAGGTAAGGTTTTTCCATTTTCTGTTTAATCTTTCCTTTCTGTTTTTCTGTAATTTGTTCTGTATAGCTAAAATAAATAGCTAAACATTTTATTAAATGCTGAAAACTTTTATGTGGCCTCATAAAAATAACAACTAGCCACTCATAAACTTTCAACATTTTTAAAATTCAAATGATTTGAATTTTAAATCAAAAAGGGGTATTTCATTAATTCCAAGGTACTGTTTGAATATTTGAAAAATCTATGAGCATGGGATGGGTCCCACATCACTTGATATGTGATCACACTCATTTATAAGACTTTTCAAAACTCTAACATGAATTTTTGGAAAATATTTTTATCTGGCCTTTTGAAATAATTCATCTGGGGGGTGTTCCTTCTCCCATTTTGATTTTGAATTTGATTTCCAAGATTTCTTTTTGAAATTTTGACATGATGCAAAGGCACTAGCTAACCCTAGCACATACCTAACAGAGGGTTCTAACAACTCGCCCCCACTCAAAAGAATCTCGTCCCGAGATTCAAAAGTCTGCGGGAGGAAGGAGGGGTACTCGGTACTGAGACGGTCTTCTCTTTCCCATGTAGCTTCTCTTTCAGAGTGGTGTGACCATTGCACTTTCAGAAACCTAATCTTCTGACGACGAGTGACACGCTCTGCGGAATCAAGAATACAAACGGGGTATTCCCGATAAGAAAGGTCATCTTGGAGATCAAGCGTTTCATGGTCGACTTCGCGGATGGGGTCCTTGAAGCAACGCCTGAGTTGGGACACATGGAATACATCATGTACTCGGGAGAGGTGCGGAGGTAGTTCAAGTTGGTAGGCAACTTCTCCACGTTTAGCAATAATGCGGAAAGGTCCGATGTAACGTGGGGCCAACTTGCCTTTGATACCGAAACGTTGGGTTCCCTTCAGAGGAGTAACCCGGAGGTAAGCCTTCTCATCCAGATTGTAGCTCTCTTGCCTATGATGACGATCATAGTAGCTTTTCTGACGAGACTGGGCTGCTTTCAATTGATCACGAACAATGCGAACTTGCTCTTCTGCTTCCTTGATCATGTCCGGTCCAAAGAATTGTCTTTCACCGGTTTCAGACCAGTTTAGTGGTGTTCGACATCGTCGTCCATAAAGGAGTTCAAAAGGAGCCATGTTCAGACTAGATTGAAAACTATTGTTATAAGCAAATTTGGCAAATGGAAGAGAATTCTCCCAATTCTTCCCGAATGAGATAACACAAGCTCTGAGCATGTCTTCAAGAATTTGGTTAACCCTTTCGACTTGATCGCTAGACTGAGGATGGAAAGCCGTACTAAAGGAGAGATTAGTTCCCAAAGCACGTTGGAAGCTTCCCCAAAATCTAGAGGTGAAAAGGCTACCGCGGTCAGAATTGATTTCCAACGGAACACCGTGAAGTGATACAATTCTGGAGATGTACAAGTCCGCTAACTGACTAGCAGTTATAGACTCGCGAACCGGAAGGAAGTGAGCAACTTTGGAAAGCCTATCTATGACAACGAAGATGGCATTGTTTCCTTTCTGGGTTCTTGGAAAGCCGGTGATGAAGTCCATACCGACTTTGTCCCATTTCCACTCAGGAATGGACAAAGGTTGAAGTGTACCAGCAGGTCTTTGATGTTCTGCCTTAATGCGACGACAAACATCACATTCGGCAACAAATTGAGCAATGTCTCTCTTCATCCTAGTCCACCAAAATCTCTGGCGTAGATCTCGGTACATTTTTGTTCTAGCGGGATGAATTGAGAGGGGTGTGTCATGGGATTCTTTGAGGATGAGTTGCCTTAGTTCCTTATTCTTAGGTACTACTAAACGATTTTCAAAGAATACCGTTCCTTTGCTATCTGTGGAGAAACATTTAGCAACTCCGCTAACAATGTTCTCCTTGATCCGGCGAACACCTCGTGCACGCCTTTGGGCAACTATAATTTTATCCTCAAGAGTTGGTTTCGCCACCAAGGTTGAAAGATAGCCATGAGGAACAATTTCAAGGTTGAGCTTGCGAAAGTCCTCATGAAGAAGTGGTTGATACTGCTGCAACATGAGGTTGTTACAGTACGACTTACGACTTAGTGCATCAGCCATGACATTGGCTTTGCCTGGGGTGTAAGAAATTCCTACGTCGTAATCTTTTATCAACTCAATCCAGCGTCTTTTCCTGAGGTTAAGATCTGGCTGGGTGAAAATATATTTGAGGCTTTGGTGGTCGGAATAAATCTCACAACGATTACCAAGGAGGTAATGTCGCCAAGTTGTTAGGGCATGAACTACGGCAGCGAGTTCAAGGTCATGGGTAGGATAGTTCTCTTCATGTGGCCGCAATTGGCGTGAAGCATAAGCTACCACATGTCGATCTTGCAGAAGTATGCATCCTAACCCTTGCCGTGATGCGTCACAATAGATCTCGAAATCCCTTTTGGTGTCTCGAGGTGCAAGCACGGGTGCAGAAGTCAATCTCCTTTTTAGCTCTTGAAAGCTTTCCTCGCACTTGGAAGTCCATAAGAATTTCTTATCTTTCTTGAGGAGTTCAGTTAGAGGCTTTGCAACTTTAGAAAAGTTCTCGACGAAGCGACGGCAATAGCTGGCTAGGCCAAGAAAACTTCTAACTTGCTTAACCGATTCAGGTGGAGTCCAGTCAAGGACGGCCTGAACTCTCTCGGGATTCACAGCAATGCCTTTTGCAGAAATCACGTGGCCTAAGTAGGTCACTTCTGGTAGCCAGAATTCACACTTGGAGAATTCAGCGTACAGGCGATGTTCTCTAAGTTTCATCAATACCAGCCTTAAGTGTTCGGCATGATCTCCTTCGTTCTTCGAGTAGATGAGAATGCCATCGAGATAAACCACAACAAATTTATCTAGGTACTCCATGAAGATCGAATTCATCAAGCGTGAGAAGGTGGCGGGGGCATTGGTTAAACCAAAGGACATGACGGTGTACTCGTAAAGACCATAACGAGTAGTAAAAGCCGTTTTCGGAATGTCCTCGTTTCGGATTCTGATCTGATGATAACCTAATCTCAAATCCATCTTAGAAAAGACAGCGGATCCTGCAAGTTGATCATAAAGATCATTGATCCTGGGCAGTGGGTATTTGTTCTTTATCGTCGCTAAATTTAGCGGGCGATAGTCTACACACATCCTTTCTGTTCCATCTTTCTTCTTTACGAACAGAACGGGGCAACCCCATGGCGATGAGCTAGGGCGGATGAAGCCTTTTGCCAACGAAGCATCAAGTTGGGTTTTTAGCTCAGCTAACTCATGTGGGGCCATTTTATAAGGGCGTTTGGAAATTGGTGCGGTTCCTGGAACAAGATCCACTATAAATTCTACACACCTGTCGGGTGGCATGCCCGGCAGCTCTTCAGGAAAGACATCCGGGAAGTCACGAACCACCGGAATATCTTCAAGTTCGGGAAGGGGAAGTACATTCAAGGAATGCACTTGGTTTCTTGTTCTGGGTGAGGTATAGTTGATGGTTTTGCCTGAAGGGTGGGTGAGTTTCACGGATTTGCCTTTGCAATCCAGATAGGCATTCTGTCTTGATAGCCAATCCATGCCAAGGATGACATCAATGTCTGAAGACTTGAGGGCTATGAGTGAAGCAAGGAATACTAAACCCTCAATTGCTATTTGATTACCATGGCTCACTCTATTAGTTTGCCATCTTGACCCTGGAGTTTGAATAACCATCGGGGTGGACAATTCAACAAAGGGTAACTCATGACGAAGTGCATAACTTTCCGACATGAATGAATGAGATGCTCCTGGGTCGAAAAGAACGGAAGTAGGAACAAAATTGACTGGGAGCGTACCAAGAATGACGTCAGTGGTGTCGTCAGTCTCTTCAGCGGCAACCTGGTTCAGACGTCCACGAGTTGCGGAAGGAGCGGGTTTGGCGGTGAAGACCTTCTGGGGTGGCTTGCCACGACTATTGTTGTTGTTGTTGCTGCCTCCGGCACGTGGTGGAGCATTTTGGTTCTGGACCTGGTTCTGGGGGCACTCGCGAGAGTAGTGGCCTGCCTGACCACACTTGTAGCAAGCTCCGAAAACAGTGCGTGGAGCTGGGTTGTTTGGTGGAGCTGGGTGGAACTGGGTGGGTGGACGAGGAGCCACATAGGATGGCCTCGGTGGGTTGTTCTGGCGGAACATACTGTGTGGCATCCAGATCTTGCGCTTCTGGGAGCCAGAACTGGATGATCCGTCATCTCTAGGATGTTTGCGAAAGTCATTGGGGGTGTTCATGTCCTCTGCCTTGATGGCCTTGTTGACAAGGACCTGGAATGTGGCAAAGTCATGAAGGTTGAGCACGCGACGGAGTCCGGAGTTGAGGCCACGACGGAACCTCTCTTGTTTCTTGGAGTCGGTGGAAACTTATTCAGTTGCATAACGAGCCAGTCGGTTGAACTCACGACTAAACTCGTCCACGGTTCTTCTGCCTTGAGTGAGGTTACAGAACTCCTCACGTTTGCGGTCCATGAGACCCTTGGGGATGTGGTGCTCGCGGAAGGACGTGCAGAACTCCTCCCAAGATGCAGGTGGTCCAATTGGGCGCATATTCAGAAAATTCTCCCACCAAGAGCTTGCTGCACCTTCAAGGTGATAGGTGGCATAATTGACCTTGTCGCCATCTGCAACATGGCCTGCTTGGAGCTTCCTCTCGATGCTGCGGAGCCAGTCATCGGCATCAAGGGGCTCGGTGGAGTAACTGAAAACCGGGGGATGAAGCCGGATGAAGTCGTTCAGAGACACCAGCTCATTGCGCTGCTGAGTGGTGTTGCGTGCGATGACTTCCAGCAGGTGATGAGAGTCACAGCGGTTCCTCTCGACCTCCATTAGAACTTGGGCCATCGTGGGTGGGGGTGGAAGGTTGCCTTCCTCCTGGTCATTCGCACGACCTTGGTTACGACCAATCTGGCCACGTGTTCCTTGAGACATCCTGAGGTGGAAAAACCAAAGTCAAACAGAGTTGATTGAAGAGTCTAATCAAGGTATTGAAGTACTGGAAGGATTACAGAGCAAAGGAAGTAATCATCTTGACAACATGGTGATAAAAGCATACAAGCCATATATTCACAAGCTGTCATACAAACCATACATCGTTTAAATACAAGCACTAGGCTAATACAAACGTGATGAAGATGATACATCCTTCAGAGGCACTCTGACTTCCTATACATCATTTATCTAAGCCTCTGGAACTTAGACACCTTGCTTACAATATACTAGGATACTACTACATCCTCACTAAGTAAGACCACAGGCGGTCTCACTCATCTCCATCTCCATAGTAGTCCTCATAAAAGTTACCCGCGTATCCCGGTAGCTGGAGGTGACCATCGGAAAACACGGAGGCTTGTGGACCCTGATATCCATTTGGGCAAGGATGGGGCCTAGGTCCAGTGTAGGGTGGAAGCAAAGGACCACGAGGTGGAAAAATTCCTCCAATCTCGGGCCAAGCAACTCAAGAAGGCATCTGGGTCCTCACTGGATAGATCGCATCGTACTCCACTGATCCCACGCTCACAAAGGGTGCCAAGAGTGTCAGTGCTCGGTACAAACGAACTCTAGTAGCGTGGAGCTCAAAACGGAGAGCACGTGCATCACGATCTCTATCACTAGCAAACCTAGCAGTCACCTGGAGTGCTGGATCCTCTGCAGAGTGATCTGAGTAGAGTCCGGTGTAATATCCCTCTTCTCCTGGAAGTGCAGCAGGGATATAGCGGAAAGAAGTCTCTCTGAGCATGGTGTGCTCCTCTCTCAGCAGTGTAATACATGAGTATGCAGCATCCTGCACAGCCATGTTCTCGGTAACGCTGATGCCATGTCCAAAGTGGATAGGCTGGGTGACTCCAACGTGGTGCGGGTAGATCCGGACAATGCAGTGGAACTGCGTCTGGTTGAAGTCGTGGAACTGCTCCTCGATGGTGTACTCAGGATACCATCGATATCCCACATAGGACATCATCTCGATCAACGTGGCGGGATGGCCACGCACACCGAGGCACCTGGTCAAACGAACAATCTGCCGAGGGGGAAGATCTGCCATCTGAAACAGAAAGGAGTTTGCAAATGCATCAGATTATGAGATAAACCTGGAATAACTCGGACAGCATAACGGCTGTAATTGTAAGAAATGACAATTTCTTTCAATCATGAAAAACAGCACTTACATAATACGATGTAAGAAATCAGCATTATAATAATGCTAGGAAAACCTGACATAACTTTCCTACGGCTATAGGGAAGCAATCAACGAGATATGCTAATCAGACAGAGGAGAGCCTAGTCCTATCTTCCCGTAGAACAAGATGAGGGTGACTCAGAACTCAGAACGAAGGGGGTAAGGAGAAAAATGAAGCCTTACGTTGTTCCCATATATACCCAGAGTAACTATATAACTATAGCAAGCTAGACTCAACTTCGGCCAAGGCTACTAGTCCTACAGTCAGTCCTGCTCTGATACCAAGTCTGTCGGGACCCGGGGTTAGCGTATGCAAGTACAGTTAAGACATAGTCATATGGAGAGCCGAGAACCGCACCCACTTGTCTAAACAGACAAGGCCAAGCACTGAACATTCTCGGAAAGCATCGTACATGAGGGGCATCCCATCCAGGCCGGATGATCAACTGAGATGGGTCCTCATCGTCCGCACACAAGTCAAATGATATGGGTGGTGAACTCCCATATTCAAAGACAAGTCGCCTCAACCATACTACCGACTATCTCAAAACTCTTACATAGACTTACTCCAGCCCGATCACTTAGTCGGGATCTAGGGCGGGCTCGATCATACCACAAAGTGTGCACGAGACGGAGTCTCGAGCAATCGCATCGCGATGCCCCAAGCTGCGCACATCTAAGGGCCACTTGGTGTATGAAAGACCGCCAGACAGAACACAACTAAGGTCTCGAAAACCCATACAAAGACATGCATGTTATAAACATACACGCAGTACACATGCCTTGTATGAACAGCAGGTACCATTGCAATTCTCTACAAAGTGTACATTTTATTTATAACTCTTATAGAGTACACACAGAGATCACATACATGTGATCCAACATTACAACATAAAGCGGAAGCAAATTATATCTGAGTACAGACAAGTTTAACAAATTGGCTTAAGAAGCCTTATTCAAACATAAAGCCCTCCACGAGGGAACCAGTCTGCTGACTAGGACTAGACTAGCTTAACTTCAGTCGTCCAGCTCGATGAAGAAGCCACCTTCGGGGTCAGTGGCGTCATCTAAAACATAGATTAAGCAAACGTGAGTACAAAGGCGTACTCAGCAAGACTTACGTAGGAGCTATACTACTCATGCACATGTATCAAGGTAAAGGGAGGTGGGGTTCACTTGCAGAAATGCCAGCTTTGACTTGGCTAGTCCTGAACTACGAGTACCAGACTTGAGGTAAGAAGCGTACACGAGTCCACTACTTTCACCAACCAATACACCACTATGGTGTCTTCCTTGACTTCCCCACGAGAAAGCACGCCATAGAACTCACACTTATCTTGGTGTGTTTTAGAAGTATCCGGTTCAAGTTATCTAATAATCAAGCTAAGCTTTCCAAGTAGTCCATAAACGCGGACGCGGCTATTCGAATAGTTTTGTTAACCCTGCAGGGGTGTACCGCTACACACACATGATCATCATTTACCGCCTTTGATCTCGACACCATTCAAGGGGTGCCAGCGAGGATGCTCACCACAACTGTTACCTCATAGCCTATCTAGTCCGAGAAAGCCGCCTACTTGGGTTGGTTACCACAATCGTGAACCCGGCCGGTTTACCGAAGTGGACCCAAGTGATGTGTGCGTGGTGCATAAGCCGGTCTCGGGTGAGCCGTTCTCTCACTTAGCATCCAGGCCACAAGCCTACCAGAACTAAGCCTAATGTGTATGATATGCCTCTGAGGTGTAAGTGAAATGTAGCATGTCGCCATGGTTCAAGTTGCCAAAATATTTGAATTAAATTTGATTTAATTCCATTTAAATCAAATAGCAAATGCTACTGATCACATTTTAAATTCAACTCAAACAGAGTTGAAAGTTGCATATTTGGAAAGATAATTTTCTCCTGATCATTTTTCATATATTATTTGTCCAATTTGGAGTTAATATGAATTTTCTATGAATTTCCAAAGTTTTGGGTATTTTCTGGAATTTCTGGATTTATTAAACTATTTTGCTTTTCTGGAAATTCAATTAAATGATTTACTGCGTCAGGCTGACGTCAGGCTGGCGTCAGGGGGGGGGCTGACATGTGGGGCCACCCTGTCAGTGGCTGGGTTAACTTAACCCGTGGGTTAAATTAATCCAGTGGCTTAATTAAGCCACTGGGCCCACTGGTCAGTGACCCAGGGGGTCACTAACTGGGTGATTAGTGGCTAACCCACCGGCGGCTTGACGCCGGCGACTGGAGCCACGGCGGCGACTCGCCGGAATGAGCTAGGGGCCACGGGAAGCCACGGGGAGGACACCATCTTGCTCCTGGAGGTCGTCCGCGTCTTCTGGAGGCAACAGGGGTTCGCGGGGTGCTCGGAATCGACGACGGCGACGACTCCGGCGGAAGCAGACCACGGCGAGGTCGTAGACGACGCTACCGTGCACGGTTCGGGCTGAACTCGCTCGCGTTCGAAAGCTAGCATGCTCAGGAGCCAAACACACGCTCTAGCTGAGACGAAGGGGCACAGGGGCGACCTCGAGCTCATCCATGGCGGCGACAAGCTTCGGCATCCATGGCGGATCCGGCTAGAGCGAGCAAACCAGGGGAAGAAGAGAGGGGTTTCACTCGCAAGCTCACCCTGAATCTAGCAGAGGTGGTGGCGAGGTCTGGGGTGTCTCAACGGCGGCGGAATTGACGAAGTCTTCCACGGCGGCCGGCGGAAGCTCGAGGAAGAATCCGGCGACTTCGACGGCTCCGAGTTCGATTCCTCCTTCAGTTCGACGAGGACGACGACGACGAAGAGCTTGGACACGTTGGCTTGACTCCTCGACGTCAATGGCCACGAGTTCTTGCGACGGCGAGCGGCGGCGCTCTCGGGTGGCGATGGAAACGATCACGGGAGGAGGAGGAGGAAGCTCTGGAGGGGGGGAATGGACGCGTCGTTCTCCAGGGCGCGTCCAGGTGCGAGAAGGGGCCACGAGGAGGGGTGGAAGCTCGTCGACGACGACGTGTCGCCACCAGCTAGCTCGGTGGCATTCCACCGAGCAGCTTGGAGGCGCGGGAGGGGGAAGAAGACCCCCGTGCCCCTTTGGGCCGGCTGGGCTGGGGTGGGCCGACTTCGCCTGGGCGCCAGGTAAGGTTTTTCCCTTTTCTGTTTAATCTTTCCTTTCTGTTTTTCTGTAATTTGTTCTGTTTAGCTAAAATAAATAGCTAAACATTTTATTAAATGCTGAAAACTTTTATGTGGCCTCATAAAAATAACAACTAGCCACTCATAAACTTTCGACATTTTTAAAATTCAAATGATTTGAATTTTAAATCAAAAAGGGGTATTTCATTAATTCCAAGGTACTGTTTGAATATTTGAAAAATCTATGAGCATGGGATGGGTCCCACATCACTTGATATGTGATCACACTCATTTATAAGACTTTTCAAAACTCTAACATGAATTTTTGGAAAATATTTTTATCTGGCCTTTTGAAATAATTCATCTGGGGGGTGTTCCTTCTCCCATTTTGATTTTGAATATTATTTCCAAGATTTATTTTTGAAATTTTGACATGATGCAAAGGCACTAGCTAACCCTAGCACATACCTAACAGAGGGTTCTGACACCAACCGCCATGAGAAATGCAGAGGATATCTTACGGCGTTGCATCGCCTGCCAAAAGTTCGCCAGCAGGTCGCACGCCCCAACATCAGAACTCAAAACAATACCGTTATCATGGCCATTCGCCACATGGGGAGTCGACATGGTAGGCCCACTCAAGAAATCATCAAAAGGAGGAAGAACACACCTACTGGTCGCAGTCGACAAATTCACCAAATGGATCGACGCAGTACCAATCACCAGCTCAACAGCCCTCACGGAAGTCAACTTCATCAAATCAATCATCTTCAGATTCGTAGTACCACACAACATCATCACAGACAATGGTACCAACTTCACGGCAGCAGAGTTCCAAAACTTCTGTCAAGAGTTGGGCATCAAAATCAACTATGCATCAGTCGCACACCCGCAGTCTAATGGCCAAGTGGAAAAAGCAAACGGCTTAGTATGCGGAGGATTAAAGAAGTGACTCCTAGCACCACTCGAACAGGCCGCGGGCAACTGGATAGAGGAGCTCCCCATAGTCCTATGGAGCCTACGCACCACCCCAAACAACTCAACCCAGTATACACCTTTATTCTTGGTATACGGGGCAGAAGCAGTGCTACCGCACGACCTAAAATTCGGAGCACCCAGAATCTCAGGGTACGAAGAGGAAGAGGCAGAAGAAGCGCCGCAGAACGACAAAGACATAGCAGACGAAGCATGAGACACAGCCCTCACAAAATCTGAAGGATACCAGGACAAGCTCGCACCTATCAAAGCAGTCGCCTACGGACCAGATTATTCAATGAAGGAGATCTCGTGCTATGACTAATACAGGAAAAAGTGCACAAACTTGCCCCTCAATGGGAAGGGCCGTTCATCATCTCGGAAGTCATAGGAGGAGGAGCATACAGATTGAAGAATCCGAAGACCAACGAGGACGTGGGAAATCCATGGAACGTAGAGAACCTACGCATGTTCTACCCATAGTCCTCCAAGCATCATCAGAGACATCGGCAGCAGCACCGATTGGCAACACATGTAAAATTCGAAGGAATAAAATAATGTTGCCCAAAGCATCTTACTTATAAGCACTCGGGGGCTCGAGCTTATAACTCCCCCCGAGAGACGCTATGTTCGCAAATGCGACTCTTACTTATAAGCACTCGGGGGCTCGAGCCTAGAACTCCCCCCGAGAGACGCTATCTTCGCAAACGCGACTTTTACTTACAAGCACTTGGGGGCTCGAGCCTAGAACTCCCCCCCGAGAGACGCTATCTTTGCAAACGCGACCTTTACTTATAAGCACTCGGGGGCTCGAGCCTAGAACTCCCCCCGAGAGACGCTATCTTCGCAAACGCGACTTTTACCTAAAAAGACTCGGGGGCTCGAGTACACAACTCCCCCTGAAAGACGTCACCCTAGCTAAAAACGCGACTCTCGCCAAACAAAGTTGCATCGAAAAGCAAATGATTCTTTAGTCTTCACCCGATCGCAAGCGATCACCTAAAGACTCGGGGGCTACTCCCATCGGAAGCGCTGACGCGCACCCGATATAAACTTGGAAAAACTCAACAACAAGCTACAAACTAGTGAGTCAAAAATTCATAAAGCCTACGCTTGATTCTGCAAATCAAACGCAGCCTCGGGGGCTTCTCCCATCGGGAGCGCTTGCGCGCACCCGAGAAGACATTTCTCATTACAAAGGAGTCGAAGACATTCTCATTACAAAGGAGTCGAAGACATTTCATTACAAAGAAGTCAAAACGACAGTTTGCCGCTACAGAAGGACCTATGGAACTACAAGCTGGGCTACATTTCAACTCTACATGTGTGTTCATTCTGAGATAATTGGCACTTTCGTGCCACAACCAGGCGGGCATTATCAGAGACAAAGTGGTAGCCTAGTCGGCGAGGGAGAATCTCACTGTCCTCCAGTTCTAAAAGGTGCCTCGCCTACTGCCGTTGCCGCTCGACGACGGGCTTGACGTCCAGTTCTTCCTTAGAACTAGAAGAGCAAACACCATCACCCGAGGGATCAGCCGAAGATGAAGACACGGGAGAAGCAGGAGAACCACCACTCGAGCCATCAGATTCGCCGCTGCTCGTCTCCTCACACCAAACCCAAGGAAGATCAAGGACGAACTATCAAAATCCAGCTCCACCCAAGAAGAAGAACGGGGGCACCCATGAAGACGGAGCCAGAAGCCCTTTAAGCCACGCTCAGAAGCAATGGAGGCAAACGAGGCAGGAAGAGGAATCCGGGCAGCATTCCGCCCAAGAACATGCAAAAGAAAATCATGGCGCAAAAATCCCTCTTCCATGGAGGAAGAAGAAGAAAGCGTCAACGCAGTACCATGATGCCCACCACATGAGGAACGAGCGGTGCGGCCTCCATGACCACGGCGGCCACGACCTCGCCCTGCAACACCACGGCCTCGCCCAGTTACACTGCTACCACATTTGGGTGCCATATTAAGAAGAAGAAGAAGAAGAAGAAGAAGAAGAAGAAGGAAAAAGATGCTAACAATGGATGCCAAGGATGGGCAACCAAAGGAAGTATTTATAGCTAAATCCAAGGGCAAAAGAGGAAAACACACAGAAGCCCATGCGGCGCCATCATTGCATCAAAGACCGAACGAGCCGAGCGTTTCAAATTCCAAGACGAAGATGCCTTCACACAGTCAACATTATTTACAGGACGCGTCAAATCTCGCTTGCTTCCCACACAAAGCCTTGGAAACCCAACAGGCAACAGGCTGTGCGCCGTCCAAACCGTCATTATGACAGTCCAGAAGACGCGACAGATCAAAAAAATCAAGCATCATCATAGGTCATCAAACAGCATGACAATACATATCAGCACGGCACCCCAAAAGGAACGGATCAAGGCTAAAGTAGTTGGAAAAAACCAAACGTTTCCAAGAGCCAGCTATATGCCTAAATTTTCTGACTCTAAAAAATTCTTACTCCCATTGGGAGTACCCTTTTGAGTTCAAGTGCTCCCTCACCCAGAAGGCAAAGATGTGCTCGAGTGATCACTCGCACCAGCAGAAACAACATACTCTCAGAGTTCGGGTGCTCCCTAACCCCAAGAGCAGAAAAGCATTCGAGTGACCACTCGCCAAAAATATTCAGCCATTCAGCAAACATGACTTACTCGCGCACTCGACGACATTCCGAGTGGGTGATATCTTATTTTCCTCGCCTGAGTTCACTACAAACTTCGCGAGTGATGACTAAAACAGCTCACTTGATTGTTTATTCCAAGTGGGTGCATCGCTAACCAGGCTCCGTGCCTCTACAAAAACAATTATGCCTGGGCTACGACACACTGTACCCAGATGTCGCGCAAGCTTAGCGCGTAGGTAAGACCCCGCTGCGCAGAACGGCCGGTCCGGGACTTGCCGCAGAGCGATTTCACTCCCGACCTTTTCCATGCGCTCACATGATAGAAAGAGCCGAGCGGACGCGCTCAGGCTATGTGCTTAGACTAGTAGCAATTGATCCTATAAGACCTGCAGCGGCATGACTTTGCTTGACACCAGTGTTCCAAGTTCATGTCGAGGGACGTGGGCTTGATTGGGCTACTGTGGTATTCTTCACTAGCACAATTCACCAAGGCTCGACCAGTCGACTCCTTGGGCCCTTTCAGCTTAGCAATCCCTCGAAACAGATATTGTCATGTCTCAAAACTGCCAGCGACCCGTGGCGATGCCGCGCTTACAAACAATAAAGGCGCAGATGAATTCGAGTCCCTGTGCGACTCTTCGAGTCCCCCAGGCACTCGGGGGCTACTGACGAGGGGGTGACCCCACGACTCCTACATGTGAGACTACCTGGTGCGTGTGAAGACAGAAGGCCCGCTGGGAAGCTAAGACAGGCTCGCGATTGGCCCAACCAAGCACCGACGTAGGAGTTCGCGACTAACATGGAAGGTGCAACTTGGCGTACATGGCAGGACTAGAATTAGAAAACTACCTATGTAACCTAGCACGGACTCCCCGAGACTTAATAAAGGCTAGGAGGGGAGACGTCCAGATCAACTCAATACGCATCTACTCACCCTAGCCTTGCGAGAACTCGCCTTGGCCCCCATTGTAATCGCCTCCTCACGCAATAATATCGAGCAGGAAGTGCTTCTCATGTTAGCCGACGAGTATCGTCCAACCTGTGCCTATCTCCATGACTAACCCAGGGTTCCTGACCATGGGATTTGCCGGGGTTGATCCCCGTCACTTGCTCATGAAGACCAAGATCTCATTAGAGGAGGTTCATCCTTGGAATATGCAAGCCAAGTTCTATAGTGTAAGGGTCCCCACATAGTTATGCATGAATGATAATCTCTATGGGGTAAAAATATAGCAATGGAGTATGAGTGTGGATCTTTCAAAAGAAACAGTAGTGTTGCCCCCTTCTCTCTTTTTATTTCTTTTCTCTTTTTTTCTATTTTTTGTATTTTTGTGGCCTCTTTGGCTCTTTCTATTTATCTCTCATTTGTCCTCTTTGGGATCTTTTGATTTGTTCTTTTTGGGATATTTTCCTCACTTAAGGGAAACACTCTATATTTTACAAGAATATAGAAGATCTTCACACTTTACAAGAAGTACTCAAACATAAAGACAGAATAAAAACTATCATGATGTGTGCAAATGTATGCATCTGCCTGTGTAGTAGGATGATATCAAGCAAGAGCATGTATGACATGAAGATCAAGTCATGAGATGGTGGATGTTGCATGGCAATGCATCTCGGAAAGGCTATAGAAATGCCTTGATAGGTAGGTATGGTGGCTGTTTTGAGGAAGATATATGGAGGTTTATGATGACAGAGCGTATCACGCCAAGGTTTTGGATGCACCGGCGAAGTATGCGCCAACTCTCAAGGTGAGAAAGGTCAATGCACGGTACCGAAGAGGCTAGCAAAATATGGGAAGGTGGAAGTTTCAATGATCGGATACTCGCATTAGTCTGAAGAACTCATGCACTTAATATCGGTAACTCTCTATCTAATCGGGAGGTTCACAAAGAGACGAGTACCCCCGAGGAGGAGTGTATGGGGGTTTGGTTATCCTTGCGCATCCTCGGCCCATGGTACGTGAGGGTACTCTATATATTCCAACCCCTCCAGAGGTTAGCGGTCCATCTAGTAGCTAGAGTTCTCAACTAATTTTTGTAGTTTTTGAAAATAAGCATGGATTGCCCAAAATACGACACCTATCACTAATAGGCTCAATATCTTGGCACCTCGATGTCCAAACATTACTCTAATCAATACCTCAAAACTATTGTGTGTTACTACTACACTTGTTATAGCAACCTTAATTACCTACTCCTGCAAGACACACAACTCAGTGCAACAAGCCAACTCTCTAAACAAGATAAACATGAAGACTAAGAGAGTTCCTAGAACATCCTAAACAAAAGCTCTTAAAAAGATAAGAAAGAAAACTAAGAGCTAAGCATGAAAGTAGCTATGAAAAGATATAGAACACACAAAAAGAAAGATAAGCATGCAAGCCTATGTTGTGTTCCACGTGGAGTGGTGTCGGGACCCGGGGTTAGCGTATGCAAGCCTCGCTACAACACAATCATATGGAGAGCCGAGAACCGTACCCACTTGTCTAAGCAGACAAGGCCAAGCATAGAACGTTCTCGGAAAGCATCGAACGTGAGGGGCATCCCATCCAGACCGGATGATCAACTGAAATGGGTCCTCATCGTCCGCACACAAGTCTAAATGATATGGGTGGTGAACTCCCATACTCATAGACAAGTTGCCTCAACCATACTATCGATTGTATTATAACCCTTACATAGACTTACTCCAGCCTGATCACTTAGTCAGGGTCTAGGGCGGGCTCGATCATACATCAAAGTGTGCACGAGACAGAGTCTCGAACAATCGCATCGCGATGCCCCAAGCTGCGCACATCTAAGGGCCACTTTGTGTATAAAAGACCGCCAGCCAGATCACAACTAAGGTCTCGAAAACCCATACAAAGACATGCATGTTATAAACATACACGCAGCACACATGTCTAGTATGAACAGCAGGTATCATTGCAATTCTCTACAATGTATACATCTTTATTAATAACTCTTACAGAGTGCACACAGAGATCACAAGCATGTGATCCAACATTACAACAGACAAGCGGAAGCAAAGTAGGTCTGAGTACAGACAAGTTTAGCAAATGGCTTAGAGAAGCCTTATCTAAAAACAAGCCCTCCACGAGGGAACCAGTCGTCTGACTGGGACTACACTAGCTTGGTCTTGGTCTGAGTCTTCATTCTTCGAACTTCAGGTAGAAGTCACCATCGGGGTCGGTGGGTTCATCTAAAACATAGATTAAGCAAACGTGAGTACAAAATCGTACTCATCAAGACTTACATAGGAGCTATACTACTCATGCACATGTATCAAGGTAAAGGGAGGTGGGGTTTCACTTGCAGAAGTGCCAGCTTTGACTTGGCTAGTCCTGAACTACGAGTACCATACTTGAGGTAAGAAGCGTACACGAGTCCACTACATCTCTTCAACCAATTACACCACTATGGTTACTTCCTCGACTTCCCCACGAGAAGCACACCATAGCACTCACGCTTATGTTGGTGTGTTTTAGAAGTATCCAGTTCAAGTTGTCTAATAATCAAGCTAAGCTTTCCAAGCAGTCCTTAACCGCGGGCGCGGCTATTCGAATAGTTTTGTTAACCCTGCAGGGGTGTACTACTACACACACATGACCATCAGTTACCGCCTTTGGCCTCGCCACCATTCAAGGGGTGTCGGCGAGGATGTTCACCACAACACTTCGCCCACAGCTCCGTTCTAGTCCAGAGAGTCGCCTATCTGAGGGGGATCCGTATGGAAGTCTGGCCGAAGTTCCAGTACAGCCTCAAACAATGTGTGCAGGGTCCCAAACCGGTCTTGAAAAGCCGTTCATCCACTTCACAGACCGTGCCACAGCCCTACCAGAACTCCGAACTACTGTGACTCTTGGGGTTCGAACGGGGTGAGGTACTAGGATGAGAGGGGTCAGTGAGCCCAATGTGTGGTTGTACTCTTCTTCTTGGATCACCACACAAGAACTCGGACTTAAGGAGGTGTTCAACGAGACAACCCACTGTGTACTCCTACACAGCCTCTCATCGTTCACCTTGTATTAGGGTAGATTCACCAACACATTTCACTTTCATCAACACCATGTTTATCATCATCCCGACTCACTTCAAAAGCAACCTCACTGTACCACTAAGCATGCAATAAGCAGTAACAGTTGCAGGGGCCACATGATATCAATCAACTCCTATAGTTGCTAGGATTGTGGTTTGCTTACTACTGTGAAAAAATGATAGGCCATGCAAAGGATATGGGTTCAACTATGCGGTAGAAACGTTATCATGGTGATCATCCTAAACAATGCATAAGCGAGACATGAGAGGGAAGTGGGATTTTATCGACATGATCAATGGGGGTTTGCTTGCCTTGCTGACGAGGTTCGGTAACGGTGTCTTCAACGAAGGGGGCAGCCTCCTGCTCCGGTTCCACCTCCACTCGACAAACAACAAACAAGGAAGCAATATAAATACAATGCACAAACACATGGTTGAAGGTTGAAACTTGATGTATATGTTTCTGATGTGTTTGGGCAATTCCATTTAACTGGAGTATATTGCAAATTGAATTGCAAATTCAAACTCCAATTTGAATTCAATTTAGTCAAGTTGCATATGACATTATTTGATCAAGTTAAACCATTTTGAAATGGTTATGATATGCCTCTGATGTGTGTTTGAAATATAGTATGTTGATATGGTTCAAAATGCAAAAGCATTTGAAAAGAATTTGAATTAAATCCATTTAAATCAAATAGCAAATGCTACTGATCACATTTTAAATTCAACTCAAACAAAGTTGAAAGTTGGATATTTGGATAGGTTATTTTCTCCTGATCATTTTTCATATATTATTTGTCCAATTTGGAGTTGATATGAATTTTCTATGAATTTCCAAAGTTTGAGCTATTTTCTGGATTTTCTGGAATTTCTGTAATTCTTTTTAATCTGTTTTTCTGTTTACTGCGTCATGCTGACATCATGCTGGCGTGTGGGGGGGTTCTGACTGCTGGGGCCCCCATGTCAGTGGGAGAGGGGTTTAATCCCCTCTGTTTAAACTAAACAGAGAGGGATTAGGGGGCTGGGGCCCCACCTATCATGGTCACTGGGGTGGTTAACACGTGGTTAGGGGGGCCTAATGGCGAGTTCGCCGGAGACTGGCCGGGGAGTTCGCCGGACTTGGGAAAAAGGGCACGGGGAGGGTTCTGGAGGGCACTGTCGGGCTCAGCGCGAAGCCGCGCATTGCGTGGTGCCAACGGGGGTTCAAACAGAGGCTCTGGGGCGTGACTACGTCGACGAGCGACGGCAACTGGGCTCGGACCTCGCCGGAACTGCGCGAGAGGGCTCGGAAGGAGGTGGGAACAGGGGCGAAAAGGCGAGCTCCTCACCGTGAACGCGAAGAAGGGCTCGGGGAAGCCGGAGGGAGCTCGGTGGCGGCGAATTCGGAGGTCTCCTCCTCGGCGGCCGGCGGCAAAAACTTGGGGCTCGCGACGTCTCCGGTGGCTCCAAGCTTCAATTGAGGCGGGGGTTCGAAGAGGACGTCGACGCTGGATCGATTGGACAAGACAGCGGTGCTTCGGGCTGCCGGTGGCCACGTCGGGGCGGCGGCGTGCCCTGCGGGGTGCTCGGGTCTTCACGGGGATTCGCCGGAGAGAAAGAGAGGAGGGGTCAGAGCTAGGGGAAGGCGTGCGGGGGGGCTCTACGGTGGCGTGGCGCGCTCTGGGGCAGAGGGGAGGGCCTAGAAGCCTCGGGGCGTCGCGGTGGCGTCGGCGCGTGCCCTGCCTCCACGCAGCTGTGCGTGTGCCTGAGGAAGAAGACAAGGGCGCTCGCGGGCTGGGCCAGGTGGGCCTTTGCCTAGGCGAAAGGTAAGGTTTCTCTGCTCTTTTCTTTTTAATTATTTCTGCTTCTATGTTGACCTAGCTAATAAAATAGCTAGGCATTTTATTAAATGCCAATATTTTTTATATGGCCTCATTAAATATAGAGCAAGCCACTTATAAAATTTGAGCATTTTTTAAATTCAAATAATTTGAATTTTAATTCAAATAGGGGTTTATTTAATTTTCCAATGCATTGTTTGAAAATTAGAAAATTCCATGAGCATGGGATTGCTCCCAAACCATTTTTAAAATGATCAGCATCATTTATAGGAATTTTCAAAATGTTCAAATGATTTTTGTAAAAAGATTTTTATCTGGCCATTTGATTTAATTTCTTAGGGCTTTTCTTTTCCCCAATTTTGAATTTCTTTTGAATTTTTACATGATGCAAAGGACACAACAAACCCTAGCACTTACCCTAGTTGGGGTTCTGAGAAGTGGGGCGTGTTTCTCTCCCAAAAAATGAAGGCTAGGATCCAACTTGTTATGAACAGCAAACAAACTAAAACAAAGTAAAAATAAAAGAGCGAGACGCTCCAAGTCTAGCACATAACATATGAAGCGATAAAAATATAGCATGGAGAACGACAAACTGATGATTGTTGATGGAGAAGGGTATGCACGGGGGCATCCCCAAGCTTAGATGCTTGAGTCTCCTTGGATATTTCTTGGGGTGCATGGGGGCATCCCCAAGCTTGAGCGCTTGACACTCTCAAATCGTCTTTCATCATCTTCCTTAGCATACTTGACAACTCCCTTCATACGAAACTCATCATAAGCTGATTAGAGTGGTTAGTACCCATGAGAAAATACCTTTTCTCTACTGGAAATAAATATATTCTTGAAGAGCTAATGTTTCTCAAGATTGCCAAAAAGTTATTGCAAAGAAAAAGCAAGCTTAAGGTTTGCAAAACGATGGAAACGCAAAACGTGGCAGAATCTGTGAAAAAACAGACCAGCAGGTAGTAAATAATTTTTTCGGGGTACTTCTGCAACTCAAATCAAAAAATTTAGAACATATGCACAAAACACAATTGTATGGAGCATGTTGTAAAAAAATCAGATTAAAAAGAAGATCTGGTGATTTTAGCCAAATTTTTCCGTCAAGGGGACAGAATCTGTTTCTGGACATAATGTCACAACTTTTGACTTTTCTTGCAATCGGAGGCTAAAACTTGGCACAAAGCTTGAAAATAAAGATAAAATGATGTTGCTACATTAGTAACAAACATCAAGACCACTAAAACTGAAAGTAAAAACATCTTAGGTTGCCTCCCAATAAGCGCTTTCTTTTATGCCTTTTAGCTAGGCATGATGATTATAGAAGATGCTCTCATAAGAGAATAAGAATTGAAGCAAAAGAGGGCATCAAGAAACAAATGTGAAACACATTTAAGCCTAACCCACTTCCTCTGCATGGGAAACTTGTAAACAAATAAATCATGGAAAGAAAAAGTAACCAGCATAGGAAGGTAAAACAAGAGCAACTTCAAAACTTCTAACATAAATAGAGGAGTTTTAGTAACATGGAAGTTTCTACAACCAAACTTTCCTCTCTCAAAATAATTTTCTGTAGTATCATGAACAACATCAAGGATATAACTGTCACATAAATCATGTTGTTCATGACCTACAAGCACACGTGTATTTTTTTCAACATGGTTTTTAGGGTCATAAGATAAATAAAACCCATCACATTGAGCCTTATGAGTTGGATATTTCAAAAGGATAATAGGACAATCAAGTGTGGGTGCAACAGCAACAATTTCATGCTTAACATAAGGAACTATAGCAAGTTGATGTTCGCAAGCATAATCCATATTGGCATCATGGCCATCAAGAAAGCAAGTATCAAGATCTTCAGAAAGGGATGTATCAAGTGAGTCCTTGGAATCATAGGATTGCTCATCATAGCAATCAATCCTCTTCTTGGGAAGGAAACATTTTTGAAAGCACATGTTATCAACCAGAAGCGGGGTGAATGGGAGATTTTTATGATTTCCTGAAGAATCAGGACTGAGGCAAGACAAAACCGAGGAAACACCAAAAATGTTGAAACTCGGAAAATAGTGGAACGTAAAGCATGCATATGGATCAACATTTTGCAACGAGAATAAACATCATCGGAGTCATGGAAGTGGGTCAGATGCATATCATGAGGAATCAACATTTCTTGAGGAATTTCAATTTCCTCATGACTGAGGCAATTCGAAATTGAGGAAACTCACAGAATGAAGAAACACAGAAACATTATAGAATGTAGACATGACTACGAAACATCATATTGCAGGGAAAACAACTTCTAACAAAAGAGCTAAAGTGTAACTGATGCAATGCATTTAGGAATCAGGACTGAGGAAACACATAAGGGAAGGTATCAGGACAAGTCATCAGTGCATAAACCATAGAGTAGAGTTTGAAGAAATATCACCAGGGCACTGAAGACACCGATTTGATGGACCAGTTCAAGTTGATGTGACAACTCTACATCTGGTTGGAGAGGCTGAGATTGAACTCAGAAGACATAGTCTTCACCTTATTCTCCTTGAACTAAAGTCCTCAGACTCCGTCCAATTACTCAGGTGAGTCTTCAAGGTAGACTCCCGAAACCTTCTCAGACTTCCTTCACTCCGGGAATTCACAATTGCATCTTGAATTCCTCAGAATGATGACTCCTACACCGGCTGGAAGATCACAGTCTTCAAGAGTAAAAAGCTTCGGATCACTCGAACCGACTTCCTCAGAAATTCTCAACTACGCAGGGCTGGTGTGGTTTCCTCACTTGGATTCTTCAGTTTTCTTCGGAGGAGGGTTGCTCTTAGATGACAAGCGTAAAAAAAATTCTCGGATCATCCAACCCACAAATGGGGCTGGGGGCGACTGTTTATAGCCGGGGAGCAACCCCAGGTGACAGGACATAAATGCACATGCATGAAATTACTTTCATGCCCACCCTTCGGACCGTTGGCTGGACAGGTACCAGCACTCACCACGCGACACGTGGCACGGTCGGAACGAACTCTCTCTTTCTTCAGGCGAACTGCACTGGCAGTTACCTGACTCCTCAACCGAAGACAAATTCCTCAGTGTCCTGAAGAACTGTAAATGCATCTAGTTCCCCCTTTGAGGTTTTGGAGTATTTGATGACAAAACGGTTAAGGGACTGATGTGTTTGTGAGTATACACAGGAAAACAGTCCCTGAGGATGAGGTTAACCACCGTTGTCGACCCCCCCCCCCCAAATGTCGAGGAACATCAGAGAAATCGGTGTGTTTCCTGAAGACTGAATTTGTGCGAAATCCTGACGAATCAGGATCCTGAAGCGTTCAGCTGAAGCTGAAGCAGTACCAGATCCTGAGGACGTTCGTGTTGAAGATGAAGTTGAAGCGTAGCCTTCGCTAAGACTTTTTATGCTTCTTGAGTCATAGGAAAACACTGCACTGTTGGAGGGGTTGAGGAAAATGAGTTATGTATTTCTGAGGAAGTGTTGAATTAGAAATCCTAAAGAAAACCCAGAGAAATCTCATGCAGTAGAAGTTCAATTCCTCGAGTGTCTGAGACGATGTTCTTCATGACACTGAGGAGTTTGTCTTCGGTTGATTAGTCAGGAAACTGCCAGTGTAGTTCGCCTGAAGAAAGAGAGAGAGAGATTCCGACCGTGCCATGTGTCACGTGGTGAGTGCTGGTACCGCTCCAGCCAACAGTACGAAGGGTGGGCATGGAAGTAATTTCATGCATTGGCATTTATGTCCTTTCACCTGGGGTTGCTCTGCGGCTATAAATAGCCACCCCCAGCCCCATTTGTGGGTTGGCTGCTCCGAGAGAAAAACTGACACTTGTCATTTGAGAGCAACCCACCTCTGAGGACACTGAAGAACCCAAGTGAGTAAAACCACCATCCTGAGTAGTTGAGAATTTCTGAGGAAGTCGGTTCGAGTGATCCGAAGCTTTTTACTCTTGAAGACTGTGATCTTCCAGCCGGTGTAGAAGTCTTCAATCTGAGGAAGTCAAGATGCTATTGTGACTTCACTGAGTGATTGAGTCTGTGAAGGTTTCAGGAGTCTACCTTGAAGACTCACCTGAGTTATTGGACGGAGTCTGAGGACATTAGTTCAAGGAGAATAAAGTGAAGACTATGTCTTCTGAGTTCAATCTCAGCCTCTCCAACCAGACGTAGAGTTGTCACAGCAACTCGAACTGGTTCATCAAGTTTATGTCTTCAGTGCCCTGGTGCTATTTCTTCAACCTCAGCTATTATGTTTATGCACTGATGACTTATCCTGATGCCTTACTTTCTGAGTTCACTCTACACGGTTTCCTCAGTTCGTGCTTCGATCTTACCTTAGCTATGCAATAGGTTGATTTCCATTCACGCCATTGCTTTTGTATTGCATTTGCTCTTCCTCGTGTTTAAACTTCCTCAATTTCGTATTGCCTCAGTCCTGAGGAAATAGAAATTCCTCAAGATATTGGAAAATCTCCCATTCACCCCCCGCCCCCTCTGGTCGATATATTGCACTTTCAAGAACAACATCTCAGACACCCGAGGAACTGAACTTCTACTGCAGGAGATTACTCTCTCTTTAGGAGAACTGCAGTGGCAGTTTCCAGACTCATCAAACGAAGATAGACTCCTCAGTGTCCTAAACAACAACGTCTCGGACACCCGAGGAACTGAACTTCTACTGCAGGAGATTTCTCTAGGATTTTCTTCAGGTTTTCCTATTGAGAAATTTCCTCAGAAATTTCGGAACTCATTTTCCTCGACCCCTCCAACAGTGCGGTGTTTTCCTATGACTCAAGAAATATAAAAAGCATAACGAAGACTACGCTTCAACTTTTGCTTCCACTTGAGTTGCCTCAGGATGGCGCCCGACTCCCTTAGGATCAACTGTTTTCCTCAGGATCCATTTTTCTCAGGATGGCGCCCTACTTCCTCAGGATCCATTTTCCTCTGGATCCATTTCCTCAGCCTCAGGATCCATTTTACTCAGGATTTCGCCCCTCGGCATTCTTCAAGGAAACACCAGTTTCTTCAATGTTCCTCAACATTTTGGGTGTTCTACAACGGTGATTAAACTCTTCTTCAGGGACTGTTCTCCTGTGTAAACTCGCAAACACATCAGTCCCTTAACCGTTTTTTCATCAATACTCCAAAACCTCAAAGGGTGCACTTGATAAATTTACAATCTCCCCCTTTTTGGTGATTTGATGACAATCAGGTTAAGCATCAACGGGAATAAATATATATATTTTGAGGAATAAAACTTGAAGAACACATTTTACTACTACCTCGATATAGAGATGCTCCCCCTGAGGATATGCATATATTATGAGGAAGTTACTTACAGTAAACATTTTGAGGAATTTGAGGAGCTCCCCCTATATCCAGGATTATCTACAACAGTGCATCATATAGAATGATTGAAGAACAAACACAGCACTGAGTAAAGTGGTTGCTGAGTAATATCATGAGGTAACTCAAAAGTATCAGAAAACCACAAAAGTATCAATTTACAACTCGTTACAAAAATGGGATGAAGAACGAGAGTTGTAAGTGAGGAACCCCACATATTAACCCGCTTGAAGACTAACAAATTTCTCCCCCTTTGTCATTAAATGAACAAAAAGGCGAGAAACGGATACTAACGCGCCGACATGAATGCTTCAAGGCTGAGGTGAATCAGACTTGAGGCAGGCAGTTGCTGTGTGAAGACAGGCCGCGGTATCTTCAGCTTTGTCAGGCGAGATCTCCTGGTTTGAAGAATACGAGTCCATCGCCAGAGTTGGTGTTGGGCAGCGGCGCAACTAACGAGGAGGTCGGACGACTGAAACTGGAGGCTTATTGAGACCAATCTGCTCAATTTCTTCAGGTGTGATAATTTCGCCAATTTGACGCTTTGTCCAGTCATGATTCCTATCCACCTTCTGATGCAGGTTGATGAGGAGTTCTCTGTCTGTCATCACACAAGCTTGAGTTGTGTCCTCAGGTGAGGCATTGGTGTCAATTTGTGCAGTTGTACGAGACTGAGGATGACGAATGTTCCCTTCGAGGGATTTGGTTGGAATCACTTCCTCATAAAACAGTCCTTTGCCTTTTGAGTTTGAGGCAATGGTATGTTGAAGCACTTCAACCGGAGGCAGATAAGTGCGATGATTTGGTTGATTCGGTTGATAGTTGATACCAGTCTTGGTGCAGATCAGCTTCATGACCCATGGTGCATATGGATTCAGGATGTGAGGATTATGTGCAGCAACAACCATTGTCCTGAAGAAGAATTCTGAGACGTTGATTGGTGCAGACAAGCAGAGGTTGTACAGGATGGTCTTCATGATGCCAACAACTTCTTCAGCTGAGGACTCATACCACTTGATTGGGCAGAAAGACTTGGCCAGAATTCTATACAGTGTGTTCGGCAGGTACTGAAGCTCAGTTACGAGGAATTTGGTGCGCAGAGGAGCTTTAGGAGCCTGAGGTTTCATCAGCATATTCATCGGTTCATCACACAGAATAGTTGAGACATATGTACTGGGAACTGAGGCATCAGATACTGGCAACTGAATAATTTCAATAATTTCAGGCACGGAGGCAGTCTGATGCAGATGCTCAGTCATCCATTCCAGAACCCAAGTATTGATGTCCTTGGGATTGCCTTAGACATAAAGAGTTGCATAAAATTGAAGCACTAGTTCTTCATTCCATTGGATGCAGTCTGAGCAGAATTGAAGCAACTTGGCATGGAACAAATCTTGAAGTACATTGTTGAAGCAAGGTATTTCCTCCATATCCAAATGGGGAATGTGCTTGTGAGGAAATAGCTTGTTCTGCTTGTAGAGGACTGAAGCATAATAATTCTTCTGGGTTGCAATCCAGAACCTCAGCAAATTTCGAGGTAGAGCAGAAAGATAGGGGTTTTGAAGCCCTTCCTGAAAGTAGGTCATGCTGGCGAAGAAGGCACCAGTGTTGATGCTTGGGCATTCATCAGCCGAGATGTTGCGATAATAAGGCTGCTTCTGCTTCGGGCACAACTTCAGTGCAGAACATTCTGTATAGCCTCTGCATGTCGGCTCCCATTGATGTCTCAAGACTTCTTCTTCAGGACGTTGGTGGATGCTACTCAGAATCCTCATATTCTGAATCCATATGCTCCATGGATTATGAAGCTCATCTGCACCAAGAATGGCATCAACTTCAATCCTGATCAGGCTAATCATCGTCCGTATGTTCCTCTAGTTGAAGTGCTTCAACACACTCTTGACGCTAATGCCAAGGGCAAAGCGCCTTTCTATGAAGAAGTAATTCCTCAGGACTCGCTCGGTGGAAATATTCGTCAGCCTCAATCTCGCACCACCCATGAGGAATGCACCCATGCCTCGACTGAGGAAACAACTCAAGCTCGCCTGATGACTGATCGCGAGATCCTCATCAGTCTGCATCAGAAGGTGGATCGGAATCATGACTGGACGAAGCGTCAGATCGGAGACATTCTCAGCTATATGGCGCAGATTCATACAACTCAAAAGAAAGTTCATCAGTATGCTCATCATGCGTATCAGCGACTTGATGCTCTTTTGACTGAAGTCATCACTCCTGAAGATCTCGCCAAGCTTGGCCTCTAACAACCTCCACTTCCTGAGATTCGGCCTCCTCGTCAGTTCACCAAGAGCTTAGACGCTTGAGTTTCCTTGGATATTTCTTGGGGTGCATGGGGGCATCCCCAAGATTGAGCGCTTGACACTCTTGAATCGTCTTTCATCATCTTCCTTAGCATACTTGAAAACTCCCTTCATACGAAACTCATCATAAGATGATTAGAGTGGTTAGTACCCATGAGAAAATACTTTTTCTCTACTGGAAATAAAGATATTCTTGAAGAGCTACTATTTCTCAAGATTGCCAAAAAGTTATTGCAAAGAAAAAGCAAGCTTAAGGTTTTCAAAACTATGGAAACGCAAAACGTGGCAGAATCTGTGAAAAAACAGACCAGCAGGTAGTAAATAATTTTTTCGGGGTACTTCTGCAACTCAAATCAAAAAACTCAGAACAGATGCATGAAATGAAATTGTATGGAGCATGTTGTAAAAAAATCTGATCAAAAAGATGATCTCGTGATATTAGCCGAATTTTTCCGTCAAGGAGACAGAATCTGTTTCTGGACATAATGTCACAACTTTTGAATTTTCTTGCAATCGGAGGCTAAACCTCGGCACAAAGCTTGAAAATAAAAATACAATGATGTTGCTACATTACTAACAAACATCAAGACCACTAAACCTAAAAGTAAAAACATCTTAGGTTGCCTCCCAATAAGCGCTTTCTTTTATGCCTTTTAGCTAGGCATGATGATTATAGAAGATGCTCTCATAAGAGAATAAGAATTGAAGCAAAAGAGGGCATCAAGAAACAAATGTGAAACGCATTTAAGCCTAACCCACTTCCTCTGCATGGGAAACTTGTAAACAAATAAATCATGGAAAGAAAAAGTAACCAGCATAGGAAGGTAAAACAAGAGCAACTTCAAAACTTCTAACATAAATAGAGGAGTTTTAGTAACATGGAAGTTTCTACAACCAAACTTTCCTCTCTCAAAATAATTTTCAATAGTATCATGAACAACATCAAGGATATAACTGTCACATAAATCATGTTGTTCATGACCTACAAGCACACGTGTATTTTTTTCAACATGGTTTTTAGGGTCATAAGATAAATAAAACCCATCACATTGAGCCTTATGAGTTGGATATTTCAAAAGGATAATAGGACAATCAAGTGTGGGTGCAACAGCAACAATTTCATGCTTAACATAAGGAACTATAGAAAGTTGATGTTCGCAAGCATAATCCATATTGGCATCATGGCCATCAAGAAAGCAAGTATCAAGATCTTCAGAAAGGGATGTATCAAGTGAGTCCTTGGAATCATAGGATTCCTCATCATAGCAATCAAGCCTCTTCTTGGGAAGGAAAATTTTTTGAAAGCACATGTTATCAACCAGAAGGGGGGTGAATGGGAGATTTTTATGATTTCCTGAAGAATCAGGACTGAGGCAAGACAAAACCGAGGAAACACCAAAAATGTTGAAACTCGGAAAATAGTGGAACGTAAAGCATGCATATGGATCAACATTTTGCAACGAGAATAAACATCATTGGAGTCATGGAAGTGGGTCAGATGCATATCATGAGGAATCAACATTTCTTGAGGAATTTCAATTTCCTCATGACTGAGGCAATTCGAAATTGAGGAAACTCACAGAATGAAGAAACACAGAAACATTATAGAATGTAGACATGACTACGAAACATCATATTGCAGGGAAAACAACTTCTAACAAAAGAGCTAAAGTGTAACTGATGCAATGCATTTAGGAATCAGGACTGAGGAAACACATAAGGGAAGGTATCAGGACAAGTCATCAGTGCATGAACCATAGAGTAGAGTTTGAAGAAATATCACCAGGGCACTGAAGACACCGATTTGATGGACCAGTTCAAGTTGATGTGACAACTCTACATCTGGTTGGAGAGGCTGAGATTGAACTCAGAAGACATAGTCTTCACCTTATTCTCCTTGAACTAAAGTCCTCAGACTCCGTCCAATTACTCAGGTGAGTCTTCAAGGTAGACTCCCGAAACCTTCTCAGACTTCCTTCACTCCGGGAATTCACAATTGCATCTTGAATTCCTCAGAATGATGACTCCTACACCGGCTGGAAGATCACAGTCTTCAAGAGTAAAAAGCTTCGGATCACTCGAACCGACTTCCTCAGAAATTCTCAACTACGCAGGGCTGGTGTGGTTTCCTCACTTGGATTCTTCAGTTTTCTTCGGAGGAGGGTTGCTCTTAGATGACAAGCGTCAATTTTTTTCTCGGATCATCCAACCCAAAAATGGGGCTGGGGGCGACTATTTATAGCCGGGGAGCAACCCCAGGTGAAAGCACATAAATGCCCATGCATGAAATTACTTTCATGCCCACCCTTCGGACCGTTGGCTGGACAGGTACCAGCACTCACCACTCGACACGTGCACGGTCGGAACGAACTCTCTCTTTCTTCAGGCGAACTGCAGTGGCAGTTACCTGACTCCTCAACCGAAGACAAATTCCTCAGTGTCCTGAAGAACTGTAAGTGCATCTAGTGCCCCCTTTGAGGTTTTGGAGTATTTGATGACAAAACGGTTAAGGGACTGATGTGTTTGTGAGTATACACAGGAAAACAGTCCCTGAGGATGAGGTTAACCACCGTTGTCGACCCCCCAAAATGTCAAGGAACGTCGGAGAAATCGGTGTGTTTCCTGAAGACTGAAGTTGTGCGAAATCCTGAGGAATCAGGATCCTGAAGTGTTCGGCTAAAGCTGAAGCAGTAACAGATCCTTAGGAAGTTCGCGCTGAAGACGAAGTTGAAGCATAGCATTCGCTGAGACTTTTTATGCTTCTTGAGTCATAGGAAACCACCGCACTGTTGGAGGGGTTGAGGAAAATGAGTTATGTATTTCTGAGGAAGTGCTCAATTAGAAATCCTGAAGAAAACCCAGAGAAATCTCCTGCAGTAGAAGTTCAATTCCTCGAGTGACTGAGACGATGTTCTTCAGGACACGGAGGAGTTTGTCTTCGGTTGAGGAGTCAGGAAACTGCCAGTGCAGTTCGCCTGAAGAAAGAGAGAGATTCCGACCGTGTCACGTGTCACGTGGTGAGTGCTGGTACCGATCCAGCCAACGGTCCGAAGGGTGGGCCTGGAAGTAATTTCATGCATGGGCATTTATTTCCTTTCACCTGGGGTTGCTCCGCGGCTATAAATAACCACCCCCTAGCCCCATTTGTGGGTTGGTTGCTCCGAGAGAAAAACTGACACTTGTCATTTGAGAGCAACCCACCTCTGAGGATACTGAAGAACCCAAGTGAGGAAAACCACCAGCCTGAGTAGTTGAGAATTTCTGAGGAAGTCGGTTCGAGTGGTCCGTAGCTTTTTACTCTTGGAGACTGTGATCTTCCAGCCGGTGTAGAAGTCTTCAGTCTGAGGAACTCAAGATGCAATTGTGACTTCCCTGAGTGACTGAGTCTGTGAAGGTTTCGGGAGTCTACCTTGAAGACTCACCTGAGTTATTGGACGGAGTCTGAGGATTTTAGTTCAAGGAGAATAAGGTGAAGACTATGTCTTCTGAGTTCAATCTCAGCCTCTCCAACCAGACGTAGAGTTGTCACAGCAACTCGAACTGGTTCATCAAGTCTATGGCTTCAGTGCCCTGGTGCTATTTCTTCAACCTCAGCTATTATGTTTATGCACTGATGACTTATCATGATGCCTTACTTTCTGATTTCACTCTACACGGTTTCCTTAGTTCGTGCTTCGATCTTACCTTAGCTATGCAATAGGTTGATTTCCATTCACGGCATTGCTTTTGTATTGCATTTGCTCTTCCTCATGTTTAAACTTCCTCAATTTTGTATTGCCTCAGTCCTGAGGAAATAGAAATTCCTCAAGATATTTGAAAATCTCCCATGCACCCCCTCTCTGGTCGATATATTGCACTTTCAATTGGTATCTGAGCAAGGTACTCCCTTGTTCTGTGTGATTCGGTTTAACCACCTGGAGTTTTAGTTATGTCGACCTCAGGTACAATGAGTGTTGCCTCAAACTGCCCCATCTTCGATGGTATAGACTACCCGTACTAGAAGAACAAGATGAGGATGCATCTTGAAGCCATTGACAAGGATCTGTGGGATATTGTTGATCAAGGCATTCCTGAAGCTACTTTGATGACTGCTCCCGAAGTTGTCAAGAAGAACTGGCAGCTTGATGCAAAAGATCGAAGCATTATTGGTGGTCACCTCAACAAGGCTCAGTTCAACCGTATCAGTGGTCTGGATACTACAAAGAAGATATGGACAAGACTGTCAAAAGTTAATGAAGGAGTCTCTGGTGAACGAGACTCTCGAGTTGATACACTTCGCAGTCTCTTCAACAGGTTCAAGAGGCTGGACAACAAGCATGTGAAGCAAACCTTTGACAGACTCACTGACATATCCAATGAACTTCAAGCAATGGGTGCCGCTGATATCACAGATCATGAGGTGGTGAAGAAACTACTGAGGTCACTGGATGACTCGTTTGAGTTCCTATCGCTGATGATTCAAGAAAGGCATGACTTCAAGACTCTGGATCCTGCTGACATTCTCGAGCGCCTCAATGCTCATGAATTGATGCTCTCTGAAAAACAAGACTTGTACAGCTCCACGCCTAAAGTCTATGCGCTAAAAGCTAGAGCACGAAGAGTGTCCTCTGATGAAGAGTCTGAGGCTGATTCTGATGATCCTGAAACCCTCGGCCGGGAACTTTCTCTCCTCACCAGAAAATGCCAAAGATTCACGAAGAAGAATCGCTTCGGAAATTCCTCAAGATCCTTCTCAAGAAAAAGAAAAGATGATGACTCTGTTGAAACAAGAAAGAGAGTCTGCCACAAATGCAAGAAACCTGGGCATTACATCGCTGAGTGTCCTCTTTGGGAAAAGGAAGCTAAACTGAAGAAGAAGAAGAAGAAGAAGAAAGGGAAAGATGATAGTTCTGATGAAAAGACAAAGAAGAAATCCTCAAGATCCTCAAAGTCTGTTGGATACAGGAACATCAACTCCCGTAAGGCTCGCGAATATCTCGGCAAAGAATTGGACTCTGAAGAATCTGGTTCCTATCCTGATGCCGAGGAAGATGAATCTGAAGAATCTGAGGGTGTGGCTGGTAAGGCTCTTGCCACGTCGCTTGTCTCCAAGTCAATCTTCAGCACAGAGGAATCTGATCCGTCGCATGTTGATGAAGAAACTGAAGACACCACCCTTGCCTTCTGCTTCATGGCCAACTCCTCCAAGGTATTTACTTACTCATCATCGGATGATCCCTCTGATGAAGAACCTGATGAAAACTATGCTAAACTTGCTAAACTTGCATCTAAGCAACAACGTGCACTTGAAAAGATTCAGACCTCACTAAACAAGAGTGATGATATGTTGATTGAGGAAATGACGAAGACTCAAATGAATCAAAAATTCTTCAGTCAAAGTTCGATGACTTGTTCAGGCGCCATGAGGCACTCCTCACCGATCATGAGAAGTTGGCTCATGAGTTCCTCATGAGGAAGCAAGAAATTGAATGCGTGAGGATGTCTCATGACGATCTGAGGAAAGAAAATGATTCACTCCTCTCCCAACAAATCATCATGCCACAAGAAGGATTTAATCCTCCCTGTTTGAAATGCATTGAACATGACCGTATTACTTCTGTGCCTAGTTCTTCAATGTCTTCAGACTCTGTTATCTCTATTGCTTCTGTGGTAACTAACCCCTCATCTGAGGATACCATAGACATTCTTGAAGAAAATGCTAGGTTGAAGAGTCTACTGGAAACCGGCATGTTCAAGAGTCTGAAAGGACATTAGATTCTTTGTGACATCCTCAAGAAACAGATTCTCAACAGGAATCCGAGGAAAGAAGGTGCCGCATTCACTCGGAAACTCAACCCTAATGGGGCTTACTGGAAACCTGAACAATACCCAGAGACCACTTGGGTTCGGGCAAAGATGCCTCCTCCTGATCCCTACACTTTATCTGTTTATGATGTTGTTTCCCCAGATGTGGTGATTGAGTCTTTTGACTCAAACTATAAACTGTTTAAGGATGTTAATGGTGAGGTATTCGCCAGATACATCGGAACTAACTGCAGGAACGGTCCTCCAGTCAAGCAGATCTGGGTTCAGAAGGACCTCATCACTAACCTTCCTGTGAATGCAGATGCAAATGAGCTGAGGGTATCATCTGAGGACGATACCTCAAATGGAAATGATTATCATCATGTATCAGCTAACCATTTTGTTCACAGGGAAGCCCCTCATAAGAATGCTTATTCATTTGTTTATCCTGATACCACCATCTCACGTCCCATTAGGTCTCATCGCTCTCATCAGTCCTCATATACCTCAAAACCACCCATTAAGATGTGGATGGTAAAGAAGAACTGATCATCTTTGCAGGGACATGTCCTGAGGCAAACATAAATTATGCAGATCATATGCCCAGGACAACATCATTTGAGTCCGTTGAAGGATATTTATATTGTTTGGTTTCATAGAATCAATCCTGAGGAACGTCCTGAGGAATTAATTCTGAGGAACCATAAATTCTTCAAACTAAGACTGGCTCATAACTTGTTGTATGAGATACTAATTCCTTTGCAGGGAAAGACTGAATGGGTGATGGACAGTGGATGCACAAATCACATGACTGGTGACAGAAGCCTTCTTATGGAATCATCTCTGAGTCCTTCTTCAAATAAAACCATCACCTTCGCCGATAAAGGTAAAAGTAAGGTATTGGGTCTCGGCAGAGTTGCTATCTCACGAGACCAACATATTGACAAAGTCATGCTTGTTGAATCCCTTGGATACAACTTGATGTCTGTCTCTATGCTATGTGATCTTGATCTCGTTGTTCTCTTTGCAAGATATGGTTGTGTAGTCTATATGGTTAGAGATAACTCCATTGTCTTTAGTGGAGTTAGGAAAGGTGATCTGTATATTATAGATTTTTCTGAAGGTCCTCAGGTTGCTACATGCCTCATGGCTCGAGCCTCGGAGTGCTGGCTATGGCATCAAAGACTCGGCCACGCCGGAATGAGGAATCTCCAGAAGCTGGTGCTGAAGAAACATGTCCTCGGGATTGAGGAAATCAGATTCTCAAAGGACCGGCAGTGTGGTGCGTGCGAAGCTGGAAAGATGACCAAGGCCAAGCATCCAACGAAGACCATCATGACAACTACAAGACCTCTGGAATTTCTTCATATGGATCTATTCGTCCCTCCAAAGTATTCAAGCTTTGGAGGTAGTATGTATGGTCTTGTTATTGTTGATGACTTCTCACGATACACTTGGGTGCATTTTCTTCTCTATAAGTCAGAAACCCCAACAATCTTCAAGCGCTTCGCCCAGCGAGTCATGAACAACTACAACCTGAAGATCAAGCACATTCGAAGCGACAACGGCACTGAGTTCAAGAACATCGGTATGGAAGAATTCCTCGACGACTTGGGAATCACTCATGAATTCTCTGCGCCTTACACTCCTCAGCAAAATGGAGTTGTTGAGAGGAAGAACCGAACCCTCATCGAGATGGCTCGCACGATGCTGGCTGAGTACAACACTCCACTCATGTGGTGGGCTGAAGCAATCAACACTGCATGCCACATCGTCAATCGAGTGTATCTTCACAAGTTCTTCAATAAAACATCATATGAGCTAATGGTCGGTAAGAAACCCAATGTGAGTTACTTCAAAGTATTCGGTGCACCTTGCTGGATTCGTGATCCTCATCACCGGTCCAAATTTGCACCCAAAGCATGTGAGGGTTTCATGCTTGGTTATGGTATCAACTCGCACACCTACAGAGTCTACAATATCAGTCATCATAAAATTGTTGAGACTGTAGATGTGCGGTTTGATAAATCTGACGGCTCGCATAGAGAGCACCTGCCACCTGATCTAGATGAAGCTCCACCTGAAGAACAGATCAAGAAGATGGGTGTTGGTGATATCATTCCTGTGGATCATCCTGAAGAAACGCACATACCTCCTGCTCCTGAAGAATATCCCAATCCTGATGCAAATAATCCTGATGATGATCCTGATCTTGAGGCTCCTGATACTCCTGAAGCTCCTGAAGCAGATGCAAATGAATCTGATAGCAGTGACGAAGATGCGCCTCAAGATCATCTTCCTCGTCTTCCTCGCGTGGCGAATGAAGTTCAAGTGGACAGAATCCTCGCCGACGTCAATCTACCAGGTCCTCTCACTCGTTCTAGAGCTAATCGTATAGCTAAGTTTTGTGGGAATTTATCTTTTGTATCAATTTCAGAGCCCACCAACGTAACTGAGGCATTCCAAGAGGCGGAATGGATTCAGGCTATGCAAGACAAACTTCTTCAGTTCAAACTGAATGATGTTTGGGAATTGGTCAAACGACCTGATCCTCGAGTTCACAATGTCATCGGCACGAAGTGGATCTACCGCAACAAACTCGATGAAGATGGACAAGTCATCAGAAACAAAGCTCGTCTCGTAGCACAAGGATACACACAAATCGAGGGGATCGACTTCGGTGAAACCTTCGCTCCTGTTGCTAGACTTGAGTCCATTCGTATTATGCTTGCATTCGCTAACCATCATAATATCAAGTTATATCAAATGGATGTGAAAAGTGCATTTCTCAATGGTAATATCGAGGAAGAAGTATATGTTGCTCAACCCCCAGGTTTTCAAGATGCGAAGAAACCTGATATGGTGTACAGATTGAAGAAAGCCTTATATGGACTGAAGCAAGCCCCTCGGGCTTGGTATGACACACTAAGGGACTTCCTCATCAACAAGGGCTTCAAATCTGGTTCCCTTGATCCAACTCTTTTCACAAAACGATATGATGATGCATTATTCATATGTCAAATCTATGTTGATGACATTATATTTGGATGCACTAACAAGAAATACAGTGAAGAGTTTGCATTCTTGATGAGTGAACAGTATCATATGTCCATGATGGGAGAACTGAAGTTCTTTTTAGGGCATGAAATTCGTCAACAACGCAACGGCATCTTCATCTCTCAGGATAAGTACCTCAAGGAGTGCCTGAACAAATTCGGGATGCAAGACTGCAAGGGTATCAAGACACTGATGCCTACAAATGGGCAACTTGGCCCTGATGAAAATGGCAAGGACTACGATCAAAAGGTATACCGCTCCATGATAGGTTCTTTGCTATATTTATGTGCATCTAGGCCTGATATAATGTTGAGCGTTTGCATGTGTGCCCGATTCCAAGCGGCACCTAAGGAATCGCATCACCAAGCGGTGAAATGAATTCTTCGATATTTGGCTCACACCCCGTCGCTAGGCTTATGGTATCCGAAAGGCACCCAGCTCGATCTCATTGGGTACTCAGACTCAGATTATGCTGGAGATCGAGTGGATCGGAAGTCTACCTCAGGAACATTTCATTTCCTCGGACGTTCTCTGGTGTGCTGGTCATCGAAGAAGCAGAACTGCATCTCTCTCTCCACTGCTGAAGCTGAATACATCGTCGTTGGTGCAAGCTGCTCCAAACTTCTTTGGATGAAGCAAACACTGAAGGACTACGGCATCAACCTGAAGAAAGTTCCGCTACTATGTGACAATGAGAGTGCCATCAAGATATCTCAGAATCCAGTATAGCACTCGAGGACGAAGCACATTGAGATTCGATGTCACTTTCTTCGGGATCACGTATTGAAGGAAGACATTGTCATCAGCCACGTGAAGACTGAAGATCAACTTGCTGATATATTCACCAAGCCTTTGGATGAGAAGCGATTTAGCACTCTGAGGTGTGAGCTAAATATCTTAGATTCCTCAAACTTCCAGTGAATGGACACACATCCTAACGCTTAAACAATATTGAGGAATCCTGATGTACAACACACGATGCGTCGTACTCCTCAATTCATGAGGAACTACCTTGCTAAGTGTGAAGAAATTAACATGGAATTGACTCAAGATCCATACGACAATTGTATGGTATCAAGTGTCTCATTCCCTATAAGGTGGGTAGCGCTACCGCCCAAAAACCTCAGGATCTGTTGATCCTCGGTTTCCTCAATTGAAGTCTTCATCCTGATGATTACCGTGTTTATCCTCAACAGCGTTCACCTATAGTTATTTTTCCTCAGTATTTGCTTCTTCATCTAGGTGAACGTGATCGGACCCGTCCCTCTGTGCTCACTTATCCACTCTTTCTATCTCATATGCATTCGTTTGGAAATCATGTATTCCTCAGCCTGAGACCGTTTGTCTTCATCCTCAGCCTTTGTCCTCAAGTTCCCCAAATTGAGGATTATCAGTTACGATTGTCTGTATTTTTGTTGCGATTCTTCCGCACGTCGTGCTTATCCACCATTATGATAACCACTGAGGATCTTAACCATCAGGGGCAATCTTGTCCACAAAAATCGCAACCCCTCAGCTTTCACCCCTCTATAAATAGCCATCCACCCCCACGGTAATTTTCCCCCACCTCTCCTCTCCCTCTCGCGCCGCCGCCCTTGAGCTCCTTAAGCTCTCGTACTAACATCGCCAGAGTTCGCCGTCGCCGGGGAAGACTGACTCGTGTTTCCTCAGCATTTGCCCCAGTCCTGGTACGCTTATGCCTCAGTTGCTTATTCCTCAGTATTGTTGTGTCTTCAAGAACCTTCCCGTTTCATCATGCCACTCCATTCCTCAAATAGTACTGCTAGCTTTCTGAGACCTATACCTATGCCTCGTTATTTTGATTTCCTCATCCTATTCCTCATGAACGCATATAACCGTACCCCACTTCCCTCGCAACTTAATTCTGTCATAGGTACATGTCTGCTGAGGAATCGTATGGTTCTCATAGTCTCACTTCATTTGCAGCTCAGCTCGAACGTACAATTCCTCAGTCTCCACCACTGAAGAAAATGGCTCCTCGCCGTAAGCCCCTGAAGCTCCGCCACGAACCAGGTTCCTAGTCTCTGAGCTTCAGTATCTGCCCAGCACCTTGTACAGAATTTTGGCCAAGTCTTTCTGCCCCATCAATGGATATGAATCAACCGTTGAGGAAGTTGTGGGAATCCTAAAGAACATTCTGTATAGCCTCTGCATGTCGGCTCCCATTGATGTCTCAAGACTTCTTCTTCAGGACGTTGGTGGATGCTACTCAGAATCCTCATATTCTGAATCCATATGCTCCATGGATTATGAAGCTCATCTGCACCAAGACTGGCATCAACTTCAATCCTGATCAGGCTAATCATCGTCCGTATGTTCCTCTAGTTGAAGTGCTTCAACACACTCTTGACGCTAATGCCAAGGGCAAAGCGCCTTTCTATGAAGAAGTAATTCCTCAGGACTCGCTCGGTGGAAATATTCGTCAGCCTCAATCTCGCACCACCCATGAGGAATGCACCCATGCCTCGACTGAGGAAACAACTCAAGCTCGCCTGATGACTGATCGCGAGATCCTCATCAGTCTGCATCAGAAGGTGGATCGGAATCATGACTGGACGAAGCGTCAGATCGGAGACATTCTCAGCTATATGGCGCAGATTCATACAACTCAAAAGAAAGTTCATCAGTATGCTCATCATGCGTATCAGCGACTTGATGCTCTTTTGACTGAAGTCATCACTCCTGAAGATCTCGCCAAGCTTGGCCTCTAACAACCTCCACTTCCTGAGATTCGGCCTCCTCGTCAGTTCACCAAGAGCTTAGACGCTTGAGTTTCCTTGGATATTTCTTGGGGTGCATGGGGGCATCCCCAAGATTGAGCGCTTGACACTCTCGAATCGTCTTTCATCATCTTCCTTATCATACTTGAAAACTCCCTTCATACGAAACTCATCATAAGATGATTAGAGTGGTTAGTACCCATGAGAAAATACTTTTTCTCTACTGGAAATAAAGATATTCTTGAAGAGCTACTATTTCTCAAGATTGCCAAAAAGTTATTGCAAAGAAAAAGCAAGCTTAAGGTTTTCAAAACTATGGAAACGCAAAACGTGGCAGAATCTGTGAAAAAACAGACCAGCAGGTAGTAAATAATTTTTTCGGGGTACTTCTGCAACTCAAATCAAAAAACTCAGAACAGATGCATGAAATGAAATTGTATGGAGCATGTTGTAAAAAAATCTGATCAAAAAGATGATCTCGTGATATTAGCCGAATTTTTCCGTCAAGGAGACAGAATCTGTTTCTGGACATAATGTCACAACTTTTGAATTTTCTTGCAATCGGAGGCTAAACCTCGGCACAAAGCTTGAAAATAAAGATACAATGATGTTGCTACATTACTAACAAACATCAAGACCACTAAACCTAAAAGTAAAAACATCTTAGGTTGCCTCCCAATAAGCGCTTTCTTTTATGCCTTTTAGCTAGGCATGATGATTATAGAAGATGCTCTCATAAGAGAATAAGAATTGAAGCAAAAGAGGGCATCAAGAAACAAATGTGAAACGCATTTAAGCCTAACCCACTTCCTCTGCATGGGAAACTTGTAAACAAATAAATCATGGAAAGAAAAAGTAACCAGCATAGGAAGGTAAAACAAGAGCAACTTCAAAACTTCTAACATAAATAGAGGAGTTTTAGTAACATGGAAGTTTCTACAACCAAACTTTCCTCTCTCAAAATAATTTTCTGTAGTATCATGAACAACATCAAGGATATAACTGTCACATAAATCATGTTGTTCATGACCTACAAGCACACGTGTATTTTTTTCAACATGGTTTTTAGGGTCATAAGATAAATAAAACCCATCACATTGAGCCTTATGAGTTGGATATTTCAAAAGGATAATAGGACAATCAAGTGTGGGTGCAACAGCAACAATTTCATGCTTAACATAAGGAACTATAGCAAGTTGATGTTCGCAAGCATAATCCATATTGGCATCATGGCCATCAAGAAAGCAAGTATCAAGATCTTCAGAAAGGGATGTATCAAGTGAGTCCTTGGAATCATAGGATTCCTCATCATAGCAATCAATCCTCTTCTTGGGAAGGAAACATTTTTGAAAGCACATGTTATCAACCAGAAGCGGGGTGAATGGGAGATTTTTATGATTTCCTGAAGAATCAGGACTGAGGCAAGACAAAACCGAGGAAACACCAAAAATGTTGAAACTCGGAAAATAGTGGAACGTAAAGCATGCATATGGATCAACATTTTGCAACGAGAATAAACATCATCGGAGTCATGGAAGTGGGTCAGATGCATATCATGAGGAATCAACATTTCTTGAGGAAGTTCAATTTCCTCATGACTGAGGCAATTCGAAATTGAGGAAACTCACAGAATGAAGAAACACAGAAACATTATAGAATGTAGACATGACTACGAAACATCATATTGCAGGGAAAACAACTTCTAACAAAAGAGCTAAAGTGTAACTGATGCAATGCATTTAGGAATCAGGACTGAGGAAACACATAAGGGAAGGTATCAGGACAAGTCATCAGTGCATAAACCATAGAGTAGAGTTTGAAGAAATATCACCAGGGCACTGAAGACACCGATTTGATGGACCAGTTCAAGTTGATGTGACAACTCTACATCTGGTTGGAGAGGCTGAGATTGAACTCAGAAGACATAGTCTTCACCTTATTCTCCTTGAACTAAAGTCCTCAGACTCCGTCCAATTACTCAGGTGAGTCTTCAAGGTAGACTCCCGAAACCTTCTCAGACTTCCTTCACTCCGGGAATTCACAATTGCATCTTGAATTCCTCAGAATGATGACTCCTACACCGGCTGGAAGATCACAGTCTTCAAGAGTAAAAAGCTTCGGATCACTCGAACCGACTTCCTCAGAAATTCTCAACTACGCAGGGCTGGTGTGGTTTCCTCACTTGGATTCTTCAGTTTTCTTCGGAGGAGGGTTGCTCTTAGATGACAAGCGTAAAAAAATTTCTCGGATCATCCAACCCACAAATGGGGCTGGGGGCGACTGTTTATAGCCGGGGAGCAACCCCAGGTGAAAGGACATAAATGCACATGCATGAAATTACTTTCATGCCCACCCTTCGGACCGTTGGCTGGACAGGTACCAGCACTCACCACGCGACACGTGGCACGGTCGGAACGAACTCTCTCTTTCTTCAGGCGAACTGCACTGGCAGTTACCTGACTCCTCAACCGAAGACAAATTCCTCAGTGTCCTGAAGAACTGTAAATGCATCTAGTGCCCCCTTTGAGGTTTTGGAGTATTTGATGACAAAACGGTTAAGGGACTGATGTGTTTGTGAGTATACACAGGAAAACAGTCCCTGAGGATGAGGTTAACCACCGTGTTCGACCCCCCCCCCAAATGTCGAGGAACATCAGAGAAATCGGTGTGTTTCCTGAAGACTGAATTTGTGCGAAATCCTGACGAATCAGGATCCTGAAGCGTTCAGCTGAAGCTGAAGCAGTACCAGATCCTAAGGACGTTCGTGTTGAAGATGAAGTTGAAGCGTAGCCTTCGCTAAGACTTTTTATGCTTCTTGAGTCATAGGAAAACACTGCACTGTTGGAGGGGTTGAGGAAAATGAGTTATGTATTTCTGAGGAAGTGTTGAATTAGAAATCCTAAAGAAAACCCAGAGAAATCTCATGCAGTAGAAGTTCAATTCCTCGAGTGTCTGAGACGATGTTCTTCATGACACTGAGGAGTTTGTCTTCGGTTGAGTAGTCAGGAAACTGCCAGTGTAGTTCGCCTGAAGAAAGAGAGAGAGAAATTCCGACCGTGCCATGTGTCACGTGGTGAGTGCTGGTACCGCTCCAGCCAACAGTACGAAGGGTGGGCATGGAAGTAATTTCATGCATTGGCATTTATGTCCTTTCACCTGGGGTTGCTCTGCGGCTATAAATAGCCACCCCCAGCCCCATTTGTGGGTTGGCTGCTCCGAGAGAAAAACTGACACTTGTCATTTGAGAGCAACCCACCTCTGAGGACACTGAAGAACCCAAGTGAGTAAAACCACCATCCTGAGTAGTTGAGAATTTCTGAGGAAGTCGGTTCGAGTGATCCGAAGCTTTTTACTCTTGAAGACTGTGATCTTCCAGCCGGTGTAGAAGTCTTCAATCTGAGGAAGTCAAGATGCTATTGTGACTTCACTGAGTGATTGAGTCTGTGAAGGTTTCAGGAGTCTACCTTGAAGACTCACCTGAGTTATTGGACGGAGTCTGAGGACATTAGTTCAAGGAGAATAAAGTGAAGACTATGTCTTCTGAGTTCAATCTCAGCCTCTCCAACCAGACGTAGAGTTGTCACAGCAACTCGAACTGGTTCATCAAGTTTATGTCTTCAGTGCCCTGGTGCTATTTCTTCAACCTCAGCTATTATGTTTATGCACTGATGACTTATCCTGATGCCTTACTTTCTGAGTTCACTCTACACGGTTTCCTCAGTTCGTGCTTCGATCTTACCTTAGCTATGCAATAGGTTGATTTCCATTCACGCCATTGCTTTTGTATTGCATTTGCTCTTCCTCGTGTTTAAACTTCCTCAATTTCGTATTGCCTCAGTCCTGAGGAAATAGAAATTCCTCAAGATATTGGAAAATCTCCCATTCACCCCCCGCCCCCTCTGGTCGATATATTGCACTTTCAAGAACAACATCTCAGACACCCGAGGAACTGAACTTCTACTGCAGAAGATTACTCTCTCTTTAGGAGAACTGCAATGGCAGTTTCCAGACTCATCAAACGAAGATAGACTCCTCAGTGTCCTAAACAACAACGTCTCGGACACCCGAGGAACTGAACTTCTACTGCAGGAGATTTCTCTAGGATTTTCTTCAGGTTTTCCTATTGAGAAATTTCCTCAGAAATTTCGGAACTCATTTTCCTCGACCCCTCCAACAGTGCGGTGTTTTCCTATGACTCAAGAAATATAAAAAGCATAACGAAGACTACGCTTCAACTTTTGCTTCCACTTGAGTTGCCTCAGGATGGCGCCCGACTCCCTTAGGATCAACTGTTTTCCTCAGGATCCATTTTTCTCAGGATGGCGCCCTACTTCCTCAGGATCCATTTTCCTCTGGATCCATTTCCTCAGCCTCAGGATCCATTTTACTCAGGATTTCGCCCCTCGGCATTCTTCAAGGAAACACCAGTTTCTTCAATGTTCCTCAACATTTTGGGTGTTCTACAACGGTGATTAAACTCTTCTTCAGGGACTGTTCTCCTGTGTAAACTCGCAAACACATCAGTCCCTTAACCGTTTTGTCATCAATACTCCAAAACCTCAAAGGGTGCACTTGATAAATTTACAATCTCCCCCTTTTTGGTGATTTGATGACAATCAGGTTAAGCATCAACGGGAATAAATATATATATTTTGAGGAATAAAACTTGAAGAACACATTTTACTACTACCTCGATATAGAGATGCTCCCCCTGAGGATATGCATATATTATGAGGAAGTTACTTACAGTAAACATTTTGAGGAATTTGAGGAGCTCCCCCTATATCCAGGATTATCTACAACAGTGCATCATATAGAATGATTGAAGAACAAACACAGCACTGAGTAAAGTGGTTGCTGAGTAATATCATGAGGTAACTCAAAAGTATCATAAAACCACAAAAGTATCAATTTACAACTCGTTACAAAAATGGGATGAAGAACGAGAGTTGTAAGTGAGGAACCCCACATATTAACCAGCTTGAAGACTAACAAATTTCTCCCCCTTTGTCATTAAATGAACAAAAAGGCGAGAAACGGATACTAACGCGCCGACATGAATGCTTCAAGGCTGAGGTGAATCAGACTTGAGGCAGGCAGTTGCTGTGTGAAGACAGGCCGCGGTATCTTCAGCTTTGTCAGGCGAGATCTCCTGGTTTGAAGAATACGAGTCCATCGCCAGAGTTGGTGTTGGGCAGCGGCGCAACTAACGAGGAGGTCGGACGACTGAAACTGGAGGCTTATTGAGACCAATCTGCTCAATTTCTTCAGGTGTGATAATTTCGCCAATTTGACGCTTTGTCCAGTCATGATTCCTATCCACCTTCTGATGCAGGTTGATGAGGAGTTCTCTGTCTGTCATCACACAAGCTTGAGTTGTGTCCTCAGGTGAGGCATTGGTGTCAATTTGTGCAGTTGTACGAGACTGAGGATGACGAATGTTCCCTTCGAGGGATTTGGTTGGAATCACTTCCTCATAAAACAGTCCTTTGCCTTTTGAGTTTGAGGCAATGGTATGTTGAAGCACTTCAACCGGAGGCAGATAAGTGCGATGATTTGGTTGATTCGGTTGATAGTTGATACCAGTCTTGGTGCAGATCAGCTTCATGACCCATGGTGCATATGGATTCAGGATGTGAGGATTATGTGCAGCAACAACCATTGTCCTGAAGAAGAATTCTGAGACGTTGATTGGTGCAGACAAGCAGAGGTTGTACAGGATGGTCTTCATGATGCCAACAACTTCTTCAGCTGAGGACTCATACCACTTGATTGGGCAGAAAGACTTGGCCAGAATTCTATACAGTGTGTTCGGCAGGTACTGAAGCTCAGTTACGAGGAATTTGGTGCGCAGAGGAGCTTTAGGAGCCTGAGGTTTCATCAGCATATTCATCGGTTCATCACACAGAATAGTTGAGACATATGTACTGGGAACTGAGGCATCAGATACTGGCAACTGAATAATTTCAATAATTTCAGGCACGGAGGCAGTCTGATGCAGATGCTCAGTCATCCATTCCAGAACCCAAGTATTGATGTCCTTGGGATTGCCTTAGACATAAAGAGTTGCATAAAATTGAAGCACTAGTTCTTCATTCCATTGGATGCAGTCTGAGCAGAATTGAAGCAACTTGGCATGGAACAAATCTTGAAGTACATTGTTGAAGCAAGGTATTTCCTCCATATCCAAATGGGGAATGTGCTTGTGAGGAAATAGCTTGTTCTGCTTGTAGAGGACTGAAGCATAATAATTCTTCTGGGTTGCAATCCAGAACCTCAGCAAATTTCGAGGTAGAGCAGAAAGATAGGGGTTTTGAAGCCCTTCCTGAAAGTAGGTCATGCTGGCGAAGAAGGCACCAGTGTTGATGCTTGGGCATTCATCAGCCGAGATGTTGCGATAATAAGGTTGCTTCTGCTTCGGGCACAACTTCAGTGCAGATGCTCGGCCTTGCGGCTCTTGAGGCACTTGAGGCGCTTGAGGCACTTGAGGGACTTGAGGCGCTTGAGGTACTGGAGGCACTTGAGCCATTTGAGTTACTGGGGGAGGGACCTCTCCTTCCGATGTAGCTTCAGGGCCAAGTTTCGGTGAGGTAGCTGGAACTTGAGGAGAGGTGGCATGTTTGTCTGCCGAGCTGCTCTTTGAAGCATCAGGATCGGCGTTGGTGTTGTGATCTTATTTAGTTTCGGACGCAGGAGGAGCACTTTCAGCTTCAGCTTCAGGTTTGGCATCAGCTTCAGCTTCAGGTTTGGCATCAACTTCGGGATGAGCAGTGGCATCATGAACTGAGTCCTCAGAGAATGGAGTAGTATCAGACATGACCTGAGGCAGTAGTGGCCTCAGAGCGTCTTGAGGCAGGAGGAGCTGAGGAAATTGGGGCAGCATCAATGGGCTCCTCAGTGGTGACAGCAGGTGTTAGCTTCTTGGCTACGGGTGGTGTGGTAGAAGATGCCTCAGGCTTGCGCTTTGAGGGTCTTGAGGATGAGGGTCTCAACGGAGGTGAGTCATCAGGATTTCCAGAAGGATGCACTGAGGAAACTGGAGGAACCGAGCTAGGCTTGTTGTGACTTTTGACCATATGGTCAACCTGCCTTGAGAGGCGTTCCTTTGACTTGCCAATATAGGCACATTTCTGATTAAACTCCTTAGTGAGATTTTTCACCTCAGCCTGATACTTGATGAATTCTTCAGGGGTGACTAATGTGACTGGTTTCTTCTTGAACTCGCGATGAACTTTCTTCAATTGCCGTTCCAAATTCCTCTTGAGGTCTTGATGGTGAAGCTCATTAATGAGGAACAGCTGCAGATAGAACCTCAGAGCCAGTTGCTTCAACCTTGCGTCTGGTAGCAGCATGCAGATAGACAATTTGTTGTTCTTCAGTGGCACCAAAGCCTGCTTCATCCTCAGTCTGAATCCTTGAGTCAGGAGCAGGCCCAGACGTTTGCTGGCATGAGTAACTGGGAGCTTGAGGTTTGATGCCAGGCTTCTTCTTCAGTGGCTTCACAGTAGTCTGAGGCATAGCAGTGGGCTGAGGCGGAATGTCAATTGAGGCAGCCAGATCGAGAGCCAATGTTCTGTCAAGATGAGCTATCCTCTTGAGGTAGCGTTGATAGGCATCAGGAAAGTCATCATGAGTCTTTAGGCTTGAGGGGTGAGGAATCACACCAGGACCAGGCGATGGATGAGACTTGATGCCCAGAGTCTTCATTGGAGGATTCACAGCAAACATTTCCTCGTGTTGAGGATTCAACGATACATAGTTTTGCCACTGCTTGGCCCATTTCCTCGTGATTTTCTGAATCCTCTTCTTGCATTCTCCAGGTGTTTCATGAGGTGGAGTCTTCAATTTCTCATACAGTTCTGGAGGCAAATCACGAGCAGTTTCAGAGAGACGACGAGGACCCATTTTCTTCAGCTGAGGAGACTGAGGAATTGTAAGTTCAAGCTGAGCTGCAAATGAAGAGAGACTATGAGAACCATTTGATTCCTCGGCGGACATGTACCTGTGACATAATTAAGTTGCGAGGGAAATGGGGTAAGGTCATATGCGTTCATGAGGAGAGTTTTGAGGAAATTAATTTAAGTGGTCATAGGTCTCAGTGAGGTTTCAATATTGCTGAGGAATAATATCTTGAGGAAGTAGCAGCAGTACTGAGGCAAATAAGAATTGAGACAGTGATTATACCAGAAGTGAATCGAATGAAGGGAATTCGAAACTGAGGAATATGATGCGATGCCTCGGCTTGAGGAAACTGAGGAATATCAACAAATGCCTCAGCTTGAGAAACCTGAGGAATATCAAATGAACGCATACAACAGATAGATGGACTGGATAAGTGAGAATAGAGAAGAAGGGTCTGATCACATTCACCTAGTTGAAGAAACAAATCTTGAAGAACAAAAATTATAGGTGAATGTTGTTGAGGACAGAAGGATTATCAACTTGAGGAAAAACTCGAGGCAAATGAAGACAGCCAATTTCTGAGGAATTTGGGCGGTGGCGCTACCCACCTTATAGGTAATGAGACACTTGATACCATACAATTTTCGTATGAATCATGAGTCACGTTCCACGTTAATTTCTTCACACTTAGCAAGGTATTTCCTCGTGAGTTGATGAGTACGATGCATCATGTGTTGTGCATCAGGATTCAGGCCATGATGCACATAAGTATAGCAAAGAACCAATCATGGAGCGGTATACCTTATGATCGTAGTCCTTTCCATTTTCATCAGGGTCAACTTGTCCATTGTACGCATCGGGGTCTTGATGCCTTTGCAGTCTTGCATCCCGAATTTCCTCAGGTACTTCTCTTGAGAGATGAAGGTGCCATTGCGTTGCTGACGAATTTGAAGTCCAATCCCGAGGGGCTTGCTTCATCCATACATCGCTTTCTTCAGCTTGTACACCATATCAGGTTTCTTTGCGTCTTCAAACCCTGGAGGCTGAGCAACATATACTTCTTCCTCGATATTACCATTGAGGAATGCACTTTTCACATCCATTTGATATAACTTGATATTATGATGGTTAGCAAACGCAAGAGTTATGTGTATGGACTCAAGTACAGAAACATGTTATGAGCCAGCATCAGTTTGAAGAATTTTAAATTTCCTCAGGATGAATTCCTCTGGATTATTCCTCAGGATTGATTCCTCGGGAATTACGAGTTTTAACTTTCTTCAACTGACTCATCAGTTTCATCCTAGGCATAAGATCTGCAAAAGGTTAAGATTGCCTCAGGACGCGTTCCTGCAGAAAAGATTAGTTCTTCTTCACCACCCACATTCGTACGGGTGGTCTTGAAGCATATGAGGAACGACGTGGGTGAAAATGCCTAATGGGATGATGCCGAGTGGTATCAGGGTAAACAAATGAATAGGCATTCTTATGTTGAGCTTCCCTATGAATAAAATGATTAGATGAAACATGATCATATTCAGGGCCTTTTGAGGCATTGTCCACAAACGACACCCTCAGCTCATTTGCATCTGCATTCACAGGGAGGTTAGTAATGAGTTCCTTCAGAACCCAAATCTGCTTCACTGGAGCACCGTTCCTGCAGTTAGTCCCGATGTATCTGGAAAACACCTCACCATTTACATCCTTAAACGGATTGTAGTTTGAGTCAAAGGAATCAATCACTACATCTAAGCAAACATTATCATAACCAGATAGAGTGTAGGTATCAGGAGGAGGCATTTTTGCCAAAACCCAAGTGGTCTTCGGGTATTGTTCTGGTTTCCAGTATGAGCCATCAACATTGAGGTTTCGGGTGAAACCGATGCCTTCTTTCCTCGGATTCCTGGTGAGGATCTTTTTCTTGAGGACATCGCAGAGGGTCTGATGCCCTTTCATACTCTTGAACATGCCGGTCTCCAGGAGATTCTTCAACCTAACATTTTCTTCAGCAATATCTATGGTATCCTCAGATGAGGGGTTAGATACCACAGAGGCAGTTAATATAGTAGGTTCTGAAGACATTGAAGAGCTAGGAGATGCAGTGATACAGTCATTTTCAATGCATTTTAAGCAAGGAGGAATGAACCCTTCTTGAGGCATGATGATCTGTTGAGTGAGAAGTGAATCATTTTCTTTTCTCAGGTCATCATGAGACATCCTCACCTTTTCAAGTTCCTGCTTTCTCATGAGGAACTCATGAGCCAGCTTCTCATGTTCGGTGAGGAGTGCCTCATGATGACTGAACAAATCTTCGAACTTTGACTGAAGAATCTTTGATTCATCAGTCAACTTCTGAGATTTCTCCATTTCCTCAACCAACAGATCATCACTTTTATTTAGTGAGTTATGAAATTTCTCAAGAGAACGTTGTTGCCTTGAGGCAAGTTTAGCATAGTTTTCATCGGGTTCATCATCATCAGTAGCATCATCACATGAAGAGTGAGAGGATACCTTCGAGCTTTTGGCCATGAAGCAGAAGGCGGTGTAGTGTCTTCAGCCTCATCACGAACACAGTGAGTGACTGATTCCTCAATGTTGAAGATTGACCTTCTTACTAGAGATGTGGCAAGAGACAGACCAGCAACACCTTCTGATTCCTCATATTCTTCTTGCTCAGCATTAGGATCGGAGTTCGATTCCACGGAATCCATCTCCTTCCTGAGGTAAGCCTGAGCCTTGCGAGAGCTGCTGTTTTTGTAGCCAGCAGATTTTGAGGAACGCGATGATTTCTTCTTCGACTTCTCATCAGAACTGTCATATTTGTTCTTATTCTTCTTCTTCAGCTTGGCTTCCTTTTCCCAACGAGGACACTCAGCAATGTACTGTCCCGGTTTCTTGCATTTGTGACACACCCTCTTTCTTGAGTCAACTGAGTCATCATCATTGCTTCTTTTTGAGACATATCTTGAGGAATTTCCAAAGCGGTTTTTCTTCGTGAACTTCTGAAACTTTTTGGTGAGGAGGGACAATTCCCGGATGAGAGCTTCAGGATCATCAGAGTCAGCTTCAGATTCTTCATCAGAGGACACCTTTCGTGCCTTAGCTTTTAGCGCGTGGACTTTTGGGGTGGATCTGTATAAATCTCGTTTCTTAGAAAGCTTCAGTTCATGAGCATTGAGGCGCTCGAGAATGTCAGCAGGATTGAGAGTCTTGAAGTCAGGACGTTCTTGAATCATCAGTGATAAAAACTCAAATGAGTCATCCAGAGACCTCAGTAGTTTCTTCACCACTTCGTGATCTGTGATATTAGTGTCACCCAATGCTTGAAGCTCATTTGATATATCAGTGAGCCTGTCAAAGGTTTGTTGCACATGATCATTACCCAGCCTCTTGAACCTATTGAAGAGACTGCAAAGTGTATCAACTCGAGAGTCTCGTTGTGTGGAAACTCCCTCATTCACTTTTGACAGTCTCATCCACATCTTCTTCGGAGTACCCAGACCGCTGATACGATTGAACTGAGCCTTGTTGAGGTGGCCACCAATGATGCTTCGAGCTTTTGCGTCAAGTTGCCAGTTTCTCTTGACAACATCAGGAGGAGTCATCAAGGTATCTTGAGGAATGCCTTGATCAACAATATCCCAGAGGTCCTTGTCAATAGCTTCAAGATGCATCCTCATCTTGTTCTTCAAGTACGGTTAGTCCGTACCATCGAAGCTGGGGAAGTTCGAGGAAACGTTCATTGTACCTGAGGTCGACATAACTAAAACTCCAGGTGGTTAAACCGAATCACACAGAACAAGGGAGTACCTTGCTCTGATACCAATTGAAAGCACAAGTTATCGACCAGAGGGGGTGAATGGGAGATTTTTATGATTTCCTGAAGAATTTCAGATTCTTCAAGACTGAGGCAAGACAGAACCGAGGAAACACCAAAAATGTTGAAACTCAAAAAATAGTGGAACGTAAAGCATGCATATGGATCAACATTTTGCAACGAGAATAAACATCATCGGAATCATAGAAGCGGTTCAAATGCATATCATGAGGAATAAACATTTCTTGAGGAATTTCAATTTCCTCAAGACTGAGGCAATTCGAAATTGAGGAAACTCACAGAATGAAAAAAAACAGAAACATTACAGAATGTAGACATGACTATGAAACATCTTATTGCGGGGAAAACAACTTCTAACAAAAGAGCTAAAGTGTAACTGATGCAATGCATTGAGGAATCAGGACTGAGGAAACACAGAAGGGAAGGTATCAGGACAAGTCATCAGTGCATAAACCGAAGAGTAGAGTTTGATGAAATAGCACCAGGGCACTGAAGACATTGATTTGATGGACCAGTTCAAGTTGTTGTGACAACTCTACATCTGGTTGGAGAGGCTGAGATTGAACTCAGAAGACATAGTCTTCACCTTATTCTCCTTGAACTAAAGTCCTCATACTCCGTCCAATTACTCAGGTGAGTCTTCAAGGTAGACTCCCGAAACCTTCACAGACTTCCTTCACTCCAGGAATTCACAATTGCATCTTGAATTCCTCAGAATGATGACTCCTAAACCGGCTGGAAGATCACAGTCTTCAAGAGTAAAAAGCTTCGGATCACTCGAACCGACTTCCTCAGAAATGCTCAACTACTCAGGGCTGGTGTGGTTTCCTCACTTGGATTCTTCAGTTTTCTTCGGAGGAGGGTTGTTCTTAGATGACAAGCATCAATTTTTCTCTCGGAGCAGCCAACCCACAAATGGGGCTGGGGGCGGCTATTTATAGCCGGGGAGCAACCCCAGGTGAAAGGACATAAATGCACATGCTTCGGACCGTTGGCTGGACAGGTACCAGCACTCACCACGCGACACGTGGCAAGGTCGGAACGAACTCTCTCTTTCTTCAGGCGAACTGCACTGGCAGTTACCTGACTCCTCAACCGAAGACAAATTCCTTAGTGTCCTGAAGAACAACATCTCAGACACCGGAGGAACTGAACTTCTACTGCAGGAGATTTCTCTCTCTTCAGGAGAACTACACTGGCAGTTTCCAGACTCCTCAAACGAAGACAGATTCCTCAGTGTCCTGAAGAACAACGTCTCAGACACCCGAGGAACTGAACTTCTATTGCAGGAGATTTCTCTGGGATTTTATTCAGGTTTTCCTATTGATTAATTTCCTCAGAAATTTCGGAACTCATTTTCCTCGACCCCTCCAACAGTGCGGTGTTTTCCTATGACTCAAGAAATATAAAAAGCATAACGAAGACTACACTTCAACTTGAGTTGCCTCAGGATGGCGCCCGACTCCCTCAGGATCAATTGTTTTCCACAGGATCCATTTTCCTCAGGATGGCGCCTGACTTCCTCAGGATCCATTTTCCTTAGGATCCATTTTCCTCTGGATCCATTTTCCTCAGGATTCATTTTCCTCAGGATTCTATTTCCTCAGGATCCATTTTCCTTAGGATCCTATTTCCTCAGGATCCATTTTCCTCAGGATTTCACGCCTCGGCATTCTTCATGAAAACACCAGTTTCTTCAATGTTCCTCAACATTTTGGGGGGTCGACAACGGTGATTAAACTCTTCTTCAGGGACTGTTCTCCTGTATAAACTCGCAAACATATCAGTCCCTTAACCGTTTTGTCATCAATACTCCAAAACCTCAAAGGGGGCACTTGATGCACTTACAATTTTGTTTTTAAAATACTCAATATAATCATTGAAAATATAATTCTCAAGGCAATAAGCAAGGGATGCAAAGTTTTCAGGTTTGTGAATACTATCGTAATACTTTTCAATCAAAGAATCAATCTCATAAGCACCCTTAAAAGCAACAAACTCTTCAATCTTTTCAACGTCAAAGTAATCATAAAAACCTTTAGCATAAGATAAGATCTCTTCATTAAACTCACATTGGAAGGGAAGGTGTTTACGATCTATTTTAGAACAACAAGTGAAATCATAAATGTTGCACACAGATTCAACATTGCAATAAGAAACTTGTATTTTATCCCATAAGTGTTTCCTTTTCTGAGATAAGTGGTATCGCGTATAATGAGCATGCTCATCCAATAATTTTCCCTCAACCAAGTCGGTTGAGTTTTTAGTGCGAGCACAAATAGATCGAAGACGATCCAAGTAAAAGTGTCCATCCTACCGTATTTGGGTGGTTCCGCACCCATGGTAACATAGCATCACTAGGCAAAGAGAAACAAAGAAAACAAACCAAAACAAGAAAGCAAACTAGAACAAGGTAAATATTTTTTTGGTTTTTTGATATAAGACTCTAAAGTAAAGACTATAAGGTAAACTAACAAGACTAAAAAGTAAAGATAAAAGATAGTGTGCAACTCCCATATCTTGAAGAGTGGAGTCCCCAACAACGGCGCCATAAATTGCTTGATTCTAGCGAGGAAGTAATAGCTCTCGCCCTTCGTTGGTTACCCCAAGTGGAAGGTTGAGATGTAGCGTAGCGGCAAATTTCCCTCGGTGAAGATACCAAGGTTTATGTCTCCGGTAGGATTCCGAAATCGACAAGTAGGTGGTAAAGTGAACAATGGCGTCGTTCACAACCTCAGGGTTGCTTACTTTACCTAGACCTGCACACACACAGATAACTTTGCTCCCAACGAAGTTCAGAGAGGTTGTTAATCTCTCTGGCCTTGTTGTTTACAAAGGATTAAACGCAAGGGTAGATAGTAGTGATAATTGCAATGGAAAGTAAAAGCGATAAAATAAAGTGGAGGTGTAAACAGTGGTGGAAATATGGACCGGGGTCCCATGATGTTCACTAGTGATGTCTCTCTCCCAAAAGACGATAAACAGCTAAGTTGGGTGGACAAATTACAGCTGGGCAATTGACATAATTATAAACGCAACGCAATGCTAATTATGCTACTTGAAAGTAAAGAGGCTCAAAAGTATGGGCAGTACGCCAAGACAAGTAGACCGAAATCCATCTGCATCTACTTCTAATCATCCACCTTGAGATATCTATCCAGAACATCTCACTGCTATTAAGTTGTGAGCCCCACCCAAAGTGTAAACTCAAAGCAACAGACAATTGTATTAACAAGCTATGCGTAAGGTAAACAATCCTTGCAACCACGGTTACAAGCACCGTTGTTTTATCCCTGGTGGCAATATCACATCCCCTAGTCTCATGTTTTTGTCACTCAAGCTAGACATCGGGGGGCATGAACCCACAATCATGCATAACGCTCCCTCTTGGAGTCACTATCTACTACTTGGCCAAAGCAATAAAAAGCAACGCAGAACATGCAAGAATTACTCAAGAACAAAATATAATAGGTAAACCAAATATATAACTCATCACGATCTGAACATAATCTCATAATCCATCGGATCCTAGAAAACACAACATATCAACAGCAGGAAAATTACATAGGTGCCTTGATCAGGTAGGGCAGCTCAAAAGGTCTAAACATTGAAGAACAAGGGTGAAGAGAAGACATCACATAGCTAATGGTCATGGACCCATGGTCCAAGGTAGACTACTCACGGCACATCCGGGAGGCATCCATGGTGGTGGAGAGGTCCCCGGAGGTCAATCCTCCCTCCGGCAGGGTGCCGGGAAGAGGTCTTCTGGCGCTCCCGATCTTGGAAGCGTGGCGGTGGCGGAACAGAGAGGTAAATCGCGATGCGGGCTTCTCCTTGAGGGTTTCTGCGACGAGGGGTAAAAATAGGCTGAAGGGGGCACCAGAGGTGGGGCCCACGTCCATGGCGCTCTGGTGGCGCGGCCAGGGGTGGTATCGCACCACCTGGCCGCCTGGGAGGGGGTGGCCCCCTCCAGCTCTTCTTCGGTGGCTTCGGAAGCTTCCTTGATGCTGATTTTTATTCTGATTTTTTCCCGAATTTTTCTGGCATTTTAACTTGGGGAAAAATCACTGCAACTAAAGACATCAGCAGACAGGAACTGGCACTGGGTGCACTGAGTTAGTAGGTTAGTCCAAATATGTGTAAAATGATAAAAAAAAGTGTAGCAAAACATGTAGCAATGTCACATAAAAGTGGATGGAACAAGAAGAAATTATAGATACATTTGGGACGTATCATTTCTACAACAAAACTGAGGGCAAAACGTTTGTCACAAATAATGGTTCCTTTCTCGAGAAAGAGTTTCTCGCCAAATGTGTTAGTGGGAGGAAAGTAGAGCTTGATGAGATTGTTGACCCTTCTCTCCAAATACCGAGCGGCGATACGGAAGATATTCCGGAGCCGTCCTCCACAGTGGGAGTGGAAGCAAATGATAATGATCATAACAATCACGTCGGGGCATCTACTCCACCATGCATGTATGCAAGAACACGTAATGCTCCCGAGTATTACGGTGATCTTCTTAATACATTCAATGTTGGTTGAAGCTACAAAGAAGCAATGGAAGGCACTGAGTCTGAGAAATGGCTTGAAGCCATGAAATCCGAGATAACATCCATGTACGATAACAAAGTATGGACTTTGTTAGATATCCCCGATGGTCGCAAGGCTATTGAGAATAAATTATTTTTTAAGAAAAATTAAAATTCCAATGGCGTGATCGTAATAAAGCTCGACTTGTCGCAAAGGGTTTTCAACAAATTTAAGGAGTTGACTGTTTGCTGGTGTAGATACACCCCTTGTTGGTTACCTCAAGTGCAAGGTGATGATGATGTAGATAGCAGCAAATTTCTCTCACACGAGAGCATGAGGTTATCCAATCCAGGAGTATTCCAAACTCTGCAAGTAGGTGGTTAGCAGGCAACAGCACCAGCAACTTCCTTGACCTGGACCTGCACACAAGACATAAGTAACTTTAAACCCAACAAGTCAGAGGGGTTGTCAATCCCTTCGTCTTGTTGTTTACAAATGATTAAACACAAGGGGAAATAAAAAATTCTAATGGGAAAAGGAAAGTAAAACGGTAAATTGCGGAAGTGTAAATATATGATGAGGATATGGACCGAGGTGTTATGACGCTCACTAGTGATGTCTCTCTCCCAAAAAACGATAAAACTTATGTTGGGTGAACAAATTAAACTGGAAAATTAACAGAATTATAAACGCACCACAATGTCAATTATGCTACAAGAAAATGCAAGGTTCAATCATGCAGACATTATACCAAAACAAATAAACTTTTTATTCATCAACATTTACTCACTAACCATTCACCTTAAGATATATATAGACAAAACATCTCACTGGCGTTAAGTTGCGAGCCACAACTAATGTTGCAAACTCAGAACAACTTTAACACTCTACGCGTAATGTAAGCAACACTTAAAACACGTAGTCACAAGCACCACAAGCACCGTTGTTTTACCCTTAATAGTAACAACACATTCTCTAGTCTTATGTTTCTGTCACTCAAGTTGGACATCGAGAAGTATGAACCCATTATCTAGCATAACAGTTCCTTTTACACTCACAATCTACTACTTGGCCAAAGCAATAAATTACAAGGAATAACATGTAAGAACAATCAAGAACAACATATAAAAGAGAACTAAATATATCTCCCTAATAATAAAGGGAGGTGAGTTTCTCCTTCCATCGTTGCTTTTTTTGTTTTTGGCAAATCAACCCGCAGTTCAGAGTTTCCAGCAAAAAAAAGGGTTGGCTGCTCAATTTGCATTTTGCAAAAACGCCCTTACATTTTTGGCAAATCAACCCGCACTCCAAAGTTTCCAATGAAAAATGTTTCCCTGCTTTTTATTGGTCATGCATCTTTGTGAAAACGACCCTAACCTTTCTCAAAAAGAACCTACATTCCAAATAATGGTTTGTACTCCCTCCGATCCATAATAAGTGTCGCTCATCTAATACAAAATTTGTACTAGCTTAGTACAAAATGTGCTACACTTATTTTGGATCGGAGGAAGTACATATTATTAAAAAAGGGAATTTGTGGCATAATGTACAAATGTGGATCATTAAATGAGAAAGTTTTGTGGGCTAATATATTACTGTTGCCATGCATGTATGTACAAATGTCCATTGTTAAAGGAAAGATTTGTGGGCTAATTAATAATGGCTGACATGTAGAAATGTGCATGATAAAAAAAGGGATTTATGAGGCCGATGCTGTCACTCTCATAAGGATTAAACATTCAATCTCCATGATTAAAGGAATGGGTCGTGGAGTTCGACTTGCATGTCAAATTTTAAATGGAAAATTTAATTGGTAGGAATTACATCTCATTTTTTGCATTTTAATTTATGTTAATTCAGGATGGAATTTTATATTATTTTTTATTTGGGTTTGCCATGCTTGCAAACTAAATTTATCATCGGCACGACAATATAAATTGCCCTAAAAACGTTTGATTTGCCTTCTTATTTCTATGCATGATCGGTCATAAAAATTGATGATGGTAAATAAAGAAACCACCTATGAAAGGTGGTACATGGAAAATATTTGGGCCCATTTATCTTAAATTATGCAGGAAGTCTGAGCACAAAGACTACTTCAAGACAATTCTTGATTAAAAAAATCATCGAACTGGTTGGCAGTCAATGTGATCACTAATGATGAAAACTTTATCATCACTCTACTCATGAATAACATGGAAATGTGACACCTCTTTCTTGGTATCGAACCGACCGATGGTCGACAAGGCTACCAATAACGATAACTTCGTCACCGTTTTGTACCCAAGTACCGTGGGCATGCTACAACTCTTCCGTGATGACATTGTTCTACTAAAGAGGAAACCACATCAGCGGTCCTAGTTCTTTTCCCGCATCTTCAGTTTGGTCCCTATACTTTAAAACGGAATATTGAGGTCCTAAATCTTTTGTAAATGGTTCAATTGAGGTCCTAATTCTTTCAAAATTCATATCTAGGTCCTAATCTTTTGTAAGTGGTTCAAGTGAGGTCCTATTTTCGTATTTACTGATTTTTAATTCAAATTAATATATTCCACAAATTCTAGAAAATATTTAAAACTTTAAAAAATCATAGGAATTAAACTCAGATGAAAATAATTTATATATGAAAAATGATCAGAAAAATCCAACGAATCCGGATATGCCACCCATATACCTGCCACCCCCCCTCTAACATACCGGGCATGGAACTTTTCCCTCCGGATCATCTGACCGATAATCATCCGAATCTGGAAAAATATTCCCTGATATTTTCTCGCTCCGTCTAAAATGCCTAGTACTGCATTACTTTACCCCTACCCTAGCTTAACATATTGCCATATCTTACATGTGTGTTGCTATTGTTTGCCGTGTATTTATTGTTTTTTTCCGGCAGCGGTCGCAAGGTCTATTGGAAGAGAAGGACTAGGAAGAAAAAAAATACACAACAAACAATAGCAACACAGATGCAAGACATGAAAATACGTTAAGCTAGGGTACAATGAACTAATGCAGTGCTAGGCATTTTAGACGGCGCGGGAAAATATCCGGGAATATTTTCCTAGCTCGAGGTGATTATCGGTCAGACGATCCGAAGGGGAAAGTTCCATGTATGGTATGTTAGATGGGGGTGGCAGGTATATGGGTGGCATATTCGGATTTGATGGATTTTTCTAATCATTTTTCATATATAAATTATTTTCATCTAACTTACGTTTTAATTTCTATGATTTTTTAAAAATTTAATATTTTCTAGAATCTCTGGAATATATTAATTTGAATTAAAAATTGTTAAATACGAAAATAGGACCTCACTTGAACCACTTACAAAAGATTTAGGGCCTAAATATGCATTTTAAAAGAATTAGGACCTCATTTGAACTACTTATAAAAGATTAGGACCTCGATATTCCGTTTTAAAAAATAGGGACCAAACTGACGATGCGGAAAAAGAACTAGGACCGCCAGTGCATTTACCTCTCTACTAAAGGGTTGTGTTGCATATTTTATTCTTCAAAGATGCAATGCTTGAGACATTCATACATGAACGACTAAAAGGGGAAAACAGTAGATGATGATGAATATTTCGCTGCATGAACTGCAACAAGGTTGATGAACATGCATCTCATTTGATGGCTACATGTCCAATAATAATGGTTCTTAACACCGCTTTTTTTCCGTCGCAACGCACGGGCATATTTGCTAGTAACTTCCAAATTAACATGATCTTATAACTCATCGGGTCCCAATAAACACATCATAACAACACGATAACTATAATATAGGTGTTTTGATCTTCACAAGGTCTAAACATTAAAGCACAAAAATGAAAAGAATGCATCACAGCATAACTCCAAATGAATGCCAGTTTGCTGCCATGAGCCTAGGTCAAGATGAAACCACTCACGGCACATCACGAAAACCTTCGAAGATGACACCCCCGTCCGACAGGGTGCCTGAACAGGCCTATGACGGCAAAACAGAGACGAAAACTGGCAAAAAAGCTTCTCCTTCGGGGTTTTTGAGAGACGGGAAATAAATAGATGCAAAGGAGCCGTCGCCCCATCAAGACTCAACACTGAGTAAATGGCTAAAATAGATGCAAATTAATACTGCCGTTGGTGGACATAAATCCTCATAAGAATTTATTCTCATTAGGAAGTTTATAAACAAGTCGTTAGCTACTAACAAGTCAGAAAGAAAAAAATGGAGGACCTAAATCCTCATAAGAATTTATTCTCATTAGGAAGTTTAAACAAGCGTTAGCTAATCTAAAAAGTCTGAAAGAAAGAAAAATGGATGGCATTGAATCTGGAGGATTAAGGATATTTCACTACTCCATTGAGTGATCCAAACATCAAGTTATAGGACAGTTCTCCAAAAAAAAATGGGACCAATTGCCCAATTCACCACCGTACGATAGCTAAATGACACACCGGATATGATGTCACTCAACATAATCCTGAGCAAGTTTTTCTTATCACATTTAACAAAGCCTGATGGAGTGAGGAATTGAGCACCATGAATCGAAGGAAAAACATAAAAGAGGAATAAGAATGCATAATGGATATAGATCATGCAAATTTGAGACCATGATAATCAAGGATAAATCATGAGAGGTATTACAAAACAAGAAAACCTATTATTTCCCTTTCTTTCTGAAACAAGGATAAGCCATGAGTAGTATAAAAAAGAAGACAACCTATATTCTTTCTGAGCACCTCTATGTGCCTCCAACACCATACATGATTTTTATCATTCGGTATTCCTTCTGGGAAAATGAAGAAAACCCTCAACCCTCTTTTCAGCAGGGAAAAACACGGTCTAAGCATGAAAACTCCCACAGAGCTGAAGTTAACTAAAACATCTCGATTCATTAAGCTAGACAATCACCATGGCAATTGAGGTAGTTACTCGAACCCACAACAAAATACAGCTTGATTCCCACAACTTCTCAGCAAACTTTGGTTGATGGGTCCTGTCATTAGCCCCTGCATTCCTCAAGCTTCTGCTGCAGCCTCACGTTATGCCTTAACTACAAAATAAGTGGGAACTTATGTCACAACAAATGGTGGGTACCAATGGTAAATTTAACAAGTTGTCCATTCCTGATGTTGACTACCAGAAAACTTATATGATGAACACTACCATCAATATGGTCTCAAAAGCATCAGCTGGGTCCCGATTCTTAAACAATGGTCTCTTTTTTTAAACCCCGTAAATCATTCAGTATGCCTCATCAGAAATACAGTGATGATGGCAACCAAAACTTGCATGGTACTACCTCTGTACCAAAATATAAGACGTTTTTGTAACTCAATTGAACTGTAAAAAAACGTCTTATATTTTGATACAGAGGGAGCACATAGCATCCTCAGTTCATTTTGCTGATATGGCAAGCCACATTAAGATTATACAACTAAAAGATGAACTTAAGGTTTTGGGAACTGCTTTGGCAAAACTGAAGAAAGGAGGGGACCCAACCAAAAGTTATGAGTACCTATTAGTGACTAATCAAAATTATTAGAAGAAAAACCTTAAGCATGTGACTTGTGTATTAAAAGCCAAATAATGCAGACGAACTAGAATAAGAAGTGCAAGAAACTTACACAATCAGCTATCTCTTCCTGTTTCAGAGGCGGAACTACTTCGTCTTCTTTCCAGCCAAGAGATTTCAGGAAAGCCATTTCTTCTGGACTAGGTTCATCTTCAGTAGGATATGGTTCCTCTTCCCCAGCTACAATGGGCACAAACAACAAACGGGCATCGCCATAGCTGGAGTCTGACTTTGTGGAAACATCATTCATATCTGCTGCCATAATGGACACAGTGACTTCAGCCTTGTCTGCCTGAGGCACCATAGATACATTTACGGCATCAGCATGATCTGATAAAGAGTTGGTATCCTCGTCAGCTGCAACCCCATCCAACCCATGAGAAAAAACATCACAGGGTTCCGAATATGGCTTGATTTCCTCATTGTCAGAGAGGTGTCGCTGAGACCCATCACAAGAATTTGCATCCTCACAGGAACTACTTCCGGTTTCAATACACTTAAACAAGGATAAATCAAGACACGGGTTCTTCTGTTCATCAATCAAGCTAGATGAGGACTCAATGCCCACGCTTGAACCATTTAACGACTTGCTCCGCAGCAACTCAAAGAATTTATGCTTGTCTTTTGCAATTGATTTTCTCTCACCAGATGGACCTTGTTTTAGATGCAAGGGGAGGCCATTTGTGACACCTCTAAGCTTTTGATTGACAAGAGGCTTCTTCAGTGGTTCCACTGAAGAAGATCGACCTAGAATAGGACTTCCGGGATTGCTAGAGGAGTCTTTGGAGGTATTTGCAACACCATTCAGCTCTCGGGTCAGAACTTGAAAGGATCCTGATTGAGATGGCTTGACAAGCTCAGATTTGACTGGAGTACGAACAGAGTTGTTAGAAGAATGTGTTGACAGTTGGGGTGCAGTTTTGATAGAACCATTAGAATCCCCAGCTCTTGCACCTTTGTTTTTTAACCTATCTGAGAAAGCAGATACCTGCAAAGCATTTGATTAAATAAGTGCAAACCAAAGTGTTTTATTTTTTCAGTACAAGGCAACAATTTACAGCACTCCAATCAACAACAACAAAAAACGCTCCATAAATAAGTGAAACAGAAATCCAGCCACAAGCACATACTACTTTAAAATGTCCGCCTCCTGATAAGGAGAGGATTTACTTTATGCAACCGTCCCAAAATGTAGAAATGTCTGAACAAACTACGCCGTATTTTATCGATTGCATGCTTAATGCTCCAATGTCGATCAAGTATATTATACAAAAGGGAAGTTCCTGTCTGTTTTGGTGTGCAGTAGAATATTTGTTATTATAGTATCAAAAAAATGTTTAGTAGTTGGCACATACTGAAGAAATAAAATAGAATTATGGATTATAACTTATAAGCAGTAAACATTGACAAACTAATACAACATGAAAGGTCAAACCCCAAAAACATTGTCCCACCAAAATCCTAATAATATAGTTCTCTTAATTTATCAACAAACAATAGTTCTCTTAACCGAAGTTAGGAGAACATGCAAGTAATTTTTATTTTGCGGGGAACATACAAGGCATCTACATGCACAGTAATCCTTTCTTTCAGGTGTTCATGAGCCAAACAAGAGAAACTACAAAACTCACCCTACCATTGAAGTGTTTCATCAGAACAAACACCTCTGTTCATAGCTAATAATGTACGCAATTTAAGATCAGCTAATTGTAAAACGACATGAGTTCTCTGTTCATAGCTGTATTATTTGACCACGCAAGACAAATAAAGCTGAAATTATGTTTATTATGATCTTGCCGTCTTTGAAAAGGAAATCATAAACCAGACAGTGTATCTGAGAAATTGTACGATTTAAACACAACCATGGTAATCACACAAGACACAAACAACAAAATGGAACTATGAATCTCACAGCAAAGGCAATATAACAGTACATACAGAATTTTTGTTTGATGAAGGCGTCAGCGGTCTTAGAATACACTGCCTCATAGTTCTTTCTTCAATCTTCTGAGCATCAATCGATAGCTGAGTAAAAAGGAAGATATTGCACACAAGACATTAATTAGATAAAGTGACTGGTGCAAAATGAGTATGATTATAGACCAAAAGGAGTAAACAACACAGATATCATATTCATATTACCTGAGGTGTGGTGGAAATTTTTAATGGTGACATTACTGTTTCAGCCATGCTTAATGCAGTCCCACAGTTCAACACTTCAAGCTGCTGACTGGAACCAGCACCTGATGAAGCAGAAGAAACCTGGGTATTGCTTGGCTCACTAAGTCCAGGAACTTCTGCTAGCACTGAGTTCCAGCCATCAGGCGCAGTAACCAATGGTATGCTCTGAATTGGGGAGCCAATTCCAGGAGATGGAACTCTAACTACGTCTTGTTTTCCATTATTGTCCTCAGAACTAAGATGCGGGAATTCTCGCTCAAAGGACATGCCACCAGCATCCTTTCTAGATAGATTACCATTGTCCAAACTTACTCCAGCTGCCCGATTAAATGTGTCCAACTTTGGACGAATACGATTAAGCCTATCGCTTTCGGGTCTGCATGAGTTAAAGGGCCCGAAGCCATCACGCAATGAGTCACCTGCAAGACCCAACCTACTCTCCCAATCACGAACATCAGAGTCCTTGTCACAACCCCTGTCCCTGTAGCTCCTTCCAAAGCTAGCGTAGCCTCTTGACTTCACTGTGCCGTCCCGGTCATGCCGCCTGGACACACTTGGGCCAGAACCCCTACGCGAAGAGGACTGTTGGGAGCCCCGTTCACGGTCACGTCCAGAAGATCGGTTTCTTGATGAGGCACCCCTGTCTTGATCATCTAAAGCGTTCAAGTAACAGTTCATTAGACATCACATGTGTAAGCTCGGAAGAAAATTCAATTCAAGGAGGTTCATATATGATTAGCTAAACCATGTAACGTTACACCAAACCAACTAAAAAGGCATGACAATAATTGCTAAAGGAACAATGGACATCAAATCTTACTACGTGCAAAGTGCAAGGACAATAAAATATACAAGTATTAATGCGACATTACAGAATTAAAGGCTGCATTATTAATGTGATACACTACACAGTATGATCGACATCTCACATGACGGTCCCCCAGCAATACACATGTGACAACAAGCAACAAATGATTTTACTAGACACGTTAACAAAAGAAATAATTCTAAAATTGTATCTCTTGAACAAGCTACTTGTAACTACAAGAGTATGCATCCATGCAAGCTTCTGTGCCCTGAATCCATAATTCGATTTGCCGCACCCAACATTGATCTTGCGCGGATGAAGTTTGGTCTTGCGCGGATGAAGTTTGGGACCTTGCATCCTTGCATGCGGTGAGATTGCAGAGACATGATGAAGTGAAGATTAAGTTTCGTTATTTGCATTTTCTTTTTCATACTGTAATTTAACTCATTAACCATTTGCTTGGTTTAGCTATGCTAGTCTGCTAATCAAAACAGGCTATAGTACAAAATGCCATACCAAATTTGTTTCTAGCCTAATATTAGCCCTACTTCTACTAGTACACTACTAGCCATAGCAAAGCTCGGTAAGCATGCATGTTCCAGGAAAGAAAATTGTCTATTGCTAAAATTGTTGTATGTCCCCTTAAACTACTAAAACTAATGGCATCAACTGTGTGTAGATTATTTGTGTATGGAGAAGGGCATGTATTCTACTATATATTGCCATATATGAAGGCAAAAAAGTCAAGCATTTAAGAAAAAACAACAAGGCTGCAAGCCAGCAAGGCATGAGAAATAGTCTCGATATATCAACTAAGCATTGTGCCTCTCCAAGCAATGCTTAAGAGATGGTTCAGCCTAATCCCCCCGCACTACCTAGCACATTTGGCATTACGACTTTACGAGGACTGCTTATGTGTTATGGCAATATCCAAAAAGTCTCTGAACCGACTCCAGCACAATAGTCCAATAACTACCATTAAATCATCTCTCACAAAATAATATCTAATTCAACAACAATTAGGCCTATTCCAAATTTCCAATGCATAGGTGCTTAGGTGAGGTGCTAAGTGCATGAAAGAGTTTAGCAACTAAAAGCCCCAATGCATAGGTGCTTAGCTTTTGGTAATAAGCTTCCTTCATTTAATTAGTTGAAGACTGTAAATTATGTCTTCATCTAGGTACGTGTGCCTAACATCGTTTCTTCCTGGGATCACCAAACTCCTCTCTCTCCTCTCAAGGGCATGGCCAATGGGTCGCCCAAGCATACTGCCCCGCAGAGCCAGGTAGGCTTGGCCTCCACACTGGCGGCTCGCCTACTACCCCGCAGATGTCAGAGGTGCCTGCAGAGGAGACGGCCTCTCCAGGAGAGAAAGTAGGAGAGAGAAGAAAAGGGAGGAGAGAGAGAGAAAGGGGCGATAGAGACGACAGAAGAAAAGGGAAACAGCCAGCGAATAGGCTCACATCAGGACGCTGCTGTTGCATTGGATGGGTGTGCTGTTGAACGGTGGTCTTATCTCTTTGACGTGGCTGTATGGAGGCAGCACCCAGCTAATGTCTCCATAGATCATGCCATAATTACCTTGCCACCTCAGATTTTTTGCTTACTTTGCAGCCTTAGCCCCTGTACAAGGTGGAGCTGGGAAGGACCTTACTGCAGTTAAACATTACACAGACTGATAACCACCAGTTTACCATGCGACGACATGAGGTTGATGAAAAGAATGTCTCTGAAGCCAGATTCCTCAACGATTACGGCAATTCCAAAATTACTCAATTATTATGCAACATGTTACACTTGCTCCATGATGCATGCATTGCCAGACTCATGCCAATGGTGGTGGTAGGAAGATTGAATAATGATCATTATTCTAAAGGAAAATGGAAAGATTGCAGGCAGCAATTGCACACCAGAAGAGGTGCACAAACTTTACCATGCACAAATGAAAAAAAAAACTCCGCATACAAAAGAACTAATGACGCGTTCTGTAAAATCATCTGGTGCCACTAGAAACGTATGCAACGCGACTACTATAATAACGATTAATCTTACAACGATTTCTATAAACAGCACTAACCCCTAGCCGTTATATGCATCAAAATGGCAAAATGAAGGAAAGGCAGCTCACCTGCACGCGGCGAAGTTCCTGGACGTAAGCCTGTGGCGGCCACTGTCGGCGTGGCAACCCCGCGCACCAGCCATTCTGGCTTCAACGAGGGCTCACCTCGGTCCATGCCAACTGGCGCCGTTCACCATCTACCCCTCCCAGCAGCAATGTCCAGTCCGGCACAACAATGAAATACCACCACTACTACCAATACAACCACCTTCCACTCCTAATCTCAGTCAATCACTCAGGCGGTGCATACACACGATTCAAGGGCACATCTGTGGTTCCACGCGCAGTCTCCACACAGGAGGAGACGAGGCCGCCAAAGCCTAGCCCCAAGGGCGGATCTAGACGGTGTGCCGTGTGTGCAGCGGCACGCCCAGAAGTTGTGAAGGGTCGTTGGGATTTAACTAATCTCTGGATGAAAACAAGCTCATACCTCAAACCCCAATGGCTAAACACTGCGGAGGGGGTGGAGACAGCAGGAACGCGATGCCCCGAGGGGGAAGACCGGGAACGGAGACGGCGGCGGCACGCGCGAGAGGCCGGGGTGTGCGTGGAGGGGGGTTGACGCGTCGGCGGTGACGCCGCCAAGGTACGGCGCGGCGGCAGCACTAGGGCACGGTTGGAAGGTAGGTCAGGACTCGGGAGGAAGAGAGGAGATTGATCAAGTAGGAAGCAGGCGGAGATTGAGCGCCCCGGCGGACGACCAGCGGCTGAGCGACGACTCTGCGTACGGCGTTCTCGATGGGTCTCGCCGTGAAATCTGCGGAAGGCGGCGGCGGCGCTGGAGGATTGGGAAATCTCGCGGGGATTCGCAGGGATTTGGGAGGCTCTTGGGAAGGGATTCGGGGGCGAAGATTTATCGAGAGGATTTCTGTTTCTCGGAATTTTTGTGGGCTTGGGAATTTCCTTCCGTAGGGAGAGTTTGGGTTTGTGTGGTGCGCTTGTTCGTCTTGTTGGGCAGGAAGGAAGGAAGGAGAGAAACCCTATGCAAACTGTGACTTCCCAGCGCCCTCCTCCGCCACCTTCCCTTTCTCCGGATGACGGTTGATTTCCTATCTTGTTTTCCTTGCCTTGTTTTTTCTATCTTTTTCTTTTATTTATTTACACTCAGAAATTTATCACGATGGTCTCATCAATAAAAAGATTATCGCAGCATTTACATAGCAGATGCTTTGCGTTGCCTACGGATTAACATTTCAGATTATGCAGACATTTCATTACGTCATCGATAAAAAAAGAAAGCAAATGTTTTGCGTTGTCTACGGATTAACACTTCGGATTATGCAGTCATTTTCTGTTCCTGCCTCTTCACTCATTAAAAATATCGCTCCTTGTTACCTTAGTTTTTTAGTATCAACCAAATCTGGTGGTTGTTTCCTCGGAGCTTGCACATCCACTTTCCGTCGGCTCGTCTCCAACCGGTGAGAAGCATTGATTGTTGATCGTCATGGTTGATCGTCTCTTGGTAGTTGATTGTCGATCTCGGTGGGTTTCGTCTACGGTGCTCGAGTGCACCCTTTTGCTCTCCTCTAGTTGTTGCATGTTCCCCATATGGCCCTCCTTTTGGCCTAGGTGACGGCTAGTCCAATGTATTGGACTAGGTGGCCTCGGCGTTCGGCAACATTTCGTCAAAGCTCATGCAAGTTTTGTTGGGTCAAGGCTAGTGGTGGCCTCTTATTTATGGTGTCGTGCTTGTTTGGCTCTTGTAGCGGATTGTTCTCGCTTTCATGTGTGGTGTGGTGCTTTTGTTCTAGTCTATGTTGGGTTGGTTGGGTCATTTTAAGCTTTTATTTCTAGTTGGGATTGTGCCTCTTCTTGTATGGTTTGTATCTTTCTTTGACGTTGTATCTTTGCGGTGAATGGTGATATCTCCTGATATGTCTCAAACGTATTTATAATTTTTGCTTGCTCCATGCTTATTTTGGTGATATCCTATATACCTAAGAGAGTCATCATCATTATGTTATTTATCTTAACATGCAACCTATCCACCTCATCACTAAGCCACATCAGCATTTTTTCATTTATACTTTGAAGACTGCATGGTGTAGTGCATGTATTTACCTCATGGTTTTTTAGTGACCTGGGCTATACAAACCGTACTACCTTAACCCATTTATTTTTCACACTTGTCTTCTCCTCTCCCCAATCTTTTTCTCTTCCTTCCGCTTCAATTCACTCAGCTTTTATGAGCCCTTCCGTGAGCCCCTCTCCCTTCCAAATCCACTAGGAGGATCGCGACCATACTTATGCTCCACAATCTCTACTTCGATCCTAGGAATAACAATGTCGCTTTCCATGTGTTTCAACACAGATCGTCACCACAAAACACCGGCCAGATGGCCACCCCAATATTGAAGCAGGATCGAAAGAAGATCCAAAACACCATTGGTGGCAGGAGGAAGAAGGTGAAGAAATCAAGATCCAAAACACCATTAGCATTCAACGGATTTTTGCAGCGTTGCAAATTAATCAGGTGAGACGAGGTCCCTAGCTAACTCCCAATTTCTTGCTGAAATTTTCATCCACATCTACTTCGTCCTCTTTGTTTGCAGTAAAAACAGTCATATCGATCAGTTGTTACGGATACAAGAGCTAGATTAAGGATGTTTGCAAATCACGCCTAAACTAGAAGATGATGGCGCCACTGCTACTAGCCACGACGACAACCATGGATCTCGTGGAGGTCTTGGAGTTACACTACGTGGGGTTCAGATCAACGTTGGAGGCATAATGAGATCCGACAGAGTTCATCTAACCTGACTGCAGTCGATCCCTCCTATGCCCGCGGGCCAGCGGAAAAACACTATGCCTATCACAATTTTTGCCTCATAATACCTTGCTTCGTCTAACTCTGGTTTAAGTGTAGAACAAAGAGACTTTCTCGCTCATTAGGTTCTTGCATATATAAAACTCTGAAGTGTGATCACAATATTTTAATTGCTCTGTTGTAAGAGCAAAGTTTTGCCCCCGTGTGTTTTGGACATTGTTGGACAAGACAGTAGAGGAACTAACAATGTTTTCTAGTATAAACAGTTGAATAGGTTCCTGAAGGACAAGCTATGTGATAAAAGCTTCAGGGAAGGTTTTCAAGTTATCGAAGCATTAACCCTTGAGCGAAGCTTAATCACGGAGGATGACCCCCCAAAAATGAAGGTGTCCTGAAGCTCAACTCATTGAAGGAAATGAAGAAGACGGCGCAAGACTTAGATGTTTTTGTGTAGTTCTTTTTCTGTTCTTTGAGTCATAGGACAAATTGTACTATCAAGAGGGGTCTTTAGTTTGTGGACACCGAAGTTATTGAGAAAATGCTCAGATCAAATCCAAACCAAGTGAGAAGCTTGAGTGAAGAAATCTCATGTGCACTAAGTTAAGCTTCAGTAGCAAAGACTTCGCTCTTTGGCTTCTGAAGCAGAACTAAGTCCGTGAGTCAGCTTTACTTGTTCCGCAAGTAAAGTTGCGCAGTAATGACAAATCCGACCGTTGTGGACACGTGTCAAGCTGTCACCTCGGGTCAATTTGGTCATTCGCACCTCGGGATCGCCAACTATAAATACGCCGCCCCGTCCTCCATTTGCGGGGGGGCTGCTCTGAGAATATTCCTGAGAGAGACTGAAGAGAGCACCCCAAGAACACCACCGAAGCAAAACCCAAAACCCAGATTACTGAAGCCTAAGTCCCATTGATCTGAGTAGATTCGAGATGACTTAGGTGAAAGCTTACTAGCCTTTTTATCTTGGAGAACTGCAATTCTCCTAGACGGTTAGAGTGTTGTTCTTTAGAGAGCGAAGAGTAATTGTCGCCTCGAAGTCCAGTTTGTCAAAGGTTTCGGTGATTTCCTCAATAATCAACCACGAGTGAAGAACTGATCAAGCTCAAGGAGTTTGATGCAGTGGAGCAACGGACGGAGAGAGATATTCTCCAGGTGTTCAATCACCAGTCCCTCCAACCAGACGTAGCGCTTTGCAGAGCGTGAACTGGTCGAACAAACATCGCCGAGTCTCAGTTCGTTTTACTTCAAGCATTACCTTCTGTATTGCATTTGCTTCGCAGTTATGCTTCAATGTGTTTTGATTCACTGCATTTAGTTTCGCTTCCAGTTTTACTTCGCTGTTCCGCTTTACTTATGCTTCACTTCATAGTTTCAGTCGAAAATTTTGAAGTGATCGTTCACCCCCTCCCCCTCTGATCAAATACTTGGACTTTCAATTGGTATTAGAGCTAGTCACTCCCTACACTCTGTGTGTTTTGGATTAACCTCCTGGAGTGCTTTCAAGTATGTCTTTCGCAGCTATTCGCTCCGGTGAACCTATTCCTGTTTTCAATGGGAAGGACTACCCGTACTGGAAGGACAAAATGAAGAGAAATATCATGGCTATCAACTCTGTTGCCTGGCAAGTTGTCTTATATGGAGTAACAGTCGCCGATGAGAATGCCATCACTCCTGAAGAAGCTAAATTGATTGATCTTGATTCTGAAGTTTGGGTATTCATCACCAATCATTTGACACCAAAGAAGTATCATGAAGTGAAGAATATCCCAACTGCCAAAGGTGTTTAGGACTATCTGGAAAAGATTGGTGAAGGTGTTTTTACCCAGAAGGATGCCAGAATTGACACACTCCGAAGCAAATTCTATCGATTCAAGAGAAACGAGGGTGAAAAAGTCAGCTCCATTTACAGCAGACTCACTACTCTTGCTAATGAGTTGATTTCCCTCGGTGCTGATGACATTACTCTTCACTCAGTTGTAAGAACTTTGCTTCGCTCATTGGATGATTCGTTTGATCACATTGTGCTGATGATCAAGGAAAGGACTGATTTCAGACGTCTTGTTGCCGCTGATATTCTTGAGAGACTCAATACTTTTGAAATGTAAGAAGATGAGAAACGTGACATTAATGGCTCTCGAAGAAGATCACATGCTTTGAAAGCAAAAGCTTCGCGTTATTCTTCACCCGAAGTCAGTTCTGCTTCAGGTGTCGAATCTGATGATCCTGCAAGCATTGGGAAGGATTTAGCATTGATCATGAGACGCTTCAACCGCTTTCAAATAAAAGGTTTTTCTTCACCCAAGAAGAATTACTCTTCAAGGAACTCTAGTCACTCATCTCACCGTTCATCCTTAAGAAGCTCTCCATCGAAGGACAACTGCTGCTACAAGTGCAAGAAACCAGGTCACTACATTGTTGATTGCCCTCTGTGGGAAACTGAGAACAAAACAAAGCATTCGCTCAGAGACTCCTCAACCAAGTCCCACAGATCCTCCAGAAGCTATGAGTCCAAGAGACACGACTCCAGTTTGAGAAGAGAAAAGAAGAAAGATTCTGATGATGACAAAAGGAAGAAGTATCATAAAAAGCGTGAAGGTTCTTCATCGAAGACTCACTCGTCTCGTCGAAGCAGCTCTCACCGTGCCAAGGCTTATCTGGGAAAGGAAATGAACTCTGAAGATGAAGCTTCTGGGTCCGAAGCTGAATCAGGCTCAAGGTCTGGGTCTGGGTCCGAATCAGATGGTGTTGATGGTTTGGCATTCGCTTCAGCAGATGCTTCAACCAAAGCTTCGAGCTCATTCTTCACCAACAACAGTAGTGAAGATGAAACTCCTGCATATTGCTTCATGGCCAAAGCGAAGGTATCTTCATCCAAAATTACCTATGATACTTCTGATTGTTCCTCATATGATAGTGATTCGAAGATAAGTTATGCTAAACTTGCTAAAATTGCTTCAATCCAACAAGATGAACTTGATTCGCTAAGCAAAACCATTAAGAAGTCAGAAACTCTGTTGATCGATGAGATAGAGAAAAGTCAAACTTTGACTAATGAGCATGCTGCTCTGAAGGAAAAGTTTGAAGAATTATCCTCTAGGCATGATCTTCTTTCAGTTGATTATGAGAAGCTTACCTATGAATTTCTTCAGAGGAAAATGGCTCTCGAAAGACTGAAAGAGGCTCATGAAGAGTTGGAAAATGTCAATCTCTCTCATGGCTCAACAAGGTTCTGAAGCAAATCATAAAACTGATTCACCTTGCTTAACTTGTCTGGAACGAAGCAAAACTGATTCCAAAGGCAAAGCTCCTATTATTATTGATGATACTAATGCCTCAGATGAGGAAAACTCTGCTGTTATCGAGGAAATCCTCAGTTTGAAAAACTTATTTGAAACAAGCATGTTCAAAAGTGTGCAAGGTCACCAATATCTTTGTGACATCCTGAGGAAGGCTCTCCTTCGCAGGAATCCCAGGAATGAGGGTGTTGGTTTCGAGAGAAAGATAAACCCTGATGGCACCTATTGGGAACTTGCAGTATCCTAAGACTGTTTGGGTCCTAGCGAAGGAGAAACCCATTGATATTGCTAACCTTTCAGGTTTCGACTGCAAAATGAATAAGGCTATTGTGGATGAATCACTTGATTCAGACTACAAGCTCATTAAAGATGAACAGGGAAAGGTTACTGCCGATTATGTTGGTACTCCTCCTAAGAATGGCTTCTATAAGAGGCAGATATGGGTGCAGAAAGCACTTGTGGAAAAACTGCCTGCTAACCATACTATGCAGGGAAAGTCTTCGGTACCACCGAATCACTTCTATTCTCTGGAAGAGAGAAATGATTCACTGGTGCCCGAATCAAATGTCCCTCAGAAGCAATACTATCGCACTGGTCGCTATACTTATCGTCCTCATGATAACCATCATAAGATTGCTTATGCTCATTCTTATCCTAACCATTCGCAGAGGACTTACATTTATGGTGTACTTGATGGTCCCCCTAGGCAATATAATCCTGTTCGTTTTAATATTGCTTCAACCAGTGCTTGAACCTCTTCTCAGTCACCTTCTCGTTTGTGGGTGGTTAAGAAGAACTAATTCCTCTGCAGGGCTATGTCTCCGGTGGATCCGAATGGGTCATGGATAGTGGTTGCACAAATCATATGACCGGAGACAAGGAGTTATTCACCGAAGAAAAACTATCTCAATCTTCTCAGAAGTACATTACCTTCGGTGATAACAACAAGGGTAAAGTTTTAGGTTTGGGTAAGGTTGTCATATCGAAAGATAAGCACATTGACAAGGTTATGCTAGTCCAATCACTTGGATATAATCTTATGTCTATTTCAAAGTTATGCGATATGGGTATGCTTGTTCTATTTTCTGCTTCGCGCTGTGTTGTCTTTTCACAGGATGATTACTGAAAAGGATATTTATACATTGTTGATTTTTCTTCGGGCCCTGCCGTCTCCACATGCTTAATTGTTGATTTTTCACTAGCTATGTGATGAATCTCTCCCCCTTTTGTGCTTCCACTTTCGAGTCCTCGTGAGCTGCCTCACATGATCGAGGCATCTATGTAATTTCTGCTGTTACTATGCTGAGTTTGTTGGGATCTGATGGATTATGAGACTATGTTCAGATTGTGATGAGTAATATATTTGGTTCTTCTCTTTTATATTTTGTTCTTGAGTAAATTCTTGCATGTTCTCCGTTGCGGTATTTGCTTTGGCCAAGTATTTTATTTGCAACTCCAAGAGAGAGCGTTATGCTCGATTGTGGTTTCAGCCCCTTGATGTCTAGCTTGAGTGACAGAAACATGAGACTAGGGGATGTGATGTTGCCACCAGGGATAAAACAACAGTGCTTGTACCTACGGGTGCAAGGATTGTTTACTTTACGCAAAGTTCTTTTAATGCAGTTGTCTGTTGCTTTGAGTTTACACTTTGGGTGGGATTCGCAACTTAATACCAGCGAGATGTTCTGGATAGATATCTCAAGGTGGATGATTCGTAGTAGATGCAGTTGGATTTCGGTCTACTTACCTTGGCGTACTGCCCATTGCTTTTGAGCCCTTCCTTTCTTTGCAGCATAGTTAGCATTGCGGTGCCTTCATAATTATGTCAATTGCCCAGCTGTGATTTGGTTACCTCGCTAGCACTTTTATCGTCTTTTGGGAGAGAGACATCACTAGTGAAAATCACGGGACCCCGGTCCATCTTCACATTATTGTTTACACCCTTAGTTTACTTTCAGTCTTTACTTTCAGTTCCACTTTTATCTCTTGCGTTGATCCTTTGTAAACAGCAAGGCCGGAGGAATTGACAACTCCTCTGTACTCGTTGGGAGCAAAGTTATTTGTATCTGTGTGCTGGTCCACGTCAAGCGCTGTGACACCTACTTGTATCTCTTGGAGTCCTACTGGTTCGATACTCAACCTTAGCATCTTTGCTAAGGGAAACTTGCTGCTACATTGCATCTCACCTTCCACTTGGGGTAACCAACGAGGAGAGTTGCCACTCTGTATCAAGCGAATTTCTAGCGCCGTTGCCGGGGACTCCAGTCTACAAGATAGGGGAGTTGCACACTATCTTTTATCTTTGCTTTTTAGTCTTGTTAGTTTACCTTTCAGTTTTTACTTTTGTGTCCTTTATCAAAAATACCAAAAATACCTGCTGCTACTATGGGTTCCAATGAAAACACCAAGTTGTGTGACTTCACTAGTCACAACAACAGTGACTTTATCTGCACTCCTATTGCTCCACCTTCCACTTCAGCACCTTCTTATGAAATTAAACCTGCTCTGCTTAATCTTGTTATGAAAGATCAATTCTCAGGTGCTGGAGAGGACGCTACCTTGTACTTAAACAATTTTATCGAGCTCTGTGATATGCAAAAGTACAAGGAAGTGGATGGAGACATCGTCAAGCTGAAGCCATTTTCCTTTCTCTTTGAGAGGAAGAGCTAAGGAGTGGCTGCAATCCTTACCCAAGAACAATATTGATTCTTGGAGTAAATGCAAAGATGCTTTTATAGGGAAGTACTACCCCCATGCTAAAATTATTCAATTGAGGAGTAACATTATGAATTTCAGGCAATTGGATAATGAACACGTTGCCCAGGCATGGGAACGTATGAAGACGCTTGTCAAGAACTGCCCCACACATGGACTGACTACCTGGATGGTTATCCAGACTTTTTATGCAGGCTTGAACTTTACCTCGCGGAACCTGTTAGATTCGGCCGCGGGAGGAACTTTTATGTCAACCACACTTGGTGCTGCCACAAAGCTACTTGATGAGATGATGTTGAACTACTCTCAGTGGCACACCGAAAGATCTCCAACTGGTAAGAAGGTAAATTCTGTCGAGGAGATCTCCTCTCTAAATGAAAAGGTTGACCTTATCATGTCTCTACTTACCAAGCAAGCTCCTATTGATCCTCAGGATGTTCCTTTAAATTCCTTGGTTACTGAAGAGCAAGTAGATGTGAATTTTGTCTCTAGAAAAAACTTCAACAATAATGCTTATAGGAGTAATTTTGGTAGCAACAACCCTAGGCCTTTCCCATCCAACAACTATGGGAACAACAACACTTATACTAGCACCAAAAACTCCACCTTTGAACTAGAGGCCTTGCTCAAAGACTTTATCACTACCCAAAAAGCCTTCAACAAGAGTATGGAAGAGAAATTAGATAAATTAGATATCCTCTCTTCGAAGGTAGACAACATAGCCCATGATGTAGAGATGCTGAAGATTAGAACTTCTCCCCCCGAGGAGAGGAAGACCACTCCTATGAATGCCATCCAAGTCCAAATTAATGAAAACATTAGGATGTTGGGAAAACTAAAAGAGAGATGGGCCAGAGAAAAGGAGGAAGAAGAGAGAATTAAGAGCCTTCCTACCTACCACACAGTAGCCACTATCCAAGTAGTTGAGGATGTCCAAACTGTTAGCACCCATCACACCCCTAGTCCCACTGGACCTACCAATGGTGATGCTACCACCTCAACCATAGATGAAGAAACCTCTATGAACATAGAGGCTTTCAAACAAGTGAGCCTAAATGATATCACTACCTCCTTGATAGATAGTAGTGACCTAGACTTTGACAACTACACTTTACCTGAAGTTATTGGTTTCCTACACAAGATGTCTAGAGACCCCCACAGTAGCACACTTAATCTTGCCTTCACAGAGCATATCACCAATGCTCTAATCAAAGCTAGGGAGGAGAAGCTTAGACTAGGGTCCCTGGCGCGGCCCAGGGTGGGCCCGCGCCACCTGCCCTCCTGGCTGCCTGGTGGTGGCCCCCCTTCCCTCTCTTGGTGATTCCGGAAGCTTCTGTTGCGCTGATTTTTTATATATTTTCCCGGAATTTTTGGAGCACTTTTAATGGCCGGAAAACCTGAAATACAAAAACAACAGAAAACAGAAACTGGCAACTGGGTGCACTGAGTTAATAGGTTAGTCCAAATAGGTTCAAAAGTGTATGAAAGTTCAAGCAAAACATGGCAAAGTCACACAAAACATGCATGGAGCAAGCAGAAATTATAGATACGTTTGGGACGTATCAACATCCCCAAGCTTAATTCCTGCTCGTCCTCGAGTAGGTAAATGATAACAAGCATAATTTCTGTGGTGACATGTCACACAACCAAATAAGAACTTTTAAGTAAAGCAATCAAAGCATGCAATTCAATTCAAGTCTTAACAAGCAAGAGTCTATATTAGCATTGACACAAGCAACAAAAGAACAAAAGGTGCAAGAGCTCTCGCTGTCCGTGACTCAAATGTCTCCAAATGGTGTTTGCGTGCAAGCAAGGGACTGGGAAGAAAGAGAAAAAAGGTTGTTGAGAACAACTATCTACTAAAGTTTCACACTTGGTCTCCTTTGGATTCTTATCTGGACTCGTCCCCAGACCACTAGCCAGGTACAAGTCAAACTGATCCACTCCCTTTCGACATTTTGAGCACTCATGCAATGGATGAGCATGAGCAAGAAAGTTGACACCTAAAAGGCGAAACAGAAAGAAGGTGGACGAGGAAGACAAAAAGGTGTGAAAGGCTCACATCAATGAGGACAATCATAGGCGAGAGAAGGCCATATGATAGATATGATGTGAGGAGTATGGATTGCCATACAACGGATGCACATGTGAGCTAAAAGCTCTCCAAGGGAACTAGTGGGGGTGCATCTAACTTGCTTGCTCAAGAAGACCTAGAGCTCGTTTGAGGAGGCTCATCATTGGAATATACAAGCCAAGTTCTATAGTGTGAAGGTCCCCACATAGCTATATGCATGATGATGATCTCTATGGAGTACAAGGGATAGAAGATGAAGTACTAGTGTGGATATCTCAAAAGGAATAGTAGTATGCCCCCTTCTCTCTTATTATTATTTTTCTGTTTTTTCTCTTTATTTTTATTTTTGGTGGCCTCAATGGCTCTTTCTATTTAACTCTCATTTGTCCTCTTTGGGATCTTTTGATTTTTTTCCTCTTTGGGATCTTTTCCTCACTTTAGGGGCAATACTCTATATTTTACAAGAATATAGGAGATCTTTCACACTTTACAAAGGTACTCACATAAAGAAAATGTAACTATCATGATGCAAATGTATGCCTCTGCCAGGGTAGCACGATATGCAATGATACTAGCGCGTCATGTAGCAATGATTAGGGCAAGGCCCAACTAGCATGCGGCTCATCGATTAAGCAAGTAGCATGTATGACATGAAGATCAAGTCATGAGAAGGTGGTTGTTGCATGGCAATGTATCTCGGAAAGGCTATGGAAATGCCTTGTAGGTAGGTATGGTGGCTGTTTTGAGGAAAGATATAAGGAGGCTTATGATGACAGAGCGTATCATGCCAAGGGTTTGGATGCACCGGCGAAGTATGCGCCAACTCTCGAGGCGAGAAAGGGCAATGCACGGTACCGAAGAGGCTAGAAAAAGTATACGTGGGGTGAAGTGTCAACTTTCGAATACTCACATTAGTCCGAAGAACTCATGCACTTATTATCGGTAACTCTCAATCTAATCAAGAGGTTCACAAAGAGACAGGTACCCCGAGGAGGACTGTATGGGGGTTTGGTTATCCTTGCGCATCCTCGACTCATGGTACGTGAGTGTACTCTAATATTCGAACCCTCCAGAGGTTAGTGATCCATCTAGTAGCTAGAGTTCTCAACAGGGGTTTTTTGGTTTTCGAAAAACACACGGATTGCCCAAAATATGACATCTATCACTAATAGGCAAGAGCTCTTGACACCATAAGTTCAAACATTACTCTAGTCAATACCTCAAAACTATTGCAAGTTACTACTACAAAGAGAATAACAACTTTAACTACCTACTTTCAGTCAAGACACAAAACTCAGTGCAACAGGCAAACTCTCTAACAAGATAAAACATGCAACCTATAGAAAGTTCAACCTAAGACAAAAGAAAAGCTCTAGAAAAACTAAAGCACTTCAACTAAACAGAACAACAGCTAAGAAAAGAAAAAGAACAACTCACAGCTAAAAGAATAAGCATGCAAATCCTATGAGGAGTTCTAGTTCAAGCGGAGCGTGAATCTCTCCCACACAAAAGAGTAAGTTGGGGTCTAACTTGTTACTACAACAAAGAAAGAAAAACAAACCTAGAAACTTAAAGAGCGAGACGCTCCAAGCATAGCACATAACGCATGAAGTGATAAAAATATAGTGCAACGAGGGACAAACTGATGATTGTTGATGAAGAAGGGGATGCATCGGGGGCATCCCCAAGATTAGACGCTTGAGTCTCCTTGAATATTTATTGGGGGTGCACATGGGCATCCCCAAGCTTGAGCGTTTGACACTCCAAGATCTTCTTTCATCATCTTCCATCGCACACTTGAAAACTCCCTTCATACATAACTCATTGTAGACTGATTAGAGAGGTTAATACCCTATTAAAATAAAAAAATTCCTCTACTGCAAATAAAAATAATATTAAAGAGATACTGTTTCTCAAGATTGCCAAAAAGTTTTTGCAAAGAAAAATCAAGCTTAAGGTTTGCAAAAGTAAGGAGAGACAAAACGTGGCAGAATCTGTGAAAAACAGATCAGCAGATAGAAACGAATTTTTTAGGGGTACTTCTGCAACTCAAATAAAAAAACTCAGAACATACGGAAGTTTTGTAATTGTATAGAGCACACTGTGTAAAAAATTCAGCTCAAAAAGATGAACTGGGATATTTCTGTGATTTTTCTAGTCACGAGGACAGAATCTGTTTTCTGGACAGCATGTCACAACTTTTACTTCCCTTGCCGTATGAGGCTATAAAAAGCACAAAGCTTGAAAAGTAAAGATACAATGATGTTGCTACAGTAGTAACAATCATCAAGACCACTAAAAACATAAGAACAAAATTGGTTTGCCTCCCAACAAGCGCTTTCTTTTACGCCTTTGAGCTAGGCTTAAAGATCATAGAAGATGCTCTCACAAGAGAATAAGAGTTGAAGCAAAGGAGAGCATCAAGAAGCAAATGTGAAACACTTTTAAGCCTAACCCACTTCCTATGCCTTGGAAACTTGTAAGAAAATAAATCACGAAAGAACAAAGTAACAAGCATAGGAAGGTGGGACAAGAACGACTTGAAAACTTTCAACATGAAGAGAGGTGTTTTTGTAACATGGAAGTTTCTACAACCAAACTTTCCTCTCTCAAAATAATTTTCAGTAGCATCATGAACGACATCAAGAATATAACTATCACATAAATCATGTTGTTCATGACCTACAATCACACGTGTATAGTTCTCAACACGGTCTTTAGGATGATAAGATAGATGCAACCCATCACATTGAGCCTTGATAAGAGCAAAATTCTCCGGAATAGTTGGAGATTTCAAAAGAATAACAGGGCAATCAAGTGTGGGTGCAATAGCAACAATTTCATGCTTCACATAAGGAACTATAGCAAGTTCATCTTTCTAAGCATCATCCATAGTGGCATCATGGCCAACAACAAAGCAAGTATCAAGATCTTCAGAAAGGGATGTATCAAGTGAGTCCTCGGAATCATAGGACTCATCATCATAGCAATCATTAGCCTCTTCTCGGGCAGCAAGCATTCTATTTTTAAAATCCTCAATATAAGCATTGGAAGTATAATTCTCAAAGCAATAAGCAAGAACAGCAAAGTTTTCAGACTTGTGAATAGTATCGTAATACTTTTCAATCAAAGAAGCAATCTCATAAGCACCTTTAAAAGCAACAAACTCTTCAATCTTTTCAACATCAAAGTAATCATAAACACCTTTGGCATAAGAAGATAGGATCTCATTTTCATTAAACCCACATTGGAAAGGAAGGTGTTTACGCTCTATATTAGAGCAGCAAGTAAAATCATAAATGTGGCACAAAGATTCAGCATAGCAATAGGAAACTTGTATTTGATCCCATAAGTGTTTCCCTTTCTGAGATAGGCAGTGCCGCGTGTAATGAGCATGCTCATCCAATGATTTTCCCTCAACCAAGTCGGTTGGGGTTTTAGCGCGAGCACAAATTGATTGAAGATGAGCCAAGTGAAACATGTCCATCCTACCATATTTGGGTGGTTCAACACCCATGGTAAAGATAGCATCAGCAAGCAAGGTAACATGTATTTTTGGTATTTTTGATTAGGGACACAAAAGTAAAAACTTAAAGGTAAACTAACAAGACTAAAAAGCAAAGATAAAAGATAGTGTGCAACTCCCCTATCTTGTAGACTTGAGTCCCCGGCAACGGCGCCAGAAATTTTCTTGATGGCTTCTCGCCCCTCGTTGGTTACCCCAAGTGGAAGGTTTGAGATGCAGTGCAGCAGCAAGTTTCCCTCGGTGAAGATACCAAGGTTATCGAACCAGTAGGACTCAGGAGATACAAGTAGGTGGCAACGTCGCCAGAAATTTCTTCCTGACTAGGGTGTTGTCGTGGACCTGCACACATCAACAAATAACTTTGCTCCCAACGACTACAGAGGAGTTGTCAATTCCTCCGGCCTTGTCGTTTACAAAGGATCAACGCAAGAGATAAAAGGTGCAAGCACCGTTGTTTTATCCCTGGTGGCAACAGCACATCCCCTAGTCTCATGTTTCTGTCACTCAAGCTAGACATCAAGGGGCTGAACCCACAATCGAGAATAACACTCTCTCTTGGAGTTGCAATTTGTAATTTCTGCTGTTGCTATGTTGAGTTTGCTGGGATCTGATGGATTATGAGACTATGTTCAGATTGTGATGAGTAATATATTTGGTTCTTCTCTTTTATATTTTGTTCTTGAGTAAATTATTGCATGTTCTCCGTTGCAGTATTTTGCTTTGGCCAAGTAGTTTGCTTGAAACTCCAAGAGGGAGCGTTATGCTTGATTGTGGGTTCAGCCCCCTGATGTCTAGCTTGAGTGACAGAAACATGAGACTAGGGGATGTGCTGTTGCCACCAGGGATAAAACAACAGTGCTTGTACCCGCGGGTGCAAGGATTGTTTACTTTACGCAAAGTTCTTTTAATGCAGTTGTATGTTGCTTTGAGTTTACAGTTTGGGTGGGATTCGCAACTTAATACTAGCGAGATGTTCTGGATAGATATCTCAAGGTGGATGATTCGTAGTAGATGCAGTTGGATTTCGGTCTACTCTCCTTGGCGTACTGCCCATTGCTTTTTAGCCCTTCCTTTCTTTGCAACATAGTTAGCATTGCGGTGCCTTCATAATTCTGTCAATTTCCCAGCTGTGATTTGTTTACCTCGCTAGCACTTTTATCGTCTTTTGGGAGAGAGACATCACTAGTGAAAATCACGGGACCCCGGTCCATCTTCACATTATTGTTTACACCCTTAGTTTACTTTCAGTCTTTACTTTTAGTTCCACTTTTATCTCTTGCGTTGATCCTTTGTAAACAACAAGGCCAGAGGAATTGACAACTCCTCTGTACTCGTTGGGAGCAAAGTTATTTGTATCTGTGTGCAGGTCCACGTCAAGCGCCGTGACACCTACTTGTATCTCTTGGAGTCCTACTGGTTCGATACTCAACCTTAGCATCTTTGCTAAGGGAAACTTGCTGCTACACTGCATCTCACCTTCCACTTGGGGTGACCAACGAGGAGAGTTGCCACTCTGTATCAATGTCATATCATCAACAAGGTTTACCTTCACAAATTTCTGAAGAAAACTTCACATGAGCTTATCACTGGTAACAAGCCAAATGTTTCGTATCTTAGGGTATTTGGTGCTCCTTGCTTTATTAGAGATATGAATCATAGCTCCAAATTTGCTCCTAAGGCACATGAAGGTTTTCTTCTAGGTTATGGCTCAAATTCTCACACTTACAGAGTGTATAACTCTCACTTTGGGAAAATTATGGAAACTTTAAATGTGAGGTTTGATGAAACTAATGGCTCTCAAAAAGAGCATTTGCCTCATGATCTAGATAAAACGTCACTTGATGAAGTGATCAGGTCCATGGCTATTGGAGATATTCGCCCTTTTGAAGAAAATCCTCGCCAAGAAAATAGGGATGATGATGATCCAATGTTCCCACACATAGCCCGGGGCGATGGAGATCAACATCCTGAAGCTAATGGTGAATAGGACGAAGAAGAGCAAGGGAACGAAGGAAATGCTAATCCTGAAGGAAATGCTGAAGCTGAAGGTGAAGCAGATCCTGAAGGTAAAGCAGATCCTGAAGCTGAAGCAGATCCTGAAGCAGAAGCTGAGCCTGAAGCAAATGATTCAACTATATCACGAGTTCAAAGAAGAGTTGATGTATATTCGATCCTTTTAGAAATTCATCAACCAGGTCGTCCCACAACTCGTTCTCGTACTCGTTTGGCTAACTTCTGTGGAAACTTTTTGTTTATCTCCATGCTAGAACCTTCAAAGTTTGATGAAGCCATGAAGGATCCAGATTGGTTAACTGCTATGCTCGAAGAACTTAACCAGTTCGAGCAAAACAAAGTCTGGTCCTTAGTTGATAGACCTGATCCCACGAAGCACAACTTCATTGGTACAAAGTGAATTTTTCGAAACAAGCAAGATGAAGATGGTATAGTGGTAAGAAACAAAGCACGACTGGTAGCTCAAGGATACACCCAAATCTAAGGTATCGATTTCGGTGAAACTTATGCTCCAGTTGCTCGTCTCGAATCGATTCGTGTTATGCTTACTTTTGCAAACTTCAATGGTATTCTACTTTATCAAATGGATGTGAAAAGTGCTTTTCTTAATGGAGAAATCGAAGAAGAAGTGTATGTTATGCAGCCTCCAGGTTTTGAAGACCCAAAGAAACCTGACATGTGATACGTCCCAAACGTATCTATAATTTCTGCTTGCTCCATGCATATTTTGTGTGACTTTGCCATGTTTTGCTTGAACTTTCATACACTTTTGAGCATATTTGGACTAATCTATTAACCCAGTGCACCCAGCTGCCAGTTGCTGTTTTCTGCTGTTTTTGTATTTCAGGTTTTCCGGCCATTAAAAGTGCTGCAAAAATTCCAGGAAAATCAGATAAAAAATCAGCGTCGCGGAAGCTTCCGGAAACACCAAAGAAGCGGAGGGGGCCACCACAGGGACTCCAGAAGGGTCCCTGGCGCGACCCCACCCTAGGCCGCGCCAGGGGGCCTCCTGGCTGCCCTGTGGGTCCCCTCGACACCCCCCTTCGCCTATATTTACCCCTCGGGGTGGAAACCCCTAAGACGGACTCCTCTTTCACGATCTCGCCTCTGTTCCGCTGCTGCCGCCGTTTCAAGATCGGGGCTGCCTGGAGAAGCTGCTCCGGCACCCTGCCGGAAGAAGCTACCCCCTCCGGGAGACCATCCATAGCCATGGACGCCTCCCGTATGTACCGTGAGTAGTTTCCTTTGGACCATGGGTCCGTGACCAGTAGCTATGTGATCTATCTCTCCCTTCTTTGTGCCTCCACTTTCGAGTCCTCGTGAGCTGCTTCACATGATCGAGGCATCTATGTAATTTCTGCTGTTGCTATGCTGAGTTTGTTGGGATCTGATGGATTATGAGACTATGTTCAGATTGTGATGAGTAATATATTTGGTTCTTCTCTTTTATATTTTGTTCTTTAGTAAATTCTTGCATGTTCTCCGTTGCGGTATTTGCTTTGGCCAAGTATTTTATTTTCAACTCCAAGAGGGAGCGTTATGCTTGATTGTGGGTTCAGCCCCCTGATGTCTAGCTTGAGTGACAGAAACATGAGACTAGGGGATGTGCTGTTGCCACCAGGGATGAAACAACGGTGCTTGTACTTGCGGGTGCAAGGATTGTTTACTTTACGCAAAGTTATTTTAATGCAGTTGTCTGTTGCGTTGCGTTTACACTTTAGGTGGGATTCACAACTTAATACCAGCGAGATGTTCTGGATAGATATCTCAAGGTGGATGATTCGTAGTAGATGCAGATGGATTTTGGTCTACTTACCTTGGCGTACTGCCCATTGCTTTTGAACCCTTCCTTTCTTTGCAGCATAGTTAGCATTGCGGTGCCTTCATAATCCTGTCAACTGCCCAACTGTGATTTGTTTACCTCGCTAGCACTTTTATCGTCTTTTGGGAGAGAGACATCACTAGTGAAAATCACGGGACCCCGGTCCATCTTCATATCATTGTTTACACCCTCAATTTACTTTCCGTCTTTACTTTCAGTTGCCATTATCATTATCTCTTGCGTTGATCCTTTGTAAACGGCAAGGCTGGAGGAATTGACAACTCCTCTGTACTCGTTGGGAGCAAAGTTATTTGTATCTGTGTGCAGGTCCAGGTGAAGTAGCAACCTCGGCGCCACTATTCACTTTACCACATTCTTGTATCCTTCGGAGTCCTACGGGAGACAAACCTTGGTATCTTTGCCATGGGAAAACTTGCCGCTACTCTACTATATCCAACCCTGCACTTGGGTAATCAACGAGGGCTTGAAGAGTATAACACTCTCTTGCCACCAACATGTTTTCTGGCGCCGTTGCCGGGGACTCCAGCCTACAAGATAGGGGAGTTGCACACTATCTTTTACCTTTGCTTTTTAGTCTTTTTAGTTTACCTTTCAGTTTTTACTTTTGTGTCCTTAATCAAAAATACCAAAAATACCTGCTGCTACTATGGGTTCCAATGAAAATACTAAGTTGTGTGACTTCACTAGTCACAACAACAGTGACTTTATCTGCACTCCTATTGTTCCACCTGCCACTTCAGCATCTTCTTATGAGATTAAACCTGCTCTGCTTAATCTTGTCATGAAAGATCAATTCTCAGGAGCAGGAGAAGATGCTGCCCTGCACCTAAACAACTTTATCGAGCTCTGCGACATGAAAAAGTACAAGGAAGTGGATGGAGACATCGTCAAGCTGAAGCTTTTTTCCTTTCTCTTTGAGAGGAAGAGCCAAGGAGTGGCTACAATCTTTGCCCAAGAACAGTATCGATTCTTGGAGTAAATGCAAAGATGCTTTTATAGGGAAGTACTATCACCCCGCTAAAATTATTCAATTACGGAGTAACATTATGAATTTCAGGCAATTGGATAATGAACACGTTGCCCGGGCTTGGGAACGTATGAAGACGCTTGTCAAGAACTGCCCCACACATGGACTGACTACCTGGATGGTTATCCAGACTTTTTATGCAGGCTTGAACTTTACCTCGCGGAACCTGTTAGATTCGGCCGCGGGAGGAACTTTTATGTCAATCACGCTTGGTGCTTCCACAAAACTACTTGATGAGATGATGCTGAACTACTCGCAATGGCACACCGAAAGATCTCCAACTGGTAAGAAGGTAAATTCTGTCGAGGAGATCTCCTCTTTAAATGAAAAGGTTGACCTTATCATGTCTCTACTTACCAAGCAACCCTCTATTGATCCTCAAGATGTTCCTTTAAATTCTTTGGTTGCTGAGGAGCAAGTTGATGTCAATTTTGTCTCTAGAAACAACTTCAATAATAATGCTTATAGGGGTAACTTTGGTAGCAACAATTCTAGGCCTTTCCCATCCAACTATGGGAACAACACTTATCCTACCACCAGAAACTCCACTTCAGAACTAGAGAGTATGCTTAGAGACTTTATCACTACCCAAAAGGCCTTCAACAATAATGTGGAAGAAAAACTAGCTAAATTAGATAATCTTTGTTTGAAGGTAGACAACTTAGCCCTTGATGTTCAAATGTCAAAAATCAGAACCTCTCCCCTTGAGGAGAGTAAGGTCACTCCTATTAATGTTGTCCAGTTACAAATCACTGAAAATATTAGGATGATGGCTAAACTCAAAGAGAGATGGGCTAGAGAAAAAGAGGAAGAGGATAGAATTAAGAGCCTTCCTACCTACCACACCGTAGCTACTATCCAAGTAGTTGAGGATGTCCAAACTGTTAGCACCCATCACACCCCTAGTCCCGTTGGACCTATCAATGGTGAGGCTACCACCTCAGCCTTAGAAGAGGAAAACTCTATGAACATAGAGGCTTTCAACCAAGTAAGCTTAAATGATATCACTACCTCCTTGATAGATACTAGTGACTTAGACTTTGACAACTGCACTTTACCAGAAGTTATTGGTTTCCTACACAAGATGTCTTGAGACCCCCACACTAGCACACTTAATCTTGCCTTCATAGAGGATATCACCAATGCTCTAATCAAAGTTAGGGAGGAGAAGCTTAGACTAGAAGCCTCCATACCTAGGAAGCTAGAAGATGGTTGGGATCCTATGATAAAAATTAAATTGAATAACTTCTCTTGTTATGCTCTTTGTGATGTTGGAGCAAGTACCTCTGTTATGCCCAAAAGAATGTATGATATGCTTGAATTGAAACCTTTTGATTCTTGTTCTTTTGGTGTTCGTCTTGTTGATTCTTCCGTAAATAAACCTTTGGGGAAGATCGACGATGTTCTTATCATTGTCAATGACAATTATGTTCCTGTTGATTTTACTATTATGGACATTGAGTGTGAACCTTCTTGTCCAATTATTTTGGGACGAACTTTTCTTCGCACAGTTGGTGCTATCATTGACATGAAAGAGGAAACTATCAAATTCCAATTCCCTCTCAAGAAAGGGATGTAACATTTCCCTAGGAAAAAGATTAATTTACCTTTTGAGTCCGTCACACGGGCTAGTTATTCTCTTGAAAAGACTTGATCTTCTGCTTTAATCCTAGCTAATGGCTCTAAAGAAGCGCTTTCGAGAGGCAGCCCGCAACGAATTTAGGTTTTTCTTTTTGCTTTTTGTTCTGTTCTTAGTGGTCTTGATGATTGTTACTACTGTAGCAACATAATTGTATCTTTACTTTTCAAGCTTTGTGCCAAGTTTAGCCTCATACGGCAAGGGAAGTAAAATTTGTGACATGCTGGCCAGAAAACCGATTCTATCCTCGTGACTAGAAAAAATTCCAGAAAAATCTCAGTTCATCTTTTTGAGCTGAAATTTTTGCACAGCATGCTCTATACAATTACGAAACTTCCGTATGTTCTGAGTTTTTTTATTTGAGTTGCAAAAGTATCCCTAAACAATTCTTTACTACCTGCTGTTCTGTTTTTCACAGATTCTGCCACGTTTTGTCTCTACTAACTTTTGCAAACCTTATGCTTGCTTTTTCTTTGCAAAAACCTTTTGGAAATCTTGGGAAACACTAGATATTCAAGTTTATCTTTATTTGCAGTAAGGGAAAAATTATTTTATTAGGGTACTAACCTCTCTAATCAGCCTACAATGAGTTATGTATGAAGGGAGTTTTCAAGTGCGCGATGGAGGATGATGAAAGAAGATTCAGGAGTGTCAAGCGCTCAAGCTTGGGGATTCCCCCATGCATCCCCAATAAATTTTCAAGGAGACTCAAGCGTCTAAGGTTGGGGATGCCCCCGGTGCATCCCCTCCTTCATCAACAAATATCAGTTCGTCTCTCGTTGCACTATATTTTTATCACTTCATGCGTTATGTGCTTTGCTTGGAGCGTCTCGCTCTTTACTTTTCTAGGTTTGTTTAGCTTTCTTTGCTGTAGTAACAAGTTAGATCCCAGCTTACTTACTCTTTTTGTGTGGGAGAGATACACGCCCGCTTGAATTAGAACTCCTCATTGGATTTGCATGCTTATTCTTTTAGCTGTGAGTTGTTCTTTTTCTTTTCTTAGCTGTTGTTCTGTTTAGTTTTAGTGCTTTAGTTTTTCTAGAGCTTTTCTTTTGTCTTAGGTTGAAATTTCTATATGTTGCATGTTTTATCTTGTTAGAGACTTTGCTTGTTGCACTGAGTTCTGTGTCTTGACAGAAAGTAGGTAGTTAAAGTTGCTATTCTCTTTGTAGTAGTAACTTGCAATAGTTTTGAGGTATTGATGTGAGTAATGTTTGAACTTATGGTGTCAAGAGCTCTTGCCTATTAGTGATAGATGTCTTATTTTGGGCAATCCGTGTTTATTTTCAAAAATTACAAAACTAGTTGAGAACTCTAGCTACTAGATGGATCACTAACCTCTGGAGGGTTCGAATATTAGAGTACACTCACGTACCATGAGTCGAGGATGCGCAAGGATAACCAAACCCCCATACACTCCTCCTCAGGGTACTTGTCTCTTTGTGAACCTCCTTATTAGATTGAGAGTTACCGATAATAAGTGCATGAGTTCTTCGGACTAATGTGAGTATTCGAAAGTTGACACTTCCACCCACCTATACTTTTTCTAGCCTCTCATGTGCCTGGCATTGCTTTCTTCTCACTCCGAGAGTTGGCGTCCACCTTCGCCGGTACATCCAAACCCTTGGTATGATATGCTCTATCATCATAAACCTCCTTATATCTTTCCTCAAAACAGCCACCATACCTACCTATCAAGGCATTTCCATAGCCTTTCCGAGATACATTTCCATGCAATATCCACCTTCTCATGACTTGATCTTCATGTCATACATGCCACTTGCTTGACCGATGAGCCGCATGCTAGTTGGGCCTTGCCCTAATCATTGCTACATGACGCGCTAGTATCATTGCATATCCTGCTACCCTGGCAGAGGCATACATTTGCATCATGATAGTTACATTTTCTTTATGTGAGTACCTTTGTAAAGTGTGAAAGACCTCCTATATTCTTGTAAAATATAGAGTATTGCCCCTAAAGTGAGGAAAAGATCCCAAACTGGACAAAATCAAAAGATCGCAAAGAGGACAAATGAGAGTTAAATAGAAAGAGCCATTGAGGCCACCAAAAAAATACAAAAAAATAGAAAAAAGAGAAAAGAAAAATAAAAAGAGAGAAGGGGGCATACTACTATTCCTTTTGAGAGATCCACACTAGTACTTCATCTTCTATCCCTTGTACTCCATAGAGATCATCATCATGCATATAGCTATGTGGGGACCCTTCACACTATAGAACTTGGCTTGTATATTCCAATGATGAGCCTCCTCAAACGAGCTCTAGGTCTTCTTGAGCAAGAAAGTTAGATGCACCCCCACTAGTTCCCTTGGAGAGCTTTTAGATCACATGTGCATCCGTTGCATGGAAATCCCTACTCCTCACATCATATCTATCATTTGGATTTCTCTCGCCTATAATTGTCCTCATTGATGTGAGCCTTTCACACCTTTTTGTCTTTCTCCTCCACCTTCTTTATGTTTCTCCTTTTAGGTGTCAACTTTCTTGCTCACGCTCATCCATTGCACGAGTGCTCAAAATATCGAAAGGGAGTGGATCAGTTTGACTTGTAGCTGGCTAGTGGTCTGGGGATGAGTCAAGATAAGAATCCAAAGGAGACTAAGTGTGAAACTTTAGTAGATAGTTGTTCTCAACAAAAATACCTTTTTCTTTCGTATTTCCCTATCCCTTTCTTGCACGCAAACACCATTTGGAGACATTCGAGTCATGGACAGCAAGAGCTCTTGTACCTTTTCTTCTTTTGTTACTTGTGTCAATGCTAATATAGACTCTTGCTTGTTAAGACTTGAATTGAATTGCATGTTTTGATTGGTTTACTTATAAAGTCCTTTTATGGTTGTGTGGCATGTCACCACAGAAATTATGCTTGTTATCATTTACCTACTCGAGGACGAGCATGAATTAAGCTTGGGGATGTTGATACTTCCCAAACATATCTATAATTTCTGCTTACTCCATGCATGTTTTGTGTGACTTTGCCATGTTTTGCTTGAACTTTCATACACTTTTGAGCATATTTGGACTAATCTATTAACCCAGTGCACCCAGCTGCCAGTTGCTGTTTTCTGTTGTTTTTGTATTTCAGGTTTTCCGACCATTAAAAGTGCTCCAAAAATTCCAGGAAAATCAGATAAAAAATCAGCGTCGCGGAAGCTTCCGGAAACACCAAAGAAGAGGAGGGGGGCCACCACAGGGACTCCAGAAGGGTCCCTGGCGCGACCCCACCCTAGGCCGCGCCAGGGGGCCTCCTGGCTGCCCTGTGGGTCCCCTCGACACCCCCCTTCGCCTATATTTACCCCTCGGGGTGGAAACCCCTAAGACGGACTCCTCTTTCGCGATCTCGCCTCTGTTCCGCCGCCACCGCCATTTCAAGATCGGGGCTGCCTGGAGAAGCTGCTCCGGCACCCTGCCGGAAGAAGCTACCCCCTCCGGGAGACCATCCATAGCCATGGACGCCTCCCGTATGTACCGTGAGTAGTTTCCTTTGGACCATGGGTCCGTGACCAGTAGCTATGTGATCTATCTCTCCCTTCTTTGTGCCTCCACTTTCGAGTCCTCGTGAGCTGCTTCACATGATCGAGGCATCTATGTAATTTCTGCTGTTGCTATGCTGAGTTTGTTGGGGTCTGATGGATTATGAGACTATGTTCAGATTGTGATGAGTAATATATTTGGTTCTTCTCTTTTATATTTTGTTCTTTGTGAAATTCTTGCATGTTCTCCGTTGCGGTATTTGCTTTGGCCAAGTATTTTATTTTCAACTCCAAGAGGGAGCGTTATGCTTGATTGTGGGTTCATCCCCCTGATGTCTAGCTTGAGTGACAGAAACATGAGACTAGGGGATGTGTTGTTGCCACCAGGGATGAAACAACGGTGCTTGTACTTGCGGGTGCAAGGATTGTTTACTTTACGCAAAGTTCTTTTAATGCAGTTGTCTGTTGCTTTGAGTTTACACTTTGGGTGGGATTCACAACTTAATACCAGCGCGATGTTCTGGATAGATATCTCAAGGTGGATGATTCGTAGTAGATGCAGATGGATTTCGGTCTACTTACCTGCGTACTTCCCATTGCTTTTGAACCCTTCCTTTCTTTGCAGCATAGTTAGCATTGCGGTGCCTTCATAATCCTGTCAATTTCCCAACTGTGATTTGTTTACCTCGCTAGCACTTTTATCGTCTTTTGGGAGAGAGACATCACTAGTGAAAATCACGGGACCCCGGTCCATCTTCATATCATTGTTTGCACCCTCAATTTACTTTCCGTCTTTACTTTCAGTTGCCATTATCATTATCTCTTGCGTTGATCCTTTGTAAACGGCAAGGCCGGAGGAATTGACAACTCCTCTGTACTCGTTGGGAGCAAAGTTATTTGTATCTGTGTGCAGGTCCAGGTGAAGTAGCAACCTCGGCGCCACTGTTCACTTTACCACCTTCTTGTATCCTTCGGAGTCCTACGGGAGACAAACCTTGGTATCTTTGCCAAGGGAAAACTTGCCGCTACTCTACTATATCCAACCCTGCACTTGGGGTAATTAACGAGGGCTTGAAGAGTATAACACTCTCTTGCCACCAACATGGTGTACAGGTTGCACAAGGCCTCTATGGGTTGAAGCAAGCACCTCGTGCTTGGTACGACACATTGAAGGACTTCCTTCTGAAGAAAGGCTTCAAACCGGGAACAACTGACCCAACTCTTTTCAATCGATCTTATAATGGTGATCTATTTGTGTGTCAAATATATGTAGATGATATTATTTTTGGCTGCACTAACACTGAAATCAGCGAAGTATTTTCCAAAATGATGTCGAAGAAATATGAGATGTCAATGATGGGTGAACTGAAGTTTTTCCTTGGACTTCAAATCTGTCAACAGAAGAATGGCACGTTTATATCTCAAGAAAAATATCTTAAGGATTGCCTGAAGAAGTTTGGTCTTACTGATTGCAAAACTATTAAGACTCCAATGCCTACCAATGGCTTCCTAGATGCAGATGAGAAGGGCAAAGCCTTCGATCAGAAGAAATATCGGTCTATGATTGGATCTCTTTTATATCTCTGTGCATCTAGACCTGACATTATGCTTTCAGTATGTATTTGTGCTCGTTTTCAGGCCAATCCAAAGGAATCACATCATACTGCTGTAAAGCGAATTCTTAGGTATCTTGTTCACACACCAACCTTGGGCTTGTGGTATCCCAAGGGAGCTCAGTTTGATCTTGTGTCGACAGAAAATCAACTTCAGGGACTTGTCATTTCCTTGGAAGATCACTTGTGTGTTGGGCTTCCAAGAAGCAAAACTGTGTCTCAATATCTACAGCTGAAGCTGAATACATTGCTGCTGGGTCATGCTGTACTCAGATTCCGTGGCTGAAGCAAACGCTGAAGGATTATGGTATTCATGTGAAGAAAATTCCCCTTCTATGTGATAATGAGAGTGCAATCAAAATTGCTCACAATCCTGTGCAGCACTCTCGCACGAAGCATATTGACATTCGCCACCATTTTCTTCGTGATCATGTTCAGCGTGAAGATATTGTGATAAGTCATGTCAGAACTGAAGATCAATTGGCTGACATATTCACGAAACCATTGGATGAGAAAAGGTTCTGTGCGTTAAGGTGTGAGCTCAATATATTGGACTCACGCAATGTACTGTAAGACCGAACCTTTTACTCCTGTATATATTCATTTACTTCGTTGTTTATCTTTTGGTTTTGTTATTTGTCTTTGCTTCAACTTTTATTTTATTTTTGTTTTTGCTTGGATTTAGTCCTCAATTCTTATCACCTTTTGCTTCGTTTGATTTTTCTTCGAGGTGATAAGTTTCGGACCCTACCCCTTCTATTCTACTTCTCTCTAATTCTGTCTGTCCAAAATGGTTGAGCACAATTGAAACGGAAAGTATTTTGCTTCGAACATCATTGTGTTCCGAATCAAATGCTTCCAACTTTTATCGAAGTTTTACTCAAATCGAATACTTTTTCTTCGGTCGTTGAGATCCCGTCTAATCCGGGTCATTGAGATTTCCTCGCGATCCGCCACGAAATCCTCGCCGTAGAATCCGGAGAGACGGACGCTGGGAGCCATCCGATCTGATCTGACAACTCCTGTCAGCTCAACCTATATAAGGCATCCACCCCAGCGAATCCATCTCCTCACTTCATTCCCTACCTCTACGGAACCATATCTCTCCCGAGCGCGCCGCCGAGCTCCTCGCCTCCGACGAAGACTGCGCCGCTTTGCTGCCGTACAGCCGCCGCCGTGGACATCACACCGTCGACGAGCATTTCTTCTCCGCTCCTCGCCGCCGTAGCTTCTCGATGCCACCGAGTTAGGGTACGCCGAGCCCTTGATCCAATTCTCATCTCTCTGTTCATCCTCTTCTGGATTGAATTCGAGCTCTTAGATGTGTTGTTGGGTTGTTTTTCTTGGGTTTCTTTGATCCGTTGGATCCTTGCTCCATTGGGAGACTTGTTTCTGCTAGCAAAAGCTTCCCATGTCGATTCAGGTTAGAAGCTAGGGTTAGATACCATCTGTTCTGTGTTAGGGTTAGTCACTCAATTGAGGTTGCTAAGTCTAGCTCAGAACAGATCGGATATCTCATCCATATTCAACTGAATCTCTTGTCAAAACCATTTTGTTTTGGGTCGAAACTTTTGCTGGTGCTCATACCATACTTGCCTTTTTCCCTCGCTGCCTTGTGCTTTTCACAGGATGTCTGTGGATTTAGGCTTCGGGAATGAGTCCCCTATTCTTGATCACATCAACGAAGCAGAACAAGATGCTCCAAAGAGAAAAGGTGGCAGAACTAAGGAAACCAATAATGCCAGAGGCATCCCTGAATCCATTCGCATTGAGCTTGGATATGATACGCCTCCAGAAGAAACCAAAGATCAGCGCAAGATTCATTTGAAAAACATTCGCCGCTACTGGGCTGTCAGATGGTACAAGTACAAGATCATCCCTGACTGGAAGTGGGCTATGCAATTTTCCTTCAGTCCACCCTTTAAATTGTTGGGGATCGGCACAGAAAACAAAATTTTTCCTACCTACGAGTCCCGAACCCAAGATCTATGCTATGCTGATGTATGTAACGAAAGGAATCGATGTTCATACCTTTGAAGACCGAAAGAGGGAAACATTCCTCGAACGTGGTTGGCGTAGACTCTGATCCTACGACCTCCCTGTCGTGTTGAAGAACCTCCGACGATGAGGTAGCACCACACGTGTAATGCCTCGCGGGATTACACACGTACGGTGCAACCGACGTCCCTCCGGGCTCCGAACCAGAAGAGCAGCGGAAAGAAGATTGATCTGGATCCCGATTACGGCAGCGCGACGGCGTCCGATGATGGTGAAACCCCCAACCAGGTGCAAACTCCAAACCAGGGGAGTCCGCTCTAGGTTGGAGAAAGAGAGAGAGAAAGAACTCAATGGGATGAAGGAAAAACCGCACCCTAGCCCTCCTTATATAGGCCAAGGAGGGGGGGGGGGTCCTCCTCCCCTCCCCCATGTGGGACTAAACTCCCAAAGGGGGGGGAGGGTGCGGCTAGGGAGGGGGCCAAGGCCCCTCCCTTGGCGCCATGGGCCAAGGGGGGAAACCCCCCTTCTCCCCCCATGGGCCTCTTTAGGCCCATATGCCTTTTCCACCTTTTTAATTAATATTTAAATCATTTTTAATATTTAATTCTGTCAATTAAATAATAAAACATATTTAAACATTACTATATATATTATTTTGAACCTTTCAAAATATCCGGAACAGCTTCCGGCACCTCCCGGTACATTTCCGGTGTTTTCTCTCTTTTCACCGATGATCCCGAATCAATCCTTAATGTGTCGATTGCCCTTAAGTGGGACACCCTACGGTCTGGGAAACAGTAGACATGGTCGAGACACTCTCTGACCAATGACCATCATGTGGGATCTGGTTACAATCCTTGATTTGCCCCTACGCTTCCATCGAATAAACTTCATCGCCGTTGAACCGTTAACAATATGACTTGATCCCTTTGTGCTTCGGTACTATGTTTGTCCGAGGTATGATCGTCGGTATCCAATACCTAGTTCTTCCTCGTCTCCGACATAACATGTTTACTCGTCTGTGAATATTACATCTCTTGTGACCTAGTCACTTGCTTGCAAGCTATTGATGCAACACCACCGAGTGGGCCCATAGTACCTATCCGTCACTCGGATTGACAAATCCCGCTCTGATCTATTTCATACTCCTCAACATATCTACTTCGGAATACCCAAGATACACCTTTTCAGTTACCATGTTTCAGTGTAATGGTTAATGCACTCAAAGCATCCTAATAGATAGCAATTATGTATGATCATCACGGTCTAAGGATTCAGTCACTATGTTATTAAGTCATCGCAATGCTGAACTTATGTGAATTGATCACACTGCAATGCTTAAGGTGGGTGTGTGTAGATCACATCATTCTCCTAATGATATGACCTCATTGTCAATAGACTATTATGTTCTCATGATCAGGAACCCTTGATCATCAATTGCCCAATGAGCTAGTATGCCTGAGTTTAACTAGGGACCAGGTTGTTATATATCACACGTGTATTAATGTTTCCGCTTAATACAGTTCTAGCACAATATATAACGTATTATGAACAAACATATATGTGACAAATATCTTTATTAATTTGCCTCTAGGGCACATATCCAACAGTCTCCCACTTGCACTAGAGTACAAATTACACTAGTTTACATCAGGTATGTATCTAACACCAATAGTCTCTCGGTGTTGTTCAAACTTGGCTTGTGGAAGAGGTTTAGTCATTGGGTTTGACGGATTCAGATCCGTATGTATTTTGCAAATCCTAGTATGACCATCCTTGACGTAGTCCCGCGTCACATGGAAACGCCGGAGAATATGCTTGGCTGTAGAGTGAGTCCTCGGCTCCCTTGCGTTAGCAATGGCACCCGTATTGTCGCAATAAATGCTAACAGGGTCGTGCAACTAGGGAATACGCCAAGCTCGATGACGAACTTCTTCAGCCAATGCGCTTCGTTTGACGCTTCGCAAGCGGCAATATACTCCGACTCCATCGTAGATTGGGCGACGACTGACTGCTTGCCGCTCCTCCAGCTAATCACACTACCATTCAACATAAATACGTATCCCGTCTGGGATTTTGAGTCATCGCGATCAGTACCAAGACTGGCATCGACGTAACCTGTTACGGCGAGCTCTTCTTCACATCCTCCATAGACGAGAACCAGATCCTTAGTTCTTCGTAAGTACTTAAGGACGTTCTTCACTACAATCCAATGATCCATTCTAGGATTACTTTGGAAACGATTAGTCAGACTAACCTCCAGGGCCACATCTGGTCGAGTACACAACATAGCATACATGATAGAACCTATGGCTGAGGCATAGGGCTTTGAGGACATTTCCTCCCTTTCTTTTGCTATTGCTGGGCATTGAGTCACACTCAATTTACTTCCTTTCATAACGGGCAAGAGGCCTCTCTTGGCGTTATCCATATTGAACCTCTTCAATATCTTCTCAAGGTAAGTTCTCTGACTCAGTGCTAATAGGCGTCTTGATCTATCTCTATAGATTTTAATGCCTAATATGTATGCAGCTTCACCTAGGTCCTTCACGGAAAATTGTCCATTCAAATATTCCTTTACCCCCTCAAGAAATTTCACATCATTCCCTATCAATAATATGTCATCCACATATAGTACTAGGAATGCCACAGAGCTCCCACTCGCTTTCTTATAAACACAGAATTCTTCTTCATTTTGGACAAATCCAAAAGCTTTGATCACCTCATCAAAACGAAGATTCCAGCTCCGAGATGCTTGCTTCAACCCATAAATGGACCGTTGAAGTTTGCATACCTTACCAGCGTCCTTAGGATCAATAAAACCTTCCGGTTGTAGCATATACAACTCTTCCTTAATGTTGCCATTTAGGAACGCGGTTTTCACATCCATCTTCCATATTTCATAATCGTAATAGGCAGCAATTCCTAGCAATATCCGGATAGACTTTAGCATCGCTACGGGAGAGAAATTCTCTTTGTAGTCAACTCCTTGAATTTGTCGGAACCCTTTTGCGACAAGTCGAACTTTATAGACAGATACGTTTCCGTCTGCGTCAGTCTTTTTCTTGAATATCCACTTATTATCGACGTCCTTTCGGTCCTCGGGAATATCCACCAAAGTCCATACTTTGTTGGCATACATGGAGTCTATCTCGGATTTCATGGATTCCAGCCATTTCTCGGACTCGGGTCCCTCCATTGCTTCTTTGTAGTTCGCAGGTTCGTCAGGTTCATTTAACATGACTGCATTGACAAGTTGCCCATAAAACTGAGTTTTTACTCGGGCTCTTGATGACCTGCGGGGTACAATAGGATCCTCTTCATCTTGATCATGATCATCATGTATGTCACGATCGTTATGAATATCATGATGACCGTTCTCTTCAGCTCCCACTACGAAAGATGGTTCCGGAACAACTTCCATTGCCATTTCTTCCACTTGGAGTGATTGGTCAATCATCTAGTTGAGGTCTATTTTCCTCCCACTCAATTCTTTCGAAAGAAACTCTTTCTCAAGAAAGCATCTAGTCTTGGCGACAAACTTTTTGCCCTTAGACTGGTTGTAGAAGGTGTATCCAACAGTTTCCCTTGGATATCCCATAAAGACGCACTTATCCGCTTTTGATTCGAGTTTGTCAGGCTGAAGTTTCCTAACATAAGCCTCACAACCCCAAATCTTCAAGTGAGACAACTTTGGTTTCTTGCCATGCCATTCCTCAAATGGTGTTGTCTTTACGGATTTGGACGGTGCCCTATTAAGCGGCAGTTTCTAATGCATACCCCCAGAATGACACAGGTAAGCCGGTATGAGACATCATCGATCGTACGCTATCCAATAGAGTTCGATTACGTCACTTAGAAACACCGTTACGCTGAGGTGTTCCTACCGGCGTAAGTTGTGGTACAATGCCACAAGTCTTAAGATGATCGCCAAACTCGTGAATTAAATACTCGCCTCCTCGATCGGATCGAAGGTGCTTGATTTCCTTCCCGAGTTGATTCTCGACCTCACTCTGAAATTCCTTGAACCTTTCAAAGGTTTTAGACTTATGTTTCATTAAGTAGATATACACATATCTGCTTAAGTCATCTGTGAAGGTCACGAAGTAACGAAGACCATTGCGTGTGGGGACGTTCATAGGTCCACATACATCTGAATGTATGATCCCTAACAAGTCTTCCGCACGCTCCATTGTTCCATTGAATGGAGTCCTTGTCATCTTTCCCATAAGGCATGGTTCGCATGTGTCAAGAGATCCAAAATCCAATGACTCCAAAAGTCTATCATCATGAAGCTTCTTCATGCGCTTTTCACCAATATGACCAAGTCGACAATGCCACATCGTCATGTGTTCTTTGCCACTAGGTTTTAATCTTTTGGCCTCTACGTTATCAATATGAAGTATATCACAATCGAGATTAAGAATGAATGTCAGGACCCGGAATATGCGTATGTAATTCCAGTCACGATGAAATCACATGGAGAGCCGAGAGCCGTACCCACTTGTCTAAGAAGACAAGGCCAAGGATAGAACACACTCGGAAAGCATCGAACGTGAGGGGCATCCCATCCAGGCCGGATGATCATCTGAGATGGGTCCTCATCGTCCGCTCACAAGTCTAAATGCTTATGGGTGGTGAATCCCATACTCATAGACAAGTCACCTCAACCATGTTATCGATTGAATCCTAACTCTTACATAGACTTACTCCAGCCCGATCACTTTGTCGGGGTCTAGGGCGGGCTCGATCATACAACAAAGTGTGCAGTGACAGAGTCACGAGCAATCGCATCGCGATGCCCCAAGCCGCGCACATCTAAGGGCCACTTGGTGTATAAAAGACCGCCAGCCAGATCACAACTAAGGTCTCGAAAACCCATACTAAGACATGCATGTTATAATCATACACGCAACACACATGTCTAGTATGAAGAGCAGGTATCATCACATAACTCTACAAGTACTTCTTTATTGACTTGCACATAGATCATACAAAGATCACATGTCTGTGATCAACATTACATCATACAACGGAAGCAAATTAGGTATGAGTACAGACAAGTTTAACAAATGGTTTAGAGAAGCCTTGTTCAACATACATGCCCTTCCACGAGGGACCAAACTGCTGTCTGGAACTATACTACAAAGGTCAACGTCGAGCTTCACGAAGGTGACTCCATCGGGGTCCGGGTTCTCATCTAAAACATAGAATAAGCAAACGTGAGGAGGAAGACGGGGTCGATGGCGTCGTCTCTATGGCTTCAAGGCTCGATTCGATCCGCGGGAAGACGAAGCAGGCGGAGGTGAGCTCAACGGACACGTCAGGGCAGCGATTTGTCGTCGTTGGCTGCGAGTGCGCGAGTGCGGCGGCGATGGAGAGCTACGGGTGGCGGCGAATACGATGAGGGGGAGAGCGGGAGAGCGATCCAGGGGAGGGGAAATGCTGCAGCGTGAGGTGGGGGTCTCCGTGGTGCAAGAAGAGGGGCATGGGAGGCCTAGGTGGCTCGACGGACGCGGGCATGCTCGCCACGGCGGCGAGCTGCCTGCTCTGTCGCCGGGAAGAAGACAAAAAGGGAGGGACAGGTGGGCTGGGCCGGTTCAGTTAGTTGGGCCCGAGGCCCAGGTAAGTGGGCTCGGTTTCCTTTTTCTTTTTCTCTGTTTCTGCTTTCTGTTTTCTATTTTTCTTTGCTTTGTTTTGCTCCAAATAAATAGCAGAGCATTTTTATTAAATGCCCAAATATTTTTATAAATCTTAGGTGGCCAGTAGCTAGTCAGTTTTAGGATTTGGGAATTTTCGAAATTCAATACATTTGAATTTCAATTCAAATAAGGGTCAAATTTAATTTCCAGGGCACATTTTGAATTTTAGAAAATTCCATGGGCATGGGAATGAACCCAAACCACTTTTGAAATGATCACCATCATTTATAGGAATTTTCCAAATGTTCAAATGATTTTTGGAAAAATATTTTTATCTGGCCATTTGAATTAATTTCTCAGGGCTTTTCTTTTTCCCTATTTGGATTTCTTTTGAATTTTTGCATGATGCAAAGGGCGCAATCAAACCCAAGCACTTACCTAACTTGGGGTTGTGACAACTCGCCCCCACTCAAAAGAATCTCGTCGAGATTCAGAAGTCGTCGGGAGGAAGGTGGGGACTCGGCACGGAGGCGGTCTTCTCTTTCCTAGGTTGCTTCTTTTTCTTGAGTGATGTGACCATTGCACTTTCAGGAACTTGATCTTCTGAGGACGAGTGACACGTTCTGCGGAATCAAGAATACGAATAAGGTACTCTCGATAAGAAAGGTCATCTTGGAGATCAAGCATTTCATGGTCGACTTCGCGGATGGGGTCCTTGAAGCAACGCCTGAGTTGTGACACATGGAATACATCATGTACTCGGGAAAGGTGCGGGGGTAGTTCAAGTTGGTAGGCAACTTCTCCACGTTTAGCAAGAATGCGGAAAGGTCCAATGTAACATGGGGCCAACTTGCCTTTGATACCGAATCGTTGGGTTCCCTTCAGAGGAGTAACCCGAAGGTAAGCCTTCTCATCAATATTGTAGCTCTCTTCTCTATGATGACGATCATAGTAGCTTTTCTGACGAGACTGTGTGGCTTTCAATCGATCACGAACAATGCGAACTTGCTCTTCTGCTTCCTTGATCATATCCGGTCCAAAGAGTTGTCTTTCACCGGTTTCTGACCAGTTTAGGGGTGTTCGACATCGTCGGCCATAGAGGAATTCAAAAGGAGCCATGTTTAGACTAGATTGATAGCTATTGTTGTAAGAAAATTCGGCAAATGGAAGAGATTTCTCCCAATTCTTTCCGAAAGAGATAACACAAGCTCTGAGCATGTATTCCTAGATTTGATGAACCCTTTCAACTTGACCGCTAGACTGAGGGTGGAAAGCTGTACTAAAGGAGAGATGAGTTCCCATAGCATTTCGAAAACTTTCCCAGAATCTAGAGGTGAAAAGGCTACCACGGTCAGAATTGATTTCCAAAGGAACACTATGAAGAGACACAATTCTAGAGACATACAAGTCCGCTAACTGACTAGCAGTTATGGACTCGCGAACTGGAAGGAAGTGACCAACTTTGGAAAGTCGGTCAATGCCAACGAAGATGGCATCATTTCCTTTCTGGGTTTTTGGAAATCCGGTGATGAAGTCCATACCGACCTTGTCCCATTTCCCCTCGGGAATAGACAATGGTTGAAGAGTACCAGCAGGTCTTTGGTGTTCTGCCTTAATGCGACGACAAACATCACATTCGGCAACAAATTGTGCAATGTCTCTCTTCATCCGGGCCCACCAAAATCTCTGGCGTAGATATCGGTACATTTTTGTGCTACTGGGATGAATGGAGAGGGGAGTGTCATGAGCTTCCTTAAGGATCAACTGCTTTAGGTCTTCATTCTCAGGAACTACTAAACGATTTTCAAAGAATATCGTTCCTTGATCATTTGTAGAGAAACATTTAGCAACTCCGCTAACAATGTTCTGCTTGATCTCTTGAATACTACTATCTTGTTTCTGGGCGGATATGATTTGATCCTCAAGGGTTGGTTTCGCCACCAAGGTAGAAAGAATTCCATGAGGAACAATCTCAAGATTGAGCTTGCGAAATTCCTCATGCAGAAGTGGTTGATACTGTTGTAACATGAGGTTGTTACAATACGACTTGCGACTTAGTGCATCAGCCATGACATTGGCTTTGCCTGTGGTGTAAGAAATTCCTAAGTCATAATCTTTTATCAACTCTATCCAGCGTCTTTGCCTGAGATTAAGATCTGGCTGGGTGAATATGTATTTGAGGCTTTGGTGATCAGAATAGATGTCACAACGATTACCAAGGATCTAATGTCGCCAAGTCTTCAGGGCATGAACTACGACAGCGAGTTCAAGATCATGGGTAGGATAGTTCTCTTCATGTGGACGCAACTGGCGTGAAGCGTAAGCTACCACATGTCGATCTTGCATAATTATGCATCCTAACCCTTGCCGTGAGGCGTCACAAAAGATCTCGAAATCCTTTTTGGTGTCTGGAGGCGCAAGTACGGGTGCAGAAGTCAATCTTCTTTTTAGCTCTTGAAAGCTTTCCTAGCACTTGGGGGTCCATTGGAATTTCTTATCTTTCTTGAGGAGTTCAGTAAGAGGCTTTGCAACTTTGGAGAAGTTCTCTACGAAGCGGCGACAATAGCTTGCTAAGCCAAGAAAACTCCTAACTTGCTTAACCGATTCAGGTGGAGTCCAGTTAAGGACGGCCTGAACTCTCTCGGGATTGACTGCAACACCTTTTGCCGAAATCACGTGGCCTAAGTAGGTCACTTCTGGCAGCCAAAATTCACAGTTGGAGAACTTGGCATAAAGGCGGTACTCTCGAAGTTTCATCAATACCAACCTAAGATGTTCTGCGTGCTCTTCTTCTTTCTTCAAGTAGATGAGAATGTCATCAAGATAAACCACAACAAATTTATCTAGGTACTCCATGAAGATCGAATTCATCAAGTGCGAGAATGTGGAGGGGGCATTGGTTAAACCGAAGGACATGACGGTGTACTCGTAAAGACCATATCGAGTAGTGAAAGCCGTCTTGGGAATGTCCTCGTTTCGGATTTTGATTTGATGATAACCTAATCTCAAATCCATCTTGGAAAAGACAGCGGATCCAGCAAGTTGATCATAAAGATCATTGATCCTGGGCAGTGGGTACTTGTTCTTTATCGTCGCTAGATTTAGCGGGCGATAGTCTACGCACATCCTTTCTGTTCCATCTTTCTTCGTTACGAACAGAACGGGGCAACCCCATGGCGATGAGCTAGGGCGGATGAAGAATTTTGCCAATGAAGCATCAAGTTGGGTTTTTAGCTCAGCTAACTCATGTGGGGCCATTCTATATGGACGTCTCGAAATTGGGGTTGTGCCTGGTATAAGATCCACTATGAATTCTACACATCTGTCAGGGGGCATCCCTGGCAGCTCTTCAGGAAAGACATCTGGGAAGTCACGAACCACCGGAATATCCTCAAGGTCAGGAAGGGGAAGCACATTCAAAGTATGCATCTGGATTCTTGAGCTGGGGGAGGTGTAGTCAATGATCTGACCTGAAGGATGGGTGAGTTTGACTGACTTGGCTTTACAATCAAGGAAAGCATTCTGCCTTGATAACCAATCCATTCCTAGGATGACATCAATGTCCGCAGACTTGGGGGCTATAAGAGAGGCAAGGAATACCAAACCCTCAATTGCAATTTTATTGCCATGGCTTACTCTATTAGTTTGCCATTTGGAACCAGGAGTTTGAATGATCATTGGAGAAAACATTTCTTCAAAAGGAAATTCATGACGAAGTGCATAACTCTCCGACATGAATGAATGAGAAGCTCCTGGATCGAAAAGAACGGAGGCGGGAACATGATTGACTGGGAGTGTGCCAAGGATGACGTCAGAAGGAGCAATAGCTTTCTCAACTGAGATTTGGTTCACACAACCACTACTTGTGACTGAGAGCTTTGCTGGGATGGTTTTGGTGGTTGATTTATTTGAAGGCTTATGACTAGGTCTACGTGGTGCCACCAACACTGTAGGGCATTGTCGGAATTAATGGCCTGTCAGACCACACGTGAAACACATCCTGCCTGAATTGCTGGGAGCAGGATTACTTGATTGCACACCATCATTCCTGGGAGGAACAATGCGTTGAGGTGGATGGCATATATTGGATGGTGGTCTCTGAAGAAAGTTTTGAGGTATGGCATGAGTTGGAATCCATATTCTGCGTTTCTGAGGGGCTGAACTAGAAGAAGGAGCAAGCTCAAGAGCATGCTTGCAGGACTCTTCGAACACTTCATTACCATGCTCAGCTCTAAAGGATCTGGTGACTAAATCCTCAAAGGTGGCAAATTCAAGGAGGTTGAGATCATGGCGAAGGATGGGGCTAAGTCCCTTACGGAACCTTGCTTGCTTTCTGGCATCGATGGTGATCTCATCTTGGGCATAACGAGCAAGACGGTTGAACTCCGTCACATACTCATGAATGTACATCTCTCGTTGAGTCAGATTGCAGAACTCTTCCTTCTTGCGCTCCATCAACTCATCCAGAATGTGGTACCCTCGAAAGGCAACACAGAACTCCTGCCAAGTCACTACGTGACCATCTGGCTGCATTGCAACATAGTTCTCCCACCACTGAAGAGCAACACTTTCCAAGAAATATGCCGCGAAAATAACTCGATCATTGGGAGCAACATGTGCCGTGTCAAGCTTACGCTCGATGGAACGGAGCCAATCATCGGCTTCAAGGGGCTCAGAAGAACATCGGAATACCGGTGGCTTGAGGAGGATGAAGTCCTGAATGCTCACAACCACATTGCGATGACGTGAGGTATTCTGCTCGATGAGCTCCAGAAGGCGTGTTTGATCACGTAGATTCTTCTCAGCTTCCATCATGATTTTCGCCGCAGAAGGCGGTGGTGGAGGTGCATCATCATTTCGATTCCGATCACGGTCTCGATTGCGACGAACAGCACTATGAGTTCCACCTGACATCCTGTGTGATAAAAATCAACAATCAGAACATGTCGTATGATGGAATCAAAGACAAGAAGGACATGATGAAGACGGAAAAGATTATAATGCGAAGGCAATGACTCAAAGAAACAAGAGATAAATCGGGCAGCATAGCGGCTACACCGGGATGGAAAACAAGACAACCTCGAGGAGATTGGACAGAACTTCCTCAAGGAACTCAAAACATGGAGACTTTGGACGACCAAAACAATCCTACGGCTACAAGGAAGCAAACAACGAGATGTTCTAGTAAGACAAAGATGAGCCTAGTCCTATCATCCCGTAGAAAAGATAAGGGTGACTCAGAACTCAGATCGATGAGGGTAAGGAGAAAAAGAAGCCTTACGTTGTTCCCTTATACCCAGAGTAACTATATAACTATAGAATGCTAGACTCGACTTCGACCAAGGTTTGAATAATCCTACTGACAGTCCTGCTCTGATACCAAGTCTGTCGGGACCCGGAATATGCGTATGTAATTCCAGTCACGATGCAATCACATGGAGATCCGAGAGCCGTACCCACTTGTCTAAGCAGACAAGGCCAAGCACAAAACACTCTCGGAAAGCATCGAACGTGAGGGGCATCCCATCCAGGCCGGATGATCATCTGAGATGGGTCCTCATCGTCCGCTCACAAGTCTAAATGCTTATGGGTGGTGAATCCCATACTCATAGACAAGTCACCTCAACCATGTTATCGATTGAATCCTAACTCTTACATAGATTTACTCCAGCCCGATCACTTAGTCGGGGTCTAGGGCGGGCTCGATCATACAACAAAGTGTGCACGTGACAGAGTCACGAGCAATCGCATCGCGATGCCCCAAGCCGCGCACATCTAAGGGCCACTTGGTGTATAAAAGACCGCCAGCCAGATCACAACTAAGGTCTCGAAAACCCATACTAAGACATGCATGTTATAATCATACACGCATCACACATGTCTAGTATGAACAGCAGGTATCATCACATAACTCTACAAGTACTTGTTTATTGACTTGCACATAGACCATACAAAGATCACATGTCTGTGATCAACATTACATCATACAACGGAATAAAATTAGGTCTGAGTACATACAAGTTTAACAAATGGCTTAGAGAAGCCTTGTTCAACATACATGCCCTTCCACGAGGGACCAGAATGCTGTCTGGAACTATACTACCAAGGTCAACGTCGAGCTTCACGAAGGTGACTCCATCGGGGTCCGGGTTCTCATCTAAAACATAGAATAAGCAAACGTGAGTACAAAGTCGTACTCAACAAGACTTACATCAGAATTATACTACTCATGCTCAAGTTTCAAGGTAAAGGAGGTGGGGTTCAACAAGCAGAAGTGCCAGCTTAGACTTGGTTAGTTCTGTACTACGAGTACCAGACTTTGAGGTAAGAAGCGTACACGAATCCACTACAAGGTCTCCAACCAATTACACCACTATGGTTACTTCCTCGACTTCCCCACGAGAAAGCACGCCATAGCACTCACGCTTATCTTGCGAGTTTTATAAGTATCCATTCAAGTTGTCTATGATCAAGTAAAGGTCTCCAAGTAGTCCATAACCGCGGACATGGCTATTCGAATAGTTTATTAACCCTGCAGGGGTGTACATCTTCACACGCGTGTCATCACTTATCGCCTCGTTCTTGTCACCCTTCAAGCGGGTGTCGGATCACAAGTTCTTATATGGTTGCTAGCATGTCACCACAGAAATTATGCTGTTATCATTTACCTACTCGAGGACGAGCAGGAATTAAGCTTGGGGATGTTGATACGTCCAAAACGTATCTATAATTTCTGCTTGCTCCATGCATGTTTTGTGTGATATTGCTATGATCTAGATACACTTTCATATACTTTTGCTCATATTTGGACTAACCTATTAACTCAGTGCACCCCAGTGCCAGTTCCTGTTTTCTGCTGTTTTTCTATTTCAGTTTTTCCCCATATAAAAAGTGCCAGAAAAATTCGGGAAAATTCAGATAAAAAATCAGCGTGAAGGAAGCTTCGCGAAGAGCCCTGGTGGGGCCAGAGGGGATCCAGGGGGGGCCCAGGCAGCCACCCGGCGCGGCCCCACCCCTGGCCGCGCCAGGGGGCGCCTGGGGCCCCTGGTCCACCTCTGGCTGCCCCCTTCGCCTATTTATTCTCCGTCACGGGGAAACTCCAAAGACAGAACCCTATTTCGCAAACTCGCCTCTGTTCCGCCGTCGCCGCGCTTCCGAGATCGGGAGCACCAGAAGACCTCTCCCCGGCACCCTGCCGGAGGGAGGATTGACCTCCGGGAGTCTCCTCTCCACCATGGATGCTCCCCGGATGTCTCGTGAGTAGTTTTCCTTGGACCATGGGTCCGTGATCAGTAGCTATGTGATGTTCTCCTCCCCTCTTTGATCTTCATTGTTTAGACCTCGTGAGCTGCCCTACATGATCGAGGCACCTTTGTAATATTTCTGCTGTTGCTATGTTGAGTTTGATGGGATCTGATGGATTATGAGATTATGTTCAGATTGTGATAGAGTAATATAATTGGTTTTTATCTCTTATATTTTTGTTCCTAAGTAATTCTTGCATGTTCTCCGTTGCTGTTTATTGCTTTGGCCAAGTAGTAGGTAGTGACTCCAAGAGGGAACGTTGTGCTCGATTGTGGGTTCATGCTCCCCGATGACATGCTTGAGTGACAGAAACATGAGTCTAGGGGATATGCTGTTGCCACAAGGGGGAAAACAACGGTGCTTGTAACCGCGGTTACAAGGATTGTTTACTTTACGCAAAGTGCTTTTTAATGCAGTTGTCTGTTGCTTTGGGTTTACACTTTGGGTGGGGCTCGCAACTTAATACCAGCGAGATGTTCTGGATAGATATCTCAAGGTGGATGATTAGTAGTAGATGCAGTTGGATTTCGGTCTACTTATTTTTGGCGTACTGCCTGTGCTTTTGAACCTCTTCCTTTCTTTTGTAGCATAGTTAGCATTGCGGTGCGTTCGTAATCCTGTCAATTACCCTTCTGTAATTTGTTTACCTCGCATAGAAGTTTTATCGTCTTTTGGGAGAGAGACATCACTAGTGAACATCACGTATCCCGGTCCATATCCTTATTACTGTTTCCACGCTTTCTTTACTTTACTGCTTTTACTTGCTATCATTATCCCTTGTGTTTTACCCCTTGTGAACAACAAGACCGGAGAGATTGACAACCTCTCTGAACTTCGTTGGGAACAAAGTTATCTGTGTCTGTGTGCAGGTCCACGTCAGTCGCGCCGCTGACACCTACTTATCATCTCTGGAGTCCTACTGGAGACAAACCTTGGTATATTCACCGAGGGAAACTTGCTGCTGTGCTACATCTCCACCTTCCACTTGGGGTAACCAACAAAGGGCGAGAAGCCATCAAGCGAATTTCTGGCGCCGTTGCCGGGGACTCCGAGTGCTAAGATAGGGGAGTTGCACACTACCCTTTAACTTTGTTTTTTAGTCTTGTTAGTTTACCTTTCAGTTTTTACTTTTGTGTCCTTTATCAAAAATCCAAAAAATATATATAGTATGTCTAGTTCCTTACTTGCCAATCAATGTCTGACTTCTTTGAAACCAGATCTTATTGGCATGGAGGATTCACAGAGGATCAACAAAAGTGGTACAAGGAACACCGCTTGTCTCAAAAGGGGATACACTTATGGAAACAAATAAATCAGTTGTATGAGTATGCTAGAAACTTGTGCTCAATATATAATATATCTTTCTGCAGGGATGAATCTTGTTGCTTTATGAGGCACAAACACCTTGCTTTCCAATGTGAGTACAATGATGATGAAACCTTAGCTTCTTATGCTAAGAGAAACTATGATTTTTATGATGCAGAGCCAATAGAAGAATTTGTTGCTTATAAGGGTGCCTATGAAATTACTTCTCTTCTTAGAAATATTAATGATGCCCCTTACAAATCTGAGAGTCTTGCTATACTTAACTATTGTTTGGAAAATTACGATGCAAATTATTATATTACTGATCATCTTGTGAGAATCTCTCCCCCAAAGGAAGAGACTAATGATTTGCAGGACTCTATGGAAGAAGAAATTGCTGAACCTCAAAGCTCCTTGGATGAAAAAGAGGAGGAGAGTGACGAAATAAAGGAGGAAGAATGGATCCATCCACGTCTACCTTCTAAGGAGAGTAACTCTTTGACTCTTAACTTATATGAGTGTTATGATCCCATGGATTCTTTTGAAATATCCCTTTTTGATGAAGTTGATGCCTTCTATGCTTATGGCCGTGATGCCACTATGGATGATGCTTACGGAGATGACCTTGCTATAGTTCCTCATGTTAAGCATGAAATTTTTTCTATTGCACCCACACTTGATTCTCCTATTATCCTTTTGAAATCTCCAAATCATATTTCGGAGAACTGTGCTCTTATTGAGGCTCAATGTGTTGGGATGCATTTATCTTATGTTCATAAAGACCGTGCTGAAAACTACACACGTGTGCTTGTAGATCATGAACAACATGATTTATGTGATAGTTATATTCTTGATGTTGTTCATGATACTACTGAAAATTATTTTGAGAGAGGAAAGTTTGGTTGTAGAAACTTCCATGTTACAAAAACACCTCTCTTCATGTTGAAAGTTTTGAAGTTGTTCTTGTTCTACCTTCCTATGCATGTCACTTTGTGCTTCTTTGATTTATTTTCTTACAATATGCCTATGCATAGGAAGTGGGTTAGGATTAAATGCATTTCATATTTGCTTCTTGATGCTCTCTTTTGCTTCAAAATTCTTATTCTTGTGAGAGCATCTTCTATAATCTTTAAGCCTAGCTAATGGCTCTAAAGAAGCGCTTTTGGGAGGCAGCCCACAACGAATTAGGTTTCTTTTTGCTTTTGTTGTGTCTTGATGTTTGTTACTACTGTAGCAAAATCATTGTATCTTTATTTTTCAACTTTGTGCCAAGTTATAGCCTCTTACGGCAAGGGAAGTAAAAGTTGTGACATGCTGTCCAGAAAACAGATTCTGTCCTCGTGACCAGAAAAATTCCAAAAAAACACCAGTTCATCTTTTTGAGCTGAAATTTTTACACAGTATGATCTACACAATTACGAAACTTCTGTATGTTCTGAGTTTTTTGATTTGAGTTGCAGAAGTATCCCTAAAAAATTCTTTACTACCTTCTGTTCTGTTTTTCAAAGATTCTGCCACGTTTTGTCTCTCCTTACTTTTGCAAACCTTAAGCTTGCTTTTTCTTTGCAAAAACTTTTTGGCACTCTTGAGAAACAGTAGCTCTTCAAGAATATCTTTATATCCAGTGGGGAAAAATTATTTATTAAGGGTACTAACCTCTCTAATCAGCTTATGATGAGTTATGTATGAAGGGAGTTTTCAAGTGTGCGATGGAAGATGATGAAAGAAGATCCAGGAATGTCAAGCGCTCAAGCTTGGGGATGCCCCCATGCATCCCCAATAAATATTCAAGGAGAGTCAAGCGTCTAAGCTTGGGGATGCCCCCGTGCATCCCCTTCTCCATCAAACATCATCCGTTCGTCCTTCGTTTCACTATATTTTTATCACTTCATGCGTTATGTGCTATGCTTGGAGTGTCTCGCTCTTAGGTTTTGTTTTTAGTTTTATTTAGCTTTGCTTGCTGTTCATATCAAGTTAGATCCCTTCTTACTTTGTGTGGGAGAGAAACACGCTCCACTTTCAAAATTTAGAACACATCATAGGATTTTTCCTGCTTATCTTTCTGCTGTTGTGTGTTCTTTATCTTTTCATAGCTACTGCCATGTTTTGTTTTAGTTTTAGTTTGTCTTTAGCAAGAGCCTTGGCTTTTGCATAGTTTGTTGCTGGAACTCTTTTTAGTTTTCATGTTTATCTTGTGAAAGAGAGTTGGTTGTTGCACTGAGTTGTGTCTTGTCTTGAAAGTAGGTGATTGAGGTTGCTATTTAATTCTAGTAGTAACTTGCAATGGTTTTGAGGTATTTATGTGAGTAATGTTTGAACTTTTGGTGTCAAGAGCTCTAGCCTATTAGTGATAGGTGTCATATTTTGGGCAATCCGTGTTTAATTTCAAAACCTACAAAACTAGTTGAGAACTCTAGCTACTAGATGGATCACTACTCTTCTGAGGGATCGAATATTAGAGAACACTCACGTACCATGAGTCGAGGATGCGCAAGGATAACCAAACCCGCATACGCTCCTCCTCGGGGTACTTGTCTCTTTGTGAACCTCCTTATTAGATTGAGAGTTACCGATAATAAGTGCATGAGTTCTTCGGACTAATGTAAGTATTGAAAGTTGACACTTCCACCTTCCCATATTTTGCTAGCCTCTCCCGTGCCGTGCATTTCCTTCTTCTCACTCCGAGAGTTGGTGTCCACCTTCGCCGGTACTTCCAAACCCTTGGCATGATACGCTCTGTCATCATAAACCTCCTTATATCTTTCCTCAAAACAGCCACCATACCTACTTATCAAGGCATTTCCATCGCCTTTCCGAGTTACATTGCCATGCAACATCCACCTCTTCATGACTTGATCTTCATGTCATACATGTTCCTGCTACACTGGCAGCAACATACCTTGCATACATCATGTTAGTTACATCTTCTTTATGATTTTTAGTACCTTGTAAAGTGTGAAAGATCTCCTTTACCTTCTTGTAAATTAGAGTGTTGCCCTTAAGTGAGGAAAAGATCCCAAAGTGGACACATTAAAAGATCCCAAAGAGGACAAATGAGAGTTAAATAGAAAGAGCCATTGAGGCCACAAAAAATACAAAAAATAGAAAAAAGAGAAAAAGAAATAAAAAGAGAGAAAAGGGAGCCACTACTATCATTTTGAGAGATCCACACTAGTACTCCCTTTATATCCTTGTAGTCCATAGAGATGATCTTCATGCATATAGCTATGTGGGGACCTTCACACTATAGAACTTGGCTTGCATATTCCAAGGATGAGCCTCCTCAAACGAGTTCTAGCTCTTCATGAGCGAGCAAGTTAGATGCACCCCCACTAGTTCCTTTGGAGAGCTTCTTAGCTCGTATGTGCATCCGTTGCATGGCAATCCCTACTCCTCACATCATATCTATCATTTGGCATCTCTTGCCTATGATTGTCCTCATTGATGTGAACCTTTCTCATCCTTTTTGTCTTCCTCCTCCACCATATTTCTCTCTTTGCCATCCTAAGTGTCAACTCTCGTGCTTACGCTCATCCATTGCATGAGTGCTCAAAATATCGAAAAGGAGTGGATCAAATTGACTTGTACCTGGCTAGTGGTCTGGGGACGAGTCAAGATAAGATCCCAAAGAAGACCAAGTGTGAAACTTTAGTAGATTGAGTTCTCAACACAAAAATACTTTTTTCTTGTATTCCCTATCCCCTTCTTGCACGCAAACACCATTTGGAGACATTCGAGTCACGGACAGCGAGAGCTCTTGCACCTAATGTTCTTTTGTTACTTGTTTCAATAGACTCTTGCATGTTATGACTTGAATTGAATCTCTAACCTTGATTGATTTACTTTTCAAAGTTCTTATATGGTTGCTAGCATGTCACCACAGAAATTATGCTGTTATCATTTACCTACTCGAGGACGGGCAGGAATTAAGCTTGGGGATGTTGATACGTCCAAAACGTATTTATAATTTCTGCTTGCTCCATGCATGTTTTGTGTGATATTGCTATGATCTAGATACACTTTCATATACTTTTGATCATATTTGGACTAACCTATTAACTCAGTGCACCCCAGTGCCAGTTCCTGTTTTCTGCTATTTTTCTATTTCAGTTTTCCCCCATATAAAAAGTGCCAGAAAAATTCGGGAAAATTCAGATAAAAAATCTGCGTGAAGGAAGCTTCGCGAAGAGCCCTGGTGGGGCCAGAGGGGATCCAGGGGGGGGGGGGGGGGCAGGCGGCCACCCGGCGCGGCCCCACCCCTGGCCGCACCAGGGGGGCGCCTGGGGCCCCTGGTCCACCTCTGGCTGCCCCCCTTCGCCTATTTATTCTCCGTCACGGGGAAACTCCGAAGACAGAACCCTATTTCGCAAATTCGCCTCTGTTCCGTCGCCGCCGCGCTTCCGAGATCGGGAGCACTAGAAGAAATCTCCCCGGCACCCTGCCGGAGGGAGGATTGACCTCCGGGAGTCTCCTCTCCACCATGGATGATCCCCGGATGTCTCGTGAGTAGTTTTCCTTGGACCATGGGCCCATGATCAGTAGCTATGTGATGTTCTCCTCCCCTCTTTGATCTTCATTGTTTAGACCTCGTGAGCTGCCCTACATGATCGAGGCACCTTTGTAATATTTCTGCTGTTGCTATGTTGAGTTTGATGGGATCTGATGGATTATGAGATTATGTTCAGATTGTGATAGAGTAATATATTTTGTTTTTATCTCTTATATTTTTGTTCCTAAGTAATTCTTGCATGTTCTCCGTTGCTGTTTATTGCTTTGGACAAGTAGTAGGTAGTGACTCCAAGAGGGAACGTTGTGCTCAATTGTGGCTTCATGCTCCCCGATGACATGCTTGAGTGACAGAAACATGAGTCTAGGGGATGTGCTATTGCCACAAGGGGGAAAACAACGGTGCTTGTAACCGCGGTTACAAGGATTGTTTACTTTACGCAAAGTGCTTTTTAATGCAGTTGTCTGTTGCTTTGGGTTTACACTTTGGGTGGGGCTCGCAACTTAATACCAGCGAGATGTTCTGGATAGATATCTCAAGGTGGATGATTAGTAGTAGATGCAGTTGGATTTCAGTCTACTTATTTTGTCGTACTGCCTGTGCTTTTGAACCTCTTCCTTTCTTTTGTAGCATAGTTAGCATTGCGGTGCGTTCGTAATCCTGTCAATTACCCTTCTGTAATTTGTTTACCTCGCATAGAAGTTTTATCGTCTTTTGGGAGAGAGACATCACTAGTGAACATCACGTATCCCGGTCCATATCCTTATTACTGTTTCCACGCTTTCTTTACTTTACTGCTTTTACTTGCTATCATTATCCCTTGTGTTTTACCCTTTGTGAACAACAAGACCGGAGAGATTGACAACCTCTCTGAACTTCGTTGGGAACAAAGTTATCTGTGTCTATGTGCAGGTCCACGTCAGTCGCGCCGCTGACACCTACTTATCATCTCTGGAGTCCTACTGGGGACAAACCTTGGTATCTTCACCGAGGGAAACTTGCTGCTGTGCTACATCTCCACCTTCCACTTGGGGTAACCAACGAAGGGCGAGAAGCCATCAGTCATCGGAGGCAATCATCAATAAGGGGGGACAACTTCGGAACTAAATTGCACATACACATCATATAGTTGTCCATGATGTATATGGTACTGGTATGTTGACAATTCAATTTAATTGAAGTGTATACCAAAGGATTTGCAAATTCAGACTTCAAATTTGAATTCAAATTAAGCCATATGCACATTTGCTACAGTTCCCCCATTTTAAAATGGTCAAACATGAAAACAAATTGCATATTCTTAATCCTTGCATTTTTCTGATAATTTTCATATATTATTTATTAAATTTGGAGTTAATATGAATTAGTTATGATTTTCTAAAGTTTAATTGATTTTCTGGAATTTTCTCTGTTTTCTTTAATTCTTTTAATTTCTGGAAAAAGTGTTTATTGCATCAGCATGATGCAATGCTGATGTCATAGGGGGGCTGACATGTGGGGCCAGGGTGTCAGCCTCAGGGGGGGTTAATTGAGCTCTGTTTAAATTAAACCTTATTTAATTAAGGGCCCTGGGCCCGGTGGTCAGTGGGTTAGGGGGTAGGTTAGCTGGGTGATTAGGGTTAACGGCCTTGGGCCCACTAGTAAGAGAGATAGGAGAGGGGATTAGGCTCGGGATAATGGCGGGCTCGCCGGGGAGCCGCCGGAGCTTCGCCGGACTTGACCAAATGGTCACGTCTTGGCTCGGGACTTGGACGGGAAGGTTGCCCGTGCCCTCCCGCGTCGAGGGGAGCAAGCAGGGGGACGCGGGGGCTACCAGGGCGACGGCGGGGACAAATGGCGCGGCGGCCGGTGTACTGGTCTTACGGGGAGCGGCGTAGAGGGCGCGGGGAAGAGCGGGAGATAGGGCAGGAGGAAGAGGAGCTCACCCTAGACGCGCTTAGGTGGCCTGGGAGGCCGGAGACGTAGCTTGTCGGCGGGAATCGCTCGCCGGAGTGCGGCGGACGAAGGAGGAAGACGGGGTCGATGGCGTCGTCTCTGTGGCTTCAAGGCTCGATTCGCTCTGTGGGAAGACGAAGCAGGCGGAGGCGAGCTCAACGGACACGTCGGGGCAACGATTTGTCGTCGTTGGCCGCGAGTGCGCGAGTGTGGCGGCGACGGAGAGCTACGGGTGGCGGCGAATACGACGAGGGGGAGAGCGGGAGAGCGATCCAGAGTAGGGGGAAATGCTGCGGCGTGAGGTGGGGGTCTCCGTGGCTCAAGAAGAGGGGCAGGGGAGGCCTAGGTGGCTCGGCCGACGCGGGCATGCTCGCCACGGCGGCGAGCTGCCTGCTCTGTCGCCGGGAAGAAGACGACAAGGGAGGGCCAGGTGGGCTGGGCCGGTTCAGTTAGTTGGGCCCGAGGCCCAGGTAAGTGGGCTCGGTTTTCTTTTTCTCTTTTTTTGATTTCTATTTTCTATTTTTATTTGCTTTGTTTTGCTCCAAATAAATAGCAGAGCATTTTTATTAAATGCCCAAATATTTTTATAAATCTTAGGTGGCCAGTAGCTAGTCAGTTTTAGGATTTGGGCATTTTTGAAATTCAATACATTTGAATTTCAATTCAAATAAGGGTCAAATTTAATTTCCAGAGCACATTTTGAATTTTAGAAAATTCCATGGGCATGGGAATGAACCCAAACCACTTTTTAAATGATCACCATCATTTATAGGAATTTTCCAAATGTTCAAATGATTTTTGGAAAAATATTTTTATCTGGCCATTTGAATTAATTTCTCAGGGCTTTTCTTTTTCCCTATTTGGATTTCTTTTGAATTTTTGCATGATGCAAAGGGCACAATCAAACCCTAGCACTTACCTAACTTGGGGTTGTGACAATGAATAAGCCATTTTTCTCCGGTGCGTGAACATAAAACACATCATCCTTATAAATCGCACAACCAATTGTATCTGACTTAAAAGAATAGTGGTCTCGCTTTAAACAAGAACCACTAACGATGTTCAAACTCAATGCGGGTACATAGTAGCACTTATTCAAAATCAAAACTAATCTCGAAGGGAGACTAAGATGCTTCGTGCCGACCGTCACCACTTCAATCCGGCAGCCGTTTCCCACGCGCATCGTCACTTCATCTTTCATCAAGCGTCGCCTATTCCGTAGCCCCCTGAGAGGAGTTAGAAATATGAGCAACAGATCCTGTATCAAATATCCAGGATTTGTTCCCAGCGCTTGTTAAGAAAAGATCAATAACGTGTATATCAAATATACCTTTGTCTCTTCTGACAATCTTGCCAGCCTTCTTATCCTCTAGGTACTTGGGGCAGTTGCGTTTCCAGTGACCATCACCCTTGCAGTAGAAGCACTCAACGCCGGGCTTGGGTCCAGGTTTGGGTGCCTTACGAGGAGTGACAACTGGCTTGTCACCCTTCTTCGGGCTTCCCTTCTTTCCCTTCTCCTTCTTGCCAGACTTCTTGAATTCAACGGTCTTGTTGACCATGAATACAACATGCTCCTTTTTGATCTCAACCTCAGCAGTTTTCAGCATGGCGAACAACTCAGAAGGGGTCTTAGTCATCCCCTGCATGTTGTAGTTCAACACAAAGCCTTTGTAGCTAGGGGGCAGCGACTGCAGCACCCTATCAACAGCAAGTTCATCTGGAATCTGACATTCCAGAGCATTCAAGCGTTGAACGTAGCCAGACATCTTGACCACGTGCTCACTAACACTGCTATGTTCATCCATATTTGCTGAGAATAAAGCTTCAGAAGCCTCATAACGTTCAACCCTGGCTTGGGGGTGCAAAGACGGCCTTGAGGTTGGTGATTATCTCATATGCACCCATCCTCTCAAAGCGTTTCTGCAGCTCAGCCTCCATGGAGTAAAGCATTCCACTCTGGACAAGGTTGTAATCATCCGTCTTGGAGAGGTAGCCGTTCTTCTCATCCTGACTAGCGTCTGCTGGTGGTTCGTCACCTAACGCGGTCTCTAGTACGTATGCCATCTTGAGGGAAACGAGGAGAATCCTCAGAGTGCGGAACCAGTTGGTGAAGTTTGACCCATTGGTTTTCAGTTTGTCTTTGTCTAGGAATGACCCTAAGTTGAATGAGGGGCGAGGTGCAGCCATCTACAATGGTTTTTTGCAAAACACATATTTAGACTTTGTTCATAATTGGAGTTCAATTTTAATTAATTCTAAAACTCCCACTTAGTTAAATATCTCTCCAAATTCACTAAGTGATTAACATAATCCTAGTTTGAATGATCGTCCTCGAATATCACATGGCCGACGACACATCTCCCTAGGTAGGCCATCATTCCAATCATATCCGTTATATGACTCATGCATAACCTTTCGGTCATCCGTATGCCAAGCTCATATCTACATATGTCAAGCCTTCCAGTCGAACCTTAGTGTATGGCTGTTCAGCAAGGCCATATCTGCATATTCTAGGCTTGCCAAACCCAACCTCATGTGATCGCTAATGTATGTATGACACCCGATCGTCACGACCTGCCTATCCTAAAGAGATCCTTCCAGGCGGTGCCCACTAAGGGAGAATACAATAATGGTATTGAGAGAGATTATCCTATCATGCTACCGTCGCATATCTAGCATATTAGCAAGACAGGAAGTAAAACTGTAAATCATACAAGCTATGATCCCCCCTTACATGCAAATTAAAGTTAAAACTCCTTCTACTTTATCTTTTCCAAGTTTTACGTGGCTGCTAAGGGATTTCGAGAGAGAACCGCTTTCTATCCTACGAAAACAAGCCACAACACCAATCCTGCAATCGTCTCTATTACAGCCCTGTCGGGGCCCTCCGTTGCAAACGTCTTCGCATCGCTAATGTTAGAGAGACAGACACCCCCAGCCACTTATATGGTACAAGCCATATGTCAAGCGTGGAACCAGTCTTGCGTAAACGCGTAAGGTCGGTCGGGGCCGCTTCATCAGGACAGTGTCGCAACGCTAAACGAGTACACGTGGGAGGGTAACAATTGGAGAATTGATGCCCACATCCTAGATGTGTTCTACCCGTACAATACATCTACGCATAGCCTTGCTCATGATACCACTGTTGGGGATCGGCGCAGAAAACAAAAAATTTCCTACCTACGATTCCCGAACCCAAGATCTATGCTATGCTGATGTATGTAACGGAAGGAATCGGTGTTCAAACCTTTGAAGACCGAAAGAGGGAAACGTTCCTCGAATGTGGTTGGCGTAGACTCTTGTAAGTCCCGATATGCGGTACTGTTCCAGATCTAGATGTTTCCATCCAGATTCGGGGACGAAGCACATATCGGTCCCACCGCGACATATGACAAAGCCCCGGATTTCCAACATGATATCACAACATTACAGATACAAGGATACAACATCTCATACAATCGGCATACAACTGCCTTAAATACAATACATCGGCGGAAGATACATGTCTGAGTACAGACTACAATCAAATGCCTAGTGGCAAATGAGAAAAACATCTTTCCCCATAACCACACGGGTCCAGGCCCTCCGCCGGGATCCGCCTAACTAGTCGTCGTCGAGTCTCCACGTGAAACGTCGATCACTGTACCTGTTGTCGATCAAGAACCATGAAAAGAGTTTGTGGGTAGTATCATGAGTACATAAGTACGCAGCATCCAACTGTAGTGGTCAACTGACCCATCAAGGACTTGATCACTCGTCATTCTAGGACAACTAGTAGTTTACGGTAAGGATGGGGTAAGTGATGAGGTTGTTGCCGCACTAGCATTTATGAAGTGGCCAACGATCTAGAGAGTAAGATAAGAAGCCAAGCATTCGACGAGGAATCGCCTCGAACAAGTCTTGCTATCAACTACTACGCAAACATAACACCTATCCTATCCTTCTCCTCCTCTTCGCATCCCGACGAAGAAGAAGCAGTCAAGGCACACACACGTTGATCAAGTTATATTAAAACTAACTCAGTTGTTGTTGTCTATGAACAGGACGTAGGTCTCAAGTCGTCCATAACCGTGGACACGGCTTCTCGAAAAGATTTAACCCTGCAGGGGTGTACCAACTACCCATTACAAGGTTCCGCACGCGCGCCCATCTCTCTCAGTTGCTACCCATCACAGGAAACCATTTTATGATTTAGTTTCAAGAGATCCAAAACTACAGTTCCCTCTAACTAACAACGAACAAATCCGGGTGGCCCTCGGGGAGTCGACACCCAACCCAAAAGCCGGCCACGCTCTCGGATCGGACTCTTCCGAATGGCTAAGGTCGGGGTTAGCCTCACCTATATAACAGGGGAATTCCCTAGCTCACCAGTGTGGACCAACAAAGGAACTCTGTCTCTGCTGGCCCGAGTTGTTTTAAATCCACTGGCTGCAGACCAGTTACGCACACGGTTTCAAATGGTAAATCAGCTTGGGCCACCTCTAGAAATGTTTGAAGCTAGGTAGGTAAGAAAAGGGGACCCCATAGCATCCCACACGCGGTTAGGCACGCTCAGTCTTAAAACCAATATCGGTAACTCGGATCCTAGGTGACTCGAATGGAACAAAGCGTCGGGGCGGGATAGCCTAGACTTTCCATCCTTCGTCGAGTATAGTCAACATTATAATAATCATATCATCAACAACAATATAATAATGTGATATCGCAAACCAAGGAGTAACAGGGTAACATCGTAGCATCCTAAGCATGCATACTAAGCAGGGGCTAAGCAACGAGCAATAGTAACATAGCAGTACATGGTTTGCTGGGAGGGGACATGGCTGTATCGGTTTGAAAGAGGCTGTAAACATGTGGTAGGATCAAACATCGAACCTAACCTAGACTAGCATGCAAACCGCTGGTTGAAAGAGGCTGTAAACATGTGGTAGGATCATAAGTAATGTATAGTCCTTTCCTGTTGAATAGTCGGGTTCCGAAGATGTAGTTGATCGCAAGCTCGCATTGTCTCTGAGAGGTACCCGTGGAAGCACACAAGACGGTAAACACTGGAAAGCAATCAACGAGCAAGCATCTATTACTACGAATCAAACACAAGCAAGCATCAACAAGAAGGCAACACGAGACATCACACCTACCATCGAGAGCGGTTACTAACAGGTTAAGTGGAGTATTCGTCACACACGACGATACCGCACATTTACAATGGTTCAGGTTGTTTAACTACACAAGGTGAGCAAAGGTTATTAACATGGCATCCCACTCAAGCATGGCATAGCACACAACCATGGCAAGAGGTGAAGCACAAAGTAAACTATCTAATCTAGTCACTTTAAGTGGGGGGTAAAACCTATACATGCCAACTATTACGGACCCCACGATAATTATAATGTTTGGTACTGTTTTGCCCTAGACAATATTTTATTATTTTTATTAGCAAGCAAGAGCAGCATAAACACAATCTACATGCAATTCTAGTCAAGTTACATATAAGAAACATTTTAAACGGAGCAACGGTTAAAAAGTTATTAAATAAACAGTTTACAGTGGCAAGGTTGTAATTAGCAGTAAAACAACATGTAAACAAAGTCAAACATGGCAAAGAGGCAAATTTTATTAATCTACGCGAAAAACTAAGCAAGTTTCATGTTAAAAGCGTTGCGATCCGAGCTACGGTTGAAAAGATACGGGCATCGCAAGAAAATAATACAATTTGCCAATTTAAATTGCCTAGAAAAAAAAAACAGGGCAACGGGCCGAAACATGAACTGGGCAGAGCCCACTGCGCGTTGAAAAAAAAATAGGGGAGCTCACCAAAATGGGCCGAGGCCCATCTGGCGGGGGTGGCGGCGGTTAGCTGCGCGCTGCTCGGTGCGGAGGGAGGTCGCTGGGCCGGGGCTGCTGGAGGCGCACCGGCTGGGCCGTGTAGCTGGTGCGGCCCACCACGACGTTCCACGGGCGAACGGTGGTTGGGCGTCGTCTTCCTCGTCCCGACCTGGACAGAGGACCTGGCGGCGCGGCCTCGTTGGCCGGCGGCGAAAGGACGCGGTGGAGGTCCGGTGAGGAGGCGGGGCGGCACAGGGCACGGATGGGCGGCGGATCTGGGCCCGTTTGAGGTCTCCGGCGAGGTGGGAGGCGCCGTGGTGAGCTCCTCGCTCCTTCCATCCATGGCGGCTTAGGATGCAGAGAGAGAGAGGCGCGAGGGAGAGAAGAAAGGAGAAGGGGCGCGAGGAGGAGGCGACCTCGGGCTGGCGGCGGCACGGCTCGCCGACCGGAGCTGCTGGACGACAGGGGCACGGGCGAGGAGGCGCTCGGGGTGAGGCTTCACGGGAGCGACGCTCGGGAGGAGAGGATCCCCCACGTCTGGGTGCGTCTGGTGACGTGGCAACGTCTGGGTCGTCCAATCCAGATCAGACGGATCAGATCGAGGAGGTTGGATCTGGGAGGGGGAAGCTAGTGGAGGCAAGTGGCGGCGGTGGGTTGAGGGGCACGGAAAGAGAGGAGCTAGGCTAGGGTTTGTCAAGATTTGGAAGGGGTAGCACTGCTATATATAGCAAGTGGTTGTTTGGAAGGGTTTCGGGCCACAAAGCGAACCATTTCGGGTCCGTTTTTCGGGTGGTCTAGAATCCGAAGATATGAAGGGAATCCGGGGGTCCAGCTAATAGCTCGCACGACATTTTGTAAATACGCCCCTCGGACTTATACCGGCTACTATGCCTGGCACATCCGAATGGTCACCTACCCGACGAAGTCGGAATCACGCGAAATTTGAAACACAGCATCGACACACTGTAAGAACGTCGTCTAGAACGTTTAACACCAAAAGAGAACGTCGAGCACCTCCCGATAAAATAACCCATTTAAATATAAATGGGGTTTTTTCGCGCCGATGGTGATGACTGGTCTTGTACCGGAAGATGCGACGGTGCTCGGGTGGAACCCGGTGTCGCAAAGGTCGTGTGCCGTTGGGAAAAAGGTTCGTCTCGGATCCGATATGAGAAATATGAGGGGGAAAATAATCGCCGATCGATAAATCGGGGATGCAAACACCACAAACAAATCAGACAATCAAACAATTCACACCGAAAACAATTTTTTTAATTTTTTTGAAATCTGGGTTGTTACCACTCTGATCCTACGACCTCCCTGTCGTGTTGAAGAACCTCCGACGATGAAGTAGCACCACACGTGTAGTGCCTCGCGGGATTACACACGTACGGTGCAACCGACGTCCCTCCGGGCTCCGAACCAGAAGAGCAGCGGAAAGAAGATTGATCCGGATCCCGATTCCGGCAGCGCGACGGCGTCCGGATGATGGTGAAACCCTCAACCAAGTGCAAACTCCAAACCAGGGGAGTCCGCTCTAGGTCGGAGAAAGAGAGAGAGAAAGAACTCAATGGGATGAAGGAAAAAGGGCACCCTACCCCTCCTTATATAGGCCAAGGAGGGGGGATCCTCCTCCTCTCCCCATGTGGGACTAAACTCCCAAAGGGGGGGAGGGTGCGGCTAGGGAGGGGGCCAAGGCCCCTCCCTTGGCGCCATGGGCCAAGGGGGGAAACCCCCTTCTCCCCCCATGGGCCTCTTTAGGCCCATATGCCTTTTCCACCTTTTTAATTAATATTTAAATCATTTTTAATATTTAATCCTGTCAATTAAATAATAAACCATATTTAAACATTAATATATATTATGTTGAACATTTCAAAATATCCGGAACAGCTTCCGGCACCTCCCGGTACATTTCCGGTGTTTTCTCTCTTTTCACCGATGATCCCGAATCAATCCTTAATGCATCGATTGCCCTTAAGTGTGACACCTTACGGTCCGGGAAACAGTAGACATGGTCGAGACACTCTCTGACCAATGACCATCATGTGGGATCTAGTTACAATCCTTGATGTGCCCCTACGCTTCCATCGAATAAACTTCATCGCTGTTGAACCGTTAACAATATGACTTGATCCCTTTGTGCTTCGGTACTATGTTTGTCCGAGGTATGATCGTCGGTATCCAATACCTAGTTCTTCCTCGTCTCCGACATAACATGTTTACTCGTCTGTGAATATTACATCTCTTGTGACCTAGTCACTTGCTTGCAAGCTATTGATGCAACACCACCGAGTGGGCCCAGAGTACCTATCCGTCACTCGGATTGACAAATCCCGCTCTGATCTATTTCATACTCCTCAACATATCTACTTCGGAATACCCAAGATACACCTTTTCAGTTACCATGTTTCAGTGTAACGATTAATGCACTCAAATCATCCTAATAGATAACAATTATGTATGATCATCACGGTCTAAGGATTCAGTCACTATGTTATTAAGTCATCGCAATGCTGAACTTATGTGACTTGATCACACTGCAATGCTTAAGGTTGGTGTCTATCCATCACATCATTCTCCTAATGATATGACCTCATTGTAAATAGACTATTATGTTCTCATGATCAGGAAACCTTGATCATCAATTGCCCAATGAGCTAGTATGCCTGAGATTAACTAGGGACCAGGCTGTTATATATCACACGTGTATTAATGTTTCCGCTTAATAAAGTTCTAGCACAATATATAACGTATTATGAACAAACAGATATGTGACAAATATCTTTATTAATTTGCCTCTAGGGCACATATCCAACATCAATACACTGCTGCGATGTGTAGTCAGTACACCGAAGAAAATCGTCATTTGTACTATCCTGTTCGACGTATCCTCACCCCAATACTCTTAAAACTCCTGATGACTACCCTGAAGAGCAAGAACGATTGAGAATTGCTGCAGAGAAGAAAAGACTCAAGGAAGCAAAGAAAGCTGCCAAGCTAGCTGATGCTGAAGCCCATGATGTTGGGCCTAGCTCAAAGAAGAAGAGGAAACTTAAGAAGAAATCTGCTTCTCCTCCTCATCCTTCCACAAATGACGAAGAGCAAACCAGATTCAAGGAAGAAAATAAAGCTGCTCTGGAAGATTCGATTCTGGACGAATCAAATGCTGCAGCTAATGATGAATCTGAATTAGAAGCTGATGATGTATCAGATCCTGCTCCCTGATACGTCCAAAATGCATCACTATTTTATATTGGAATTTCATCATATTCATTGATATATTCCACTTTAAAGTATTGTTCTTATGTTGTTTTGGCTTGTTTTACACAGTTTAAAACTTTCCGGTGCCGAAGCAGCAGAACCAGAATTCAGCGGTGAAAAGTGGACACTAAGTTGCTGAATCAGATCAACTCCAAATGCGATGAAAATTTACGGGGAGTATTTTTATGGGAATTGACTGGGGATCACCGAAGATAGAGGTGAGGGGACCCACCTGGATGCCTGGTGGCCCCCCTCGGTGCCCCCTCTCGCCTATAATACCCCCTGGGGTGAAAACCCTAAGAGAAGAAGAGTTTCCGTGTTTTTCCGCCGCCACGGGGCGGAAACCTACAGAGGAGAAAAGCCATCTCCGGCGGGAAGATTCCGCCGGGGAGATCACATCCCGGAAGGGGAGATCGTCGCCATCATCATCATCATCATCATCATCATCATCATCATCATCGTCACAGGCATCATCGAGATCATCATCAACATCATCCCCAACATTAGCACCATCACCATCTCCATCCCATCTCATCTCAAAATTGCAACTTGTGTTGTAATCCATACTATCTATCCTCTCTACTCCGTTGGTGTTGATTACTACTTTGTGGTGAATGCTATTGAGTTTTGTTGGAGAAATATCATTGTGTCTAGATTGTTTTCCACCCATCTATCACCTCTGATCATGATCTCTTTTATGTCTTGTGAGTAGTTACTTTAGTTCTTGAGAACATGTGAGAAGTCTAGTTGTTAGTAGTCATATGATGTTGAAGTATTATGTGTTGTTTGATACTTAAGTTGTGTTGTTATTTCTCTAGTGGTGTTATGTGAGTCGAATACTTAACACTTCACCTTTCATGGGCCTAGAGGAATACATTGTGCACAAAGGATGCTTATGGTGGGTTGCCGGAGTGACATAAACCTGAACCCCAGTTCGCACACTTTTGCACAAGGGAGTTATGGATCCTTGATCGTAATGCTGTGGTTAGGCTTATGCCTTAATTACTACCTTGTATTTGAGGATGCTGGCAAGGTGTGTAATCATAAGAGTACACTTATCTTAGTCTAGAAGGTGTACTAGCATTGATCCACCCACCGACACTTATCAACACAATACATATTACTTGGCCGAGTATGGTGAAAGTAACTTGGCTATCTCTCCCGTGCGTTCTCGAGAACGCTTTAGCTTTTATAAGTTTAGTTCCTAGGCTTATCCTTGTAAAAGGATTGGGACACTTGCTACTCCTCAGTTACCCTGTTTACTTTGCTTGTCTTTTACTTTTCTGTTTCTTAAATAAAAAACCCCTAAATATTTACCCTTCAGTGTGTGCATCTCTTTTCTTATCCAGTGTCACTTATCAACACCTTCTGCTCCTCGTTGGGATCGACATCCTTATTTATCGAAAAGCTACAATTGATCCCCTAGACTTGTGGGTTATCAAGAATCGTTTATTGGCGCAGTTAACAGGGGAGGTAATCCCACTAAACCTATTAACTTCTCCGCCATCAACGAGCTTTTCTGGCGCCGTTGCCGGGGAGTGTAGCACTATTGGTAAGTGAAGCCTGTAAGGAAACCTTTATTTTTCTGTTGTTACCTTCAGTCCTTATGGACTATTCTACTGTTGGTTCGTTGATGGTAAGGAGCCGCCCCACGACTATGGTGGTCACTCCTACCCCTACTGAAATTGTGTCCTATAAAATACCATATGGTATTATTGATTATGTCTTGGCTAATCGTTATATAGGAGAAGGACATCCGGGAGAACACCTGCTATATTTATCACAATTATGTTCTTTATTTAAGCTTGCAGGTGTAAAATGGAGTTCGTCATGAAGAAACTATTCTCCGTATCACTCAAAGATAAAGCTTCAGATTGGTATAAGCTACTCGATAACTCTGATCTGCTTGAATGGCCAGAGCTTATGTCTCTCTTTTATACAAAGTTTTATCCTCTTCGTGAAATTCACCAAGACAGGAACTACATCTACGACTTTTGGTCTCGCGACGGAGAGAGCATCGCTCAAGCTTGGGGGAGACTGAAGTCCCTGATGCTCAAATGCCCAAACCATGAGCTCCCCAAGGAAATTATACTTACAAATTTTTATGCCAGACTTTCTCGTCAGGACAGGGAGATGTTGGATGCCTCCTCTAGCAGGGTATTCCAGACCAGAAGTATGGAAGAAAAATGGGATCTTATAGAAAGGATCCAGAAGAACACTGAAGACTGGGAAATTGATAAAGGTATTGAACCCGCTATAAACTATGAGCATGACTACATTGAGAGTTATGTGAAGACTGATTACTTTAATACCCTTTTCTCTAAAATTGGTCTTGATTCCCAGCTAATGGTTGAATTTTTCAAGGACTTTGCTTCTCATATTGATTCTTCTAAGAAGAAGGAGAGTCAACATCATAAACCTTTCAAGGAGTCACCTATTGAGATTAATGTTACTGATCCTGTTTTACCTGCAGTTCTGTATGAACAGCCTCCTTATCCCTCAAGGATAAAGGAGCACTCTTTTGTTACAGGTATTCTAAAAAAAACTGAAGGACCACCGACGAACCTGAGGACATGATCAAGGTCAAGCCTCAAGTTGCAATGGTCAAGGATCTGGTAACCAGTGATATTGAAGAATCCACTGTTAGTTTTTGTGCTGTTTCCACTAACATTGTCACAGTCAAGAACAAAGGCCCAATTTCAGGTACACCAGTTGTATCTGTCAAAATAGGAGATCATAATTACTATGGGCTATGTGATTTGGGATCTAGCGTCAGCGCTATTACCTTCACACTTTATCAAGAGATCATGCACGAGATTCAGCCGTGTGAGATCGAGGACATTGATGTCACGATTCATCTTGCAAATAAACAAACAATCTCTCCAGTTGGGATTGTGAGAGATGTTGAAGTACTCTACGGGAAGGTAAAATATCCTACTGATTTTCTTGTACTTGGTTCAGTGCAAGATAGTTTTTGCCCTATTATCTTTGGTAGGCCCTTCCTCGACACTTGTGGAGCTATAATAGATTGCAAGAAAGGTAAAGTTTCTGTTGAATTCAACGATGAGCCGTATGAATTTAATTTTTCTAAGTTTTCTAAGCAGCCTCGTGGTACTGACTGGTCAAGTAATGACAAAATTATTGAAGAAATTGCTTCTATTGCTATTCCTCATGATGATACTTTGCAGCAATTTATGGAAGACCACGAGAATGACATACATATGCAGGAGAGGGATGAACTAGAGGACATATTTTTAAGACAAACTCCTATCCTGAAGCACAACCTCCCGGTTGAACCTTTAGGAATCCTCTCGCAACCAAAAGAAGACTCGGTGTTTGATGTAAAACCACTACCCGATACGCTCAAGTTCTTATTTTAGATGAAAAGAAAGTATATCCTGTTATTATCAATTCTAACCTTTAAGGGTATGAAGAAGAGCGATTATTGGAGACACTCCGCAGACACCGAGGTGCTATTGGCTATACTATTGATGATCTCAAGGGTATTAGTCCATCCATTTTCCAACATACTATCAATCTCGAGCCCGATGCTAAACCAGTTGTTGATCATCAACGACGGTTGAACCCAAAGATGAAGGACGTGGTTAGGACGGAGGTTCTCAAACTTCTAGCCGCATGTATCATCTATCCTATAGCTGATAGTAAGTGGGTAAGTCCCGTTCATTGTGTTCCTAAGAAAGGAGGTATGACTATTGTTCCTAATGATAAAAATGAGCTAATACCTCAGAGGACTATTATTGGATATAGAATGTGTATTGATTTCAGGAAGTTGAACAAGGCCACCAGGAAGGACCACTATCCTCTGCCCTTTATTGATCAGATGCTCGAGCGGCTTTCTAAAAACACCCACTTCTGCTATCTTGATGGGTATTCTAGCTTCTCCCAGATTCACGTTAACACATCGGATCAAGAGAAGACCACCTTTACGTGTCCTTACGGTACTTATGCTTATAGGCGTATGCCTTTTGGTTTGTGTAATGCACCTGCTACTTTTTAGAGGTGTATGTCTGCAATATTTCATGGTTTCTGTGAGGACATTGTAGAAGTTTTCATGGATGACTTTTCCGTCTATGGAAACTCCTTTGATCACTGTCTCCACAATCTTAATAAAGTTTTGTAGAGATGTGAAGAAACGAATTTGGTGCTCAATTGGGAGAAGTGCCATTTCATGGTTAACGAAGGGATAGTTCTTGGACACAAGATTTCCGAAAGGGGAATTGAAGTGGACAAGGCAAAGATTGAAGCTATTGAAAGGATGCCCTATCCAAGGGACATCAAAGGTATTCGTAGTTTTCTAGGTCATGTTGGTTTCTATAGAAGATTTATCAAGGACTTTTCTAAGACCTCGAGACCCCTTACCAATCTTCTCCAGAAGGATTCTCCTTTTGTATTTGATGAAGATTGTAAGGAAGCTTTTGAAGTTCTTAAGAAAGCCTTGATAACCGCTCCTATAGTACAACCACCTGACTGGAATTTGCCCTTTGAAATTATGTGTGATGCTAGTGATTTTGCTGTTGGAGCTGTTTTAGGACAAAGAGTTGACAAGAAGCTGAATGTCATCTACTATGCCAGCAAGACACTTGATAGTGCTCAAAAGAATTATGCTACTACCGAGAAGGAATTCTTGGCAGTGGTGTTTGCTTGTGATAAGTTTAGGCAGTATATTGTTGATTCTAAAGTTATTATTCATACTGACCATGCTGCCATTAAGTATCTTATGCAGAAAAAGGATGCCAAACCAAGACTCATTAGATGTGTACTCCTTCTTCAAGAATTTGATTTGCATATTGTCGATAGAAAATGAGAAGACAATCCGGTGGCGAATAATCTTTCAAGGATGGAAGATATCCCGCACGATCCTATTCCAGTCAATGACAGTTTCCCAGATGAACAACTTGCTGTTGTATAAGTACAATCTCATTCCGACCCTTGGTTTGCAGATTATGCTAATTTTATCGTTGCAAAGTTTTTGCCTCCAGGTTTTACATTTCAGCAGAGGAAGAAATTCTTCACGGATTTGAGGCACTACTTTTGGGATGATCCACATCGTTACAAAGAAGTTGTGGACGGGATCGTAAGAAGGTGTATAACGGAACACGAGCAGCAGGACATTCTTTGACAATGTCACGATAGTCCCTATGGAGGACATCATGCCGGTGAAAGGACCGTACATAAAGTTTTGCAATCAGGTTTTTATTGGCCTACTCTTTTTAAGGACGCCCGAAGGCACGTTCTATCTTGTGATAAGTGTCAGAGATTTGGTAACATTAGCAGGAGAAATGAGATGCCTATGAATTACTCACTAGTGATCGAACCTTTCGATTGCTGGGGTTTTGATTTTATGGGTCCTTTTCCTCCTTCACACAAGTACACACACATATTAGTTGTTGTTGATTATGTAACCAAGTGGGTTGAAGCAATTCCCACTGAGAGTGCTGATCACAAGACATCTTTGAAAATGCTCAAGGATGTAATTTTTCCTAGGTTTGGAGTACCAAGGTACCTCATGAGAGATGGAGGGTGACACTTCACGCATGGAGCTTTTAGGAAATCTCTAGCCAAGTACGATGTTAATCATAGGATTGCATCACCGTACCACCCTCAAACTAGTGGGAAAGTTGAGCTCACCAATAGGGAGATCAAGTTGATCTTACAGAAGATAGTAAACAGTTCTAGAAAGGACTGGTCAAAGAAGTTAGGAGATGCTTTGTGGGCGTATAGAACTGCTTACAAAAACCCCATGGGCATGTCTCCGTATAAAATGGTCTATGGCAAGGCTTTCCATTTACCATTAGAGTTAGAGCACAAGGCTTTCTGGGCTGTCAGAGGGCTAAATGCTGACCCAAAGTTAGCTGGTGAAAAGCGTCTCATGAACTTGACTTCTCTAGATGAGTGGATGAGTGAAGCTTACGAGAGCGCTAAAATGTTCAAGGAAAAGGTAAAGAAGTGGCACGATAAAAGAATTCTGAAACGTGAATTTAATGTTGGTGATAAAGTTTTGTTGTTTAGATCTCGTTTCAGGTTTTCTCCAGGTAAACTACTTTCCAGATGGGAAGGACCTTTTCATATCGAAGAAGTATATCGGTCTGGTGCAATCAAGATGAATAATTTCGAAGGCACCAAACCTCAAGTTGTGAATGGACAAAGACTCAAACATTATATGGCAGGTGATCCAATCAATGTGGATGCAAACATGATATATACAAAGACCCACGAAGAACATGTTGCAGCCAGTTTCAGACTCCGGTAGGAGCAGAATAAGGAAAGGTATGAATTATGGTAAGAAAACACCGCGAACATCAATAAAAGTTTAATTTTCAAAGTTTTTGCAAAATTAGGAAAATTCCAAGCCCGAGTGGAGCCGGAGAGGAGCTCCAGGAGGCCTCCTGGCGCGACCCCCCCTCCTGGCCGCGCCAGGAACCCTCCTGGGTGCCCTGGACTCCGACTCCGACTCCACCTAGGCTTGAAACCTTCCTTCTGTTGCAGAAATTTTTGCTATATATTTGCCCGGATAGTCCCGACACCGTATCTCGTGATTTCGTGTGTTTTCTTTCTCGGTCTGTTTTTGCCAGGGTGAAAAGTTGATTAGTAGAGATGTCTTCTTGTGGCTCGAGCGGAGAGGACTTCTTGGGGTGGCGTCTACGTCAAGTCCATAAGGATCTTAATCAAGGGAAGCACGTTGATTGGGCTACCGAAGAAGAAATTGCCGCAAGACAAGCGGAGATGGAGCGCTCCGTAAGAGAGGAAGTCAAGACTATCACTGCCCAACAAAAAGGAGGTCCAAGCAATCCCATCATGGTGGGATCTGTCCAACCTCATTATGATCTTTCTCTTAACCTTTCAGGGCCCTCCACTTCACTTGAATATCAACACATGCTGTCCACCATCTCCGAGGCCTACCGCATCGCCAACCAACTCTTTGAAGATTTCTGTGTACTAAAAGTACAAGTGGAACTCTTGGAGTCAGAGAACCGAACCCTTTGCCGTGTCATCAGGGATCTTAAGAAACAGCCACAACAAGATGAGGAGTAAAACTCCTTGGGTAATGGCATCCCCTTAGCTTGTTCCAAGCTTGGGGGAGTGCCAGGTATCTTTATCTTTATCTTTGTCTTTAGGATTCAAGTAGAGTCATATCATGTCTAGGGAACTTACTTTATGAAATAGGTGTTGCTTTGAGGTCTATCACTCATTTTGTGGAGAGCTTTGTATCCGTGAGTGTGGGGTCTTCTATGAAGGAATATTAATGAGAAGTCTATTGGTTTCTTCGCTGCACTCAGTATTCTCTTCACGCAACCGACATTATGAGCCGATTCTTATGGGGAGTATTGACTTTATATCAGGTATGGCTTCGAAAAATTTATTTAAATCTTGGCAAGTATAGCTTTGGTCATAACAACAAGCATGTTTTTCTCAAAGTAGCGACATAGCCAAAACCTTTGTGTTATTATGCTTGAAGTGTTATGTTGACAAGGAAGACAACTTGATGTTTCATGCTAGTTTTAATGTTTATGCTTTGTATTGCTTGCATCTAAGTTGTCATCAATTGTCTGGTCTCTCAAAGCCTTGCTAGCCAAAACTCTATACTAAGCGGAATTCTTCTTGTACTTCCATACCCTGAAACCAACATCTTCCACTTGAGTCCACCATACCTTCCTATTTGTGGTATTCCACTACCACTCCTAAAGTATATAATTTATGTGCTATCTCTAGATGTTCAAAATCTTCTGTTTTGTGCCACTGATTCAGCTCATGAGGAAGTGGTGGGTAACCCATGATCTTCTGAATTTGGAAAAGTTTTAACTTGGGATTGCATGCCTAATCTGCAAACCCCTAATACGAGAAGGGACTGGCATGAGAGCCCAGCTCGTAAAAGATAAATACTAACGCACAAGTTCCTTCGCCCATTTATGAGTGATAAACAAAGGAATTTAAGGGGATGTGATCGTCCCCACATGGGAGCCGTTCCTCGAAACTTGTCCAAATCATGAAGTGAGTGAGTTATCTATCAGCAGTCGTTGACGGATCATGCACCTCCCAAAAGTCTGTTTTTATTCTGTTTGATCTAGAGATGGCACATGAGTTTTCCCTGCTTACCCTTTTGCACGGGGTTTATCCTTTATTTTGTGCTGAGTCAGTCCTTCCTACTTCCTTCCTTCTTGAGAGAGAACAAACACTTGATGTTAATAAAGATTCTTGCATACAAAGCTGCATTGAAAGTTAGCATGTTACATCTTTGTTGACATTATCTTTTGATAAGTGAGTTGTTTGCAAAAGCTTATGCTTAGTAAAACATCTTCCTTTGTGTTAACATGTGCACTTCTTGACTTGTAACATGTTCTTTCCAAAGCTTCAACTGGTTCCATTATAAGTGAAAGAGCAAAAGTAAAAGTTATTAGTTGTTCCTTGACCAAGGCTATGTTTGCCATGATTTGATGAGTTTTCCAGGTCCTACTTTGTTATAATTGTTACTACTTTCTCATAAGGACCTTATGAGTTGAGGTTGCTGTTGAGGATGCTTCAGTTTGGTGAGAGATCTTGATGCTTCTTGTACGTATTCTTTTATCGACGCTTCACTCTCTAAACTTGTGGACAGGTTTACCGAGCTCATCAATCGCTTGGGGACAAGCGATGTCTAAGCTTGGGGGAGTTGATACGTCCAAAATGCATCACTATTTTATATTGTAATTTCATCCTATTCATTGATATATTCCACTTTAAAGTATTGTTCTTATGCTGTTTTGGCTTTTTTATACAGTTTACAACTTTCCGGTGCCGAAGCAGCAGAACCAGAATTCAACCGTGAAAAGTGGACACCAAGTTGCTGAATCAGATCAAGTCCAAATGCGATGAAAATTTACGGGGAGTATTTTTATTAGAATTGACTGGGGATCACCGAAGATGGAGGTGAGGGGACCCACCAGGCAGCCAGAAGGGTGCCTGGCGCGGTCCCCCTCCTGGCCGCGCCAGGCACCCTCCTGGATTCCTGGTGTCCCCCCTCGGTGCCCCCTCTCGCCTATAAGACCCCCCTGGGGTGAAAACCCTAAGAGAAGAAGAGTTTTCGTGTTTCGGCGCCGCCACGGGGCCGAAACTTACAGAGGAGAAAAGCCATCTCCGGAGGGCAAATTCCGCCGGGGAGATCACCTCCCGGAAGGGGAGATCGTCGCCATCATCATCATCATCGTCACGGGAATCATTGAGACCATCATCAACATCATACCCAACATCAGCACCATCACCATCTCCATCCCATCTCATCTCACAATTGCAACTTGTGTTGTAATCCGTACTATCTATCCTCTCTACTCTGTTGGTGTCGATTACTACTTTGTGGTGAATGCTATTGAGTTTTGTTGGAGAAATATCATTGTGTCTAGATTGTTTGCCACCCATCTATCACCTCTGATCATGATCTCTTTTATGTCTTGTGAGTAGTTACTTTAGTTCTTGAGAACATGGGAGAAGTCTAGTTGTTAGTAGTCATATGATGTTGAAGTATTATGTGTTGTTTGATACTTAAGTTGTGTTGTTATTTCTCTAGTGGTGTTATGTGAGTCGAACACTTAACACTTCACCTTTCATGGGCCTAGAGGAATACATTGTGCACAAAGGATGCTTATGGTGGGTTTCCGGAGTGACAGAAACCTGAACCCCAGTTCGCACACTTTTGCACAAGGGAGTTATGGATCCTTGATCGTAATGCTGTGGTTAGGCTTATGCCTTAATTACTACCTTGTATTTGAGGATGCTTGCAAGGTGTGTAATCATAAGAGTACACTTATCTTAGTCTAGAAGGTGTACTAGCATTGATCCACCCACCGACACTTATCAACACAATACATATTACTTGGCTGAGTATGATGAAAGTAACTTGGCTATCTCTCCCGTGCGTTCTCGAGAACGCTTTAGCTTTTATAAGTTTAGTTCCTAGGCTTATCCTTGTGAAAGGATTGGGCCACTTGCTACTCCTCAGTTACCCTGTTTACTTTGCTTGTCTTTTACTTTTCTGTTGCTTAAATCAAAAACCCCTAAATATTTACCCTTCAGTGTGTGCATCTCTTTCCTTATCCAGTGTCACTTATCAACACCTTCTGCTCCTCGTTGGGATCGACATCCTTATTTATCGAAAAACTACAATTGATCCCCTAGACTTGTGGGTTATCAAGAATCGTTTATTGGCGCGGTTAACAGGGGAGGCAATCCCACTAAACCTATTAACTTCCCCGCCATCACTCCCCCCAAAAAGCAATGGATTCGGATTCCATTGAAGAAGAAGTCAGGAGAAAAACCTGCTGCTAAGGGGATAAAGTTTCAAGACCCCAAGGATAAGCCCTCAGCTCGCCCCACCATTGACTTATCAAACTTGGTGGTTGCGAAGCCCTTGTCCTCCAAGCCACCGGCTGATGCTCTCAACACTGAGAGGCGTTCGAAGCAGAGGCATGACCCTGCTAAACAACAATCTGCAAAGGCTGCTGCACCAGCGAAGCCCAAGCAGTCTGCTACACCAAACCCTTCAGCGAAGCGAAAGCTCACTGAAGCTAAATTAAAACAGAAAGACCTCGAGGAGGCACTTGAGCGAAACATTCTTGCAAGAAGCTCTGCAGAGAAGCAGAAGGCAGATGAGGCAGCTGCAAGAAAGCAAAAGGAGTTGGACTCCGCAAAATTCGCTGCAGAAAAGGCTGAGACGAAGCGCAAGCTCGCCGAAGCCGAAAAGAATGAAGAGAAGGCTGCCGCTGAAGCCAAACTGCTGGCTGAGCACGAAGCTAAACGCAAGGTCTCTCTAGAAGGCCTCAGGACAAAGAAAGCTGAGAAGGCTGCTAGGGCAGTTCAGAAAAGTCTGTTGTCGATATGACTCCCTCCACTTAAGCTATTCCACCGAAGCAGAAAGGCATATCTCTGCCTGAAGCTCAAACTGAAGCTGGTTGCCATAGTGAACATCAGTTCCCTGACCCTCGTGAAGGCGTGATATGCGATCAGTTGGGCATTACTGAAGCCCTTTGGAAGAAGTGTGCTACTGAAGAGCCTGAAGCTGTTGATCTAGGTGAAGTTTATATCTCAAGCTCCATCGAAGCAATGATCTCCACAATGATTAGTCAGCTGAAGGACTTGCACTCTAGAGATAGATCTTAAGTTGCAAAGATTCACAACTATCAGAAGCGCGCTGAATCTGAATCAGATGAAGAATTCAAAAAGCACGCATTGAAATTGCTTCAGCAAGTGACAGAAGTCAACACCACCACCAAGTATAACATGAAAATCTTCAGGGGCAAGATAAAAGTCGCTGTCAATGAAATGGCGAAGACTCATAATGCATCCATTATGGAAAGGGATTCACGGAAGCGCAAGGCTCCGCAAGAAGCTGAACCAGTTGTTAAAAAACCAGCGGCTACCAAGCCTACGGTTACAAAGGCTTCGGACCCTTCTCCAAAGAAGAGATCTACAAAGAAGCGGAAGGTCACTTTGGCCTCAGCTGCCGACATGGATACTAGTGATGAGCAGCCGAAGGAAACTCCTGAAGCAGTTCCCACTCCTGCTCCGAAGCCAAAACCTTCCCAGTCTAAACCAAAAGCTTCAGCTCCACCCACCAAAACCCCCACACCTCCTCCTACCAAATCCACTCCCAAACCAACTCCACCACCAAAAACTCCTACCCCAACCCCAACACCTGCTCCAACGCCCGCACCCATTCCACCTCGTGCACCCACACCAATACGTGCTCCATCTCCCGCACCGCAAAGGACTCCCACACCACGTCCATCACTCCCCATGAAGCAAATGAACCGTCTCCATCCCACTCCAGAACCCGTGGCACCCGAGACTATTCCCACGCCAGAACCGCTCAAGAATCCGAATCAAATGTGCGTCACGCCGTAGCACATGAAGATGAAGATGAGCAAGTTCAGATACTGAATCTTTCACAAGAGCAAGCGCTTATAGTCGCTCAAACTGCTGGCCCTTCTAGAGCCAATCAAATAGCTCCTCTGCAAAGGTTTCGCGCACATTCGCGCCCCTGCCAAGACACCCAGCTTGAACCGAATTACCCTCGTGAAACATTTCCCATTTTCAAGGGCGCTGGCTGTTCTTCAAGGCACGGTCCGGATTTCAGCTTAGAAGAACATCAGAAGCGTCACCGTTTCTTTGGTGTCAGTCCTTATGCTTCAGATCGAACTACAGATGATCTTCGTTTCTGGACAGTAGAGCAACATATTTTATACACCAAAGTCTTCTGTCAGCAAGGTGTTCTGTTTAGGCACCGATATCTGGATATGCGAAGTCTTTCTACTGCCACTTGCTTCTAGAACATCACCGAAACCATTGAGAATCAGAATCTGACTCGGTTGTTTTCTTTGAGCACTCCCTTCAATTCTGAACTCATCAAGCAATTCTATGCCACTCTACATGTTTCTGGTGATGCAAATGAACCTAGTTCATGGACGCTGGAATGGATGAGCCAAGGAAAAATACTTAGAATGTCTTCAGCCAAATTCATGGAGATAGTCAATATTCCAAGGCATTATGGCGTTCAAGAAAAGATTCACTTAGAACCTGATCTGGTTGAAGAACAATTTGCTACCGTGTTGGATACTGAAGTCACTGCAAACTATATTCCTGAAAACATTCACCTGAAGCATTTGAACTTCATCTCCAAGACTTGGTTCTACATCTTGTCCGACTCTTTGATTCCATTGAGTACTGCTTCGGAAGAATCAAATCTTTATCCAGAAACAAGGCATGCTGTTATGAAGCTCACTCATGGTCTCATCTTTGACTTTGAAGATTGCTTCCTTAGGAATTTGGTTCATGCAGCAGAGCTGCCATTCACACTGAAGCCCTATGCTCCCTGACTGCAAATTGTCTGCGACTATGGCAGGAATGAAGATTTTGTGGCTCGCCATCATCCGAAGCTTTTCCTTCCACCAGTGCGTGACACTTTGGAATTGCTGAGGAAGCCCAATGATCCTTTTGCCACATATGTTGGCGTGCGCCACGAAGTTAATGAGCGAAACTTATCAAAGAAATTCCAGAAAGACTGCCACCACTTTGAAGTTAATCTTCGGTCGCAGTAAATGCTTGAAAACTTCATTGAAGCAAATCAGCGCGAGATGCAATCACTTGCTGATGAGATAAACCGAGTTGGCAACATTAAACTCAATAACAATCAGTATCTGCGTGTTCTCAAACGCCATTACTGGAAGGGACTCCGGAAATTTCACTCTGTAAAAGGCCTTCGTAAAGATCGCATTTACAAAGAATATGAGCACCTCCAGCGAAACTTTTCCCGTGATGATACGGTGGACCGCCCGAATCAAAAGATCCCTCCCCTGCACAAGATTGATGAAGTGTTCTTCGTCAACGAGCCAGAACCCATCCGGCCCGACACCGTCTCTGCAAATGACTCCATCACATCAAAAGATGACGACGGCCTCGACGACAGCGACCTCGACATCAACCTCATCACTCAGACGCGACACGAAGCAATTCCCTCGTCTTCCTCCGAAGAAGAATCCTCTGGCGATCAATCTTCGTCGGAAGAGTCTTCGTCAAGCTGTGCTTCGTCGGGCTCCAAGGGTGATGATGCCGCGCAGTAGACCTCTCGAACCTCTTCTCAACCTTTTGTCCAATCATTGAAAAAAGGGGGAGAATGAGGGCATCGATGAGTTAGATTTGCATCAGGGAAAGGGCTTTTGCTTCACTTGGTTAAGTTACAACAAACATTCCATTCTCTTCGATTGGGTTGTAACTTAAGTTTACCTTCGGTCATGATACTCCTGTGCTACACGTAAGTTTTAATAACCCCTTTGCGTGCAAGTATTGCTTGGTATCCTCTATCTTGCAGGTGGTTATTATTTTCTGAGTCACAGGACATTGGAAGCAATTGCACACATTTCTGGACATATACATTCAACTGCAATTGTCTTCGCTAAGATATTTGTTTTGCTCTCCACCGAAGAAATTTCTCTCAAGCATTAACTCCGATTATATAAATCTTCGATGCCTGCATTCAGGGGGAGCCAAAAACTTCATATCTTAGAGTTTGTCCCATCACTTCAAAAAAACTTCAATATCTTTTATCGGTGCCTATTTTGTCAACAATAGTCCAAAAAGGGGGAGATTGTAAGAGCAAATTTTTGCCCCCGTGTGTTTTGGACATTGTTGGACAAGACAGTAGAGGAACTAACAATGTTTTCTAGTATAAACAGTTGAATAGGTTCCTGAAGGACAAGCTATGTGATAAAAGCTTCAGGGAAGGTTTTCAAGTTATCGAAGCATTAACCCTTGAGCGAAGCTTAATCACGGAGGATGACCCCCCAAAAATGAAGGTGTCCTGAAGCTCAACTCATTGAAGGAAATGAAGAAGACGGCGCAAGACTTAGATGTTTTTGTGTAGTTCTTTTTTCTGTTCTTTGAGTCATAGGACAAACCGTACTATCAAGAGGGGTCTTTAGTTTGTGGACACCGAAGTTATTGAGAAAATGCTCAGATCAAATCCAAACCAAGTGAGAAGCCTGAGTGAAGAAATCTCATGTGCACTAAGTTAAGCTTCAGTAGCAAAGACTTCGTTCTTTGGCTTCTGAAGCAGAACTAAGTCCGTGAGTCAGCTTTACTTGTTCCGCAAGTAAAGTTGCGCAGTAATGACAAATCCGACCGTTGTGGACACGTGTCAAGCTGTCACCTCGGGTCAATTTGGTCATTTCGCACCTCGGGATCGCCAACTATAAATACGCCGCCCCGTCCTCCATTTTCGGGGGGCTGCTCTGAGAATATTCCTGAGAGAGACTGAAGAGAGCACCCCAAGAACACCATCGAAGCAAAACCCAAAACCCAGATTACCGAAGCCTAAGTCCCATTGATCTGAGTAGATTCGAGATGACTTAGGTGAAAGCTTACTAGCCTTTTTATCTTGGAGAACTGCAATTCTCCTAGATGGTTAGAGTGTTGTTCTTCAGAGAGCGAAGAGTAGTTTTCGCCTCGAAGTCCAGTTTGTCAAAGGTTTCGGCGATTTCCTCAATAATCAACCACGAGTGAAGAACTGATCAAGCTCAAGGAGTTTGATGCAGTGGAGCAACGGATGGAGAGAGATTTGCTCCAGGTGTTCAATCACCAGTCTCTCCAACCAGATGTAGCGCTTTGCAGAGCGTGAACTGGTCGAACAAACATCGCTGAGTCTCAGTTCGTTTTACTTCAAGCATTACCTTCTGTATTGCATTTGCTTCGCAGTTATGCTTCAATGTGTTTTGATTCCCTGTATTTAGTTTCGCTTCCAGTTTTACTTCGCTGTTCCGCTTTACTTATGCTTCACTTCATAGTTTCAGTCGAAATTTTTGAAGTGATCATTCACCCCCTCCCCCTCTGATCACATACTTGGACTTTCATCTGTGCAAGTCAGCATACTGCTTCTTGAAATTGCAGGCTAGCTTCTTTTACCAAGAAAAACTAATACATATCACGTTGCTGAAGATTGTTATTCCTTCTCTCAGCATACTAGGTGTAGCCTATTGTAACATTCTGGAATTAATGAAGGAGTTTTTAAGGGAATCGATTGCTTTGATTATGTACCCAATAGTATTTTCTTCCTTATGATTTTTTTGGTTTATCTTTTGCAAGTTCTAACTCTATGGTGTGAAGATATTTTAATTGCCCCATGGCATTCCAGAATACTGCTTTCTGAAATGGCAAGCTACCTTATTTTCTCACGAACAACTAATATTTATCATGGTGCCCAAGATTGTAATTCTTTAGGTAAGAATGTTGGTTGTAGCCTCTTATGATATTGTAGACAAAATGAAGGTTTTTATAGAATCAAGAGCTTTAACTTTTTTGTCCAATACTATTTTCTTGCTAATGATTCTTTTGGTTAATGTTCTGCAACTTATATTCTAAAAGATATTAGAGATGTGTTATTGTAAAAAAATGACAATATATATATGGCTAATACTTTTTGATCACTTATGTGGTATGGATTATATTCTAAAACTAGGTAATCACTTTCACATCAATATTCACTGAATAAAAAATTTGTTGGATATGTTCCCTAGAGAAAAATTAATAAAGATATTTGTCACATATCCGTTTTGTTCATAATACATTTTATACTGTGCTATAACTGTATTACTTGGAAATACTAATACAGGTGTAGTATAAAACTTAGGTCCGTAGTTTAACTCGGGTAAACTATCTCATTGGGCAATTGATTGATCAAGCTTTCCTGATCATGGCGACACTTAAGTCCATTGACAATGAATTCATGTCATTAGGGAAATGATGTGATGGACATACACCCACCTAAAGTATTGCAATGTGATCGAGTCACATAGTTCAACGTTGCGATGACTTTGTAACGTATGGCTTAGTCTTTGACCGTAATGATCATACGTAATTGTCATCTATGAGGAGACTTTGATTTGTATCCCACCGCCTGACTGAAATATGCTGGCTATAATGGTACACTTTGGGTATTCCGAAATATATGGTTGATGAGTATGTTAATAGATCAGAGCGGGATTTGTCAGTCCTTGTAACAGGACAGGTACTCTGGCTCACTCGGTGATATTAAATCAATAGCTTGCAAGCAGGTGACTAGGTCACGGGAGATGCAATAGGCACGGATGAGTAAACTTGTTTGTTGTGAACGAGATGTGAACATGGTATGTGGGATACCAACGATCGAACCTCGGACAAACAAATTACCAAATCACAAAGGGATTACGTCGTATCGTTAACGGTTTCCAAAAGCGATTGAAGTTCATTCGATGGAAGCGCATGGGCTGTCAAGGATTGTAACCAGGTCCAACTGACTAGTCATTGGTCAATGAGAAGAGTCTCGACCATGTCTGCTGTTTCCCGGACCGTTAGGGTGTTACACGTAAGGGCAATCGATGCATAGGACAGTTTCGGGATCAATCGGTGAAATAGGAGAAATCACCAGAATAGTTCCGGAGGAGGACGAAAGTTGTTCCGGACATTTTGAATGGTTCAAAATAAAGTTTATTTTGTTTTAATATTTAATTATCTGAAATAGATATTTAAACATATTAAAATAATTAAAAAATGGAAAAAGGCTATATGGGCCTATGGGGCTGATGGCTTCTCGCCCCTCGTTGGTTACCCAAAGTGGAAGGTTGAGATGTAGACAACAGCAAATTTCCCTCGGTGAACCAAGGTTTGTCTCCAGTAGGACTCCGACAACGACAGGAAGGTGACAACGGCACCAACAATTAGGCGGTTGACGTGGACCTGCACACACAACAGATAACTTTGCTCCCAACGAGCACAGAGAGGTTGTCAATCCCTCCGGCCTTGTTGTTTACAAAGGATCAAACAAATGGGATAACAATGATAGCAATAGCAACAGAAAAGGAAATAAAGCAGAAAATAAATAACGGGTGTAAACAGTGTTGGAAATATGAACCGGGGTCCCATGATGTTCACTAGTGACGTCTCTCTCCCAAAAGACGATAAAATAGCCATGCGAGGTAAACAAATTACAGCTGGGCAATTGACATGATTATGTGCGTAAACAGATGCTAACTATGCTATAAAGAAAGGAAGAGGCTCAAAAGAATGGGCGGTATGCCAAGACAAGTAGACCTAAATCCATCTTCGTCTACCTACTAATTATCCACCTTGATATATCTATCCAGGACATCTTGCTGGTATTAAGTTGAGAATCCCACCCAAAGTGTAAACTCAAAGCAACAGACAACTACATTAAAGAACTTTGCGTAAAGTAAACAATCCTTGCACCCACAAGTACAAGCACCGTTGTTTTCTCCCTTGTGGCAACAGCACACCCCCTAGACTCATGTTTCTGTCACCGAAGCTAGTCATCAGGGGGCATGAACCCACAATCATGCATAACGCTCCCTCTTGGAGTCACTACCTACTACTTGGACAAAGAAATAAACAACAACGGAGAACATGCAAGAATTACTCAAGAACATAAATACAAACGAGGAGAATCAAATATATTACTCAAACACAATCTGAACATAGTCTCATAATCCATCAGATCCCAGCAAACTCACCATAGCAACAGCAGAAAGATTACATATGTGCCTCGATCATGTAGGGCAGCTCACGAGGTCTAAACCATGAAGAACAAAGAGGGGAGGAGAACATCACATAGCTACTGATCATGGACCCATGGTCCAAGGTGGACTACTCACGGTTCATCCGGGAAGCATCCATGGTGGTGGAGAAGCTGCCGGAGGTGGTTCCTCCCTCCGGTAGGGTGCCGGGAAGAGGGCTCCTGGTGCTCCCGATCTTGGAAGTGCGGCAGCGGAACATAGGAGAGATCGCAAAAAAGGGTTCTGTCCTCGAGGGTTTCGGGACGAGAGGGATATATAGGCGAAGGGGGGCAGCGAGAGGTGGAACAGGGGCCCCAGGCGCTCCCCTGGCGCGGCCTAGGGGGTGGCCGCGCCAGGTGGCCGCCTCAGCCACCCCTGGCTCCCCTCTGGCCCCACTTGGGCTCTTCCCGAAGCTTCCTGTACGCTGATTTTTCTTATATTTTTCCTGGAATTTTTCTGGCACTTTAAGTAATGGGAAAACCTGTAATACAAAAACAGTAGAAAACAAGAACTGGCACTAGGGTTCACAGAGTTAATAGGTTAGTCCAAATATGATCAAAAGTGTATGGAAGTGCATCAATATCATAGCAATATCACACAAAAGAAACATGGAGCAAGCAGAAATTATAGATACGTTTTGGACGTATCAACATCCCCAAGCTTAATTCTTGCTCGTCCTCGAGTAGGTAAATGATAACAAGCATAATTTCTGTGGTGACATGCTACCAACCATATAAGAACTTTTTAAGTAAAGCAATCAAGGCATGTAATTCAATTCAAGTTATAACAGGAAAGAGTCTATATTATTGAAACAAGCAACATAAGAACATAAAGGTGCAAGAGCTCAAGCTGTCCGTGACTCGAATGTCTCCAAATGGTGTTTGCTTGCAAGAAAGGGGATAGGGATATACGAGAGAGTAAAACATAGTTTTTATTGTTGAGAACTTAATCTACTAAAGTTTCACACTTGGTCTTCTTTGGAATCTTATCTTGACTCATACCCAGACCACTAGCCAGATATAAGTCAAAATGATCCACTCCCTTTCGATATTTTGAGCACTCATGCAATGGATGAGCGTAAGCAAGAAAGTTGACACTTAGGATGGCAAAGAGAGAAAAATAATGGGGGATGAAGACAAAAAGGGTGTGAAAGGCTCACATCAATGAGGACAATCATAGGCGAGAGAAATCCAAATGATAGATATGATGTGAGGAGTAGGGATTGCCATGCAACGAATGCACATATGAGCTAAGGTAAGCTCTCCAATGGAACTACTGGGGGTGCATCCAACTTGCTTGCTCAAGAAGACCTAGAGCTCATTTTAGGAGGCTCATCATTGGAATATACAAGCCAAGTTCGTAGTGTGAAGGTCCCCACATAGCTATATGCATGAATGATAATCTCTATGGAGTACAAGATATAAGATGGAGTACGAGTGTGGATCTCTCAAAATGAATAGTAGTTGATACGTCCAAAACGTATCTATAATTTCTTCTTGCTCCATGCCTCTTTTGTATGATATTGCTATGATATTGATGAACTTCCATACACTTTTGATCATATTTGGACTAACTTATTAACTCAGTGCACCCCAGTGCCAGTTCCTGTTTTCTGCTGTTTTTCTATTTCAGGTTTCCCCCATAATAAAAGTGCTCCAAAACTTCGGGAAAAATCCAATAAAAAATCAGCGATTCGGAAGCTTCGGGTATCACCGAGGGGGGGCCCAGAGGGGACCCACCAGGGCCCCAGGCGCCCTCCCGGCGCGTCCTAGGGTGGGGCCGCTCCAGGGGCCCGCCTGGACCCCTGGTGCCCTCCTGGCTGCCCCCCTTCGCCCATATATTCTCCGTGACGCAAAAACCCCGAGACGGGAACCCTTTTTCGCGATCTCTCGTCTGTTCCGCCACCGCCGCGCTTCCAAGATCGGGAGCACCAGGAGACCTCTTGCCGGCACCCTGCCGGAGGGAGGAACCACCTCCGGGAGCTTCTCCACCACCATGGATGCTTCCCGGATGAACCGTGAGTAGTCCACCTTGGACCATGGGTCTATGATCAGTAGCTATGTGATGTTCTCCTCCCCTCTTTATTCTTCATGGATTATACCTCGTGAGCTGCCCTACATGATCGAGGCACATATGTAATATTTCTGCTGTTGCTATGCTGAGTTTGCTGGGATCTGATGGATTATGAGACTATGATCAGATTGTGTTTGAGTTATATATTTGATTCTCTTCTTTTATATTTATGTTCTAGAGTAATTCTTGTATGTTCTCCGTTGTTGTTTATTTCTTTGGCCAAGTAGTAGGTAGTGACTCCAAGAGGGAGCGTTCTGCATGATTGTGGGTTCATGCCCCTTGATGACTAGCTTGAGTGACAGAAACATGAGTCTAGGGGATGTGCTGTTGCCACAAGGGGGAAAACAACGGTGCTTGTACTTGCGGGTGCAAGGATTGTTTACTTTACGCAAAGTTCTTTAATGCAGTTGTCCGTTGCTTTGAGTTTACACTTTGGGTGGGATTCGCAACTTAATACCAGCGAGATGTTCTGGATAGATATCTCAAGGTGGATGATTAGTAGGTAGATGCAGATGGATTTTGGTCTACTTGTCTTGGCGTACCTCCCATGCTTTTGAGCCTCTTCCTTTCTTTATAGCATAGTTAGCATTGGTTTGCACACATAATCCTGTCAATTGAAGAAAGGAAGAGGCTCAAAAGAAAGGTGGATGATTATGTGTGCAAACCAATGCTAACTATGCTATAAAGAAAGGAAGAGGCTCAAAAGCATGGGAGGTACGCCAAGACAAGTAGACCAAAATCCATCTGCATCTACCTACTAATCATCCACCTTGAGATATCTATCCAGAACATCTCGCTGGTATTAAGTTGCGAATCCCACCCAAAGTGTAAACTCAAAGCAACGGACAACTGCATTAAAGAACTTTGCGTAAAGTAAACAATCCTTGCACCCGCAAGTACAAGCACCGTTGTTTTCCCCCTTGTGGCAACAGCACATCCCCTAGACTCATGTTTCTGTCACTCAAGCTAGTCATCAAGGGGCATGAACCCACAATCATGCAGAACGCTCCCTCTTGGAGTCACTACCTACTACTTGGCCAAAGAAATAAACAACAACGGAGAACATACAAGAATTACTCTAGAACATAAATATAAAAGAAGAGAATCAAATATATAACTCAAACACAATCTGATCATAGTCTCATAATCCATCAGATCCCAGCAAACTCAGCATAGCAACAGCAGAAATATTACATATGTGCCTCGATCATGTAGGGCAGCTCACGAGGTATAATCCATGAAGAATAAAGAGGGGAGGAGAACATCACATAGCTACTGATCATAGACCCATGGTCCAAGGTGGACTACTCACGGTTCATCCGGGAAGCATCCATGGTGGTGGAGAAGCTCCCGGAGGTGGTTCCTCCCTCCGGCAGGGTGCCGGCAAGAGGTCTCCTGGTGCTCCCGATCTTGGAAGCGCGGCGGTGGCGGAACAGACGAGAGATCGCGAAAAAGGGTTCCCGTCTCGGGGTTTTTGCGTCACGGAGAATATATGGGCGAAGGGGGGCAGCCAGGAGGGCACCAGGGGTCCAGGCGGGCCCCTGGAGCGGCCCCACCCTAGGACGCGCCGGGAGGGCGCCTGGGGCCCTGGTGGGTCCCCTCTGGGCCCCCCCTCGGTGATACCCGAAGCTTCCGAATCGCTGATTTTTTATTGGATTTTTCCCGAAGTTTTGGAGCACTTTTATTATGGGGGAAACCTGAAATAGAAAAACAGCAGAAAACAGGAACTGGCACTGGGGTGCACTGAGTTAATAAGTTAGTCCAAATATGATCAAAAGTGTATGGAAGTTCATCAATATCATAGCAATATCATACAAAAGAGGCATGGAGCAAGAAGAAATTATAGATACGTTTTGGACGTATCAACTACTATTCATTTTGAGAGATCCACACTCGTACTCCATCTTATATCTTGTACTCCATAGAGATTATCATTCATGCATATAGCTATGTGGGGACCTTCACACTACGAACTTGGCTTGTATATTCCAATGATGAGCCTCCTAAAATGAGCTCTAGGTCTTCTTGAGCAAGCAAGTTGGATGCACCCCCAGTAGTTCCATTGGAGAGCTTACCTTAGCTCATATGTGCATTCGTTGCATGGCAATCCCTACTCCTCACATCATATCTATCATTTGGATTTCTCTCGCCTATGATTGTCCTCATTGATGTGAGCCTTTCACACCCTTTTTGTCTTCATCCCCCATTATTTTTCTCTCTTTGCCATCCTAAGTGTCAACTTTCTTGCTTACGCTCATCCATTGCATGAGTGCTCAAAATATCGAAAGGGAGTGGATCATTTTGACTTATATCTGGCTAGTGGTCTGGGTATGAGTCAAGATAAGATTCCAAAGAAGACCAAGTGTGAAACTTTAGTAGATTAAGTTCTCAACAATAAAAACTATGTTTTACTCTCTCGTATATCCCTATCCCCTTTCTTGCAAGCAAACACCATTTGGAGACATTCGAGTCACGGACAGCTTGAGCTCTTGCACCTTTATGTTCTTATGTTGCTTGTTTCAATAATATAGACTCTTTCCTGTTATAACTTGAATTGAATTACATGCCTTGATTGCTTTACTTAAAAAGTTCTTATATGGTTGGTAGCATGTCACCACAGAAATTATGCTTGTTATCATTTACCTACTCGAGGACGAGCAAGAATTAAGCTTGGGGATGTTGATACGTCCAAAACGTATCTATAATTTCTGCTTGCTCCATGTTTCTTTTGTGTGATATTGCTATGATATTGATGCACTTCCATACACTTTTGATCATATTTGGACTAACCTATTAACTCTGTGAACCCTAGTGCCAGTTCTTGTTTTCTACTGTTTTTGTATTACAGGTTTTCCCATTACTTAAAGTGCCAGAAAAATTCCAGGAAAAATATAAGAAAAATCAGCGTACAGGAAGCTTCGGGAAGAGCCCAAGTGGGGCCAGAGGGGAGCCAGGGGTGGCTGAGGCGGCCACCTGGCGCGGCCACCCCCTAGGCCGCGCCAGGGGAGCGCCTGGGGCCCCTGTTCCACCTCTCGCTGCCCCCCTTCGCCTATATATCCCTCTCGTCCCGAAACCCTCGAGGACAGAACCCTTTTTTGCGATCTCTCCTATGTTCCGCTGCCGCACTTCCAAGATCGGGAGCACCAGGAGCCCTCTTCCCGGCACCCTACCGGAGGGAGGAACCACCTCCGGCAGCTTCTCCACCACCATGGATGCTTCCCGGATGAACCGTGAGTAGTCCACCTTGGACCATGGGTCCATGATCAGTAGCTATGTGATGTTCTCCTCCCCTCTTTGTTCTTCATGGTTTAGACCTCGTGAGCTGCCCTACATGATCGAGGCACATATGTAATCTTTCTGCTGTTGCTATGGTGAGTTTGCTGGGATCTGATGGATTATGAGACTATGTTCAGATTGTGTTTGAGTAATATATTTGATTCTCCTCGTTTGTATTTATGTTCTTGAGTAATTCTTGCATGTTCTCCGTTGTTGTTTATTTCTTTGTCCAAGTAGTAGGTAGTGACTCCAAGAGGGAGCGTTATGCATGATTGTGGGTTCATGCCCCCTGATGACTAGCTTCGGTGACAGAAACATGAGTCTAGGGGGTGTGCTGTTGCCACAAGGGAGAAAACAACGGTGCTTGTACTTGTGGGTGCAAGGATTGTTTACTTTACGCAAAGTTCTTTAATGTAGTTGTCTGTTGCTTTGAGTTTACACTTTGGGTGGGATTCTCAACTTAATACCAGCAAGATGTCCTGGATAGATATATCAAGGTGGATAATTAGTAGGTAGACGAAGATGGATTTAGGTCTACTTGTCTTGGCATACCGCCCATTCTTTTGAGCCTCTTCCTTTCTTTATAGCATAGTTAGCATCTGTTTACGCACATAATCATGTCAATTGCCCAGCTGTAATTTGTTTACCTGGCATGGCTATTTTATCGTCTTTTGGGAGAGAGACATCACTAGTGAACATCATGGGACCCCGGTCCATATTTCCAACATTGTGTACACCCGCTATCAATTTATTGCTTTATTTACTTTTCCGTTGCTATCACTATCGTTATTATCCCGTGTGTTTTATCCTTTGTAAACAACAAGGCCGGAGGAATTGACAACTCCTCTGTACTCGTTTGGAAGCAAAGTTATTTGTTGTGTGTGCAGTTCCAGGTGAAGTAAGCAACCTTGAGTTGTGAACGACGCCATTTTTCACTTCACCACCTTCTAGTATCTGTTGGAGTCCTACTGGTCGACCCTTAACCTTCGTATCTTCACGAAGGGAAATTGCCGCTACGCTACATCTCACCTTCCACTTTGGGTAACCAACGAGGGGCGAGAAGTAAACTCTCGTGACATCAGTAGTGTGCCCCCTTCTCTCTTTTTATTTCTTTTTCTCCTTTTTTCAATTTTTTTGTATTTTTTGGTGGCCACAATGGCTCTTTCTATTTCTCTCATTTGTCCTCTTTGGGATCTTATGATTTTGTCCTCTTTGGGATCTTTTGATTTTGTCCTCTTTGGGATCTTTTGCTCACTTTAGGGGCAACACTCTATATATTACAAGAAGTATAGAAGATCTTTCACACTTTACAAAAGTACTCAACATAAAGAAAATGAAACTATCATGAAGTATGCAAATGTATGCCTCTGCCAGTGTAGCAGGATATGCAATGATACTAGCACGTCATGTATCAATGATTAGGGCAAGGCCCAACTAGCATGCGTCTCATCAATCAAGCAAAAGCATGTATGACATGAAGATCAAGTCATGAGAAGGTGGATGTTGCATGGAAATGTATCTCGGAAAGGCTATGGAAATGCCTTGATAGGTAGGTATAGTGGCTGTTTTGAGGAAGGATATAATGAGGCTTATGATGACAAAGCGTATCGTGCCAAGGATTTGGATGCACCGGCGAAGTATGCGCCAACTCTCGAGGTGAGAAAGGGCAATGCACGGTACCGAAGAGGCTAGAAAAATATGGCTGGGTGGAAGTGTGAACTTTCGAATACTCACATTAGTCCGAAGAACTCATGTACTTATTATCAATAACTCTCAATCTAATAAGGAAGTTTCACAAAGAGACAAGTACCCCGAGGAGGAGTGTATGGGGGTTTGGTTATCCTTGCGCATCCTCGACTCATGGTACGTGAGTGTAGTCTAATATTCGACCCCTCCAAAGATTAGTGATCCATCTATTAGCTTTAGTTCTCAACTAATTTTGTAGGTTTTTTCGAAAATAAACACGGATTTCCCAAAAATACGACATCTATCACTAATAGGCTAAAGCTCTTGACACAAAAAGTTCAAACATTAGTCATGGCAATACCTCAAAACTATTGCAAGTTACTACTACAATTGAATAGCAACCTCAATTACCTACTTCAACTCAAGACACACAACTCAGTGCAACAGGCAAACTCTCTAAACAAGATAAACATGAAAAATCAAGAGAGTTCTAGCAACAAACTAAACAAAAGCTCTTAAAAAGATAAGCATGAAAATTAAGAGCTAAACATGACATCAGCTACGAAAAAGATAAAGAACACACACATCAAAGATAAGCATGAAAATCCTATGTTGTGTTCTAGGGTAAAGTGGAGCGTGTTTCTCTCCCACGCAAAGAAAGCTGGGTTCTAACTCGTTATGAACATCAAGAAAAGCTAAAGAAAACTAAAAAGGACATAAAGAGCAAGATGCTCCAAGCATAGCACATAACGCATGAAGTGATAAAAATATAGTGGAACGAAAGACGAACTGATAATTGTTGATGGAGAAGGGGATGCATGGGGACATCCCCAAGCTTAGATTCTTGAGTCTTCTTGAATATTTCTTGGGGGTGCACGGGGGCATCCCCAAGCTTGAGCATTTGACCCTCCTGAATCTTCTTTTATCATCTTCCCTCGCACACTTGAAAACTCCCTTCATACATAACTCATCATAATATGATTAGCGAGGTTAGTACCCACAATAAAATATTTTTTCTCTACTGGAAATAAGGATATTCTTGAAGAGCTACTGTTTCTCAAGATCGCCAAAAAGTTTTTGCACAGAAAAAGCAAAAGGTAAAACAGGACAAAATCTGTGAAAAACAGACCAACAGGTAGTAAATAATTTTTTGGGGCACTTCGGCAACTGAAATCAAAAAACTCAGAACATACGAAAGTTCCGTGATTGTATAGAGCACACTGTGTAAAAAATTCAGCTCTAAAAGATGAATTGGGATTTTTCTATGGTTTTTCTCGTCACGAGGACATAATCTGTTTTCTGGACCACATGTCACAACTTTCACTTCCCTTGTCATATGAGGCTATAAATGGCACAAAGCTTGAAAAGTAAAGATACAATGATGTTGCTACAGTAGTAACAATCACCAAGACCACTAAAAACAGAAGAAAAACAAAAAGGAAAGCCTAAATTCATTGCGGGCTGCCTCCCGAAAGCGCTTCTTTAAAGCCATTAGCTAGGCTTAAAGATTATAGAAGATGCTCTCACAAGAATAAGAATTTTGAAGCAAAAGAGAGAATCAAGAAGCAAATATGAAACACATTTAAGCCTAACCCACTTCCTATGCATAGGCATCTTGTAAGAAAATAAATCAAAGAAGCACAAAGTGACATGCATAGGAAGGTCGAAAAAGAACAACTTCAAAACTTTCAACATGAAGAGAGGTGTTTTAGTAATATGGAAGTTTCTACAACCAAACTTCCCTCTCTCAAAATAATTTTCTGTAGTATGATGAACAACATCAAGAATATAACTATCACATAAATCATGTTGTTCATGACCTACAAACACACGTGTATAGTTGTCGGGACCCGGGGTTAGCGTATGTAATTCCAGTCACGATACAATCACATGGAGAGCCGAGAACCGTACCCACTTGTCTAAGCAGACAAGGCCAAGCACAGAACGTTCTCGGTAAGCATCGAACGTGAGGGGCATCCCATTCAGGCCGGATGATCAACTGAGACGGGTCCTCATCGTCCGCTCACAAGTCTAAATGCTTATGGGTGGTGAATCCCATACTCATAGACAAGTCGCCTCAACCATGTTATCAATTGGATCCTAACTCTTACATAGACTTACTCCAGCCCGATCACTTAGTCGGGGTCTAGGGCGGGCTCGATCATACATCAAAGTGTGCACGTGACAGAGTCACGAGCAATCGCATCACGATGCCCCAAGCTGCGCACATCTAAGGGCCACTTGGTGTATAAAGGACCGCCAGCCAGATCACAACTAAGGTCTCGAAAACCCATACTAAGACATGCATGTTATAAACATACACGCAGCACACATGCCTAGTATGAACAGCAGGTATAATCACATAACTCTACAAAGTACTCTTTATTGATATACACATAGAGCATACAAAGATCACATGTCTGTGATCAACATTACATCATACAACGGAAGCAAATTAGGTCTGAGTACAGACAAGTTTAACAAATGGCTTAGAGAAGCCTTGTAAACAAACATGCCCTTCCACGAGGGACCAGACTGCTGTCTGGGACTATGCTAACTTAGTCAACGTCGAGCTCCACGAAGGTGACTCCATCGGGGTCCAGTTCTTATCTAAAACATAGAATAAGCAAACGTGAGTACAAAGTCGTACTCAGCAAGACTTACATCAGATCTATACTACTCATGCTCAAGTATCAAGGTAAAGGGAGGTGGGGTTTCAACATGCAGAAGTGCCAGCTTTGACTTGGCTAAATCCTGAACTACGAGTACCAGACTTGAGGTAAGAAGCGTACACGAGTCCACTACATCTCCAACCAATACACCACTATGGTTACTTCCTCGACTTCCCCACGAGGAGGCACACCATAGCACTCACACTTATCTTGGTGTATTTTAGAAGTATCCAGTTCAAGTTGTCTAATAATCAGGTACAGGTTCCAAGTAGTCCTTAACCGCGGACGCGGCTATTCGAATAGTTTTGTTAACCTTGTAAGGGTGTAAACTACACACACATGACCATCGGTTACCGCCAGGTCTCGCCACCGTTCAAGAGGTGACAGCGAGGATGTTCACCACGACACTTTGCTCACAACCGGTCTATTCCAGGAGTCGGCTACCTGAGTTTCTACCGCTCGAGAGCCCGGCCGGATCAACGAAACGGACTCAGACAATGTAGGTGACCGAGACGCCACCTTTAGCAGATGGTTTTCCTGCCTCACAGGTGCACCCACATATCTAGGATGATGCAACCATTCCTTCATTCTTTTTCTATGCATATGCCAAATGGAAAGCCCGAACTAATGTGACTCCTGGACGTCGACACAGATCAAGGTACTAGGCCGAGAGGGGTCAGTGAGCCCAATGTGTGGTTGTACTCTTTGTCTTGGATTACCATACAAGATCTCGATGCCTAAGGCAGTGTTCAACGAGACAACCCACTGTGTACTCCTACACAGCCTCTCATCGTTCACCTTGTATTAGGGTGGATTCACCGACACAGTTTCACTTTCATCAACACCATGTTCACCATCATCCCGACTCACATCACAAGAAACCTCATGTAACACTAAGCATGCAATAAGCTGTAACAGTTGCAGGGGCTTCATGATATCAAACAACTCTTATGTCAGCTAGGATTGTGGTTTGCTTAATACTGTGACAAGATGATAGGTCATGCATCGGATATGGGTTCAACTATGCGGTAGAATCGATACAAAGTGATCTCCTAAACATGCATAAGCGAGACTGAGAGGGAATTGGGATTTTATAGACATGATCAATGGGGTTTGCTTGCCTTGCTGACGAGGTTCGATATCGGGGGTCTTCAACGAAGGGGGTGGCCTCCGGTTCCGGTTGCACGTCTATCGAGCAAACAATCAAACAAGGTATAAATTTATTTGCAATGCATCAAACACATGATCAATATTGAAATGGTGATGTTCTTGATCACAATGTGGTTACAATTCCATTTAAAAGAAGTCAAATGCAAAGTCATTTGCAAATGTGCTTCAAATTTGAATTTGAATCAAAGCCATATGGGTGTTTTGCACTGTTCACCCATTTTAAAATGGTCAAACATGAAAACAGAGCCCATATTCATAATCCTTGGATTTTTCTGATATTTTTAGACATATTATTTGTTGTATTTGGAGTTCATATGAATTAGTTATGAATTTCCAAAGTTTAACTCCTTTTCTGGATTTTTCTGTAATATTTTAAATCATTTCTATTTTCTGGAATTGACTTATTGCATCAGCATGAGGTCAGGGTGACGTCACAAGGGGGGCTGACGGGTGGGGCCGGCTGGTCAGTCACAGAGGGAAAATAACCCGGTTTAATTTGGCTAACAGAGTCATTAGGGGGGGCTGGGTCCACATGTCATAGGGTTAGGGTTAAGATTAGCTGGGTGATTAGGGTTAACTTAACCCAACTCGCCGGCGGCTCAACGCCGGCGACGTCGAGCACGGCGGCGCGGCACTGGGTGGCGATTTTGGCCACCAAATCGGGCGCCGCTTGCACGAGAAGAAGCCCCGTGCTCGTCCGCATCACGCTGTGCCACCAGGGGGTCTCGGGGAGGGCTAAAACGACGCCGGCGACGACGAGGTGCGGCGGCCGGCCACTGGTGAGGTCGAGGTGGGGCTACGGTACACGAAGAGAGCGCGGAATGGGGGAAAATGGTGAGGAGCTCACCCTGAAGCTCACGGAGGCAACGGCGAAGGCTGGGGCGCGCGGAGACGACGCAATTTGACGGCGGTCTTCTCCGGCTCCGGCGGGGTCTCGAAGAAGCTGGCGTGGGTTCCGGGCGTCCTCGGGCTCGATTAGCTAGGGGGTCCGGTGGAGACAGCAGCGCTGGTTCGTCTGGACATCACGGCGAGCAACATGGAGGCCAGTGGCCGCGACTGGCACGACGGCGTGCTCCGGCTGGCTTCGGGGCGGCTATGGATTCGCGAAGAGGAGAGGGGGAGGAGGTCCAGGGAGAGGGGGAAAGGGCGTGGCTTTCTCCGGGCGTCTCCGTGGCGTCCAGAAGAGGGCGAGGGGGAGCCAGGCAGGCTGGTGGCGTGGCGTCGCGGCCGCCGCGCGGTCTCGTGCCTCCAGCGAGCAGCTTCGGGGGGAGGGGGAGGAAGACGACAAGGGGTACGGGCTGGGCCAGGCTGGTGGGCTCGGGGGGGAATGAGTTGGGCCAGATGGCCAGGGGGGTTCCTCTTTTATTTCTTCTGTTTTTGTTTTTCTGTTTATTTGTTTTGCCCCAAATAAAAAATAGCAGAGCAATTTTGTAAAATGCCCAAATACTTTTATAAATACTAGGTGACCAGTAGCTAGCCACATATAGAATTTGAGCATTTTTGAAATTCAATATATTTTGAATTTCAATTCAAATAGGGTTATTTTAATTTCCAAAGCCACTGTTTGAATATTAAAAAATTCCATGTGCATGGGATTGATCCCAAACCACTTTTAAAATGATCAACAACATTTATAGGAATTTTCCAAATGTTCAAAAGATTTTTGGAAAAAATATTTTTATCTGGCCATTTCAAATAATTTCTCAGGGCTTTCTGCTTCCCCATTTTTGAATTTCTTTTGAAAATTTTGCATGATGCAAAGGGGCACTCAAACCCTAGCACTTACCCTAGTTGGGGTTCTGACAACTCGCCCCCACTCAAAAGAATCTCGTCCCGAGATTCAGAAGTCGTCGGGAGGAAGGTGGGGTAATCGGCACGGAGGCGGTCTTCTCTTTCCCATGTTGCTTCTTTCTCGGAGTGATGTGACCATTGCACTTTGAGGAACTTGATCTTCCGACGACGAGTGACACGCTCTACTGAATCAAGAATACGAACAGGGTACTCTCGATAAGAAAGGTCATCTTGGAGATCAAGCGTTTCATGGTCGACTTCGCGGATGGGGTCCTTGAAGCAACGCCTGAGTTGTGACACATGGAATACATCATGTACTCGGGAAAGGTGCGGAGGTAGTTAAAGTTGGTAGGCAACTTCTCCACGTTTAGCAAGAATGCGGAAAGGTCCGATGTAACGTGGGCCCAACTTGCCTTTGATACCGAATCTTTGGGTTCCTTTCAGAGGAGTAACCCGAAGGTAAGCCTTCTCATCAATATTGTAGCTCTCCTCTCTATGATGACGATCATAGTAGCTCTTTTGACGAGACTGAGCGGCTTTCAAACGATCACGAACAATGCGAATTTTCTCTTCTGCTTCCTTGATCATATCCGGTCCAAAGAGTTGTCTTTCACCGGTTTCTGACCAGTTTAGGGGTGTTCGACATCGTCGTCCGTATAGGAGTTCAAAAGGAGCCATGTTCAGACTAGATTGATAGCTATTGTTATAAGCAAATTCGGCGAATGGAAGAGATTTCTCCAAATTCTTTCCGAATGAGATAACACAAGCTCTGAGCATGTCTTCCAAGATTTGATTAACCCTTTCAACTTGACCGCTAGACTGAGGATGAAAAGCTGTACTAAAGGAGAGATGAGTTCCCATAGCACTCTGAAAGCTTCCCCAGAATCTAGAGGTGAAAAGGCTACCACGATCAGAATTGATCACCAAAGGAACACCATGAAGAGACACAATTCTAGAGATATACAAGTCCGCTAACTGGCTAGCAGTTATAGACTCGCGAACGGGAAGGAAGTGAGCAACTTTGGAAAGTCTATCAATGACCACGAAGATGGCATCATTTCCTTTCTGGGTTTTTGGAAAGCCGATGATGAAGTCCATACCGACTTTGTCCCATTTCCACTCTGGAATAGGCAAAGGTTGAAGTGTGCCAGCAGGTCTTTGGTGTTCTGCCTTAATGAGACGACAAACATCACATTCGGCAACAAATCGAGCAATGTCTCTCTTCATCCTGGTCCACCAAAATCTCTGGCGTAGATCTCGGTACATTTTTGTGCTACCGGGATGAATGGAGAGGGGTGTATCATGGGCTTCTTTCAGGATGAGTTGCCTTAGATCCCTATTCTTAGGTACTACCAAACGATTTTCAAAGAAACCGTTCCTTTACTATCTGTGGAGAAACATTTAGCAACTCCGCTAGCAATGTTCTCCTTGATCCGGCGAACACCTCGTGCACGCCTTTGGGAAACTCTGATTTGATCCTCAAGGGTTGGTTTCGCCACCAAGTTGAAAAGAGATCCACGAGGAACAATCTCGAGATTGAGCTTTCGAAATTCCTCATGAAGAAGTGGTTGATACTGTTGTAACATGAGGTTGTTACAATACGACTTACGACTTAGTGCATCAGCCATGACATTGGCTTTGCCTGGGGTGTAAGAAATTCCTAAGTCATAATCTTTTATCAACTCTATCCAACGTCTTTGCCTGAGATTAAGATCTGGCTGGGTGAAAATATATTTGAGGCTTTGGTGGTCGGAATAAATCTCACAACGATTACCAAGGAGGTAATGTTGCCAAGTCTTCAGGGCATGAACTACGGCAGCGAGTTCAAGATCATGGGTAGGATAGTTCTCTTCATGTGGCCGCAACTGGCGTGAAGCATAAGCTACCACATGTCGATCTTGCATAAGTATGCATCCTAACCCTTGCCGTGAAGCATCACAATAGATCTCGAAATCCCTTTTGGTGTCTGGAGGTGCAAGTACGGGTGCAGAAGTCAATCTTCTTTTTAGCTCTTGAAAGCTTTCCTCGCACTTGGGAGTCCATTGGAATTTCTTATCTTTCTTGAGGAGTTCAGTCAGAGGCTTTGCAACTTTAGAAAAGTTCTCGACGAAGCGGCGGCAATAGCTGGCTAGGCCAAGAAAACTCCTAACTTGTTTAACTGATTCAGGTGGAGTCCAGTCAAGGATGGCCTGAACTCTCTCGGGATTGACTGCAACACCTTTCGCAGAAATCACGTGGCCTAAGTAGGTCACTTCTGGTAGCCAAAATTCACACTTGGAGAATTTAGCGTACAGGCGATGCTCTCTAAGTTTCATCAATACCAGCCTTAAGTGTTCGGCATGATCTCCTTCGTTCTTCGAGTAGATGAGAATATCATCAAGATAAACCACAACAAATTTATCTAGGTACTCCATGAAGATCGAATTCATCAAGCGTGAGAATGTGGCGGGGGCATTGGTTAAACCAAAGGACATGACGGTATACACGTAAAGACCATAACGAGTAGTGAAAGCCGTTTTTGGAATGTCCTCGTCTCGGATTTTGATTTGATGATAGCCTAATCTCAAATCCATCTTGGAGAAGACAGAGGATCCTGCAAGTTGATCATAAAGATCATTGATTCTGGGCAGTGGGTACTTGTTCTTTATCGTCGCTAGATTTAGCGGGCGATAGTCTACGCACATCCTTTCTGTTCCATCTTTCTTCGTTACGAACAGAACGGGGCAACCCCATGGCGATGAGCTAGGGCGGATGAAGCCTTTTGCCAACGAAGCATCAAGTTGGGTTTTTAGCTCAGCTAACTCATGTGGGGCCATCCTATATGGGCGTCTGGAAATTGGGGCTGTGCCTGGTATAAGATCCACTATGAATTCTACACACCTGTCGGGTGGCATTCCCGGCAGTTCTTCAGGAAAGACATCCGGAAAGTCACGAACCACCGGAACATCTTCAAGGTCTGGAAGTGGAAGCACATTCAAAGTATGCATCTGGATTCTAGAGCTGGGTGACGAGTAGTCAATGGTCTGGCCTGAAGGATGGGTGAGTTTAACTGATTTGGCTTTACAATCAAGGAAAGCATTCTGCCTTGATAACCAATCCATTCCTAGGATGACATCAATGTCCGAAGACTTGAGGGCTATAAGTGAAGCAAGGAATACTAAACCCTCAATTGCAATTTGATTGCCATGGCTTACTCTATTAGTTTGCCACTTTGAACCAGGAGTTTGAATGATCATTGGAGAAAACATTTCTTCAAAAGGAAATTCATGACGAAGTGCATAACTCTCCGACATGAATGAATGAGAAGCTCCTGGATCGAAAAGAACGGAGGCGGGGACATGATTGATTGGGAGTGTACCAAGAATGACGTCAGAAGCAGCAGTGGTTTCCTCAACTGAGATTTGGTTCACATAACCACTACTAGTGGATGAAGGCTTTGCTGGAAAGGCTTTGGTGGTTGGTTTCTTTGGAGGCTTGGGTCGAGAATGACATGGTGCCATCAAGACCTGAGGGCATTGACGATAGTAATGGCCTGGAAGACCACACTTAAAGCATACCCTGTCTGAATTGCTGGAATGAGGAATCTCCAGAAGCTGGTACTGAAGAAGCATGTCCTCGGGATTGAGGAAATCAGATTCACAAAGGACCGGCTGTGTGGTGCTTGCGAAGCTGGAAAGATGACCAAGGCCAAGCATCCTGCCAAGACCATCATGACTACTACTCGTCCTCTTGAGCTTCTTCATATGGACCTCTTCGGTCCTCCTAAGTACTCAAGCTTCGGAGGAAATTGCTATGGTCTAGTTATTGTTGATGACTTCTCACGTTACACTTGGGGCGCATTTCCTCACTTTTAAGTCAGAAACCCAAGCTGTCTTCAAACGCTTCGCCAAGCGCGTCATGAACAACTACAGACTGAAGATCAAGCACATTCGAAGCGACAACGGCACCGAATTCAAGAACTCTGGAGTACAGGAATTCCTCGATGAGATGGGCATCACTCATGAGTTCTCGGCTCCATACACTCCTCAGCAAAGTGGAGTCGTTGAAAGGGAGAACAGAACACTCATCGAGATGGCACAAACGATGCTTGCTGAATACAACACGCCTCTCATATGGTGGGCTGAAGCAATCAACACTGCCTACCACATCGTCAATCGGGTGTATCTTCATAAGTTCCTCAAGAAAACTTCATCCGAGCTAATGGTTGGTAAGAAACCCAATGTAAGTTACTTCAAGGTCTTCGGCGCACCTTGTTGGATCCGTGAGCCTCATCATCAATCTAAATTGGAGCCTAAAGCCTATGAAGGCTTCATGATTGGCTATGGCCTCGAATCGCACACCTACAGAGTCTTCAACAAAAATCATCATAAAATTGTTGAAACTGTAGACGTGTGGTTTGATGAATCTGACGGCTCCCAAAGAGAGAACCTGCCACATGATTTAGATGAAGCTCAACCTGAGGAACAGATCAAGAAGATGGGTGCTGGTGATATCATTCCTATGGATCATCCTGAAGAAACACACATACCTCCTGCTCCTGAAGAACACCCAAATCCTGATGCAAATAATCCTGATGACGATCCTGATCCTGAGGCTCCTGATACCCCTGAAGCTCCTGAAGAAGATGCAAATGAATCTGATAGCAGTGACGAAGATGCGCCTCAAGATCATCTTCCTCGTCGTCCTCGCGTGGCGAATGAAGTTCAAGTGGACAGAATCCTCGCCGACGTCAATCTACCAGGTCCTCTCACTCGTGCAAGAGCTAATCGTATAGCTAACTTTTGTGGGAATTTCTCGTTTGAATCAATTTTAGAGCCGACCAAAGTCAACGAGGCATTCCAAGAAGCGGAATGGATTCAGGCGATGCAAGACGAACTTCTTCAGTTCAAACTGAATGATGTTTGGGAATTAGTCAAACGTCCTGATCCTCGAGTACACAATGTCATCGGCACAAAGTGGATCTACCGCAACAAACTCGATGAAGATGGACAAGTCATCAGAAACAAAGCTTGTCTCGTAGCACAAGGATATACACAAGTTGAGGGAATCGACTTCGCTGAAACCTTCGCTCTTGTTGCTAGACTTGAGTGTATTCGTATTATGCTTGCATTCGCTCACCATCATAATATCAACTTATATCAAATGGATGTGAAAAATACTTTCCTTAGTGGTAATATCGAGGAAGAAGTATATGTTGCTCAACCCCCAGGCTTTGAAGATGCAAAGAAACCTGATATGGTGTACAGATTGAAGAAAGCCCTCTATGGACTGAAGCAAGCCCCTCGGGCTTGGTATGACACACTAAGGGACTTCCTCATCAGCAAGGGCTTCAAATCTGGTTCCCTCGATCCAACTCTTTTCACAAAACGATATGATGATGCATTATTCATATGTCAAATCTATGTTGATGACATCATATTTGGATGCACTAACAAGAAATACAGTGAAGAATTTGCATTCTTGATGAGTGAACAGTACCAGATGTCCATGATGGGTGAACTGAAGTTCTTCTTAGGGCTACAAATTCGTCAACAACGCAATGGCATCTTCATCTCTCAGGGGAAGTACCTCAAGGAGTGCCTGAAGAAATTCGGGATACAAGACTGTAAGGGTATCAAGACCCCGATGCCTACAAATGGGCAAATAGGCCCTGATGAAAATGGAAAGGACTACGATCAAAAGGTATACCATTCCATGATAGGTTCTCTGCTATATGTATGTGCATCTAGGCCTGATATAATGTTGAGCGTTTGCATGTGTGCCCGATTCCAAGCGGCACCTAAGGAATCGCATCACCAAGCGGTGAAACGAATTCTTCGATATTTAGCTCACACCCCGTCGCTAGGCTTATGGTATCCAAACGTCTAGTGAATGGACACACATCCTAACGCTTAAACAATATTGAAGAATCCTGATGTACAACACACAATGCGTCGTACTCCTCAAATCATGAGGAACTACCTTGCTAAGTGTGAAGAAATTAACGTGGAATTGACTCAAGATCCATACGAAAAGTGTATGGTATCAAGTGTCTCATTCCCTATAAGGTGGGTAGCACCACTGCCCAAATTCCTCAGGATCTGTTGTTCCTCAGTTTCCTCAGTTGAAGTCTTCATTGCTGATGATTACCGTGTTTGTCCTCAACATCGTTCACCTATAGTTATTGTTCTTCAACATTTGCTTCTTCATCTAGGTGAACGTGATTGGACCCGTCCCTCTGTGCTCACTTATCTATTCTTTCTATCTCATATGCGTTCGTCCGGAAATCATGTATTCCTCAGCCTGAGACCATTTGTCTTCATCCTCAACCTTTTTCCTCAGGTTTACGAAAAATTGAGGATTATCAGTTACGTTTTTTAACTGTTGCGATTTTATCGCATGTCGTGCTTATCCACCATTATGATAACCACTGAGGATCCCAACCATCAGAGGCAATCTGGTCCACAAATTCCGCAACCCCTCAGCTTTCACCCCTCTATAAATAGCCCTCTACCCCACGGTCATTTCCCCCCCACCTCTTCTCTCCCACTCGCGCCGTCGCCATTGAGCTCCTCAAGCTCTCGTGCTAACGTCGCCGGAGTTCGCCGTCGCCGGAGAAGACTGACTCGTGGTTCCTCAGCATTCGCCTCAGTCCTGGTACGCTTATACCTCAGTGGCTTATTCCTCAGATGCTTATTCCTCAGTACTGTTGTGTCCTCAAGAATCCTCCAATCCTCAACAGTATTGTTAGCTTTCTGAGACCTATACCTATGCCTCATTATTTTACTTAGCCTATTCCTCATGAACGCATATAACCGTACCCCACTTCCCTCGCAACTTAATTCTGTCACAGGTACATGTCTGCTGAGGAATCGTATGGTTCTCATAGTCTCACTTCATTTGCATCTCAGCTCGAACGTACAATTCCTCAGTCTCCACCGCTGAAGAAAATGGCTCCTCGGCGTAAGCTCACTGATACCGCTAAAGACTTACCTCCTGAGCTCTATGAGCAGCTGAAGACTCCCGAACGTGAAAAGGGTCCAGAAGATCACGCGGGAATGGGACAAGCAATGGGTTGCATACCAATGGGTTAATCCTCAGCATGAGGAAATGTTTGTTGTCAACCCGCCGCTGAAGACCTTGGGTATCAAGGCCCGACCTCCTCCTGCACCTGGAGTCAGTCCTGATCCCACAACTATGCGAACTCCTGATGACTTTCCTGATGCCTATCAACAATACCTCAAGCGCAGTGCTAGCCGAGTAAAGACACTGGTCCGTGACTTGATTGCCTCAGTGCAGGTTCCACCTCAGGCTCAGCCTCAACCCAGGCCACAACCTCCGCCTCAGCATCGCAGAAAGGCACCTGGAATCAAGCCCTGACAGAAGTCCTCAGCACAACCTCATGCTTCTGGTGCATCATGCCAACGCACAGACGGTGCAGCCCCCGCCTCAAGGATTCAAACTGATGAATCTGGCAGTGCTCCTGAGGCCTCAACCACAATTCCTCAGCCTCAGATGAAGACCAAAACAATTCTTCAACGCGGCCCACGACCCTCACCCAAGAAAATTGCTATGTGTGGCGCCATTCATCATGATACACTGAGTTCTGATGATCAAGATGAATTTGAAGATTTGGTCGGCTTCGTTGCCACTGAAGAACAGAAGATTGAATATGTGCGTACTGCAGCCAGACGCAAAGCTGAAGCAACGGGTTCTGAAATCCCGCTTCTCCTTGATCCCAAGAAGATCTTGGAGTACATTGAAATCTGGTCAGTCAAGCCTGATACTCCTCTTGATGATTTATACATACCTAAAGACATCAAGTTCTATGTTCAACAGTTCCTAATCAATGAGATTCATCAACGTGATCTTCATAGATAGTTGAAGGCTCAACTGAAGAAAGTCCTCAAAGAAACCTGTTATTGCTATTACTCCTCAGGAGTTCATAGAGCATCAGTGTGAAGTTCAACGCCTCAACATTGAATATGCCGCAAACCGTGCCTACATCGGCAAATCCAAGGAGCGGATGTCCAAGAAAACGGCTAACTTGATGAAGCTTAAACAACCTCAGGCCTCACTGACTCCTGCTGCTTCAGCTCCTCAGGGTGACCAGATTGAGGGACATGCCCAAAGCCTCAAGCGCAGGTCTGAGACTAATCCATCCAGTACTCCCCCAGCTGCCAAGAAGCCTTCTGTTGAAGCACAAACTGAAGAGCCCATCGATGCTAGGCCCATTTCTTCTGCTCCTCCTACTTCAAGAGAACCTGAAGCATCTGCAACACCTTTTGCTGCTTCCATTCCTCAGGAAAATACTGAGCGCAGGCTGGTTGTGTTCACTCCACCGTCCAAGACACCTGCTTCAGCGCTTGCCACCCCGATCATTTCAATGCCTCTATCTACCATTCCTCCAGTCATCACTGAAGCTAAAGAAATGGATGAAGATGTGGATATTGGTGACATGGGCACCCCTCGGGTGGTTGATGAAGCATATGAGCTGGAACACTTCAATTCGCCCTCTCACACCGTGTTCTCTCTGGAACCTCATTCTCCCTCAGTTACAGTTGTTTTATCAGACACGTCTCAACACTCTGAAGCCTCTGTGGATGCCTCTGTCTCCCCTGGCACTGAAGAAACTGAACCAGAGGCCACTAGTGCCCGTACTACTGCTGCTCCTGAAGCTTCTGCTCCTGCCCCAGACACTCAGAATGTTGAAGCTGATCCTGTGGTTCCTGAAGCTCAACCCATGGATACTGAAGCTCGTGTTGCGAAGCCTGAAGCAGAAAACAACACAAATGCTCATCCTGAAGTAGAAAACAGTACCAATGCTCATCCTGAAGCTTCAAAGGATGGATCTGAAGATAAACAGGCCACATCACCTCGTCTTCCCAAGGACCTCAACACGTCTGTACCCGAAGCCTCTGCTGCGGCTCCGCCTTCGCCCCAAGCCTCTCTCTAGATTGAAGTGCCTCAAGCGCCTCCACCACCTCAAGTCCCAGTTCAATCTCGGTCCTTGTGTCCGTAGTAGAAGCAACCATTCTTTCATGACCTTGAAGTTGGTGCTACCCCAAGCTTCGATGCTTCTGATTTCTTCAATGCCATGAGTTTCTTCCAATAGGGGATTCAAAATCCTTATCATTCTGCTCCGCCTCGAAAGCTGTTGAGGTTCTGGACAGCTACTCAGAAGAACTATTATGCTTCAGTTCTATATAAGCAAAACAAACTGTTTCCTCACAAGCATATTCCTCTAATGGATATGGAAGCCATTCCCTGCTTCAACAGTGTGCTTCATGATCTGCATCATGCCAAGCTGCTTCAGTTCTGCTCCGAATGCATCCACTGGAACGAAGAGCTTGTGCTTCAGTTTTATGCAACTATGTATGTTTCAGGAGATCCTCTGGATATCACCACCTGGGTCCTCGAGTGGATGACTGAGCATCATCACTACACCATCACTGTTCCTGAAGCAATTGTCATTCTTGAGTTGCCTCAGTGCACTTCCTCAACTGCTTGCTCCTATGGGTCTCCAATTCTTCGAGATGACCTGATGAACATGCTTATGAAGCCTCGGGCACCTAAAGCCCTAGCTCGCACAAAGTTTGCAGTTTCTGAGCTTCTGTATCTGCCAAGCACGCTGTATCGGATTCTGGCGAAGTCCTTCTGTCCCATTAAGGGCTATGAATCCACTGCTGAAGAAGTCATTGGCATCATGAAGACCATCCTCCACAACCTCTGCATGTCTGGGTCAATCAACGTTCCTGACTTCTTCTTCAGAACTCTGGTGGATGCAGCACAGAATCCTCATATACTGAAGCCTTACACGCCATGGATCATGAAGCTTATCCGAGTCAAGACTGGCTTTGATTTCCAACCTGATCACCCGAATCATAGGACCTATCTGCCGCCTATCGAAGTGCTTCATCATACGCTTGCTTCTAATGCTAAGGGAAAAGGCCTATTCTATGAAGAAGTTCTCCTGACCAATTCCCTCGGTGGAAACATTCGTCATCCTCAGTCTCGCAGTACTGATGAAACCAGAACTCATGCCTCTACTGAGGACACGACTCAGGATCGAGTGATGACAGACCGAGAGCTTCTGATTAGTCTTCATCAGAAGGTTGACCGAAATCATGATTGGGTGAAGCGTCAGTTTTCTGAAATCCTCAGCTACATGGCTCAGACGCATTCTTCTGTGAAGAAAGTGCATCAGTATGCTCATCATACATACCAACAACTCGATGCCTTGATGCGAGAAGTAATCACCCCCGCAGACATTGCAAAACTGGGTCTTCAAAAGCCTCAGATTCTAGCCATCAGACCCCCGATGCAATTCAGACGCTGCACAACTCCTCCTCCGGCCATGGACTCTTATTCTTCGAACCAAGAAATGACTGCTGAAGAAGCTGAAGACACAGCTGCCTGCCCTCACACTGCAACGACTTGCCTCAGGCGTGACTCACCTCAGCCTTGAAGCATATTCAAAGGGGCGTTAGCTTCAGTTTTTCCCTTTTTGTTCATTTTATGACAAATGGGGAGAAATCTGTTAGTCTTCAAGCGGGTCTTAGTTATGGGGTTCTTCAGTTACAACTCTTGTTCTTCAGATTTTTTTTAACGAGTTGTAAACTGTTATTTTGGTGTTTGCCTGATACTATTCCTCGGTTACCTCATGCTATTTCTTCAAGTTTATCATATATGCATGTGATTGTCTCTGCAAACACCATTCTTAGTGCGATGTTTAAATTCCTCAAACACTTCATAACATGCACTGCTTCAAAAATGCCTGGATATAGGGGGAGCTCCTCATATACCTCAAAATGCTTTAGATATTAAACATTCTTCAACTTATATGCATATCTTCAGGGGGAGCTTCATTATATCCAGCTCAATGATAAAAATGTTCCTCAAAGTTTTTATTCTTCAAACTCATAATTTTATCCCCCTTGAAGCTTAACCTGATTGTCATCAAATCACCAAAAAGGGGGAGATTGTAAGTGAATCAAGTGCTCTCCCCTTGAGGTTTTGGAGTTTGATAACAAAATGGTTAAGGGACTGATGTGTTTGTGAGTATACACAGGAGAACAGTCCCTGATGAGGTGTTTAACCACCGTTGTCAACCCCCCCAAAATGTTGAGGAACATTGGAGAAATCGGTGTGTTTCCTGAAGAATGAAGTTATGCGAAATCCTGAGGAATCAGGATCCTGAAGCATTCAGTTGAAGCTTAAGCTGTGGACGATCCTGAGGACGTTCGCGCTGAATACGAAGTTGAAGCTTAGTATTCGCTAAGACTTTTTATACTTCTTGAGTCGTAGGAAAACACCGCACTGTTGGAGGGGTTGAGGAAAATGAGTTCTGTATTTCTGAGGAAGTGCTCAATTAGAAATCCTGAAGAAAAACCCTGAGGAAATCTCCTGCAGTAGAAGTTTGGTCCTCGGGTGTCTGAGACGTTGTTCTTTAGGACACTGAGGTAACTAACTTCAGTTGAGGAGTCGGAAGATCGCCAGTGCGATTCTTCTGAAGATTGTGAAGAGAGAGAATTGTTTGACCGTGCCACGTGTTGCGTGGTAAGAGGCTAGAACTTGTCTAGCAACGGTCATATCCGAGGGCACGAGAGTAATTGCGTGCATGGGCATTTATGTCCTTTCACCTGGGGTTGCTCCGAGGCTATAAATAGCCAACCCCAGCCCCATTTGTGGGTTGGCTGCTCCGAGAGAAAAACTGACACTTGTCATTTGAGAGCAACCCACCTCTGAGGACACTGAAGAACCTAAGTGAGGAAAACCACCAGCCTGAGTAGTTGAGCATTTCTGAGGAAGTCGGTTCAAGTGATCTGAAGCTTTTTACTCTTGAAGACTGTGATCTTCCAGCCGGTGTAGAAGTCTTCAGTCTGAGGAAGTCAAGATGCAATTGTGACTTCCCGGAGTGACTGAGTCTGTGAAGGTTTCGGGAGTCTACCTTGAAGAATCACCTGAGTTATTGGACGGAGTCTGAGGACTCTAGTTCAAGGAGAATAAGGTGAAGACTATGTCTTCTGAGTTCAATCTCAGCCTCTCCAACCAGACGTAGAGTTGTCACAGCAACTTGAACTGGTTCATCAAGTCTTCGTCTTCAGTGCCCCGGTGCTATTTCTTCAACCTCAGTTACTATGTTTATGCACTGATGACTTATCCTGATGCTTTACTTTCTGAGTTCACTTTGCACTGATTCCTCAGTTCGTGCCTCAATCTTACCGTAGCTGTGCAATAGGTTGTTTTTCCATTCACGTTATTTCTATTGTACTTCGTGTGTTCTTCCTCAGGTTTCAACTCCCTCAATTTCGTATTGCCTCAGTCCTGAGGAACTAGAAATTCCTCTAGATATTTAAAAATCTCCCATTCACCCCCCTCTGGTCGATATATTGCACTTTTAGAGTCCACTTACAGGAAGGAGAAGGAGAGAGAGAGGAATAATAGTGTGTTGGAAAAAGGGGGTGTACCCCTCCTTATATAGGCCAAGGGGGGGGGTGCCATCCTCCTCCCCTCCCCCATGTGGGACTAAACTCCCAAGGGGCGGAGTGCGCCGGCCTAGGGGGGGATGGGCCCCACCCTTGGCGCCAAGCCCAAGGGGGGAAACCCCCTCCTCCGCTAATGGGCCCCATAGGCCCATATAGCCTTTTTCTATTTTTAATTATTTTAATATGTTTAAATATTTAATTCGTATAATTAAATAATAAAACAAATTAAACTTTATTTCGAACCATTCAAAATGTCCAGAACAACTTCCATCCTCCTCCGGAACTATTCCGGTGATTTCTCCTATTTCACCGATTGATCCCGAAACTGTCCTATGCATCCATTGCCCTTAAGTGTAACACCATAACGGTCCGGGAAACAACAGACATAGTGGAGACTCTTCTCATTGACCAATGGCTAGTCAGTTGGACCTGGTTACAATCCTTGACAGCCCCTACGCTTCCATCGAATGAACTTCAATCTCTTTTGGAAACCGTTAACGATACAACGTAATCCCTTTGTGTTGCGGTACTTTGTTTGTCTGAGGTTCGATCGTCGGTATCCCACATACCATGTTCATATCTCGTTCACAACAAACAAGTTTACTCGTCCGTGCCTATTGCATCTCCCTTGACCTAGTCACCTGCTTGCAAGCTATTGATGCAATATCACCGAGTGGGCCCAAAGTACCTGTCCTGTTACAAGGACTCACAAATCCCGCTCTGATCTATTAACATACTCATCAATCATATATTTCGGAATACCCAAAGTGCACCGTTATATCCAACATATTTCAGTCAGCTGGTGGGATACAAATCAAAGTCTCCTCATAGATGACAATTAAGTATGATCATTACAGTCTAAGGACTAAGCCATACGTTACAAAGGCATTGCAACGCCGAACTATGTGACTCGATCACATTGCAATACTTTAGGTGGGTGTATGTCCATCACATCATTCCCCTAATGACATGACCTCATTGTCAATGGACTTAAGTGTCGCCATGATCAGGAAAGCTTGATCAATCAATTGCCCAATGAGATAGTTTACCCGAGTTAAACTACGGACCTATGTTTTATACTACACCTGTATTAGTATTTCCAAGTAATACAGTTATAGCACAGTATAAAATGTATTATGAACAAAACGGGTATGTGACAAATATCTTTATTAATTTGTCTCTAGGGCACATATCCAAAAAGAGTGTCGGAAGATCATCCATGATCACACCATCGATGCCCCCCTTGGGATGAAACGCTCTGTCTGGTATGCCAACGACCCCTGAAAGGCTGCCATATGCATCGACGAGCTTGAGGAAGACCTAGAGACGCTGCGCTACAAGGTTGTCAGCCTTGACATTGAGTACACCAAGGATCACAGCAGGGCCGCCGTCATGCAGTTCTGTGTCGGACAGACAGTCCTCCTCTACGAAATCAGTAGGGTTGTCGGCCGCTGCCAGAGGCTCGAGGAATTCCTCTCCAGCGAGAAATACACCGTCGTCACAGTCGACACCGCAAACGACAAGAAGGTGCTCAAAAACTCTGGCTTGCAGGTAACCAACCTCGTCGACCTACAGAAGCAGTACAAGGTGGCGGGTGATGGCTTCTCGCCCCTCGTTGGTTACCCCAAGTGGAAGGTTGATATGTAGCTTATGTGGTGAGGAAGATAGTTCTCTCACTTCTTGTTGGTTACACCAAGTGGAAGGTGAGATGTAGCGTAGCAGCAAATTTCCCTTAGAGAAGATGCTAAGGTTGAGGATCGACCAGTAGGACTCCAAAATCGAAAAGTAGGTGGCAAGGAAACAATGGCACCGTTTTTAAGACAAAAGTTGCTTCCTTGACCTAGACCTGCACACACAGCAAATAATTTTTCTCCCAGCGAGTACAGAGGAGTTGTCAATTCCTCCGGCCTTGCTGTTTACAAAGGATCAACGCAAGAGATGATAATAGTGGCAACTGAAAGTAAGAAATGAAAGTAAATTGATGGTGTAAACAATGGTGTAAATATGGACCGGGTTCCCATAACGTTCACTGGTGATGTCTCTCTCCCAAAAGACGATAAAAGTGCTAGCGAGGTAAACAAATCATAGCTGGGCAATTGACAGGATTATAAACACACCGCAATGCTAACTATGCCACAAAAGAAAGGAAGAGGCTCAAAAGCAATGGGCAGTACGCCAAGGTAAGTAGACCGAAATCCATCTGCATCTACTACGAATCATCCACCTTGAGATATCTATCCAGAACATCTCACTGGTATTAAGTTGTGAATCCCACCCAAAGTGTAAACTCAAAGCAACAGACAACTGCATTAAAAAAACTTTGCGTAAAGTAAACAAGCCTTGCACCCGCAGGTACAAGAACCGTTGTTTTATCCCTGGTGGCAACAACACATCCCCTAGTCTCATGTTTTTGTCACTCAAGCTAGACATCAGGGGGTTGAACCCACAATCAAGAATAACGCTCCTTCTTGGAGTTGCAACAAATCACTTGGCCAAAGTAAAATACGGTAACGGAGAACATGCAAGAATTAACTTAAGAACACAAATATAAAAGAGAACCAAATATATTACTCATCACAATCTGAACATAGTCTCATAATCCATCAGATCCCAACAAACTCAGCATAGCAACTCAGAAAATTACAAAGGTTCCTCGATCATGTGAGGCAGCTCACGATGTCTCGAAAGTGGAAGCACAAAGACGGGAGGAGAACATCACATAGCTACTGGTCATGGACCCATGGTCCAAGGGGGACTACTCACAGCACATCCGGGAGGCGTCCATGGCGATGGATGGTCTCCCGGAGGGGGTTCCTCCTTCCGGCAGGGTTTCTCCTGGCAGCCCCGATCTTGAAACGGCGGTGGCGGTACAGAGAGGAGAACAGGAATAGTAGATCGATATTAGGGGTTTTCTCCGCGGGGGCTAAATATAGGCCAAAGGGGGCACCGAGAGGGGCCACAGGGCAGCCAGGAGGCCTCTAGGCGCGCCCTAGGGTGGGGCCGCACCAGGGACCCTGGGGCACTGGTGGGTCCACTCCCTTCCTCCCTTGGTTCTTCGGGAAGCTTCTGGGACGCTGATTTTTTATATAATTTTTCCGGAATTTATTTGGCACTATTAATGGCCGGAAAACCTGAAATATAAAAACAGCAGAAAACAGGAACTGGCAACTGGCTGCACTGAGTTAATAGGTTAGTCCAAATATGATCAAAAGTGTATGAAAGTTCAAGCAAAACATGGCAAAGTCACACAAATCATGCTTGGAGCAAGCAGCAATTTTAGATACATTTGGGACGTATCAGTAGCCTAGCAGCAACTTTCCCTCAGTGAAGATACCGGGGTTTATGTCTCTGGCATACTCCGAATTCTGCAAGTAGGTGTCAACGGCGCCAGATATTAAGTTGCCGGATGGTGATGAGGTTGACGTGGACATGTACACACAACAAATAACTTTGCTCCCAACGAGTACAGAGAGGTTGTCAATCTCTCCGGCCTTGTTGTTTACAAAGGATTAAACACAAGGGTAGATAGTAGTGATAATTGCAATGGAAACTAAAAGCTGAAAGTAAAGTGGAGGTGTAAACAATGGTGGAAATATGGACTGGGGTCCCGTGATGTTAACTAGTGATGTCTCTCTCCCAAAAGATGATAAAATAGCTAAGTTGGGTGAACAAATTACAGCTGGGCAATTGACAGAATTATAAACGCACCGCAATGTTAATTATGCTACATTAAAGTAAGAGTGCTCAATAGTATGGGCAGTACGCCAAGACAAGTAGACTGTAATCCATCTACATCTACTACTAAGCATCCACCTTGAGATATCTATCCAGAACATCTCGCTGGTATTAAGTTGCGAGCCCCACCCATAGTGTAAACTCAAAGCAACAGACAATTGCATTAACAATCTATGCATAAGGTAAACAATCCTTGCAACCGCGGTTACAAGCACCATTGTTTTCTCCCTGGTGGCAACAACACATCCCCTAGACTCATGTTTCTGTCACTCAAGCTAGTCATCGAGGGGCATGAACCCACAATCATGCATAACGCTCCCTTTTGGAATTACTATCTACTACTTGGCAAAATAAATAAACAACAACGGAGAACATGTAAGAATTACTCAAGAACAAAATATAAAAGGTAAACCAAATATATAACTCATCACGATCTGAACATAATCTCATAATCCATCGGATCCCAGCAAACTCAGCATAGCAACAACAGGAAAATTACATAGGTGCCTCGATCATGTAGGGCAGCTCACAAGGTCTAAAACTTTGAAGAACAATGTTGGAGACAAGACATCACATAGCTACTGATCACGGACCCATGGTCCAAGGTAGACTATTCACGGCACATCCGGGAGGCGTCCATGGGGGTGGAGAGGCTCCCGGAGGTCAATCCTCCCTCCGACAGGGTGCCGGGAAGGGGTCTTCTTGTGCTCCTGATCTTCGGAGTGCGGCGGCGGCGGAACAGAGAAGAAATTCGTGATGCGAGATCCTCCTCGAGGGTTTTCTAGGTCGCGCCACCTGGCCGCCTTGGAGGGGGGTGCCCCCCCCCCGACTCTCCTTCGGTGGTTCCGGAAGCTTCCTCCATGCTGATTGTTATTCTGATTTTCCCAAATTTTTCCGGCATTTTAAATTGGCGAAAAATCACTGCAACTAAAGAAATCAACAGACTAGAACTGGCACTAGGTGCACTAAGTTACTAGGTTAGTCCAAATATGTGTAAAATGATATAAAAGTGTAGCAAAACATGTAGAAATGTCACATAAAAGTGCATGGAACAAGCAAAAATTATAGATACGTTTGGAACGTATCAACATCCCCAAGCTTAATTTCTGCTCTTCCTCGAGTAGGTAAATGATAACACAGATAATTTCTGTGGTGACATGCTAGCACACACATACAAGAACTTCAAAGTAAAGTAAGTAAGACATGCAATTCAACTCAAGACAATAACAAGCAAGAGTCTTAATATTAATTCTAGAAAAGCATAAACATAAAGGTGCCAGAGCTCTCACTGTCCGTGACTCGAATGTCTCCAAATGGTGTTTGTGTGCAATAAGTGGTAGATGGGTTTAAGAGAGTAAATATATATATATATATATATATAGTTAATTGAGAATTTGATACGTCCCAAATGTATCGATTATTTCTGCTTGCTCCATGCATGTTTTGTGTGACATTGCTATGATCTAGATACACTTTCATACACTTCTGATCATATTTGGACTAACTTATTAACTCAGTGCACCCCAGTGGCAGTTTCTGTTTTCTGCTGTTTTTCTATTTCAGTATTTCCCTATATAAAAAGTGCTCCAAAAATCTGGGAAAAATCAAATAAATAATCAGCGTACCGGAAGCTTCCAGAGCCCCGAAGGAGGGCCAGGGGGCCACCACCAGGTGCCCAGGCGTCCACCTGGAGCGGCCAGGGGCCTGGCCGCGCCAGGGGGGCTCATGGACTCCCAGTGGCCCCCCTGGCTGCCCCCTTCGCCTATTTAATCTCCGTCACGGGAAACCTCCGAAGACAGAACCCTTTTTCGCGATCTCGCCTCTGTTCTGCTGCCGCCGCGCTTCCAAGATCGGGAGCACCGTCAGGACCCTTCCCGGCACCCTGCTGGAGGGAGGATCGACCTCCGGTAGCTTCTCCTCCACCATGGACGCTCCCCGGATGTGCCGTGAGTAGTTTCCTTTGGACCATGCGTCCGTGATCAGTAGCTATGTGATGTTCTCCTCGCTTCTTTGTTCTTCATGGTTTAGACCTCGTGAGCTGCCCTCCATGATCGAGGCACATATGTAATCTTTCTACTTTTGCTATGCTGAGTTTGATGGGATCTGATGGATTATGAGATTATGTTCAGATTGTGATAGAGCAATATAATTGGTTCTTATCTTTTGTATTTTTGTTCCCAAGTAGTTCTTGCATGTTCTCCGTTGCTGTTTATAGCTCCAAGAGGGAACGTTATGCTCGATTGTGGGTACATGCCCCCTGATGACACGCTTGAGTGACATCAACATCAGTCTAGGGGATGTGCTGTGGTCACAAGGGGGAAAACAATGGTGCTTGTAACTGCGGTTGCAAGGACTGTTTACTTTACGCAAAGTTCTTTTTAATGCAGTTGTCTGTTGCTTTGGGTTTACACTTTGGGTGGGGCTCGCAACTTAATACCAGCGAGATGTTCTGCATAGATATGTCAAGTTGGATGATTAGTAGTAGATGCAGATGGATTTCGGTCTACTTATTTTGGCGTACTGCCCATGCTTTTGAGCCTCTTCCTTTGTTTTGCAGCATAGTTAGAATTTCGGTGAATTTATAATCTTGTCAATTGCCCATCTATAATTTGTTTACCTCGCATAGCATTTTTATCGTGTTTTGGGAGAGAGACATCACTAGTGAACATCACGGGTCCCCGGTCCATATTCTCATAATTTCTTACAAGCTTATTTCCTTTTCAGTATTTACTTTCAGTTGCTATCATTAACATTATCCCTTGTGTGTTTGATCCTTTGTAAACAACAAGACCGGAGAGATTGAAAACCTCTCTGAACTTCGTTGGGAGAAAAGTTAATTGTGTTGTGTGCAGGTCCACGTCAGTTGCGCCGCTGAAACCTACTTATCATCTGCCAGAGTCCTAGGGGAGACAAATCCTATTCTCTACATAGGGGAAATTTGCTGCTATCCTACATCTCACCTTCCACTTGGGGTAAGCAACGAAGGGCGAGAAGCCATTACCACTTCCACGCCATCAAGCGAATTTCTGGCGCCGTTGCCTGGGACTCCGAGTGATAAGATAGGGGAGTTTCCCACTACCTTTTACCTTTACTTTTTAGTCTTGTTAGTTTACCTTTCAGTTTTTATCTTTGTTTCTTATATCAAAAATCACAAAAAAAGTTATCTTGCTATTAGTAGCCCTCCTTGTTTAAATGAACATGTTAGGACTTGGTTCTTTGCGGGAATCGGAAGTTCTCGATATCCGTTAAAGGGATGGAGAAAATATGAAGAAGGCATGGGACAGAATTTCTGAAGCACATAAAAGAATTATTCCTTGGATACCTATAAAAAATGTGCTTAGAAATTTTTACCATGGTCTTTTTAAGTGGTGTAAATACTCTCTTGATATTATAGCTAAAGGATACCTCTTAGAGTGTGATGAATCTAGAGCTCTTGATATTTTGTACAGTCTATCTAGTTATTTTGTTTGTGATCGTAGTATTGATACTGTTATAGATAGACTTGCCACTATTGAAAAAAGGATGGATGCTCTAGATTTGAGGAAAGTAGAAGAATTTAAATCCAACAAGAAAGAAATGTTGGAAATAGATGATGATTGGGAGCCCTTTATTAGGATTAGCATCTCTAACCAAGACTTCCTTGCTTTTTGTGACATTGGATCCATGGTTTATACTATGCCACAAATAGTATATGATTCTTTGAAACTAGATATGGATAAATTGTCATCTTATCATTATTGGATATATGCTCTACAGGCAAACAATATATGATTATTCCAATATATCTAAGCAAGTTCATAACCAGTTTCATACCGTGCTAGAACTGTATCAGTGAAACAATGATACAGGTGTGGTATAGAAAACCCAGAGTTCCTAGTTAGCCTCTATATCAATAACTAGTTCATGGTCAACATGATGGTCGTGGTTTCGCGATCATGGACAATTAAGTCTCTTGAATATGAGGTCACCTCACTAGATGAGTGACGTGATGAACATTACCCAAAGCAAGCATTACAACATGATCAATCTTATGAAGGTTCAGTGTTATAATTACAGAACGTAGTAGACCGTTCCTCTGACCGTGAGTACGTGCATAATTGCTATCTACTCGGATGCTTTGACTTACATCCCACCACCTGACTGAAATATGCGGTTCATAATGATTGTATCTTGGGTATTCCGTGGAGATATGTTGAGGAGTACTTTTACAAGAGCGGGATTTTTCTATCCATGTAATGGATAGATACTCGGGGCCCACTCGGTGAGATTCCATCCATAAAGCTGCAGCGTGTGACTAGGTCACGGGGATGAATATCACGGGAACAAGTGAATAAGGATTTGTTCAGAACGAGGTTGAACAAGACATAGGATGTCATTGATCGAATCTCGGAACAATCCAGTATCGCTGACAAAGGGAATGCTATACGACGTAAGGTCCAATCGGTGTTGATATCCGGAATGCACAGGGGTCATTATGGGCATCCAGGTCCCGTTGATGATCATTGACCTTAGCCTCATCTCGGTCATGACTGGAGTGTTCTCGGACCGTATGGTAACACACTTAAGGGCTCGATGAAATCGGAGACCTTTTTCGGAACTATCGAAGTAAACAGAGAATAAAGGAAACAACATCGGAGAAGTTCCGTGTTGAACCGAAGAAGTTTCAGAGTGACCCGGAAGGTGTTCCGGAGCACCGGGAGATGGAATAATATGTTTTAGTTATTAATTAATTGAATTAATAATTCAAAACATTTTATTTCTAATTAATATGTGCAATGGGCCTTAGTGGAGAAAAAGGCCCATTAGGGGAAATAAAAGGGAAAAGAAAAAAAGGAAAGGAGGGGGGAGGCGCTATGGGCCCTAGGGCCCATGAGGGTGGCGCCCCCTCCACCCCATGGTCGGCGCCCTCCCCCCTTGGCATGTGGGATAGTCCCAAATTGCTAAGGGAGGGGGCTTGACTCCCTCCCCTCCCCCTATATAAAGTGGGCTATGGTGCACATATTAAATACACAATAATTCGTGATAAATTCATATTTACTCCGAATTGAGATCGGTTTTCTCCGGTCTTCTCCCCTTCCTCGTCTCTTCAATGGTGGGCTCCCTAGTGTGAGCTTGTAGTGGAATTGAGGCATCTCTGCTAGAATCAGAGTCCGTCGTGCTGCCGAAGCTCCGTCCGGAGGTCTGCTTCCGCCACCTTCGCTGGATCGGAGAACGGAGGTCGTCATTGAGTCTCGTACGTGTGCGAGTACTATGAGGTGCTACATGTGTGGCACTACACCCGTCCGGGTGCTCAACACAGCCAGGGGGCTGTGAACTTCGTTTGGCTACATCAACCACGTTTGCGGGAACGTTTCCCGCGCAACGGACTACACCCCGAGGTATGTTATTCCGCACTCCTTTCCATTACGGTAATACGGCTAGCTAGATCTTGGGTTATGGGAAATGCTAGTTAGGAAAAATTTGTGTTTTCCGCTGCGCACCCCAACAGTGGTATCATGAGCTAGGTCTATGCTTAGTATTACCGTACGGATAGGACACATCGGGGATGTGGGCTTTTTTTGTATGATTGTTACCCTCCCACGTGTACTTGTTCACATCTGTGGCATCGTTTGATGAAGCGTCCCCCGACCGACCTTACGCGTACGCTTACGCGAGACTGGTTCCACGCTTGACATACGACTTGTACTGTATAAAGTGGCTCTGGGGGTGTCTGTCTCTCTACTTTAGCGGATGTGGAATTTGCAACGGAGGGACCCGTGCGGGGTGTAATAGAGACAATCTTATGGTTCACGTTGTGGTTGACTCGTAGGTTAAAACCTGTTTAACTATGAAAGCCCTAGCAGCCACGTAAAACTTGCAATATACAACTAGATCGTCTAAACTTTGTATTGCTAAGTGGGGGCTATCGTTTGTTTGATTGTGATGTAGTGATAGCTTTGCTATATGTTACTAGTAAGTAGTAAACGTCATCATGACAAAACAAACTCAAATGGAGACATTGTAGACTTAGTGTTGCCATAGCTTAAACATCTTAAAACCTGCTAGTATAGGATACACGACATTCCGTACATATCGGGAAGGATCTCCCATATGGCCGACATTCCGTACATATCGGGTGTCACACATATTAAATGGCATTCGCATGAGGTTAGGTTCGGCAAGCCTAGCATATGCAGATATGGCCTTGCTGAGCAGCATATAACATGGAGGTTAATTTGGCGAGCCTAGCAGATGCAGATATGGCCTCGGAATAGTAGAGATCGAAAGATCGAGCATGAGTCACAATATAGAGATAATGTGATCGCACAAGTTGTTGTCTACCTTTGAAACTGACCCGTCATCCGTGTGATATTCGAGGGCGGGCAGTGAATCTGGATCATGTAATCACTAAAACTTCTTAGGGATGATTGTTTTAGTGCGAGCACATTTATAATATGATTATATGAACTCATTGTTGTGAACTAGTCTTAATTGTGTTCCTTGCGATTATGTTTCTAGAAAATGGATAATACCCAGTACCTTGAAATGGTTTCTTTCTTTCGTGGTGAAAAACTTGAAGAAAATGGGTCAAACTTCATTAGTTGGTACTTACGCCTTAGAGTCGTGCTCAAGAGAGCCAACCTTTCATTCTTAACTAAAGAGCATGTGGGAAACCCTCCAGCAAAGAACATGGATGCACAAGAGGCGGTTGATTATCAGTATCGTCGAAGGACATACGCCATATCTAAAGGTGTCATAGAAACCAGCATTCCGCAACCTTTGCGTGAGAAAAATCTGAGTTGGATACATATGACATGATAGATGAGCTTAAGTCATTAAACATGCATCGGTTTAGAGTTGCCAGATTTGAGTTAGAAAAAGAGTTTCTCTCTACAAAGATGGAAGAAGGCTCTTTCCTGAAGGCACACTTGGCCAAGATGCATGATATACATCTGAGCCTCGTAGATGACTTTGACTATTGGACCACAGATGAGTCTGCGATATACACGATGTTACACTCGCTTCCACCGAGCTATACAGACCATGTCCATGGTTATGTCGGCAGAGGTGAAAGCTTCGAGTTCTCTGACTTCATGGATAGACTTCAGTATCTGGAGGTTGAACCCATTGAAGGAGAAGTTGTCGATGGAGAAGGTATATACTTGATATACTTTATAAATGTTTGTTCCCTTATACAACACTTGCAGTTAATGAGTATCTGATACTTATTCTGCTTTATGAACACAGGACCTGCCATTGCATGGACGGGAAGAGGTGAAATCAAGGATTGAAGGATATCAAGTCAGTTGATGGAAGCATGTATTCCGCCGAGACATCTATCATAGGAGATACTTAGAGTGTTAGATAAATCTTATGTAATCATTATAGTATGAACACTTAGTTGTGTGCCTTGCATCTCGCGAGACAAAGTTATTCATGTAATGAGACAAGTCAGTTGTTCCATCTTTATGAATAAAAGTGTGCTTATACTTTGATTACGTCTTGATTTATGTTATGATAGAAAGCATTTATAATACTGTTATTATTGTCAAGTAATATTTAAGGTTTAATGATAAAGTTGTCTTGATTATAACAAGTCAAAGATTTGATTGCATAAGGTGATTTCATAACTAATGAATTCATTAAATGTATGATCTATTAACTTGTGAGTTCATTATCAAATAAAAGTCATAACTTGATTGCATGAGGTGGATTAGATACACGATCTATGAACCTCTGCAATAAATATGACCATGACAAGGTTCTAGCAAGCAGAACTTGTGCCAATCATTACACATAAATGATGTACTAAATGGGGACATGAGTTATCATTAAATACTTCATATCATTAATTGAAAGTTGTATTCAATTGAGATCATAAAACTGAGATTCAGGAATCACAGTGTGAAGTAGAATATAAGGATACAAATCACTACGCTATCCGAGTGATAAGTATTAAAGATGACATAATGGGAGACTTGTGGAAGTTTTACCACAAATTACGATGGAAGTTTAAAGTGCTAGACTACTTAAACCATTCGTAGTCATACTAAACTGTAGTATGGTCTAAACGTTCTTTCCCCTTGCACTAAAATTATTAACGAACAAGGTTGTTTAATTCATTAAGTTAAAACACCCACTTCATGAATAGGAAACCATCCTGAATCTAATGAGACAAGATAGCTCCATAATTGATGGTGTTATAAGGTTTCTTAAAGAAAGAATTTCTTTGTGATAAACCTACAAGCAATTGAAATTACATATTCTCCCCGAATAGCAAAATTTGTGTTGCTTGATTGGTAGTGCGAGAAGAAGTCTCTCGACACGGATCCAATGGGAGATAATGGAAACTTTGACCAAGGTATTGGACCTTGCCTTGAGAATATCAGAGTATTACAACGGAAGCGTGTTCCGCTGTAATCACGCTATATAAGGAAGGATATGCCAAAGAAGATTGGTCTTGGTATATGAGTTGAAGCCTTAGTTGAATTTAGAAGGTTGTCATGAATACGTTCTGTACGGAACAATAATCATGAGTCTTCTTAATGAAATAAAAGGAATAAAACTGCTTGAAATACAAAGGAATGATGGTAGCCTAGAACACGAGGAGAAATGAAACAATATTGAGTTACATAAAGGATGGCTCACGTCCTGTGAAATAAATCAGTTATTTCATATTCTCGACAAACTCGAAAGTTATTGAGAATAATGTAACGGGTATAAGGCATAATTTTGGTTCATAAAACGGTTATGACCAAAGTTCAATGGTGATTGACTGCGGAAATGTAGGAACGCTTTAATCAATAAAATATTTCATTTACACTACAATGGACCATAGCCTGAAATTGCGTCTCAGTCAAATTGGGATTTGAAAGAGAATTTCAATGTCATGACGAAGGTTTATTTCGTTGGAAGGATGGACTGTAGTACCTCAAGACAGGAACCCTCAACCTTGATTTGATCAAGTGATTTTTTGTGAATGACCAAAATATTGAGTGGGCCTTTAGTTTCATGAAACTGAGTGGGAGCTTTGGGAGAATTGTCATTATGTAAGACATAGTAACAATACAATGACTTGATGAAAGCTGAACCACAAATATATGAGTATATGATGGATAAATTTGAGTGGGATCATGATCATTATCTCAGACATGCATGTTATGACATATGTGGAGAATGATCACGTGTATGTATATATGGACATGCGAATGATATATGTACATGGAGAATCGTCTCATATGCACGTATATGCATTATGATATATATATATAACATAAGGTAGATATAACGCAAGATTACAAGACTATTCCTTTATATGAAGTACTAAACACATCACACGTCGAAATCTATAGTGATAGATACGTATGATGAAACAAAGAAAAGTTGGAATAATCTTCTAGACAAGAAACATGTTCTTGTAGCTAGAAATTATATAACGGATGAAATCCAAATATCACAAGTAATGTCTTGATGGAAGAATAGAGATGCACCATGTACTAGGACATGTGATCTCATATGTACTTTGACATATGATTAAACCATATAACACGCATTGTGAATCCAACAACAGAATGACTCAAAAGTTCTTGGAAGAAGAACAGATTCCGATGTGCTTTAGGAGTAAAACACAGAATCTGAATAAAGTCCATGAATTCAGTATATGAGGAATACTGAGGACTATGCTCTAAAGAATAGAAAGATAATAGACTTGAATGTAATGCAAGATTACAATTGCAAGCCATATTATGGGCCTATATGGAATTAGATACATCACCAAAGAAATGAAAGAAATGTGAGAAAGATTCACGGCACTACAAACATAATACTACTTAAGAAAGTAGACATATGGATAAAAGTTTGGCGTAAGAAGTTTGGACTTCTGGCCGAGTGTATTTCCCAATATATGTGACGCTGGATAAGTCTTCTGAAGATTGAACCAAAGGATCACTGAAGGATACTGTGAAATAATAGTCTCACTCTCCCGCGAAACTTATATCCAACCATTATATGATAATGAGTGGCATGTCAAACTAGTTGACCTATGCCAGTTGCAAAGGAAACATACGAATCTGAATTGGTGCAGTTCATTACCGAACCCTCTTCCATGAGCAAGCATGATCAATGAACACTTATGTGATAAGATGGTTATGATCGGGAAAATGCGGCTAGATTATTAGCACTCTAGTGCAAGTGGGAGATTGTTGGATATATGGTCTAGAGGCAAATAATATATGATTATTCCAATATATCTAAGCAAGTTCATAACCAGTTTCATACCGTGCTAGAACTGTATCAGTGAAACAATGATACAGGTGTGGTATAGAAAACCCCAGAGTTCCTAGTTAGCCTCTATATCAATAACTAGTTCATGGTCAACATGATGGTCGTGGTTTCGCGGTCATGGACAATTAAGTCTCTTTACTATGAGGTCACCTCACTGGATGAGTGACATGATGAACATTACCCAAAGCAAGCATTACAACATGATCAATCTTATGAAGGTTCAGTGTTGTAATTACAGAACGTAGTAGAGCGTTCCTTTGACCGCGAGTACGTGCATAATTGCTATCTACTCGGATGCTTTGACTTACATCCCACCACCTGACTGAAATATGCGGTTCATAATGATTGTATCTTGGGTATTCCGTGGAGATATGTTGAGGAGTACTTTTACAAGAGCGGGATTTTTCTATCCATGTAATGGATAGATACTCGGGGCCCACTCGGTGAGATTCCATCCATAAAGCTGCGGCGTGTGACTAGGTCACGAGGATGAATATCACGGGAACGAGTGAATAAGGATTTGTTCAAAACGAGGTTGAACCAGACATAGGATGTCATTGATCGAATATCAGAACAATCTAGTATCGCTGACAAAGGGAATGCTATACGACGTAAGGTCCAATCGGTGTTGATATCCGGAATGCACAGGGGTCATTATGGGCATCCAGGTCCCGCTGATGATCATTGACCGTAGCTTCATCTCGGTCATGACTGGAGTGTTCTCGGACCGTAGGGTAACACACTTAAGGGCTCGATGAAATTGGAGACCTTTTTCAGAACTATCGGAGTAACCAGAGAATAAAGGAAATAGCATCGGAGAAGTTCCGTGTTGAACCGAAGAAGTTTTGGAGTGAGCCGGAAGGTGTTCCGGAGCACCGGGAGATGGAATAATATGTTTTAGTTATTAATTAATTGAATTAATAATTCAAAACATTTTATTTCTAATTAATAGGCGCAATGGGCCTAAGTGGAGAAAACGGCCCATTAGGGGAAAATAAAAGGGAAAAGAAAAAATAAAAAAAGGAAAGGAGGGGGGAGGCGCCATGGGCCCTATGGCCCATGAGGGTGGCGCCCCATCCCCCCCCCCCCCCATGGTCGGCGCCGTCCCCCCCCTTTGCATGTGGGATAGTCCCACATTGCTAAGGGAGGGGGTTGACTCCCTCCCCTCCGCCTATATAAAGTGGGCTATGGTGCACATATTAAATACCCAATAATTCGTGATAAATTCATATTTACTCCGAATTGAGATCGGTTTTCTCCGGTCTTCTCACCTTCCTCGTCTCTTCCACGGTGGGCTCCCTAGTGTGAGATTGTAGTGGAATTGAGGCATATCTGCTAGAATCGGAGGCCATCGTGCTGCCGAAGCTCCGTCCAGAGGTCTGCTTCCGCCGCCTTCGCTAGATCGGAGAACGGAGGTCGTCATCGAGTCTCGTACATGTGCGAGTACTAAGAGGTGCTATACGTGTGGCACTACACCCATCCGGGTGCTCAACACAGCCAGGGGGCTGTGAACTTCCTTCGGCTACATCAACCACGTTTGCGGGAACGTTTCCCGCGCAACGGACTACACCCCGAGGTATGTTATTCGGCACTCCTTTCCGTTACGGTAATACGGCTAGCTAGATCTTGGGTTATGGGAAACGCTAGTTAGGAAAAAAATTTGTTTTCCGTTGTGCACCCCAATAATCATGAACATGCTAATAGAGATATTTTAGAGGTTAAAGGAAACGTAAAAGAGGTCCAAGGTACATTCCTTCATAGGATTGCACCGATGGATTTCTTCGTCATGGAGCCAAACCAAAGCAACATTGTGCTTGGAAGGAACTTCCTCCGAGCCATGAAAGGCTTCATTGACATTGGTAACGGGTTCATACGCTTGTGCTAGGAAGAAGAAGAATGAGCTTATTGAAAATTAATTTGAAGGTGGAAAGGGCATGTGCCCTTATTTTTGGTTTTGGTAATTGATGAAAATCTTTATGGACTAATGGTTTCCTTGAGTTATAATTTAAGGTTTGTTCATAGGAAACGCTTGAAGATCATATGGTGGCTTCAAGGTTGTAAGATGAAGATTACGTGTTGACCAAGGTGTTCTTCATGGAGCCATACAAAGATTGGTCAAGTTGATGTGTGCAAGGCCAAGAGGAGCATCACGAAGATATCATATTCTTGGAGCTTGCCGATCATTTGGTGATAATGGTCTTGTGAAGATATGCCTAAAAGAGGCTCACCCATAATGGAGTATGGGGGCGCTATATACAAGTCTTTATCGAGCCGGCGGAATTAGGAAGATGTTCCAACTTGAGGCGGGCATGATCGTCATCATCAAGCTCAAGTGGATTATGCGCAAGACAAAGGTTTGACTAGATAGGTGTCTAGTTTTTCGGTCTCTTGGTAGTAGTTAGGAGACCGTGTTAGAGGCTAGGCCGAGTCGTTCGTGGAGAGCTCAAACCTTTTGCATCCTTGGCATCATCTTTATTGGTTCTTGTTTGTCTTTTCTCTTTGTGGGTTTTGGAGCTTGTGGTCTTCTTCATGACAAACTCTTGTTCATCGAAAACGGATTTCATATGCGTCCTCTCTTATGTTTTTCGATGTGGGATATTTTCCGGTTCTTCTCGGTTAGAGGTTCGATGTGGGAGATTAAGGCAAAATCAAGATTTCCATCAAGCTTGAGTTTGCCTTAATCGGAGTTCATTTGCAGAAGTTCTGGAAGTTCAGGGTTTGCTTGTTTTATTTGGAGTTCATCTGTTGTGTGGCATGGGCTCCCTGGTTCTACCAGGGCGGTAGTACCGCTCTTGGAGCGGTAGTACCGCGCCACGGTAGTACCGTGGGCGAGTACCGCACTCACTACCGTAACTCCACTGGACTTTGCGGTAGTAGGCACGGTACTGGCCCCCGGTAGTACCAAGGGGCGGTAGTACCTCTCCTAGTGCGGTAGTACCGTGCCACGGTAGTACCGTGGGCAAGTACCGCACTCACTACCGTAAGTCCACTGGACTCTGCGGTAGTGGGCACGGCACTGGGCTTCGGTAGTACCGTGGGGCGGTAGTACCGCTCTCCTAGCGGTAGTACCGTGGTTGGTGGGCTGCCAACGGGTTCCAACGGCTGGATTCGTGGGGGACTATAAAAGGGGGTCTTCTTCTTCGTTTGTCACCACCGGTTTTGTGCAAGTTCTTCCCCCCATTGTTGACCTCTTTGAGCTTGCTTACTGTCTTCCCCTCCTACGATTCTTGCTCCTTTTTGAGGGAAAAGAGAGAGGAGTTCTAGATCCACATTCTCCACCAAGCCATCTCTCCTCTTAGTGAGGGGAACCTTGTGGATCTAGATCTTGGAGTTCTTCGTGTTCTCCTTGTTCTTTCTCTCATATTCCTCCATAGCTTTTGTTGCTTTGGTGTGATTTGAGAGTTGGGGACTTGAGCACTTCTTGTGCTCTTGCCATTGCATTTGGTGCATCGGTTTGAGTTCTCTCCGAGGATTCGTTGTAGTAAGTGAAGTTGAGAAGATAGCTACTCTTGAGTGCATTGGCACTCTAGAGCTTGTACCTCGTGGGTGCGTTGGCACCTAGAGGCTTGTTGTTGTGGAGCTCAATCATTGTGGTGGAAATCTTCGGGACGCTACGGGAGCCTCCAATTCGGTTGTGGAGATTGCCCCGAGCATTTGTACGGGTTCGGTGACTGCCCCCAAGGGTTGCCATTTGTACTGGTTCGGTGACCGCCCTCAAGTGTCCTAATAGTGGAATCACGACATCTTGCATTTGTAAGAGCGTGAGGAGAAATAGGGTGGACCTCGTTGGCTTTGTGTGAGAATTGTGCTCCTCACCCTCTCCCAACAGAGACGTACTTCTCGCAAGAGAAGGAACTTCGGTAACAAATCCTTGTCTCCATCGGCTCCACTTGCGGTTATCTCTAACCTTACTTTGAGCAAGCTTATTACATTGTTTATCTTGTGCTTGCTCATATTATTGTACATTGCTTGTCCCATAGGTTGTTCTTCTAGTCAACCTATTTACTTGTGCACCTACTTTGTGATAGCCTTAGTGCTCTTGTTATATATCTTGCTATCACATAGTTGTTTATCTTGCTTAGTATAAGTTGTTGGTGCACATAGTTAAGCCTAGCTTATTTAGGTTTCTTGCTTGGCAAATTAAACATTAAGTTTTATTCCGCATTTGTTCAAGCCGAAACCGTAATTGTTTTTAAGCGCCTATTCACCCCCCCCCTCTAGGCGACATCCACGTCCTTTCAAAGGTTTTTACGATTCCGACGATTTTGGAGACCTTTGATTCTTCTTTTGCCTTATGCCTAGCTTAAAGGAGTAAAAAAAGCGCTTTTTGGGAGGCAACCCAAGATGTTTTTACTTCTGTTATTAGTGGTCTTGATGATTGTTACTACTGTAGCAACATCATTGTAACTTTATTTTCAAGATTTGTGCCAAGTTATGGCCTCTTATGACAAGGGTAGAGAAAGTTGTGACATGCTGTCCAGAAAAGAGATTTTGTCCTCGTGACGGGAAAAATCAGATCAAATCACCAGTTCATCTTTTTGAGCTGAAACTTTTACACAGCTTTCTCTATACAATCGCGGAACTTTCGTATGTTCTGAGTTTTATTATTTGAGTTTCAAAAGTACCCCTAAAAAATTCTTTACTACCCGTTGTTCTGTTTTTCACAGATTCTGCCACGTTTTATCTCTCCTTACTTTTGCAAACCTTAAGCTTTATTTTTCTTTGCAAAAACCTTTTTTAAATCTTGAGAAACAGTATCTCTTCAAGAATATCTTTATATCCAGTGGGGAAAATTATTTTATTAAGGGTACTAACCTCTCTAATCAGCTTATGATGAGTTATGTATGAAGGAAGTTTTCAAGTGTGCGATGGAAGATGATGAAAGAAGATCTAGGAGTGTCAAGCGCTCAAGCTTGGGGATGCCCCCATGCATCCCCAATAAATATTCAAGGAGACTCAAGCATCTAAGCTTGGGGATGCCCCCGTGCATCCCCTTCTCCATCAACAATCATCGGTTCGTCCTTCGTCTCACTATATTTTTATCACTTCATGTGTTATGTGCTATGCTTGGAGCGTCTCGCTCTTAGGTTTTATTTTTAATTTTATTTAGCTTTGCTTGCTTCTCATAACAATTTCGACCCCGTCTTACTTTGTGTGGGCGAGAAACAAGCTCCACTTTCAAAATCTAGAACACATCATAGGATTCTTCATGCCTATCTTTTTGTTGTTGTGTGTTGATACGTCCAAAACGTATCTATAATTTCTGCTTGCTCCATGCATGTTTTGTGTGATATTGCTATGATCTAGATACACTTTCATACACTTTTGATCATATTTGGACTAACCTATTAACTCAGTGCACCACAGTGCCAGTTCCTGTTTTCTGCTTTTTTTCTATTTTAGTTTTTCCCCATATAAAAAGTGCTCCAAAAATTCGGGAAAAATCAGATAAAAAATCAGCGCAGAAGAACCTTCCGGAAGGACCTGAGTGGGGCCAGAGGGCCACCACCAGGGGCCCAGGCGCCCTAGTGGCGCGCCCCAGGGGCTGGCCGCGCCAGGGGGCGCCTGGACCCCTGGTGGCCCCCCTGGCTGCCCCCCTTCGCCTATATATTTTCCGTGACGAGAAACTCTCGAGGAGAGAACCCTTTTTCGCGATCTCGCCTCTGTTCCGCCGCCGCCGTGCTTTCGAGATCGGGAGCACCAGCAGACCTCTTCCCGGCACCCTGCCGGAGGGAGGGCCGACCTCCGGGAGTCTCCTCTCCACCATGGATGCTTCCCGGATGTATCGTGAGTAGTTTCTTTGGACCATGGGTCCGTGATCAGTAGCTATGTGATGTTCTCCTCCCCTCTTTGTTCTTCATGGTTTAGACCTCGTGAGCTGCCCTACATGATCGAGGCACTTTTGTAATCTTTCTGCTGTTGCTATGCTGAGTTTGATGGGATCTGATGGATTATGAGATTATGTTCAGATTGTGATTGAGTAATATATTTGGTTATTATCTCTTATATTTTTCTTCTTAAGTAATTCTTGCATGTTCTCCGTTGCTGTTTATTTATTTGGCCAAGTAGTAGGCAGTAACCCCAAGAGGGAACGTTATGCTCGATTGTGGGTTCATGCCCCCTGATGACACGCTTGAGTGACAGAAACATGAGTCTAGGGGATGTGCTGTTGCCACAAAGGGGAAAACAACGGTGCTTGTAACTGCGGTTACAAGGATTGTTTACTTTACGCAAAGTGCTTTTCAATGCAGTTGTCTGTTGCTTTGGTTTTACACTTTGGGTGGGGCTCGCAACTTAATACTAGAGAGATGTTCTGGATAGATATATCAAGGTGGATGATTAGTAGTAGATGAAGTTGGATTTCGGTCTACTTATTTTGGCGTTCTGCCCATTCTTTTGAGCCTCTTCATTTGTTTTGTAGCATAGTTAGCATTGTGGTGCGTTCATAATCCTGTCAATTTCCCTTATGTAATTTGTTCACCTCGCATAGCAGTTTTATCGTCTTTTGGGAGAGAGACATCACTAGTGAACATCACGTATCCCGGTCCATATCTTCATCACTGTTTCCACGCTCATTTACTTTTCTTCTATTACTTTCAGTTGCTATCATTATCCCTTGTGTTTGATCCTTTGTGAACAACAAGACCGGAGAGATTGACAACCTCTCTGAACTTCGTTGGGAACAAAGTTATTTGTGTCTGTGTGCAGGTCCGCGTCAGTTGCGCCGCTGACACCTACTTATCATCTCCGGAGTTCTACTGGAGACAAACCTTGGTATCTTTACTGAGGGAAATTTTCTGCTGTGCTACATCACACCTTCCACTTGGGGTTTACCAAATGCCTAGCTATTTATTTAGCACAGCAAAATAAAAAGGCAGAAAAGAAAAACAGAAAAGAAAACCAGAAGCTTACCTGGGCAAAGAAGCCCGACTAGATCCCCCACAGCCACCTGGCCGGCCCAGCCCACCTGGAGCGCCCCTGTCGTCTTCCCTGGGCACGAGCACACAGCTGCGTGCCCGGCATGCCGCAGCTGTCGCCGTGGCCTCTCCCCAGCCCTCTCCTGCCTCCTTCTCGACGCCACGCACGCCAGGAGACGCCCTGCGTCTCACTTTCCCCCTCCTCGCCCTCTGGTTCTCCTCCCCGCGAAGAAATCGCTCCGTCACAGAAACCCTAGCAGGCCATGGCTCTGCTCCGGCGTGGCCAATGAGCAAACCGGCGACGCCCAGCTTGTCTAGCAAACGCGCAATAGTCGACTCCGTCGAATCCCTCAAGCAATCGAAGGAGAAGGGCAACGCAGACGACGCCAGCTTCATCTTCTTCACCGCCGGCCGCCGGCGAGCAAAGCTCGAATTGCGCCGCCACTGAGCTTCCTTCGGCCTCCCCGACTCCACCATCCCGCTCAGGGTGAGCGTCTTTTTCGTTTGCCACCTCTCCCGCTTTTCCCCGTGCTCCAGAACGTGATTCCGGCGAAGCCCGAGCTCGGACCGACGCCGTGGTCGAGCTAGCCGTCGCCACAGGCCACACCTTTGGCCCCCGACTGCTCCAGCAGAAGCGCGGCTTCGCGTTGAGCCTCCTAGTGCGCGCAGCCCTCTCCCCCGTGCCCTAAACCCAGAGTCCGGCGAGTCTCCGGCGTCTACAGTGCTGCCGCCGGTGAGCAACGCCATTAAACCCTCCCCTCTCTCTCTGCCATGTGGGCCCAAGGCCATTAAGCTTAATCCCCACCCCAAGTGACACTGCCCTGTGGGCCTAGCCCCACACTAATCTCTCTGTTTAAGTTAAATCGTTTTATTTAACAGTACAGAGACAGACAGGTGGGTCCCAGCAGTCAGCCCCCCTGATGTCACAATGACATCATGCTGATGCAATAAACCAATTTCCAGAGAATTAAAATAATCCAGAAAAATCCAGAAAATCATTTAAACTTTGAAAATTCATAGAAAATTCATATTAACTCCAAATTGAACAAATAATATATGAAAAATGATCAGGAGAAAATAACCTATCCAAATATCCAATTTTCAAATTTGTTTGAGTTGAATTTAAAATGTGATCAGTAGCATTTGCTATTTAATTTAAATGGAATTAATTCAAATTCTTTTCAAATGCTTTTGCATTTTGAACCATATCAACATACTACATTTCATTTACACATCAGAGGCATATCATACACATTTCAAAATGTTTCAAATTGATCAAACAATGTCACATGTAACTTGGCTAAGTTTGAATTCAAATTGGCGTTTGAATTTGCAATTCAATTTGCAATATACTCCATTTAAATGGAATTGCCCAAACACATCAGAAACATATACATCAAATTTCAATCTTATTCATGTGATTGTGCATTGTACATTACGTTGATCCTATGATTGTCATGTTGCTGATAGAAGTGGAGCCGGAATCCGAGATCACCCCCTTCGTTGAAGACCCCGTGACTGAACCCCGTCAGCAAGGCAAGCAAACCCCCATTGATCATGTCTATAAAATCCCACTTCCCTCTCATGTCTCGCTTATGCATTGTTTAGGATGATCACCATGATAACGTTTCTACCGCATAGTTGAACCCATATCCTTTGCATGACCTATCATCTTGTCACAGTAGTAAGCAAACCACAATCCTAGCAGATGTAGGAGTTGGTTGATATCATGTGGCCCCTGCAACTGTTACTGCTTATTGCGTGCTTAGGGGTACAATGAGGTTGCTTTTGATGTGAGTCGGGATGATGATAATCATGGTGTTGATGAAAGTGAAATGTGTTGGTGAATCTACCCTAATACAAGGTTAACGATGAGAGGCTGTGAAGGGCGAGAAATCACTATCATCACCTCGCGCATCAAGCAAGATTTCTGGCACCGTTGCCGGGGACTCCGAGTGCTAAGATAGGGGAGTTGCACACTACCCTTTACCTTTGTTTTTTAGTCTTGTTAGTTTACCTTTCAGTTTTTACTTTTGTGTCCCTTATCAAAAATACCAAAAATACCTACTGATGCTATCTTCACCATGGGTGTGGAACCACCCAAATATGGTAGGATGGACATGTTTCACTTGGATCGTCTTCGATCAATTTGTGCTCGCGCTAAAAACCCAACCGACTTGGTTGAGGGAAAATCATTGGATGAGCATGCTCATTATACGCGGCACCGCCTATCTCAGAAAGGGAAACACTTATGGGATCAAATACCAGTTTCTTATTGCTATGCTGAGTGTTTATGCCACATTTATGATTTTACTTGCTGCTCTAATATAGAGCGTAAACACCTTCCTTTCCAATGTGAGTTTAATGAAAATGAGATCCTATCTTCTTATGCCAAAGGTGTTTATTATTACTTTGATGTTGAAAAGATTGAAGAGTTTGTTGCTTTTAAAGGTGATTATGAGATTGCTTCTTTGATTGAAAAGTATTACGATACTATTCACAAGTCTGAAAACTTTGTTGTTCTTGCTTATTGCTTTGAGAATTATACTTCCAATGCTTATATTGAGGATTTTAAAAATAGAATGCTTGCTTCCCAAGAAGAGGCTAATGATTGCTATGAAGAATAATCTTATGATTCCGAGGACTCACTTGATACTTCCCTTTCTGATGATTTTGATACTTGCTTTGTTGATGGCCATGATGCCACTATGGATGATGCCTACGAATATGAACTTGCTATAGTTCCTTATGTTAAGCATGAAATTATTGTTGTTGCACCCACACTTGATTGCCTTACTATCCTTTTGAAATCTCCAACTATTCCGGAGAATTTTTCTCTTATCAAGGCTCAATGTGATGGGTTGCATCTATCTTATCATCCTAAAAATCGTGTTGAAAACAATACACGTGTGCTTGTAGGTCATGAACAACATGATTTATGTGATAGTTATATTCTTGATGTTGTTCATGATGCTACTGAAAATTACTTTGAGAGAGGAAAGTTTGGTTGTAGAAACTTCCATGTTACAAAAACACCTCTCTTCATGTTGAAAGTTTTGAAGTTGTTCTTGTTCTACCTTCCTATGCATGTCACTTTGTGCTTCTTTGATTTATTTTCTTACAAGATGCCTATGCATAGGAAGTGGGTTAGGCTTAAATGTGTTTCACATTTTCTTCTTGATGCTCTCTTTTGCTTCAATTCTTATTCTCTTGTGAGCATCTTTCATAATCTTTAAGCCTAGCTAATGGCTTTAAAGAAACGCTTTTGGGAGGCAGCCCACAACGAATTAGGTTTCTTTTTGCTTTTGTTGTGTCTTGATGATTGTTACTACTGTAGCAACATCATTGTATCTTTACTTTTCAAGCTTTGTGCCAAGTTTAGCCTCATACGACAAGGGAAGTGAAAGTTGTGACATGCTGTGCAGAAAACAGATACAATGATGTTGCTACAGTAGTAACAAACATCAAGACCACTAAAACTGAAAATAAAAACATCTTGGGTTGCCTCCCAACAAGCGCTTTCTTTTATGCCTTTTAGCTAGGCATGATACAAGAGAGGAATCAAAAGTCATCATAGTTATCGGAATTATAAAAACCTTCAAATGGTTCCTCAACTAGCTTATTCTTACTTCTTTTAGGAAAGGGATACGTACCTTTCGCCTTCCCACATAAGTGTATGTGTCCCTTACCTATATCAATGAAGCCTTTTACAGCTCGGAGGAACTCCCTTCCAAGCACTATGTTTCCTTGGTTTGGCTCCATGATGAAGAAGTCAACCATTGCAATACTTTTAAGGAATGTAACTTGGACGTCTTTTACCTTTCCCTGGATCTCAGAAATATCTCCATTAGCATGTTCATGATATGATGACAAATTGCCCATGTTTAAATGTAAAGAATCATAAACTACTTTTGGCATTGTAGAAACCATGGATCCAATATCACAAAAAGCAAGGAAGTCTTGGTCAGAGATGCTAATATTAACAAAAGGCTCCCAGTCACCATCTATCTCCAAAATATATATCTTATTGGGTTTGGGTTTCTCTACTTTTCTCAAGTCTAGAGAATCCATTCTATTTTCAATAGTAGCAAGTCTATCTATAACAGTATCGAAACTACGATCATAAACAAAATAACTAGATAGACCATGTATAATATCAAGAGCTCTAGCTTCATCACACTCTAAGAAATCTCCTTCAGCTATAATATCAAGAGAGTGTTTAAACCATTTAAATAGACCATGGTAAAAATTTCTAAGCACAATCTTTATAGGTATCCATGGCATAATTCTCCTATGTGCATCAGAAATTCTGTCCCATACCTTCTTCATATTTTCTCCATCCCTTAGATGGAAATCTAAACTTCTGACTCCCTCAAAGCACCAAGTCCTAACATGCTTGACTAAAAAGAAAGAACTACTAAAAGCAAGGTAAATAATTTTTTTGTGGTTTTTGATAAAGGACACTAAGACAAAAACTATAAAGTAAACTAACAAGACTAAAAATCAAAGGTAAAAGATAGTGTGCAACTCCCCTATCTTGAAGAGTGGAGTCCCCGGCAACGGCGCCAAAAATTAGCTTGAGGGCTTCTCGCCCCTCGTTGGTTACTGATGGCGTGGAAGTGATAATGGCTTCTCGCCCTTCGTTGGATACCCCAAGTGGAGGTGAGATGTAGGATAGCAGCAAATTTCTCTCAGTGAAGATACCGAGGTTATCAATTCAGTAGGACTCCGATAATGATAAGTAGGTGGTGAAGTGAATCATGGCGTCGTTCACAACCTCAGGGTTTCTTACTTCACCTGGACCTGCACACAGACACAAATAAATTTGCTCCCAACGAAGTTCAGAGAGGTTGTCAATCTCTCCGGTCTTGTTGTTTACAAAGGATCAAACACAAGGGATAATCGTAATGATAGCAACTGAAAGTAAATACTAAAAAAGGAAATAAGCTTGTAAACAGTGATGAGAATATGGACCGGGGTCCCGTGATGTTCACTAGTGATGTCTCTCTCCCAAAAGACAATAAAACTACTATGCGAGGTAAACAAATTACAGATGGGCAATTGACAGGATTATAAACGCACCGCAATGCTAACTATGCTACAAAAGAAAGGAAGAGGCTCATAATCATGGGCAGTACGCCAAAATAAGTAGACCGAAATCCATCTGCATCTACTACTAATCATCCACCTTGAGATATCTATCCAGAACATCTCGTTGGTATTAAGTTGCGAGCCCCACCCAAAGTGTAAACCCAAAGCAATAGACAACTACATTAAAAAGAACTTTGCGTAAAGTAAACAATCCTTGCAACTGCGGTTACAGGCACCGTTGTTTTCCCCCTTGTGGCCACAGCACATCCCCTAGACTCATGTTTCTGTCACTCAAGCGTGGGGATGTACCCACAATCGAGCATAACGTTCCCTCTTGGAGTCACTACCTACTACTTGGCCAAAGCAATAAATAGCAACGGAGAACATGCAAGAATTACTTAGGAACAAAAATATAAGAGATAAAAAAACCAAATATATTACTCTATCACGATCTGAACATAATCTCATAATCGATCAGATCCCATCAAACTCAGCATAGCAACATCAGAAGAATTACATATGTGCCTCGATCATGTAGGACAGCTCACGAGGTCAAAACCATGAAGAACAAAGAGGGGAGGAGAACATCACATAGCTACTGATCACAGACCCATGGTCCAAAGGAAATTACTCACGGAACATCCGGGAAGCATCCATGGTGGAGGAGAAGCTCCCGGATGTCGATCCTCCCTCCGGCAGGGTGCCGGGAAAGGTCCTGACGGTGCTCCCGATCTTGAAAGCACGGCGGCGGCGGAACAGAGGTGAGTTTTTGAAATAGGGTTCTGTCTTCGGAGTTTCTTTCGTGAGATAAACACGTCAGATGTCCGTAGAGTCGGACTTGATTATGGGGCCTTTGCTACGAGTGTACGAGGAAGAAAATCACACAGGGAGAGAGACGCGATTTATACAGCTTCTGGCCCCGGTAAACATCATCCGGTAAAAACCCTACATGTTGTTTGTGTCTAGGTCTTATTCATTTGCTCACGGAGAGTCGCCGGCATGTCGTCGGCTCTCCTATAGTTGTGTCTAATTGTCCCGGGTTTAGATGACCCGAGACTAGTCCATAATTTAGAGCCTACTGTGGTCTATTGAGTCTGCTTGAGTTGTCCCGTTTGGGGCGCCCTGCCCCTCCTTATATAGGTGGAAGGGGAGGCTTACATGCAGAGTCCTAGTAGGATACAAACTAATCTGTTATTCTATTACAAGTCGGATATCAATTCGGGTCCTACTCTAAGTCTTGTATCTTTTCGTATCTTCCAAGTTAGGTGGACTTCATATTTATTCCTTCGTCCGGCTTGCATCTCTACGAGCCGGCTCTTGTCATCGGACCGACTTTGTCTCCAAGCCGGGTCTAGCCGTGGGATATTCCCCCGACATTAGCCCCCAAGTTTAGCTTGGACGCAATCTTGGTGTGGGCTACGTTTTTTTTGTTCTTCTTTTCCTTGGCAATGAGATTGTCGTAGAAGAGAACGTTGGGTGTGCGTCCATGTTAAACTTCTAGTATAATGAATAGTTAGGATAAAGACCGGGCATGGAGACCAAACCATTAAGCTGGCTTGCTCCAGTGATTCATGTGAATGAACCCGATATGATTCAATTTTGAGCTCTTCCACGTTTGAGTTCAATGTTGCTTTTTGCTCTTCCGTGTATTGTCAAATGGACTCGGGAAAAAATTTACGGGCAATTTTATGTCCATATCACCTGTAGCCCCCAAGCTCCGAGTTTATCATCTCGTGATGACTTGGAGTTTTTTTATATAAAATAGCCTTGCTGGTGTAGCCCCCAAGTGCCGGGTTGTCTTGCCTGCAGCAACTTGGGATTTATACTTGTGAATTTTGCTTCGAAGTAGTGTAGCCCCAAGTGCTGGGTTGTCTTGCCTGCAGCAACCTAGGACTTACAATTTCTTGCTTGTTCTTTGAAGTCGGCAAGTATTATACCGGCAATTTTTGTTGAAGCCGGCAAATATTTGCTTGCTGATAAAAACCGATGAATGCGAATTTGTTGAATCCGGTAGATATGATATGATGGGTTGTGTTTCCAGCTTCCAAATAGAGTGACCCTTCAAGTGCTGGAATATGTTTCCTTCATCAACCCAGAATAATGTGTGCCAACTCTTAAGTCGGTATGACAGCTAGTTCGGCGAGAGCCGGTGTGATGAAAGTCGACTTATATATTTTATATGGCGAGAGCCAGTGCGACGAGGGTCGACTTGTTATATGGCGAGAGCCAGTGTGACGAGTGTCGACTTGATATTTATGGAAAGAGCCATTGCAACCGAAGTCGACTTTATGTATAACGAGAGCCGTTGCGACCAAAGTCGACTTTATATATGGCGAGGGCCGTTGCGACCGAAGTCGACTTTATATATGGCGAGAGCCGTTGCGACCGAAGTCGACTTGATATTTATGGAGAGAGCCATTGCGACCGAAGTCGAATTTATGTATGGCGAGATCCGTTGAGACCGAAGTCGACTTTATATATGGCGAGAGCCGTTGCGACCGAAGTCGACTTTATATATGGCGAGAGCCGTTGCGACCGAAGTCGACTTGATATTTATGGCGAGAGCCGTTGCGACCGAAGTCGACTTTATGTATGGCGAGAGCCGTTGCGACCGAAGTCGACTTTATATATGGCGAGAGCCATTGCGACCGAAGTCGACTTGATATTTATGGAAAGAGCCATTGCGACCGAAGTCGACTTTATGTATGACGAGAGCCGTTGAGACCAAAGTCGTTTTTAAGAATGAAGAAGATGCAATGGAAAAGGTATAGTCCCCATGAGTCGGCATGTGTGTCTTGACACGCTGCTGCATCACATAGAGAAATTTTTCGAGTTGTAGTCCCCATGAGTCGGTGTGAGCATCTTTTGTGTCATACCGAGTCATAGAGAATTTTGAGCTATAGTCCCCATGAGTCGGTATGAGCATATTTTGTGTCATACCAAGTCACACAGGTTAATGCTCACGGTGCATCTTTTGGATGACATATAAAATGATAAAAGAAAAAGTATGCTATGATGCTAATGTATGCAAAAAGAAAGTATGAAGGCTCATATAGAAGTCGACTCTGGATTAAAACATGCCTCATCTTCTCGCGTTTGAGATAGATTATTGGGTTATCTAGGAGTCGGAACCTCTCTGTAAGCCGGCTACATATGACTAGTGTTCCCTGTACTTAAGACCAAACTCGGTAGGCATTGCTATCAGCCCCCAAGGTTTTTAGGCTAAGCCGGGTACACGTAGGTCGTATGAGCTTGAGCTAAACAGGCCAAGATTAAGGTGTGGTTTAGCCAGTTCATGTATATGCCAGGATTTCTTCGGATAAGAGTCGTTGGATGCCATCGAGCTCCCCTACTTCCCCTGAATAAGCCATACACATGTGGAGTTTTACATATATATGCCGAGTTCTCAGATAAGAGTCGACGAATGTCATCGAGCCCCCCGATTCCCTTGAATAAGCAATATACATGCTCAGTACCAATAGAGGGGTTGATCAAGCCCCCAGGTCTCTGAGATATGAGAATGCAAAAGATGCAATGCATCATGACATGTAGTGTATGATGCAAGATAAGAAGAGAGTAAATTTATAGTGCATAAGATGCAATGTATGGAGAAGTTCGCATGACTAGGGTCGGCGTACCTTAGTGTGGCGAACGGTGCGACGAGAGTCAGACTTGTATTTTATATGGCGAAAGCCGATGCGACGAAAGTCGACTTTATATATTTATGGCGAAAGCCGGTGTGACGAATGTCGACTTTATATATTTATTATGGCGAAAGCCGGTGTTTTGTAATGGTCCTGGATTCATAAAGGAGCCAGAATTTTCGATGACCCGGAATCTCATTGTGGAGCCGAGATTTTCCATTAAACTGGAACTCGAGAAGGGAGCCGGGATTTTTCTGATGATCCAGAACTTAATGAAAGAGCCGGAATGTTTCCATCGAACCAGAATCTGGGCCGGGATTTATCGATGATCCGGTACTCAATTAAAGAGCCGGAATTTTCCCCATGAACCGGAATGTGAGCCGGGATTTTACCATCGAAAACAATGGACCAAAATTTGTGATGGTCAATTATAATCCGTCGTTGAAACATAATATATCTCAATATCCGATGAATCCTATAGGAGGCGTAGCCCCGAGTCTTGAGTCGACTCGAGGAGTCGGCTGGGGACTCCATGTATCTGGCTTGATAAATAAACAAGCATTGATCTGATGATGCAGAGAACACCCGGAAAACCATAGAAGGAAACCGTGGTGAGGTTGTGTCTGAGCTTCGTAGGAGTCGGCGGTTGATAGTTCGGCCAATATGTCAAGCCGGTAATAGCGAGAGCCAAGCGGTTGTAAGCCGACGCATATGTGTCTATTAAGCACGATGTTGTAAGACGACGTGTATGTTGACGTCGACTGTGGCGTTGTGAGCCGGCATGAAACGAGGCAAACATGAGTGGCCACAGAAAAATAATATATGTCCTGAACCTGCGTGCACAAGATTGCGCAAACAGATAATAAAATTCTTGATAGAATAAATTTGTAGAGCAATGGTGTAGGAGAGATATCACCTGATGACTTGCTCAAAAGGTAGTTGTCCAATGTCCAAAGTGCGGACCGGTGATAAGTTGAGCCGAATTCGCGATTGGAATTCACGATCTGCGTAGATCAGAAAACGCGTTATAGTGCGTGGCATAAGTGATGGATATATTAGCAATTTTCCAAGCAATTTAATCCCTAGATAAATCATGAACATGACGCATGCAAGATTAATCTTATACTGATACTTAACCATGCAACTCAGATCTACGCAGATAACACATATATGTACGCAGACAATAAGCATGGCATAGATGAAAACAACGATGAACGGGGTGAGTAGATCATACCCTCCGTTCGGCCAGATCGCAGCAGCGGATGCGCTGCTAGCAGCAGCAAGTTCGTCGGCGGTCTTCTTGGCGGCGGCGGCTTCCTCCTGAGCGAGCTTCTCGGCGGCGGCCTTCTCAGCTTCGGTAGACATGGCGACGTAGAGGAAGTAGTCGAACCGGAGCGGAAGCGAGCAGTCGCGTCGTAGACGCTCCCCAAAAACCTTATTGCTCCTCTCCCGGTGCAGGATCGCAAGGAGCACGGTTCCGGAGGCCTGCTCTCCCGCACAGCCGTGCACGCGACGGACGGGATGGGATCGTCGGAGGCAGCAGCAGTGCGTGGAACGACGTGGGCGGTGCGCGAGGAAGAACATATGCGATCTATTCTGTTGTGTTGTGCGGCGGCTAGGGTTGCCGCAGCTCCTTTTATACACAGCCGAGGTAGGGCGACGTGGGACTGGATACCCGCGACCGAGTCGGCCCACGATTGACGTCTCAGATCGTGCAACGGTTAACTCGTGATTAATTGCATTAACTAAAAATTAATGCCAATTAATTAGCCGTTCCTGACTGGCAAAAATTAAGCGCACACATGACATATGTTTTAGCTCGGCTCGGCTCAATTCCGCAAACCGCGCGCGCGTCGTGACGAGGCGAGGCGGGCGGCGGAGGAGGAGCGCGCGTGAGCTCTCACTCTTCTACTTGCTCAATAGCATGTAGGAGAGCTCCCCTTATAAAGAGGTGCAACTCACCCTCCACTTCCGGGGTGGGACTAAACTTAGCACCACACCCATGTCATTTTTCCCACATGGGCCCTTAGAGATTTTCTGAAATTGTTAGATGGGCCTAAAGCCCATGCCTTATTTCAACAGTAAGCCGGCGTGAACGTGAGCTTTGAGGGCGGCGCTATATGTTAGCGCTAATGTGGTTTATCGAGCACGGCGCTGTAAGCCGGCGATGGCTCGACCTTCATGTCCGAAGTGTGATGTCACTTTTGTTGTGATTAATTGTCGCGCGATCCTGAGTCAGGCGTGACAGGAATATCCGTGGCATGATGTCATCACGGCGAGTCACCCGAGGCGTAGTCGCCGTCGCAGCCTCATGAGTGGCCCGCGATGCATTGGGTTGTCATAGAGGCGTTGTCATTGCGATGAGTCTTCCACATTGAAATTGATGTTCGTGGCCTTCTTGTAGTTTTGTAGCGACGGGGTCTGGAGCCGGCGATGAGGCAGTCTTGGCGGCGAGACAGAATCTGTGTCGAGCGGCTTGTGCGGATCCAGCGACGTGGAGGCGGCTAGCGGCCCGCCGCAACAGCACGGGCGTAGAGCCGGTGACTTGATGGTGCGGCTAAGAAAAAGTGGCCGGCTGCAAAAGGGCGGACTTGAAGCGGAGTTTGCTTGTCATCACTAGATCGATAGTAGACCACATGTAGTTAACCTCCCTTGATCTTGATGGATCGACAGTAGACCATGAAGTGGTACTACATGGCTCTTGTTATGGCTTTGAATGGATCAATCGTTCACAAAGCAACAGCAGATCAATTTTGCTTCGGGTGCTCGTTGCTGGGATTGAAGACTTCTGGCAGCTGTCCGTAAACTGGCAACTCAAATCCTAGATATGTGAAGTTGATTCGTTGCAGCGCGGCCGCTGCGAGGGCCGGAGTTCTTCGAGATCGGGAGGAAGTCGAGTCCTCTGGAGAGCAGTCGAGAGGAGATCGAGTCCCAGGAGGACGGAGCCGCGATCCAGATCGGATCTTTCTTTTGGCATGCTCGTGGTGCGGATTGGATCGAGCTTGATCGAAAATTGCTGTCGCCGGTTGGAGCCGATCGGTGTAGTTGGCTGGAACTTGCTTTGGCCGCTAGTAGATTGGAGCCGCCGAATCGAGGAAGACGGCCTCGCCCAGATCGCATTGGACCTTTTTTTTCTTGATTTCTTCTGTAGGTGTGGTTGGCGATTTGGTAGGGATTTGATTGAAAGGATCGATCTTCTTCCTGCCGGTTTTTCTTCGTCCGGGCGATCATGAGTTTCTCGATCCCTATGAGGATTTCTTCGAAGATGACAACACCCTTGTGCGTAGGCCCCACGGTGGGCGCCAACTGTCGTGGGATAATCACGTCAGATGTTCGTAGAGTCGGACTTGATTATGGGGCCTTTGCTACGAGTGTACGAGGAAGAAAATCACACAGGGAGAGAGACCCGATTTATACATCTTCGGGCCCCGGGAAACATCGTCCGGTAAAAACCCTACATGCTGTTTATGGCTAGGTCTTATTCCTTTGCTCACGGAGAGTCGCCGGCATGTCGCCGGCTCTCCTATAGTTGTGTTTAATTGTCCCGGGTTTACATGACCCGGGACTAGTCTATAATTTAGAGCCTATTGTGGTCTATTGAGTCTGCTTGAGTTTTCCCGTTTGGGGCGCCCTACACCTCCCTATATAGGTGGAAGGGGAGGCTTACATGTAGAGTCCTAGTAGGATACAAACTAGTCTCTTATTCTATTACAAGTCGGATATTAATCCGGGTCCTACTCTAAGTCTTGTAGCTTTTCGTATCTTCCAAGTTAGGTGGACTTCATCTTGATTCCTTCGTCCGGCTTCCATCTTTGCGAGCCGGCTGTTGTCATCCGACCGGCTTTGTCTCCAAGCCGGGTCTAGCCGTGGGATATTCCCCCGACAGTTTCCCCGTGAAGGAGAATAAATAGGCGAAGGGGGCAGCCAGGGGGACACCAGGGGTCCAGGCGACCCCCTGATACGTCCAAAACGTATCATGCATGTTTTGTGTGATATTGCTATGATCTAGATACACTTTCATACACTTTTGATCATACTTGGACTAACCTATTAACTCAGTGCACCCCAGTGTCAGTTTCTGTTTTCTGCTGTTTTTCTATTTCAGTTTTTCCCCATATAAAACGTGCCAAAAAAATTCCGGAAAAATACAGGAAAAATCAGCGTACAGGAAGCTTCTCGAAGAGCCCGAGTGGGGCCAGAGGGGAGCCAGGGGGCCCAGGCGGCCACCCGGCACGGCCCCACCCCTGGCCCCGCCAGGGGGGGCGCCTGGGGCCCCTGGTCCACCTCTGGATGCCCCCCTTCGCCTATTTATTCTCCGCCACGGGGAAACTCCGAGGACAGAACCCTATTTCGCAAACTCGCCTCTATTCCGCCGCCGCCGCGCTTCCGAGATCGGGAGCACCAGAAGACCTCTTCCCGGCACCCTGCCGGAGGGAGGGCCGACCTCCGGGAGTCTCCTCTCCACCATGGATGCTCCCTGGATGTCTCGTGAGTAGTTTTCCTTGGACCACGGATCCGTGATCCGTAGCTATGTGATGTTCTCCTCCCCTCTTTGTTCTTCATGGTTTAGACCTCGTGAGCTGCCCTACATGATCGAGGCACTTTTGTAATCTTTCTGCTATTGCTATGCTGAGTTTGATGGGATCTGATGGATTATGAGATTATGTTCAGATTGTGATAGAGTGATATATTTGGTTTTTATCTCTTATATTTTTGTTCCTAAGTAATTCTTGCATGTTCTCCGTTGTTGTTTATTGCTTTGGCCAAGTAATAGGTAGTGACTCCAAGAGGGAACGTTATGCTCGATTGTGGGTTCATGCCCCCCCCCCGATGACACGCTTGAGTGACAGAAACTTGAATCTAGGAGATGTGTTGTTGCCACAAGGGGGGAAACAACGGTGCTTGTAACCGCGGTTGCAAGGATTGTTTACTTTACGTAAAGTTCTTTTTAATGTAGTTGTCTGTTGCTTTGGGTTTACACTTTGGGTGGGGCTCGCAACTTAATACCAGCGAGATGTTCTTGATAGATATCTCAAGGTGGATGATTAGTAGTAGATGCAGTTGGATTACGGTCTACTTATTTTGGCGTACTGCCCGTGCTTTTGAGCCTCTTCCTTTCTTGTGTAGCATAGTTAGCATTGCGGTGCGTTCATAATCCTGTCAATTGCCCTTCTGTAATTTGTTTACCTCGCATAGCAGTTTTATCGTCTTTTGGGAGAGAGACATCACTAGCGAACATCACGTATCCCGGTCCATATCCTTATTACTGTTTCCACGCTTATTTACTTTCCTTCTTTATACTTTTAGTTGCTATCATTATCCTTTGTGTTTTACCCTTTGTGAACAACAAGACCAGAGAGATTGACAACCTCTCTGAACTTCGTTGGGAACAAAGTTATCTGTGTCTGTGTGCAGATCCATGTCAGTTGCGCCGCTGACACCTACTTATCATCTCTGGAGTCCTACTGGAGACAAACCTTGGTATCTTCACTGAGGGAAATTTGCTGCTGCGCTACATCTCAACCTTCCACTTGGGTTAACCAACGAAGGGCGAGAAGCCATCACCCCCTGGTGCGGCCAGGCCCCTGGCCGCGCCAGGTGGCGGCCTGGGCACCTGGTGGTGGCCCCCTGGCCCTCCTTCGGAGTTCGGGAAGCTTCCGGCACGCTGATTTTTTATCTGATTTTTCCGGATTTTTGGAGCACTTTTTATATGGGAAAAACTGAAATAGAAAAACAGCAGAAAAGAGGGACTGGCACCGGAGTGCACTGAGTTAGTAAACAAGTCCAAATATGATAAAAAAGTGTATGAAAGTTTATCTAGATCATAACAATATCACACAAAACATGCATGGAACGAGCAGAAATTATCCATACGTCTGAGACGTATCAAGATCCCCAAGCTTAATTCCTGCTCGTCCTCGAGTCGGTAAATGATAATAAACATAATTTTTGTGTGACATGCTCGCAACCATATAAGAACTTTGAAAATTAAAGCAATCAAGGTATGTGATTCAATTCAAGTCATAACATGCAAGAGTCTATATTAGCATTGAAACAAGCAATGAAAGAATATTAGGTGCAAGAGCTCTCGTTGTCCGTGACTCGAATGTCTCCAAATGGTGTTTGCGTGCAAGAAAGGGGATAGGTAATACGAGATAAAAAAGGTTTTTTGTTGAGAACTCAATCTACTAAAGTTTCACACTTGGTCTTCTTTGGAATCTTATCTTGACTCGTCCCTAGACCACTGGTCAGGTACAAGTCAATTTGATCCACTCCTTTTCGATATTTTGAGCACTCATGCAATGGATGAGCGTAAGCACGAGAGTTGACACTTAGGATGGCAAAGAGAGAATATGGTGGAGGAGGAAGACAAAAAGGGTGATAAAGGCTCACATCAATGAGGAGAATCATAGGCGAGAAGGTCAAATGATAGATATGATGTGAGGAGTAGGGATTGCCATGCAACAGATGCACATATGAGCTGAAAAGCTCTTCAATGGAACTAGTGGGGGTGCATCTAACTTGCTCTCTCATGAAAACCTAGAGCTCTTTTGAGGAGGCTCATCCTTGGAATATGCAAGCCAAGTTTTATAGTGTGAAGGTCCCCAGATAGCTATATGCATGATCATCTCTATGGAGTACAAGGATAAGAGGGAGTACTAGTGTGGATCTTTCAAAAGGATAGTAGTGTTGCCCCTTTCTCTCTTTTTATTTTATTTTTCTCTTTTTTCTTTTTTTTGTATTTTTTGGTGGCCTCAATGGCTCTTTCTATTTAACTCTCGTTTGTCCTCTTTGGGATCTTCTATTTTGTCCACTTTGGGATCTTTTCCTCACATAAGGGCAACACTCTAATTTAGAAGAGGGTATAGAAGATCTTTCACACTTTACAAGGTACTCAAATCATAAAGAAGATGTAGCTATCATGATGTATGCAATGTATGCCGCTGACAGTGTAGCAGGAACATGTATGACATGAAGATCAAGTCATGAAGAGGTGGATGTTGCATGGCAATATATCTCGGAAAGGCTATGGAAATGCCTTGATAGGTAGGTATCGTGGCTGTTTTGAGGAAAGATATAAGGAGGTTTATGATGACAGAGCGTATCATGCCAAGGGTTTGGATGTACCGGCAAAGGTGGACGCCAACTCTCGGAATGAGAAGAAGGCAATGCACGGCACAGGAGAGGCTAGCAAATATGAGGAGGTGGAAGTGTCAACTTTCAATACTTACATTAGTCCGAAGAACTCATGCACTTATTATCGGTAACTCTCAATCTAATGATGAGGTTCACAAAGAGACAAGTACCCCGAGGAGGAGTGTCTGGGGGTTTGGTTATCCTTGCGCATCCTCGACTCATGGTACGTGAGTGTACTCTAATATCCGTTCCCTCCAAAGATTAGCGATCCATCTAGTAGCTAGAGTTCTCAACTAGTTTTGTAGGTTGTGAAAATAAACACGGATTGTCCAAAATACGACACCTATCACTAATAGGCTAGTGATCTTGACACCAAAAGTTCAAACATTTCTCACATCAATACCTCAAAACTATTGCAAGTCTACTAAAATTAAATAGCAACCTCAATTACCTACTCTCAAAACAAGACACAACTCAGTGTAACAACCAACTCTCTTAACAAGATAAACATGAAAACTAAAGAGAGTTCCAGTAACAAACTAAACAAAATCCAAGGCTATTGCTAAAGACAAACTAAGACTAAAACTAAACATGGCAGTAGCTACGAAAAGATAAAGAACACACAATAGCAAAAACATAGGAATGAAGAATCCTATGATGTGTTCTAGATTTTGAAAGTGGAGCGTGTTTCTCTCCCACAGAAAGTAAGACGAGGTCTAACTTGTTATGAACAGCAAGCAAAGCTAAAAAAATAAAACCTAAGAACGAGACGCTCCAAGCATAGCACATAACGCATGAAGTGATAAAAATATAGTGAGACGAAGGACGAACTGGTGATTGTTGATGGAGAAGGGGATGCTCGGGGGCATCCCCAAGCTTAGACGCATGAGTCTCCTTGAATATTTATTGGGGATACATGGGGGCATCCCCAAGCTTGAGTGCTTGACACTCCCGAATCTTCTTTCATCATCTTCCATCGCACACTTGAAAACTCCCTTTATACATAACTCATCATAAGCTGATTAGAGAGGTTAGTACCCTTAATAAAATAATTTTTCCCCACTGGATATAAAGATATTCTTGAAGAGATACTGTTTATTAAGATTTACAAAAGGTTTTTTCAAAGAAAAAGAAAGCTTAAGGTTTGCAAAAGTTAGGAGAGACAAACCGTGGCAGAATCTGTGAAAAAAGAATAGCAGGAAGTAAAGAATCTTTTAGGGGTACTTCTGCAACTCAAATAAAAAAACTCAGAACATACGAAAGTTCCGTGATTGTATAAAGCACGCTGTGTAAAAAATTCAGCTCAAAAAGCCGAACTGGTGATTTGATCTGATTTTTCCCGTCACGAAGACAAAATCTGTTTTCTAGACAGCATGTCACAACTTTCGCTTCCCTTGTCATATGAGGCTATAACTTGGCACAAAGCTTGAAAATAAAGATACAATGATGTTGCTACAGTAGTAACAATCATCAAGACCACTAAAAACAGAAGTAAAAACATATTGGGTTGCCTCCGAACAAGCACTTTCTTTTACGCCTTTAAGCTAGGCATAAGGCAAAAGAAGAATCAAAGGTCTCCAAGATCGTCGGAATCGTAAAAACCTTCAAATTGATTTTCAATAAGCTCATTCTTCTTCTTCCTAGGAAAGAGGTACTTACCTTTCACCTTACCACGTAAGCGTATGAACCCGTTACCAATATCAATGAAGCCTTTCATAGCTCGGAGGAAGTTCCTTCCAAGCACAATGTTGCTTTGGTTTGGCTCCATGACGAAGAAATCCATCGGTGCAATCCTATGAAGGAATGTAACTTGGACTTATTTCACGTTTCCTTTAACCTCTGAAATATCTCCGTTACCATGTTCATGATAAGATGACAATTTATCCATATCTAGTTTCAAGGAATCATAAACTAATTTTGGCATAGTAGAAACCATGGATCCAATGTCACAAAAAGCAAGGAAGTCTTGGTTAGAGATGCTAATCCTAACAAAGGGCTACCAATCATCATCTATCTCCAACATTTCTTTCTTGTTGGACTTAATTTTTTCTATTTCCCTCAAATCTAGAGCATCCATCCTCTTTTCAATAGTGGCAAGTCTATCTATAACAGTATCAATACTACGATCATAAACAAAATAACTAGATAGACTATGCAAAATATCAAGAGCTCTAGCTTCATCACACTCTAAGAAGTCTCCTTCAGCTATAATATCAAGAGAGTGTTTACACCACTTAAAAAGACCATGGTAAAAATTCCTAAGCACAATTTTTATAGGTATCCAAGCCATAATTCTTTTATGTGCTTCAGAAATCTTGTCCCATGCCTTCCTCATATTTTCTCCATCCCTTTGACGGAAATCGAGAACTTCCGATTCCCGCAAAGCACCAAGTCCTAACATGTTCATCTAAACATGAAGGACTACCAACAACCAGATAAATATTTTTATTTTATTTTTGATATAAGACACAAAGATAAAAACAGACAGGTAAACTAACAAGAGTAAAAAGTAAAGGTAAAAGGTAGTGGGAAACTCCCCTATATTATCACTCGGAGTCCCCGGCAACGGCGCCAGAAATTTTCTTGATGGCGTGGAAGTGATAATGGCTTCTCGCCCTTCGTTGGTTACCCCAAGTGGAAGGTCAGATGTAGGATAGCAGCAAATTTCCCTCAGTGAAGATACCGAGGTTATCAATCCAGTAGGACTCCGATAATGATAAGTAGGTGGTGAAGTGAACAATGGCGTCGTTCACAACCTCAGGGTTGCTTACTTCACCTGGACCTGCACACAGACACAAATAACTTTGCTCCCAACGAAGTTCATAGAGGTTGTCAATCTCTCCGGTCTTGTTGTTTACAAAGGATCAAACACAAGGGATAATGGTAATGATAGCAACTGAAAGTAAATACTAAAAAAGGAAATAAGCTTGTAAACAGTGATGAGAATATGGACCGGGGTCCCGTGATGTTCATTAGTGATCTCTCTCTCCCAAAAGACGATAAAACTGCTATGCGAGATAAAAAATTACAGATGAGAAATTGGCAGTATTATAAACGCACCGCAATGCTAACTATGCTACAAAAGAAAGGAAGAGGCTCATAAGCATGGGCAGTACGCCAAAAGAAGGTTGAGATGCATGGAACGAGCAGAAATTATCGATACGTTAGAGGCGTATCAGTTACCCCAAGTGGAAGGTTGAGATGTAGCCTAGCAGCAAGTTACCCACAATGAAGATAGCGAGGTTTATGTCTCCGGATGACTCCGAATTCTGCAAGTAGGTGTCAACGACGCCTGATATTAAGTTGTCGGATGGTGATGAGGTTGACGTGGACCTGCATACACAACGTATAACTTTTCTCCCAACGAGTACAGAGAGGTTGTCAGTCTCTCCAGCCTTGTTGTTTACAAAGGCTTAAACACAAGGGTAGATAGTAGTGATAATTTCAATGGAAAGTAAAATCTGAAAGTAAAGGGGAGCTGTAAAAAATGGTGGAAATATGGACCAGGGTCCCATGATGTTGACTAGTGATGTCTCTCTCCCAAAAGACGATAAAATAGCTAAGCTGGGTGAACAAATTACAGCTGGGCAATTGAAAGAATTATAAACGCACCGCAATGCTAATTATGCTAATTTAAAGTAAGAGTGCTCAATAGTATGGGTAGTACGCCAAGACAAGTAGACCGAAATCCATATGCGTCTACTACTAATAATCCACCTTGAGATATCTATCGAGAACATCTCACTGGTATTGAGTTGTGAGCCCCACCCAAAGTGTAAACTCAAAGAAACAGACAATTGCATTAACAATCTATGTGAAGGTAAACAATCCTTGCAACCGCGGTTAAAAGCACCGTTGTTTTCTCCCTGGTGGCAACAACACATCCCCTAGACTCATGTTTCTGTCACTCAAGCTAGTCATCGAGGGGAATGAACCCACAATCATGCATAACGCTCCCTCTTGGAGTTACTATCTACTTCTTGGCCAAAGCAATAAACAACAACGGAGAACATCCAAGAATTACTCAAGAACAAAATATAAAAGGTAAACCAAATATATAACTCATCACGATCTGAACATAATCTCATAATCCATCGGATCCCAACAAACTCAACATAGCAACAACAGGAAAATTACATAGGTTCCTTGATCATGTAGGGAAACTCACAAGGTCTAAACCATTGAAGAACAAGGGTGGAGAGAAGACATCACATAGCTACCGATCACGGACCCATGGTCCAAGGTAGACTACTCATGGCACATCCGAAAGGCGCCCATGGTGGTGGAGAGGCTCCCGGAGGTCAATCCGGAAGGGGCCTTTTGGTGCTCCCGATCTTCAGAGCGCGGAGCCGGCGGAACAGAGAATAAATTCGCGATGCGAGATCCTCCTCGAGGGTTTTCTGGACGAGGGGTAAAAATAGGCCGTAGGGGGCACCGGGAGTGGGACCCACCTTCCAGGCGCCCTGGAGGCGTGGCCAAGGGTTGGGCCGCGCCACCTGGCCGCCTGGGAGGGGGTGGCCCCCCTACGGCTCTCCTTCAGTGGTTCCAGAAGCTTCCTCCGTGCTGATTTTTGTTCTGATTTTTCCCTAATTTTTCTGTCATTTTAAATTGGAGAAAAATCACTCTAACTAAAGACATCAGCAGAAAGGAACTGACATTCGGTGCACTGAGTTAGTAGGTTAGTCCAAATATGTGCAAAATGGTATAAAAGTGTAGCAAAACATGTAGTAATGTCACAAAAGAGTGATGGAACAAGAAGAAATTATAGATACGTTTGGGACATATCAGTGGGCACTCCCAAGAAGGCGGGTGAAACAGATTCCTTTGAAGACCTCACCGTTTCTATCATCTGTGCTTTTTAGGTTTTTACCCATATTTACAGAGACCAAAAATTTCTAAGAAAACTATATAAAAAATCAGCGCAACATAAGCTTCCAGAAGACCGAAGGAGAGCCGGAGGGGGCCACCCCCCCTCCTAGGCATCCAGGTGATACGTCCCAAACGTATCTATAATTTCCGCTTGCTCCATGCATGTTTTGGGTGATATTGCTATGCTTTTGATAGACTTTCATACACTTTTTATCATATTTGGAATAACCTATTAACTTAGTGCACCCCAGTGCCAGTTTCTGTTTTCTGTTGTCTTTTTATTTCAGGTTTTCCCATTACGTAAAATGCCAGAAAAATTCCGGGAAAATAAAAAAAATCAGCGTAACAAAAGCTTCAAGAGTCCCGAAGGGGGGACAGAGGGCCCCACCTGGTGCCCGGGCGGCCAGGTGGCGCGGCCTAGGGTGGGGCCATACCGGGAGACCACCTGGACACCTGGCTGCCCCCCTTTGCCTACATATTTCCTTCGTCCCGAAACCCCCAAGGAAAGAACCCTTTTTTGCGATCTCGCCTCTTTCCGCTGCTTCCAAGATCGGGAGCACCAGAAGACCTCTTCCCTGCACCCTGTCGGAGGGAGGATTGACCTCCGGGAGCTTCTCCACCACCATGGAAGCTTCCCGGATGATCCTTGAGTACCCCACCTTGGACCATGGGTCCATGATCAGTAGCTATGTGATGTCCTCTCCCCCTCTTTGTTCTTCATGGATTAGACCTAGTGAGCTGCCCTACATGATCAATGCACCTATGTAATTCTTTCTGTTGTTGCTATGTTGAGTTTGCTGGGATCTGATGGATTATGAGACTACGTTCAGATTGTGATGAGTAATATATTTGGTTCTTATCCTTTTATATTTGTGTTCTTGAGTAATTCTTGCATGTTATCCGTTGCTTTTTATTGCTTAGGCCAAGTAGTAGATAGTGACTCCAAGAGGGAGCGTTATGCATGATTGTGGGTTCATGCCCCACGATGTCTAGCGTGAGTGACAGAAACATGATACTAGGGGATGTGTTGTTGCCACCAGGGAGAAACACAATGGTGCTTGTAACCGCGGTTTCAATGATTGTTTACCTTACACATAGATTGTTAATGCAATTGTCTGTTCCTTTGAGTTTACACTTTGGGTGGGGCTCACATCTTACTACAAGCGAGATGTTCTGGATAGATATCTCAAGGTGGGTGATTAGTGAGTAGATGCAGATGGATTTCGGTCTACCTGTTTTGGAGTAATGCCCATGCTTTTGAGCCTCTTCCTTTCTTTTGTAGCATAGTTAGCATTGGTTTGCATCCGTAATCCTGTCAATTGCCCAACTGTAATTTGTTCACCTTGCATAGTGTTTATCGTCTTTTGGGAGAGAGACATCACTAGTGAACATCATGGGACGTCGGTCCATATTTCCACCACTGTTTACACCCTCAATTTACTTCCTGTTTTACTTTCTAGTTGCGGTTATCACTATCTTTATCTCTTGCGTTTGACCCTTTTTAAACAGCAAGGCCGAAGAGATTGAGAACCTCTATGTAATCGTTGGGAGCAAAGTTATCTGTATCTGTGTGCAGGTCCACGTTAACTCTCGTGCTAATAATTTCTAGCGCCGTTGTCACCTACTTGTCATTTCTGGAGTCCTACTGGAGACAAACCTTGGTATCTTCACTGAGGGAAATTATGCTACGCTACATCTCAACATTCCACTTGGGGTAACCAATGAGGAGCACTACTTCAATGCCATCACCAGGGGGCGGCCCCACTCCTGGCCGCGCTAGGAGGCCGCCTGGGAGATGGGGCCCTCCCCTAGTGCCCCCCTTCGTCCTATATTTACCCCCCGATGAGAAAACCCTGAAAAGAGACCCCGCATTGCGATTTTCCTCTCTGTTCCGCCGCCGCCGCGATCCCGAGATTGGGAGCACTAGAAGACCTCTTCCCGGCACCCTGTCGGAGGGAGGATTGACCTCCGGGAGCTTCTCCACCACCATGAGTGCTTCCTGGATGTGCCGTGAGTAGTCCCCCTTGGACCATGGGACCATGACTATTGGCTATGTGATGTCTTCTCTCCAATCTTGTGCTTCAATTCTTAGCCCTTGTGAGCTGCCCTACATGATCAAGGCACCTATGCAATTTTCCTTCTATTGCTATGTTGTGTTTGCTGTGATCCGATGGATTATGAGATTTTGTTCAGATTGTGATGAGTAATATATTTGGTTCTTCTCCTTTTATATTTGTGTTCTTAAGTATTTCTTGAATGTTCTCCATTGTTGATTATTGCTTTGGCCAAGTAGTAGGTAGTAACTCCAAGAGGGAGCTTTATGCAATATTGTGGGTTCATGCCCCCTGATGACTAGCTTGAGTGAAAGAAACATGAGTCTAGGGGATGTGTCGTTACCACAAGGGGGAAAACAACGGTGCTTGTAACCGCGGTTGCAAGGATAATTTACTTTACGCAAAGTTCTCTTAATGCAGTTGTTTGTTGCTTTTGGTTTACACTTTGGGTGGGGCTCGCAACTTAATACCAGCGAGATGTTCTTGATAGATATCTCAAGGTGGATAATTAGTGAGTAGATGCATATGGATTTCGGTCTACTTGTTTTGGCGTACTGCCCATGCTTTTGAGTCTCTTCCTTTCTTTTGTAGCATAGTTAGCATTGGTTTGCGTCCGTAATCCTATTAATTTCCCAGCTGTAATTTGTTCATCTTGCATAGCCGTTTATCGTCTTTTGGGAGAGAGATATCACTAGTGAATATCATGGGACCCCGGTCCATATTTCCACCACTGTTTACAACCTCCATTTACTTCCTGTTTTACTTTCTAGTTGCAGTTATCACTATCTTTTATCTCTTGTGTTTTACCCTTTGTAAACAGCAAGGCCGGAGAGATTGACAACCTCTATGTACTCGTTGGGAGCAAAGTTATCTGTATTTGTGTGCAGGTCCACGTCAACTCTCGTGCTAGTAATTTCTAGCGTCGTTGTCACCTACTTCTCGTTGCTGGAGTCCTACTGGAGACAAACCTTGGTATCTTCACTGAGGGAAATTACGCTACGGTATATCTTTACCACTTGAGGTAGCCAACGAGGAGCACTACTTCAGTGCCATCAAGCTAATTTCTGGCGCCGTTTCCAGGGACTCCGCTCTTCAAGATAGGGGAGTTGTACGCTATCTTTTATCTTTGCTTTTTAGTCTTGTTAGTTTACCTTTCAGTTTTTATCTCTATGTCTTTTATCAAAAATCACAAAAAAATTGCTTGTCCTGCTTGCTGCTACTATGGGTACCACTAAAAACACTAAGTTGTGTGACTTCACTAGTCACAACAACAATGATTTTATCTGCACTCCTATTGCTACACCTGCCACTTCAGCATCCTCTTATGAAATTAAACCTATTTTGCCTACCCTTGTTATGAAAGAATAATTCTCTCGTGCTGGAGATGATGCTGCTTTACACTTGAATAATTTTGTTGAGCTTTGTGATATGAAAAATTATAAAGAAGTACAAGGTGATATTGTCAAGCTTAAGATTTTTACTTTCTCCTTGAGAGGAGGAGCTAAAATTTGGTTTCAATCCTTGCCTAGGAATAGCATAGATTCTTGGGATAAGTGCAAGGATGCTATTATTGGGAAGTACTACCCACCTACTAAACTTATCCGATTAAGGAGTAATATTATGAATTTTAAGAAATTGGATAATGAACACATTGCCCAAGCTTGGGAACGTATGAAATCTCTTGTTAAGGATTGCCCTACGCATGGTTTGACTACTTGGATGGTTATCCAGACTTTTTATGCAGGATTGAACTTTACCTCGCGGAACCTGTTAGATTCGGCCGCGGGAGGAACCTTTATATCAACAACACTTGGTGCTGCCACAAAACTACTAGAAGAGATGATGACCAACTATTACCAATCGCACACCAAAAGAGCTCCAATAGGTAGGAAGGTAAACTCTGTCGAGGAGATCTCCTCCCTAAATGAAAAAGTTTACTTGATCATGTCTTTACTTGCCAAGCAAGCTCCTATTGATCCTCATGATGTTCCTTTAAATTCTTTGGTTGCTCAAGAAAAAATAGATGTGAACTTTATCTCTAGAAACAACTTCAACAATAATGCTTATAGGAGTAATTTTGGTAGCAATCCTAGACCGTTCCCATTCAACAAATATGGGAACAACAACACTTATCCTAGCACCATGAACTCCACTTCTGAATTAGAGAGCATGCTTAAAGAATTTATCACTACCCAAAAAGCCTTCAACAAGAGTGTAGAAGAAAAATTAGACAAATTAGACAATCTCTCTTTGAAGGTAGACAACTTAGCCCTTGATGTTGAGATGCTTAAAATTATAACTTATCCCCTCGAGGAGATGAAGCCCACTCCTATGAATGTTATTCAAGTGCAAATAAATGAAAACATTAGGATGATGGCTAAACTTAAAGAAAGATGGGCTAGAGAAAAGGAGGAATACGATAGAATAAAGAGCCTTCCTACACACCACACCATTGCTCCTATCCAAGTTGTTGAGGATACCCAAACTCTTAGCACCCAACACACCCCTAGTCCCATTGTACCTATTAATGATGATGCTATTACCTCAACCGTAGAAGAAGAAACTCCTATGAACATAGAAGCTTTCAAACAAGTGAGCCTAGATGACACCACTACCACCTTTGATAGTAGTGACATTGATTTTGATAGTTGTACCCTCTCAGAAGTTATTAGCTTACTACATGTCTAGAGACCCCCACACTATCACACTTATTCTTTCCTTCACGGAGCATATCACTAAAGCTCTCATCAAAGCTAGGGAGGAGAAGCTTAGAGTAGAAGCCTCCATACCTAGGAAGCTAGAAGATGGTTGGGATCCTATGATAAAAATTAAATTGAATAACTTCTCTTGCTATGATTTATGTGATGTTGGAGCTAGTACCTCCGTTATGCCCAAAAGAATGTATGATATGTTTGAATTGAAACCTTTTAAATCGTTGTTCTTTTGGTGTTCGTCTTGTTGATTCTTCCGTAAAGAAACCTTTGGGAAGATTGACAATGTTCTTATCATTTCCAATGACAATTATGTTCCCATTGATTTTACTATTATGGACATTGAGTGTGAACCCTTATGTCCAATTATTTTGGGACTTCCTTTTCGTCGCACCGTTGGTGATGTCATTGATATGAAAGAGGGGAATTCAAATTTCAATTCCCTCTCAAAAAAGGGATGGAACACTTCCCTACAAAGAAGATTAAGTTACCTTTTGAGTCCGTTACACGGGCTAGCTATTCTCTTTCTCTTGATAAAACTTGATCTTTTTTCTTCTTGCCTAGCTTAAAGGCGTAAAAGAAAGCGCTTGTTGGGAGGAAACCCAAGAAGTTTTTCCTTCTGTTTTTAGTGGTCTTGATGATTGTTACTACTGTAGCAACATCATTGTCTCTTTATTTTCAAGCTTTGTGCCAAGTTTAGCCTCCGATTGCAAGAAAGTTCAAAAGTTGTGACATGCTTTCCAGAAAACAGATTCAGTCCTTGGACGGAAAAATTCACGATATATCACCAGATCATATTTTTGAGCTGAATTTTTTTGACAGCATGCTCTATACAATTAGCTTTCAAGCTCTGTTCTGAGTTTTTTGATTTGAGTTGCAGAAGTACCCCAAAAAATTATTTACTACCTGTTGGTCTGTTTTCATAGATTCTTCCACGTTTTGCCTTTCCTCAGTTTTGCAAGTCTTGCGCTAGCTTTTTATTTGCAAAAACTTTTTGGAAATCTTGAGAAACAGTAGCCCTTCAAGAAAATCTTTATTTCCAGTAGTGGCAAATTATTTTATTGTGGGTACTAACCTCTCTAATCATCTTATGATGAGTTATGTATGAAGGGAGTTTTCAAGTTTGCAAAGGAAGATGATGAAAGAATATCCGGCAGTGTCAAACGCTCAAGCTTGGGGATGCCCCCATGCACCCCCAAGAAATATCCAAGGAGACTCAAGTGTCTAAGCTTGCGGATTCCCTCGTGCATCCCCTTCTTCGTCAACAATTATCAGTTCGTCCTTCGTTCCACTATATTTTTATCACTTCATGCATTATGTGCTATGCTTGGAGCGTCTTTCTCTTTACTTTTTAGTTTTCTTTATCTTTGTTTGCTATTCATAACAAGTTAGAACCCATATTTCTTTGTGTGGGAGAGAAACACGCTCCACTATAAAGTAGAACACATCATAGGATTTTCATGCTTATCTTTCTTTTGTTGTGTGTTCTTTATCTTTTCGTAGCTGCTGTCATGTTGAGCTCTTAGTTTTCATGTTTATCTTTTTAAAAGATTTAGTTTATTTTGTTGCTGGAACTTTGAGTTTTCATGTATATCTTGTTTAGAGAGTTGGCTTGTTGCACTGAGTTGTGTGTCTTGACTCGAAGTAGGTAATTAAGGTTGTTATTCAATTGTAGTAGTAACTTGCAATAGTTTTAAGTTATTATTGTGAGTAATGTTTGAACTTTTGGTGTCAAGAACTCTAGCTTATTGATACGTCCCAAATGTATCTATAATTTCTGCTTGCTCCATGCATGTTTTGTGTGATATTGCTATGTTTTTGATATACTTTCATATATCTTTATAACATATTTTGAAACTAACCTATTAATGGTTTCAAGAGTGCACAAGTTCTTGTTTTTCTACTTTATGTGTAGGAATTACTTGGATAAAGGAAAGATCACAAAAGGAAGCCTTGTAAGAGTTGGACTCTAACTTTCCCGAAATCTGTCCCCACCAGACAGGTTTTAAAGATTGTCTCGGAAGCGCTAGAAGACGGTCTCAAACGGAAAAACTAAAAACTAAAAAGTTGTAGGGAATTTTTTTCCGATGGATTTAGACATAAATTCGGCCCAATCGAAGTTCGGATTCTTCTAGAAACTCCGAAATACAGAAGACGTAATCTGGATGACGGGAATCCGAGAGTCTATATAAAGAGAGGAAACCTAGGTCAAAGGGCATCATGAAATTTCCTCCCCCTTGGCAGTCGTCTTGAGGGGAAGATCAATCTTCACAACAGCACCATCTACAAGGAAGAAGAAGGGGCCAAGGGCCGCTGCCCCCAAGGGCCGTGGCCGTGGGCGCCGCCCCCGCCGTCGCCGTCTCCTTCATCTCCTCCGGGCTGAACCTCTCCATCAACAACTCTCCCTCTCACCATGTCCATGTGTGAGTAGTTCCCCTCGGGGCTAAGGCTTATATCTTGATCTATGTGGTTTCTCTCTCTCCCATGATGTGATCTTTGTTGTGATCATAGGCTATGTTAATCTAGGGTGATCCCATGATATTTCCCCTTCCTCTATGTATTGGATTGATGTACTCAATTGATCTTATCTAGTATAATCTCCGAGACCAAGGAGACAGCGGTCTATTGGACATGGGTTAGAAGAATATTATCATGAGTGATTTCCTCTTTTGTGTGTTGATTGAAGATTGAGAGTCTCTTGGTGCTTGTCTTTGACTATCCTTGAGATATGTTGTGGTGATTGTGGTACTCTCTTTGGATGGCCGCGGTGACATTGGGAAATCCATAAATTGAGAACTACGAACTTTGAGGTGTGCTTTTGTAGCCCTACATAATTCTCATCCTCTCTTGACCACAAATGAATGACCTCCGAGTGCGTCTCCATTGCATGTTTTATGGGAAATATCATGTGATTAGACTATGTTAATGTTGTTGGGAGTTGCCACTAGTGAAAGTATGAAGCCTAGGCCTTGTTTCCATCATTGTTACACCGTTTGCACTCACTTTTGTTACTTGTTTCTTTGCTGCACTTTTTATTACAGATTTATATTACTTCGTTTTATCACACCTATCACCCATATTTTACCATCTCTTCGCCGAACTAGTGCACCTATACAACTCCTAGCTGTATTAGGTGTGTTGGGGACACAAGAGACTTCTTGTTTCTTAATTGCAGGGTTGCTTGAGAGAGACCATCTTCAACCTCTACTTCCCTGAGTTCGATAAACCTTAGGTCATCCACTTGAGGGAAATTGCTGCTGTCCTACAAACCTCTGCGCTTGGAGGCCCAACATAGTCTACAAGAATAGAAGCGTGCGTAGACATCACTTATTAGTGATAGATGTCATATTTTGCGCAATCCGTGTTTATTTTCAAAAACTACAAAAACCAGTTGAGAACTCTAGCTACTAGATAGATCACTAATCTTTTGAGGGATCGGATATTAGAGTACACTCACGTACCATGAGTCGATGATGCGCAAGGATAACCAAACCCCCATACACTCCTCCTCGGGGTACTTGTCTCTTTGTGAACCTCCTGATAAAATTGAGAGTTACCAATAATAAGTGCATGAGTTCTTCGGACTAATCTAAGTATTAAAAAGTTGACACTTCCACCTCCTCATATTTCCTAGTCTCTTTGGTACCGTGTGTTGCCTTTTCTAACTCCGAGAGTTGGCGCCTAACTCGCCGGTGCATCCAAACCCTTGGCATGATACGCTCTGTCATCATAAACCTCCTTATATATTTCCTCAAAACAGTCACCATACCTACCTATCAAGGCATTTCCATAGCCTTTCCGAGATATATTTCCATGCAACATCCACCTTCTCATGACTTGATCTTCATGTCATACATGTTCCTGCTACACTGGCAGAGGCATACATTTGCATACATCATGATAGCTTCATCTTCTTTATGTTGAGTACTTTTGTAAAGTGTGAAAGATCTTCTATATTTATTTTTAAATAGAGTGTTGCCCCTAAGTGAGAAAAGATCCCAAAGAGGACAGATTTAAAAGATCCCAACGAGGTCAAATGAGAGTTAAATAGAAAGAGCCATTTAGGCCACCAAAAAAAAGAGAAGGGGGCACAATACTATTCCTTTTGAGAGGTCCATACTCGTAGTCCTCTTGTATCTTGTACTCCATAGAGATGATCATATATGCATATAGCTATGTGGGGGCCTTCATACTATAGAACTTGGCTTTTATATTCCAATGACGAGCCTCCTCAAATGAGCTCTAGGTCTTCTTGAGCAAGCAAGTTGGATGCACCCCCACTAGTTCCCTTGGAGAGCTTTCCATAGCTCATATGTGCATCTATTGCATGGCAATCCATACTCCTCACATCATATCTATCATTTGGCCTTCTCTCGACTATGATTTTCCTCATTGATGTGAGCCTTTCACACATTTTTGTATTCCTCCTCCACCATCTCTATCTCTCTTTTCCACCCTAAGTGTCAATTTTCTTTCTTACGCTCATCCATTGCACGAGTGCTCAAAATATTGAAAGGGAGTGGATCAGTTTGACTTGTACCTGGCTAGTGGTCTGGGCACGAGTCAAGATTATATTCCAAAGAAGACTACGTGTGAAACTTTAGTAGATTGAGTTCTCAACCAAAAAATATATTATGTTTTTTCTCTCGTATTTCCATCCCCCACTTCTTGCACGCAAACACCATTTGGAGACATTCGAGTCACGGACAGCGAGAGCTCTTGCACCTTTATGTTCTTATGTTGCTTGTTTCAATGCTAATATAGACTCTTGTTTGTTATGACTTGAATTGAATTACATGCCTTGATTTCTTTACTTAAAAGTTCTTATATGGTTGGTAGCATGTCACCACATAAATTATGCTTGTTATCATTTACCTACTCGAGGACGAGCAGGAATTACGCTGTGGGATGTTGATACGTCCCAAACGTATCTATAATTTCTGCTTGCTACATGCATGTTTTGTGTGATATTGCTATGCTTTTGATACACTATTATACAGTTTTGATCATGATGGCAAGAGAGTGTTAATACTCTTCAAGCCCTCGTTGATTACCCCAAGTGCAGTGTGAGATATAGTGCAGCGGCAAGTTTTCCCTTGGCAAAGATACCAAGGATTGTCTCCCGTAGGACTCCGAAGGATACAAGAAGGTGGTAAAGTGAACAATGGCGCCGAGGTTGCTAACTTCACCTGGACCTACACACAGATACAGATAGCTTTGCTCCCAACGAGTACAGAGGAGTTGTCAATTCCTCCGGCCTTGCTGTTTACAAAGGATAAAACGCACGGGATAATGATAGTGATAGCAACTGAAAAGTAAAGACTGAAAGTAAATTGAGTGTGTAAACAATGATATGAAGATGGACCAAGGTCACGTGATTTTCACTAGTGATGTCTCTCTCCCAAAAGACGATAAAAGTGCTAGCGAGGTAAAAAAATCACAGTTGGGCAATTGACAGGATTATGAAGGCACCGCAATGCTAACTATGCTGCAAAGAAAGGAAGGGCTCAAAAGCAATGGGCAGTACGCCAAGGTAAGTAGACCGAAATCCATCTGCATCTACTATGAATCATCCACCTTGAGATATCTATCAAGAACATCTCGCTGGTATTAAGTTGCGAATCCCACCCAAAGTGTAAATCCAAAGAAACAGACAAATGCATTAAAAGAACTTTGCGTAAAGTAAACAATCCTTGCATCGGCGGATACACCATTGTTTTATCCTTGGTGGCAACAGCACATCCCCTAGTCTCATGTTTCTGTCACTCAAGCTAGACATCAAGGGGCTGAACCCACAATCAAGCATAACACTCCCTCTTGGAGTTGCAACAAATCACTTGGCCAAAGTAAAATACGGCAACGAAGAACATGCAAGAATTTACTCAAGAACAAAATATAAAAGAGAAGAACCAAATATATTACTCATCACAATCTGAACATAGTCTCATAATCCATCAGATCCCAACAAACTCAGCATAGCAACGGCAGAAAATTACAAAGGTGCCTCGATCATGTGAGGCAGCTCACGAGGTCTCGCAAGTGGAGGCACAAAGAGGGGAGAGATAGATCACATGGCTACTGGTCACGGACCCATGGTCCAAGGGAAACTACTCACGGTACATATGGGAGGCGTCCATGGCTATGGATGGTCTCCCGGAGGGGCTAGCTTCTCCCGGCAGGGTGCCGGAGCAGCTTCTCCAGGCAGCCCCGATCTAGAAACGACGGTGGTGGCGGTACAGAGGCGAGATCGCGAAAAAGGAGTTCCTCTCGAGGGTTTCCGTCACGGGGGGGGTAAATATAGGCGAAGGGCGGCACCGAGAGGGGCCACAAGGCCGTCAGGAGGGTCCCTGGCGCAGCCCAGGGTGGGGCCGCGCCACCTGCCCTCCTGGCTGCTTGGTGGTGGCCATCCTCCGCTTCTTTGGTGTTTCCGGAAGCTTCCGTGACGCTGATTTTTTATATGATTTTTCCTGATTTTTTGGAGCACTTTTAATGGCCGTAAAACCTGAAATACAAAAACAGCAGAAAACAGCAACTGGCAGCTGGGTGCACTGGGTTAATAGATTAGTCCAAATATGCTCAAAAGTGTATGAAAGTTCAAGCAAATCATGGCAAAGTCACACAAAACATGCATGGAGCAAGCAGAAATTATAGATACGTTTGGGACGTATCAAATCATATTTGGACTAACCTATTAACTCAGCGCACCCCGGTGCCAGTTTCTGTTTACTGTTGTCTTTTTATTTCAGTTTTTCCCATTACGTAAAATGCCAGAAAAATTCCGGGAAAAATATATAAAAAAATCAGCGTAACGGAAGCTTCCAGAGTCCCGAAGGGGGCCAGAGGGGCCCCACTTGGTGCCCAGGCGGCCAGGTGGCGCGGCCTAGGGTGGGGCCACGCGGGAGGCCGCCTGGATACCTGGTGGCCCGCATGGTTGCCCCCCTTCTCCTATATATTTCCTTCGTCCCGAAACACCCGAGGACAGAACACTTTTTCGTGATCTCGTCTATGTCCTGCCGCCGCGCTTCCAAGATCGGGAGCACCATAAGACCTCTTCCCGGCACCCTGTCGAAGGGAGGATTGACCTCCGGGAGCTTCTCCACCACCATGTACGCTTCCCGGATGATCCGTGAGTAGTCCACCTTGGACCATGGGTCCATGATCAGTAGTTATGTGATGTCCTCTTTCTTATTGGCTTCTCGCCCTTCGTTGGTTACCCCAAGTGAAGGTTTGAGATGAAGTGCAGCAGCAGTTTTCCCTCAGTGAAGATACCAAGGTTTGTCTCCAGTAGGACTCCGGAGATGATAAGTAGGTGTCAGCGGCGCAACTGACGCGGACCTGCACACAGACACAGATAACTTTGTTCCCAACGAAGTTCAGAGAGGTTGTCAATCTCTCCGGTCTTGTTGTTCACAAATGATAAAACGCAAGGGATAATGATAGCAACTTGAAAGTAAATGCAGAAAAGTAAATATAGCTTGGAATCAGTAATGAGAATATGGACCGGGATACGTGATGTTCACTAGTGATGTCTCTCTCCCAAAAGACGATAAAACTGCTATGCGAGGTAAACAAATTACAGAAGGGCAATTGACAGGATTATGAACGCACCGCAATGCTAACTATGCTACAAAAGAAAGGAAGAGGTTCAAAAGCACAGGCAGTACGCCAAGGTAAGTAGACCGAAATCCATCTGAATCTACTACTAATCATCCACCTTGAGATATCTATCCAGAACATCTCACTGGTATTAAGTTGCGAGCCCCACCCAAAGTGTAAACCCAAAGCAACAGACAACTGCATTAAAAAGAACTTTGTGTAAAGTAAACGATCCTTGTAACCGCGGTTACAAGCACCGTTGTTTTCCCCCTTGTGGCAACAACACATCCCCTAGACTCATGTTTCTGTCACTCAAGCATGTCATCGGGGAGGCATGAACCCACAATCTAGCACTACGCTCCCTCTTGGAGTCACTACCTACTACTTGGCCAAAGCAATAAACAGCAACGGAGAACATGCAAGAATTACTTAGGAACAAAAATATAAGAGATAAAGACCAAATATATTACTCTATCACAATCTGAACATAATCTCATAATCCATCAGATCCCTCCAAACTCAACATAGCAACAGCAGAAATATTACAAAGGTGCCTCGATCATGTAGGGCAGCTCACGAGGTCTAAACAATGAAGATCAAAGAGGGGAGGAGAACATGACATAGCTACTGATCACGGACCCATGGTCCAAGGAAAACTACTCACGAGACATCCGGGGAGCATCCATGGTGGAGAGGAGACTCCCGGAGGTCAATCCTCCCTCCGGCAGGCTGCCGGGAAGAGGTCTTCTGGTGCTCCCGATCTTGGAAGCGCGGCGGCGGCAGAACAGAGGAGAGTTCGCGGAATAGGGTTCTGCTTCTGGAGTTTTCCCGTGACGGGGGATAAATAGTCGAAGGGGGGAAGCCAGAGGTGGACCAGGGGCCCCAGGCGCCCCCCTGGCACGACCAGGGGTGGGGCCGCGCCGGGTAGCCGCCTGAGCCCCCCTGGCTCCCCTCTGGCCCCTCCCGGGCTCTTCTCGAAGCTTCCGTCACGCTGATTTTTTTTCTAAATTTTCCCAAATTTTTCTGGCACTTTTTATATGGGGGAAAACTGAAATAGAAAAACAGCAGAAAACAAGAACTGGCACTGGGGTGCACTGAGTTAATAGGTTAGTCCAAATATGATCAAAAGTGTATGAAAGTGTATCTAGATCATAGCAATATCACACAAAACATGCATGGAGCAAGCAGAAATTATAGATACGTTTTGGACATATCAACATCCCCAAGCTTAATTCCTGCTCGTCCTCGAGTAGGTAAATGATAACAAGCATAATTTCTGTGGTGACATGCTAGCAACCTTATAAGAACTTTGAAAAGTAAAGCAATCAAGGTTAGAGATTCAATTGAAGTCATAACATGCAAGAGTCTATATTAGCATTGAAACAAGTAACAAAAGAACATTAGGTGCAAGAGATCTCGTTGTCCGTGACTCGAATGTCTCCAAATGGTGTTTGCGTGCAAGAAAGGGGATAGGGAATATGAGAAAAAGTAATTTTTGTGTTGAGAAATCAATCTACTAAAGTTTCACACTTGGTCCTCTTTGGAATCTTATCTTGACTCGTCCCCAGACCACTAGCCAGGTACAAGTCAATTTGATCCACTCCTTTCTCAATATTTTGAGCACTCATGCAATGGATGAGCGTAAGCACGAGAGTTGAAACTTAGGTTGGCAAAGAGAGAAGTACGGAGGAGGAGGAAGACAAAAATGGATGAGACAGGCTCACATCAATGAGGACAATCCTAGGCAAGAGATGCCAAATGATAGATATGATGTGAGGAGTAGGGATTGCCATGCAACGGATGCACATACGAGCTAAGAAGCTCTCCAATGGAACTAGTGGGGGTGCATCTAACTTGCTCGCTCATGAAGACCTAGAGATCGTTTGAGGAGGCTCATCCTTGGAATATGCAAGCCAAGTTCTATAGTGTGAAGGTCCCCACATAGCTATATGCATAAAGATCATCTCTATGGAGTACAAGGATATAAAGGGAGTACTAGTGTGGATCTCTCAAAAGGATAGTAGTGTTGCCCCTTTCTCTCTTTTTATTTATTTTTCTATTTTTTCTATTTTTTTGTATTTTTTTGGTGTACTCAATGGCTCTTTCTATTTAACTCTCATTTGTCCTCTTTGGGATCTTTTAATGTGTCCACTTTGGGATCTTTTCCTCACTTAAGGGAAACACTCTATTTTACAAGAAGGTAAAGGAGATCTTTCACACATTACAAGGTACTCAAAACATAAAGAAGATGTAACTATCATGATGTATGCAATGTATGTCGCTGCCAGTGTAGCAGGAACATGTATGACATGAAGATCAAGTCATGAAGAGGTGGAAGTTGCATGGCAATGTAACTCAGAAAGGCTATGGAAATGCCTTGATAGGTAGGTATGGTGGCTGTTTTGAGGAAAGATATAAGGAGGTTTATGATGACAGAGCGTATCATGCCAAGGGTTTGGAAGTACCGGCGAAGGTGGACACCAACTCTCGGAGTGAGAAGAAGGCAATGCACGGCACGGGAAAGGCTAGCAAAATATGGGAAGGTGGAAGTGTCAACTCTCAATACTTACATTAGTCCGAAGAACTCATGCACTTATTATCGGTAACTCTCAATCTAATAAGGAGGTTCACAAAGAGACAAGTACCCCGAGGAGGAGTGTATGGGGGTTTGGTTATCCTTGCGCGTCCTCGACTCATGGTACGTGAGTGTACTCTAATATTCGATCCCTCCAAGGATTAGTGATCCATCTATTAGCTAGAGTTCTCAACTAGTTTTTTAGGTTTTGAAAATACACACGGATTGCCCAAAATACGACACCTATCACTAATAGCAAGAGCTCTTGACACCAAAAGTCCAAACATTACTCACATCAATACTTCAAAACTATTGCAAGCTACTACTAAAATTAAATAGCAACCTCAATTACCTACTTTCAAGACAAGACACAACTCAGTGCAACAACCAAATCTCTTTAACAAGATAAACATGAAAACTAAAAAGAGTTACAGCAACAAACTAAACAAAATCCAAGGCTCTTGCTAAAGACAAACTAAGACTAAAACTAAACATGGCAGCAGCTATGAAAAGATAAAGAACACACAACAACAAAAAGATAGGCATGAAGAATCCTATGACGTGTTCTAGATTTTGAAAGTGGAGCGTGTTTCTCTCCCACACAAAGTAAGAAGGGGTCTAACTTGTTATGAACAGCAAGAAAATCTAAAGAAAACTAAAAACAAAACCTAAGAGCGAGACGCTCCAAGCATAGCACATAACGCATGAAGTGATAAAAATATAGTGAGACGAAGGACGAACGGATGATGTTTGATGGAGAAGGGACACGGGGGCATCCCCAAGCTTAGACGCTTGAGTCTCCTTGAATATTTATTGGGGATGCATGGGGGCATCCCCAAGCTTGAGCGCTTGACACTCCTGGATCTTCTTTCATCATCTTCCATCGCACACTTGAAAACTCCCTTCATACATAACTCATCATAAGCTGATTAGAGAGGTTAGTACCCTTAATAAATAATTTTTTACCCACTGGATATAAGGATATTCTTGAAGAGCTACTGTTTCTCAAGAGTGCCAAAAAGTTTTTGCAAAGAAAAAGCAAGCTTAAGGTTTGCAAAAGTAAGGAGAGACAAAACGTGGCAGAATCTGTGAAAAACAGAACAGCAGATAGTAAAGAATTTTTTAGGGGCACTTCTGCAACTCAAATCAAAAAACTCAGAACATACGGAAGTTTCGTAATTGTATAGAGCATACTTTGTAAAAAAATTCAGCTCAAAAAGATGAACTGGGATTTTTCTGGAATTTTTCTGGTCACGAGGACAGAATCTGTTTTCTGGACAGCATGTCACAACTTTTACTTCCCTTGCCGTAAGAGGCTATAACTTGGCACAAAGCTGAAAAATAAAGATGCAATGATGTTGCTACAGAAGTAACAATCATCAATACACAACAAAAGCAAAAAGAAACACCTAAATTCGTTGCGGGCTGTCTCCCGAAAGCGCTTCTTTAAAGCCATTAGCTAGGCATAAAGCAAAGGAAGAATCAAGTTTTATCAAGAGAAAGAGAATAACTAGCCCGTGTAACGGACTGAAAAGGTAACTTGATTTTATTTCTAGGGAAGTGTTCCATCCCCTTTTTGAATGGGAATTGGAATTTAATATTCCCCTCTTTCATGTCAATAACCGCACCAACGGTGCGAAGAAAAGGACGTCCCAAAATAATTGGACACAAAGGTTCACACTCTATATCCATAACAATAAAATCAACGGGAACATAGTTGTCATTGACAATGATAAGAACATCGTCGATCTTCCCTAAAGGTTTCTTTATGGAAGAATCAACAAGACGAACACCAAAAGAACAAGGCTCAAAAGGCTTCAATTCAAACATATCAAATATTCTTTTGGGCATAACAGATGTACTGGCTCCAACATCACATAATGCATAGCAAGAGAAGTTATTCAATTTAATTTTGATCATAGGATCCCAACCATCATCTAGCTTCCTAGGTATGGAGGCTTCTACTCTAAGCTTATCCTCCCTAGCTTTGATGAGAGCATTTGTGATATGCTCCGTGAAGGCAAGATTAAGTGTGCTAGTGCGGGGGTCTCTAGACATTTTGTGTAACAAGCTAATAACTTCTGAGAGGGTGCAACTATCAAAATCAATATAACTACTATCAAATTTGGTAGTAGTGTCATCTAGGCTCACTTGTTTGAAACCCTCTATGTTCATAGGAGTTTCTTTTTCTATGGTTGAGGTATTAGCATCACCATTAATAGGTCCAACGGGACTAGGAGTGCATTGGGTGATAATAGTTTGAGTGTCCTCAACAATTTGGATAGTGGAAACTGTGTGGTGTGTAGGAAGGCTCTTAATTCTATCCTCTTCCTCTTTTTCTCTAGCCCATATTTCTTTAATTTTAGCCATCATCCTAATATTTTCATTGATTTGTAACTGGATAGCATTAATAGGAGTGGCCTTATTCTCCTCAAGGGGGGAGGTTATCATTTTAAGCATCTCAATATCAAGGGCTAAGCTTTATATCTTCAGAGAGAGATTATCTATTTTAGATAATTTATCTTCTACATTTTTGTTGAAGGCTTTTTGGGTAGTGATAAAGTCTCTAAGCATGCTTCTAATTAAAAAGGGGGGTTCTTGTTGCTAGGGTAAGTGTTGTTGTTCCCATAATTGGATGGAAACGGTCTAGGATTGCTAGCAAAATTTCCCCTATAAGCATTGTTGTTGAAGTTGTTTCTAGCAATAAAGTTCACATCTACTTGTTCTTGAGCAACCAAAGAATTTAAAGGCACAGGGTTGCTTGGTAAGTAGAGACATAATTAAGTCAACTTTTTCATTGAGGGAGGTAATTTCCTCGACAGAGTTTACCTTCCTACCTGTTGGAGCGCGTTCGGTGTGCCATTGGGAATAATTGGTCATCACTTCATCGAGAAGCTTCGTGGCAGCACCAAGTGTAGTTGACATCAAGGTTCCTCCCGCGGCCGAATCTAACAGGTTCCGCGAGGTAAAGTTCAAGCCTGCATAAAAAGTCTGGATAACCATCCAAGTAGTCAAACCATGTGTAGGGCATTTCTTAACAAGAGATTTCATTCGTTCCCAAGCTTGGGCAACGTGTTCATTATCCAATTGCTTAAAATTCATAATATTACTCTCAATTGGATAATCTTAGCAGGAGGGTAGTACTTCCCTATAAAAGCATCTTTGCACTTATCCCAAGAATCTATGCTATTTCTAGGCAAAGGTTGAAACCAGATTTTAGCATCTCCCCTTAAAGAGAAAGGAAAGAGCTTGAGCTTAACAACATCACCTTCTACTTCTTTATACTTTTGCATATCCCATAATTCAACAAAATTATTCAAGTGTAAAGAAGCATCATCTCCAGCACCAGAGAATTGATCTCTCATAACAAGGTTTAGCAAAGCAGGTTTAATTTCATAAGAGGTAGCTGAAGTGGAAGGTGTGGCAATGGGGGTGCAGATAAAGTCCTGGTTGTTGTGACTAGTGAAGTCACACAACTTGGTGTTTTCAGTGGAACCCATAATAGCAGCAAGTGTGGCAAAAAAGTTTGTAAATTTTGATAAAAGACACAAAGATAAAAACTGAAAGATAAACTAACAAGACTAAAAAACAAAGGTAAAGGGTAGTGTGCAACTCCCCTATCTTAGCACTCGGAGTCCCCGGCAACGGCGCCAGAAATACTCTTTCTTATTGGCTTCTCGCCCTTCGTTGGTTACCCCAAGTGAAGGTTTGAGATGCAGTGCAGCAGCAGTTTTCCCTCAGTGAAGATACCAAGGTTTGTCTCCAGTAGGACTCCGGAGATGATAATTAGGTGTCAGCAGCGCAACTGACGCGGACCTGCACACAGACACAGATAACTTTGTTCCCAACAAAGTTCAGAGAGGTTGTCAATCTCTCTGGTCTTGTTGTTCACAAATGATAAAACGCAAGGGATAATGATAGCAACTTGAAAGTAAATACATAAAAGTAAATATAGCTTGGAATCAGTAATGAGAATATGGAGCGGGATACGTGATGTTCACTAGTGATGTCTCTCTCCCAAAAGACGATAAAACTGCTATGCGAGGTAAACAAATTACAGAAGGGAAATTGACAGGATTATGAACGCACCGCAATGCTAACTATGCTACAAAAGAAAGGAAGAGGTTCAAAAGCACAGGCATTACGTCAAGGTAAGTAGACCGAAATCCATCTGAATCTACTACTAATCATCCACCTTGAGATATATATCCAGAACATCTCGCTGGTATTAAGTTGCGAGCCCCACCCAAAGTGTAAACCCAAAGCAACAGACAACTGCATTCAAAAGAACTTTGCGTAAAGTAAACAATCCTTGTAACCGCGGTTACAAGCACCGTTGTTTTCCCCCTTGTGGCAACAGCACATCCCCTAGACTCATGTTTCTGTCACTCAAGCATGTCATCGGGGAGGCATGAACCCACAATCTAGCACTACGCTCCCTCTTGGAGTCACTACCTACTACTTGGCCAAAGCAATAAACAGCAACGGAGAACATGCAAGAATTACTTAGGAACAAAAATATAAGAGATAAAGACCAAATATATTACTCTATCACAATCTGAACATAATCTCATAATCCATCAGATCCCTCCAAACTCAACATAGCAACAGCAGAAATATTACAAAGGTGCCTCGATCATGTAGGGCAGCTCACGAGATCTAAACAATGAAGATCAAAGAGGGGAGGAGAACATCACATAGCTATTGATCACGGACCCATGGTCCAAGGAAAACTACTCACGAGACATCCGGGGAGCATCCATGGTGGAGAGGAGACTCCCGAAGGTCAATCCTCCCTACGGCAGGGTGCCGGGAAGAGGTCTTCTGGTGCTCCCGATCTTGGAAGCGCGGCGGCGGCGGAACAGAGGCGAGTTCGCGGAATAGGGTTCTGCTTCTGGAGTTTTCCCGTGACGGGGGATAAATAGGCGAAGGGGGGCAGCCAGAGGTGGACCAGGGGCCCCAGGCGCGCCCCCCCTGGCGCGGCCAGGGGTGGGGCCGCGCCGGGTGGCCGCCTGGGCCCCCCTGGCTCCCCTCTGGCCCCTCCCGGGCTCTTCTCGAAGCTTCCGTCACACTGATTTTTTATCTGAATTTTCCCGAATTTTTCTGGCACTTTTTATATGGGGGAAAACTGAAATAGAAAAACAGCAGAAAACAGGAACTGGCACTGGGGTGCACTTAGTTAATAGGTTAGTCCAAATATGATCAAAAGTGTATGAAAGTGTATCTAGATCATAGCAATATCACACAAAACATGCATGGAGCAAGCAGAAATTATAGATACATTTTGGACATATCACCTCTCCCCCTATTTGTTCTTCATGGATTAGACCTTGTGAGCTGCCCTACATGATCAAGGCACATATGTAATTCTTTCTGCTGTTGCTATGTTGAGTTTGCTGGGATCTGATGGATTATGAGACTACGTTCAGATTGTGATGAGTAATATATTTGGTTCTTATCCTTTTATATTTGTGTTCTTGAGTAATTCTTGCATGTTATCTGTTGCTTTTTATTGCTTAGGCCAAGTAGTAGATAGTGACTCCAAGAGGGAGCGTTATGCATGATTGTGGGTTCATGCCCCACGATGTCTAGCGTGAGTGACAGAAACATGATACTAGGGGATGTGTTGTTGCCACCAGGGAGAAATACAACGGTGCTTGTAACCGGGGTTGCAATGATTGTTTACCTTGCACATAGATTGTTAATGCAATTGTCTGTTCCTTTGAGTTTACACTTTGGGTGGGGCTCACAGCTTACTACGAGCGAGATGTTCTGGATAGATATCTCAAGGTGGATGATTAGTGAGTAGATGCAGATGGATTTCGGTCTACCTGTTTTGGCGTAATGCCCATGCTTTTGATCCTCTTCCTTTCTTTTGTAGCATAGTTAGCATTGGTTTGTATCCGTAATCCTGTCAATTGCCCAGATGTAATTTGTTCACCTTGCATAGTGTTTATCGTCTTTTGGGAGAGAGACATCACTAGTGAACATCATGGGACCCCGGTCCATATTTCCACCACTGTTTACACCCTCAATTTACTTCATGTTTTACTTTCTAATTGCGGTTATCACTATCTTTATCTCTTGCGTTTGACCCTTTTTAAACAGCAAGGCCGAAGAGATTGAGAACCTCTATGTACTCGTTGGGAGAAAAGTTATCTGTATCTGTGTGCAGGTCCACGTTAACTCTCGTGCTAATAATTTCTAGCGTCGTTGTCACCTACTTGTCGTTTCTGGAGTCCTACTGGAGACAAACCTTGGTATCTTCGCTGAGGTAAATTATGCTATGCTACATCTCAATATTCCACTTGGGGTAGCCAATGAGGAGCACTACTTCAGTGCCATCACCAGGGGGGCGGCCCCACTCCTGGCCGCGCTAGGAGGCCGCCTGGGAGATAGGGCCCTCCCCTGGTGACCCTCTTCGTCCTATATTTACCCCCCGATGAGAAAACCCTGAAAAGAGACCCCGCATCGCGATTTTCCTCTCTGTTCCGCCGTCGCCGTGATCCCGGGATTGGGAGCACTAGAAGACCTCTTCCCGGCACCCTGTCGGAGGGAGGATTGACCTCCGGGAGCTTCTCCACCACCATGAGTGCTTCCTGGATGTGCCGTGAGTAGTCCCCCTTGGACCATGGGACCATGACTATTAGCTATGTGATGTCTTCTCTCCAATCTTGTGCTTCAATTCTTAGCCCTTGTGAGCTGCCCTACATGATCAAGGCACCTATGCAATTTTCCTTCTATTGCTATGTTGTGTTTGCTGGAATCCGATGGATTATGAGATTTTGTTCAGATTGTGATGAGTTATATATTTGGTTATCCTTTTATATTTTGTTCTTGAGTAATTCTTGCTTGTTATCTATTGCTTTTTATTGCTTTGGCGAAGTAGTAGATAGTAACTCCAAGAGGGAGTGTTATGCTTGATTGTGGGTTCATGCCCCCCCGATGTCTAGATTGAGTGACAGAAACATGAGACTAGGGGACGTGTTGTTGCCACCAGGGAGAAAACAATGGTGCAAGGATCGTTTACCTTACGCAATGTTTGTTAATGCAGTGTCTGTTGCTTTGGGTTTACACTTTTGGTGGGGCTCGCAACTTAATACCAGCGAGATGTTCTAGATAGATATCTCAAGGTGGATGATTAGTGAGTAGATGCTGATGGATAAATGGTCTACTTGTTTTGGCGTACTACCAATACTTTTGAGCACTCTTACTTTAAAGTAGCATAATTAGCATTGCGGTGCATTTATAATTCTGTCAATTGTCCAGTTGTAATTTGTTCACCCAGCTTAGTTGTTTTGTCGTCTTTTGGGAGAGATACATCACTAGTGAACATCATGGGACCCCGGTCCTTATTTCCACCATTGTTTACACCTCAACTCTTTACTTCTTTATTTTCTCTTCAGTTGCAATCACCATCACTATTTCCACCGTGCGTTTGATCCTTTGTAAACGACAAGGCCGGGGAGATTGACAACCTATATGAACCCGTTGGGAGAAAAGTTATTTGTTTTTGTGTGCAGGTCCACGTCAACTTATCTCAACTCGGCAACTTAATCTCTGGCGCCGTTGACACCTACTTGAAGAATTCGGAGTCCGCCGGAGGACATAAAACTTGCTATATTCACCGAGGGAAATTTACTGCTAGCTACATCTCAACCATCCACTTGGGGTAACCAACGAGGGGCGAGAAGCCATCACCACCCTCTGTTCTTCTCCGGGAGAGCTAATCTGGAGGTTGTTTTGGCCTCCGGTGAGGGGAAATCGTCGCCATCGTCATCACCATCTCCACCCCATCATCCTTCCATGATCCCACTTTCATGTTTGAGTAATTCCCTGCTATAGGCAAATGGGATGGTAGGGATTGGATGAGTTAGATCATGTAATAGTTCTTCAGATTATTGGGGGCATGTTGCCTATCATCTACTATGGTGTTTATCATCTTTGGTACTACTTGTTGCTCTTCATGCTTGTCACTTTGGGCTCGAGTGCCATGATTTCATATCGGAACCCTATATGTTTTCATGAGTATATTTGTGTTCTTGATCATATCTATGAGTTGTATGCACCTATTATAGTCCGGAACCGGCGATCCCAATGGTGACAGCTTGGGACACCAAAGGGGATGGACTATAACTTGAGGATTCCATGTATCCATTGATTGTTAATGCTTTGTTCCGGTGCTCTTTGACAGGAGCACCTTAATCTCCATAAGTTCCTTTTGGCCCCGTTGGTAGAGGGATGGTAGGACAAAAGAGGTTGTGCAAAGTTCTTATTGCAAGCACGCACAACTACCTTGGGATACATGCCTAATGTTTGATATTTTCCTAGATAATCATTACTTTTCTGTGTACCTTGCCCCAAGTTAATTACATGTTATCTCTCATCCATGCAGCTCCCAGCCATCCATTCCCCTAGCCTACAGTGTTTTAATTCTGCTGGTTACAAATTCCTTTACTTTTGCTATTTTACTTTTGTTGCTTTGCCACTACTATTTCTGTTGCCACCATCACTTCCACCACACTGTTACTACAAATAAATTGTTGCCAAGAAAGTCTCTTTCAGGTGCGGTTGAATTGACAACTCAACTGTTAAAGCTTATAAATATTCTTTGGCTCCCCTTGTGTCGAATCAATAAATTGGGTTAACTTACCCGTGAAGACTGTTGCGACCCCCTACACTTGTGGGTCATCAGATGGCCCCCCTCCTGCTGCCCTTCGGGCTTCTGGAGTCTTTCGGAATATTGGACTTTTGGGAATTTTTCTAGATTTTTCCGAGCCCTTTGATTTTTCAAAAAAATTCTCCATTGCACGGACAAAAAACAGTCATAAATCGAGACTGGGCACTAGGTTAGTAGGTTAGTCCAAAATATGTTGTAATTGATATGTAAGTGCATGAAAACATATAGCAATATCACCAAAAGAGGAATGGAGCAAGCAAAAATTATGGATACGTTTGGCACGTATCAGTAAACAACATGGGTAAAGTGATCCCAATGCATATCATAAGATACAATCCTAATTGCAATGGTAGGATGAGACGAGATGAAGGCCAGGGTGATGGTGCTGATATTGGGGATGATGTTGATGATGATCTCGATGATGTCCGTGATGATGACGGTGATGATCTCCCGCTCTGCGAGGGAGTTTCCTCAACAGAATCTGACAGCCGGTGAGGTCTTCTTTTCTCTGTTGGTTTCTTCCTTGCAACGTCGGTGGAAGTATGATTTGATCTCCCCCTGATATTTTAGGTCATATGGAGTACTGATACGTCCCAAACGTATCTATAATTTCTACTTGATCCATGCATGTTTTGTGTGACTTTGCCATGTTTTGCTTGAACTTTCATACACTTTTGAGCATATTTGGACTAATCTATTAACCCAGTGCACCCAGCTGCCAGTTGCTGTTTTTGTATTTCACGTTTTCCGGCCATTAAAAGTGCTCCAAAAAATCCGGAAAAATCAGATAAAAAATCAGCGACCCGGAAGCTTCCGGAATAACCAAAGCAGCAGAGAGGGGCCACCACAAGGACTCCAGAAGGGTCCCTGGCGCGGCCCCACCCTAGGCCGCGCCAGGGGGCCTCCTGGCTGCCCTGTGTGTCCCCTCGGCACCCCCCTCCGCCTATATTTATCCCTCAGAGTGGAAACCCCTAATATCGATCCCTTTTCCGCGATCTCGTCTCTGTAACGCCGCCGCCGCCGCTTCAAGATCGGGGCTGCCTGGAGAAGCTGCTCCGGCACCCTGTCGGGAGAAGCTACCCCCTCCGGGAGACCATCCATAGCCATGGACACCTCCCGTATGTACCGTGAGTAGTTCCCCTTGGACCATGGGTCCGTGACCAGTAGCTATGTGATGTTCCTCTCCCCTCTTTGTGCCTCCACTTTCGAGACCTCGTGAGCTGCCTCACATGATCGAGGCACCTTTGTAATTTTCTGTCGTTGCTATGCTGAGTTTGTTGGGATCTGATGGATTATGAGACTATGTTCAGATTGTGATGAGTAATATATTTGGTCCTTGTCTTTTATATTTTGTTCTTGAGTAAATTCTTGCATGTTCTCCGTTGCCGTATTTTACTTTGGCCAAGTGATTTGTTGCAACTCCAAGAGGGAGCGTTATGCTTGATTGTGGGTTCAGACCCTTGATGTCTAGCTTGAGTGACAGAAACATGAGACTAGGGGATGTGACGTTGCCACCAGGGATAAAACAACGGTGCTTGTATCCGTGGATGCAAGGATTGTTTACTTTACGCAAAGTTCTTTTAATGCAGTTTTCTGTTGCTTTGGATTTACACTTTGGGTGGGATTCGCAACTTAATACCAGAGAGATGTTCTGGATAGATATCTCAAGGTGGATGATTCGTCGTAGATGCAGATGGATTTCGGTCTACTTACCTTGGCGTACTGCCCATTGCTTTTGAGCCCTTCCTTTCTTTGCAGCATAGTTAGCATTGCGGTGCCTTCATAATCCTGTCAATTGCCCAACTGTTATTTGTTTACCTCGCTAGCACTTTTATCGTATTTTGGGAGATAGACATCACTAGTGAAAATCACGGGACCCCGATCCATCTTCACGTTACTGTTTACATCCTTAGTTTACTTTCCAGTTGCTATCACTATCATTATCTCTTGCATTAATCCTTTGTAAACAGCAAGGCCAGAGGAATTGACAACTCCTCTGTACTCGTTGGAAGCAAAGCTATTTGTATATGTGCGCAGGTCCAGGTGAAGTTAGCAACCCTCGGTTGTGAACGGCGTCATTGTTCACTTTACCACCTTCTTGTATTTCTGCGAGTCCAACGGGAGACAAGCCCTATCCTCTACATAGGGGAAATTTGCTGCTACGCTACATCTCACCTGTTGGGTCCTCGCAGCAGAAAACAATAATTTTTCTAACTAGCGTCGCCCTTAACCCAAGATCTATCTAGCTGTAATGCTGTAACGGAAAGACTTGCGGAAACATACCTCGAGGTCTAGACTGTTGCGCGGGAAACGTTCCCGCAAACGTGGTTGATGTAGCCGTAAACCTTGCACAGCCCCTGGCTGTGTTAGCACCCTGATGGGGTGATAGTGCCACACGTGCAGCACCTCGTAGTACTCGCACACGTACGGACTCGATGAAGACCTCCGTTCTCCGATCCAGCGAAGGTGGCGGAAGTAGACCTCCCGGAACCGGAGTTTCAGCAGCACGACGGCGTCCGCGTAGCAAAGAAGCCTCAATCCCACTACAGGTTCCAGACAAGGGGAACCCACCGTGGAAGAGACGAGAGAGTGGAGAAGACCGGTGAAAACCGATCTCAATTCGGAGTAATATTGAATTCTCTGCGAATTAATTAGTATTAAAGAAGTGCACCCCTGCCCATCTATATATAGGCAGACGGAAGGAGTCAACCCCCCTCCCATAGCAATATGGGACTAAACCCTTTGCCAAGGGGGTGGTGGCCGGCTAGGAGGGGGGAGTGGGGCGCCACCCTCATGGGCCCCAAGGCCCCCCCCCCCTTTTTTCTTTTTTTCCCTTTATCCTTTTTCCTTTTTCCTTTCCACCAATGGGCTTCTTTACCAAAGCTGGCCCATTGCACTTTTTAATTATAAATAAAATGTTATTAAATATTAATTCACTTAATTAATGTAACATCCCAGTTTTCACAAAAATTAAAATTTTGTTTTCGGCGTGAATTGTTTGATTCTCTGATTTGTTTGCGGTGTTTGCATCCCCGATTTATCGATCGGCGATTATTTTCCCCCCTCTTATCTCGTACCGGACGGAGACCGACCCTTGCCACCCTGACACTCGACCTTTGCGACACCGGGTTTCGCCCGATCACCGTCGCGAAAACCGCACGAGACCAGCCGCAGCCAACGGAACGAAAAACCCCGTTTAATAATTAAACGGGTTATTTTTATATCGCGCCGGAAAGTGTCTTCGGAACGGTTCCAGCGCAAGGTGAACGCCTCCGGCTCGACGTGCTGATCGCGCAGTTCGAAGTTTTACCCGAATCGGAGGTACTGCGGACCCCCAACGGTCAGAAACGTGAGCACCGCGCGCGCGAGAGAAATACCGGAGATGTTTTTGCAAACTGCCAGCCACTGGGGCTATATAAAGACCACCACACTCCCACCCATTTCTAGGGTTTCCCTAGCCACAATTTGCAGCCACCCCCTCCACTTTGCCCAGTTTTTCCTCCCAGATCCGAGATTTTTCGGACCATCGGATCTGCGAATCGGACGCGCCCGGTTGTGCCACGTCACCCCCTGGAGTCTCCTCTCTCCTCTCTCCTAGCGCAGCCGCCATGCCCGTGGGCATCCCGCGCCGCCCGTCGCCTCCACGCCAGGGACGCCGGCCACCTCCTCTCCCTCCCCTTCCCCTCTTCCCTCTCCTCTCTTCCCTAACCTCTCCTCTCCCTCTCTCTGTTCGCAAGGAGCCGCCATGGACGACCTTTGAAGCCGCCGCGGCAGCCATGGATTCCGGCCACAGGAGCTCGGCCGCCGCCCCACCTCGAGCCCTCACGCCGGCGACCCCTTCAAGCCACTGGATCTGGCCGCCGCCCGACTTCTGCCTCGTCCCGGCCTCCCCTGCAACCTCCCCGGGTCGCTCGCTGCCGGCCAGCGAGGTGACCGCCGCCCGACTTCTGCCTCGTCCCGGCCTCCCCTGCAACCTCCCCGGGTCGCTCGCTGCTGGCCAGCGAGGTGACCGCCGCTGCCTCCCCGTGCGGGAACGGGAGAAGCACGAGCGCCCGCTTGCTGCCTCCAGTGCGTCCGCTCGCGTGGGCCTCCAGGCGGCCCAGCAACGGCGGCCCAGGAGCCTCCAGCCCGAGCCAGAGCCAGGCCACTTGGGCCACGGCCCATGGGTGAGCTGCCCTTTTTTTCTTTTTTTATTTCTTTTTTTTTCTGTTGGGCCCAGTAGATTCGCCCCGTTTA